>CM060882.1:52575000-53775000 GCA_030762935.1 Hymenopus coronatus
ACTTTGCTGAATCATTTGTCCTTTACTTTGAGTGAAATGAGTATCACCATTTTCCTTGACAGGAAAGTTAAAGAACACAAAGAGGTAGCGAAAATGAGTCGCTAATTCCCGTGGAAACAAACTACAATGCGGTGTCTCGTTAGCCACACACTCCCTGTTTTGAGGAAGGCTGCCGAGATTTTTCTACGGAATTTCGTGCTGCAGCAGTGGCAGCCGTTGTAATATGTCTTTCTTTTTATATCGCCTGTTCTCTACGTCAGCGCATTAACGTCGCTTCAAGGCACATATGATCCAACGACAGATGGGACTTGCGATGTGGTTCTCTCTTTCCCTTTATATTTTAGCGTTAAATTTTTAGCTTCATGTCAGTATCTTGTGTAGCAGGAGCAATAAAACTGACAAACCGCAGCACGGGTCTTGTCTACGAGAGAAACGCTCGCGTCCTAAAGGAGGAGCTAACCAGCCAAGCGAACAAGTTCGCTGTCGATCTGCAAATCGAAGCGAGCGAAATTTCGAGAGCATATAAAAAGGTAACGAGAGTGGTTTCTGTGAGGGAAGTATTCCCTTGCTTTACGGAGAATGTAGTGAGACATTGCCGCTGGGGATGTTTTTTCTGTCTATCAAGTAAATACTGCCCGGCTACTGCTTCCATACACTTCAAAATAAAAAAACGCTACAGATGGAGCAAGTCTCCATAACGCGGTAAGCTGAATACTATACATATAAAAATCTGATGTGTTCCATTCACAAGACTTTCTCTACATATTCCTTAACAAAGCATCCCCATGAAAGCTTATTGACTGTATCCGTGGTCGAGCTGGCTTCTCACCCGGAGGTCCCGGGTTCGATTCCCGATTAGGGCGGGAAATTTTTCTTTAAAAAAGTTATTCCCTATCATACACAGAGGCTAAAAGTATGTATGTGAGAGTGAATGTGTGTTTGAGGAAACAAACGATTTAAAGAACCTACAGAAAACGATGTTTCTAATTCAAATCCCTCAATATGACCTTAGATGTGAAAGGGGGCTATATAAATGAACCAATAAAAAAAAAAAGCTTATTGCCCGCTTGGATAATGTGGGGGTAGCATGGATGCCTTACATCCAATAGGTCGCGGTTTGAATCTCGCTTAGGGTGACTTACCCAGATTAGATTTTTTCAGAGTTTTCCCTTATATTGAGTAGACGAATGTCGAGTAACATGCTTCATGGACATCGAGATCTTTGGAACAGCATTTTACAAAATTCATTCATAAAAAGTGCTTATTCTTCTATCTATTTAATGTAGTCGGGATAAAATTGTAGGTACAAGAGAAACAAGGTAGCACATTAGGGTAAAGGTATATCCTATAATCTTCCGGGTCCTTAGACGATGCCTTGAAATTCCGTTCTCATTGCATTGCCGTGAAGGAGAACAGAAGTATACCATGTCTCATTTTAAAAGTATAGATATCGGAACATTTAAACTAGCAACACGCGCGTCGTTATCTGCAAAAACGAACAAAAGGTAAACAAAAAAACTAGAAAAACAAAAAAAAAAAAAAAAAACATGACAAACTGTTTGCTTTTACGATATCTACATTTTTTCTGCAGTAAGATTTTCTCTATGCAAAACTCAGAAAACAGAATGAATGGTCTTTTAGAAGCTATTTCCGGGAAATTTAAGACAAACGATTAATTAATTATGAAAATATCATAAATATATGGGATTTTAAATAAATTTGTTGGTTAGTTTTGAGAAACGTTTTCTATGCGATTTATAATGAGGGATTTTCTTGAAAATCTTCGAATCGCAACCTTGAAAGACCCTGAACATGAATACCAAGTTTAGCATTTATACGACCATTTGTTTTTGAGCTATGTTGCTCAAAGACACACACGCACACACACACACGCGAGGCAAATCTTTTTTCAAAAATGTTTTATTTTAATCGGAGGTCTTCAAAACACGTAGTTTTAGTGAAATCTCGGCATCGAATTTTGAATGGAATACAGTACATTCTCCACCAACTATGAATGTACATAGTACTTGGTAGAGAAAGTAAAAATCTAATGTGAACATTCACACGTGTTCCTCTAGCTATGCTGAAACAAGCTATTTTTACAAATTTTTATCCTTCTATATACTTCATGCTAATCGAGATGAACATTAGCAGAAACGTTCTTTTTTTATATCTCTTTCTGAGCAAGAGCGAGTCAAACCTTTTAAAAGCAGGTATATGAGATGAATTGAAATTTGCATGGCCAAGGAGTAAAAGTTTCTATTTTACATGCATTTAACCAAATCTGCATTTTTGTGATATTTTTCAGTACCTTTACTTATGAAAACATTATAGAAGACTTAAGAGGATATTCGCAATAATTTAAAAATTTGCAATTCACTTGTCATTAAAGTATATTACACCTACGCTATTTTAATAAAAATTCTTAGAGACGTTTATGAGAACATATAAAGTTTCGAAACATGTTCGATGTAAAGGGAATTTGGAGTGGGGATAGTTTCTTTAAAATCTTTGTATTGCGTCCCTGAAATGTGTTCAATTTAAATATCAGGTCTGGTGTTTAATGGGCTCTTAGTTTTTGAGTTATGCTGTTCATTGACACGCGTACACACACAAACACACGGATCTTTAATTAAACGTGCTTGTTAGGTTGAGGTGGGCTCAAGGCATGTTTCCGTTCAAATCTTGCCATCGAAAGGTCTGCTTGTGTGTGCGTGTGTGTGTTTTGACATCGAAACGAAAAGTCGGTAAAACACCAAACTTGATATTTAGGCCAGCATTATTCCAGAACACGTCACAAGATTTTCAATAAAATCCCCCGCCCCAAACTACCCTTTACATTGAATATTTTTCGAAAATGTTCATTTCCTAAAAAAATATTTAAAGATTTTGATTAAAACACCACACGTAATTATTTTCATGTATAGCGAAATGTATATGTTGACATTTTCTGAAAAATGCTCCTGAAATCCTCTTCATTCTGGATGATTTTTGTACATCGGATAAACCGTAAGAGGCAAACAAAAGCATTACTAAACAAAAAATGAAGATCTCGTTAAAACACCCTATTAATGTTATGTACAAATTTGTAAAGCTAATCATTTCCGATATATTCCATTATATTGGTTTCAAATTTAAAATACTTATATTTTTCTTAAACAGCAAGTCGTAATTCGTTTCATATCTCTTGATTTATTCCTAGCTATGCACGGTGAACTAAATTCAACTGTATCTTATAGCGACCGATTTTTAAAGTATTTGACATCTCTTTAGCCTATGTTACTTCCTTATTTCCCATCTACTTACAAAGAACAGGTAATAAGGCTATTTATGACAATGTTTATCTCAATTTGTATAATTAGATAAAAGAATAAGCTTCATTTTGTTTGTAGAATTAGTAGAAAAGCTCATGTAAATTGACCCATCAGAATTTTTTTTTTAATTCTGCTAACTGCAGCACTATTACATATGTTGCATTTTAAAGTCTGACGAAGTTTTTAAATTATACATTACCCTACTGGAAATCATGTCTTTATTGTTCTCGATTAATTTGCCTGCTTAGACCGTCATGTTACTCATCTGCTCGCTAGAGGGTGTCACTGAAATATTTACCTTCAACGTCTAATTGTTGTTTAGTTCGACGACTATTTCTGTGCAGAAATTACGTGTGAACAATTAACTTGAAAAAAAGTGAAGGTTGAGGTGAATCTTGAACCGCACGATAACTGTTATTTTGAAATACATTTATAAAAATTAATTTTTATTTTACTACGAAAATGTAATGCTTTATGTAAAACCGAACTCATAAATAAGGTTCAGCTTTAACTAAGGTTGAAAAATGAACTGATACAGATACAGGTGAACGAAATTAAACATTTAATATAGTTTTACAACGTCGTTAGTTATGTAAATAAATGCACAGCTGTGAACGGAAACTGTTTGTAAAATGCTCTATAAATTGTACTATATAACGTTTACTTAGACTAAAGCAAATTAAAAGTTCAATACTGCTTTATTTTGACACAGTGATTCACTAACTATAAAATAGAATTTATTAAATGTTTTACTGTATATATTTTAATACCCTCTTATTGTATATATAAACTGCAAGTGCTTAAAATGTGGATATCATTTTATTTAAAGAATTAGGTATCTAATAAGTATTTGTTATCTAATTAGAATTTTCTTTCTTTACAGGTAAATATTCCGATTGACCCTCAATTCTGAGCAAAGACAAAATGAAAAACCTGTATGTAAATACAATTAGGAGTCTACAAGGTGATTAAAAACGGCGACAACGGTTCGGATGTGGTAGAGACACGTGTGAATTAACCCCAATTCAGAATATTTATGTGACCATAGAAATTGGACAATTACCATCAAGTGTTCAAACAACAGCGTCATGGACGGCGTCTCTCTGCAGTCCCGGTTCGTATCCTACAATTGCTTTCCTCACAAATAAATTCAATGTCTACACCACATGTCCCATTTTAACCACCTGTAAAGCTAAAAATAATCTCTAATGCAATCCGTAGGTAAAATTGTATGTAAAAGTTTCCAAAATGTTGTCAAGTATTCTCTAACCAACCACAAGAGTTTTAAAATGTATTAATAAGTCTTTAGTATTTTTATAAAAATGTTTGTTTTGTTTTACTGCAGATATAATAGGAATTTGTACAACATTAATACATATTAAATTGTGAAGAAAAAAAAATAAAAATACCACCATATTATTTACACACTAATATCGGTCAACAGTTGACAGTATTCAAAAATGGGTCTCAGTAACAACAGAATCACTTTTGGTTGAGGTTACCTTAAGAAAAGCTTCCTTGGCACTTCCAACAACCCCATTTTCTGTAAAATGTCCTTCAAAGTTTACAGAAACAGCAGAACTAATTGCAAGGTACACATTGATTAATTAAAAAAAAAAAAAAAAAGAACAAGCTGCACTGTTAACTAAAAACATTTTTTTTAATTGCATTTAACTACAATTGTCATTTCCGCGGTCTTATACCTTTAGAACCTACTGTCTATCTCAATGGTGTTAACTATTATACATGGGATTTCTGGTGATTCCAAACTCTGGAACATTATCGAAAATAATCTTAGCTACAGAAACGCTCCCGTTGCTAGCTTGAAATCGAATCCGGACCCCAAACACAGTAGGCAGTTTCTTTACCAGCTGAGCTACGGGGTCGGCCAAACAAGTTTTTGTTCCCTTAAAATCTTCAATATTATAATATGAAACGTATATCACGAATATATGCTAATGTTATAGGCAAACCTTAAATATTACCTGAATCAAATCAAGAAACAGGGGGGAGCCCCTAGCAATTAATGTATAATGACAACACATGTAAACTAATATGAATAATCATTCCAAGTGATAAATAAACCTGTGGTGGCTGCATAAGTGTGGTAGTTGCAAGTATTTTAATGTTTATATCAGATTATTATTTAACAGAAAGCAGCAGACAATTTGCCTTGTTACACGCTCTAACTTTGTCTTACAGATGTTACCTCTAAAAAGCTCTTCCCTCGGGGAAGATAAAGGAAAACTCTATCCCTTCTGTTCCACAGTTCTATTAGTTTAGCAGTGAGTTATAATATAATTTTCATTTTCAACTGTTTCAGAATATTCTGTTTCCTTTGCGGTTGCGTTTTGCGTAACTTGCGGCGTGTATATTTCACAAACTCCATTTAGGCTGCAGTACTTGGCGATGCGCTGTTGTCTGTGATAAAAAGCCGTTCTTAATTATTGGAAAACTGATTCGTTGAAATACCTTTATTATTTTCTCTATACGTACTATGCACTCCACCCAAAAATTCGATAATGTTTAGAGACCACCTGAATCCAAAAAAGCATTTGTTTGTGTGTCTGTGTGTATATGTGTCTGTGGGCAGCATAACTCAAAAACGAAAAGACAGTAAAATACAAACTTGGTATTTAAGTTCAGTATCTTCCAAGGATGCGACACGAAGATTTTCAAGAAAATCCCCCCACCTTTCACATGGAAAATTTTTCGAAAATTTTGATTTTCTGAAAAATAGCTCTAACAATTTTGATAAAAATATCATATATTAAATATATATACTTGACAAATAATATGTATTTCTTGAATTTTCTGCGAATAGCCTCTGAAGACTACTTTATTCTGGATGAATTTTATGGAATTTTGTGTAACTGGTAAACCGCAAGAGATAGACAAAAACTTGCCACACAAAAAATGTAGAGCACATTAAAACACACAATTTATGTTATAGACTTTTTTTCGTGGAGTTGATTGTTTTTGACATATTCCTTGTTTTTGGTTTCAGCTATAAAAAACTTGCACTTTTCTCATACAGGAATTTGTCAACTTCTGTCCATACAAACAAAGGAACTTCAGTCACATAGCAACCATCTTTTGCTATCACTTTAACCTTTGTTACTCCCTTATTTCGCTTCTACTTACAGGGAAGCAAGTAATAAGACTATTTCTGCTATTTTTTTCTAACTCAGCATGAAGTAAATAGAAGCATAAACTTTTAAACAAAAGATTGTTGCAGAGATATAGAGAAAGTCATGTGAATGGATTACATTAGATTTTTTTTTTTTTTAAATATTCTATAAAAGGCTATGCCCATATACTGTGTTTAATAAGAACATTTTCCGCATTTTTATCTCAAAAGCTGACTTGACGTTACAATGTAGTACTTTAAACCTCAAAGGACAATTTAATTAATTTAACTTCTCCTTTATTCTTTATGAAATTATTATACATTTCTTACGTTGCAGCCCTGGATAGCCCTATGGGTGTTCCACACACACTGTTTAATACACTGGGAGGATGGGGGAAAGTTCCATTTCAAAACACCCACATTGATATTGTTCTAAGTTGTATTTAAAGTTGTGTTTAGCATCTGGTTTCTGAAACGCCTGCAACAGCCTGAGAACCTTCAAAAAATGAACCAATTTATACGGCTTATTCCTCTGTTAGTACATTTTTTCGCTTTCTTTACTTTCTTTACACTATTATGTACAAGGGACATAGAGAAACTATTGCATTCCACCAAAAAATTGATACCGCAATTTCACTGATCTCAGTATCTAATTTTTTTAGAAAAAGGTTCGTGTGTATATCCGTGTGTTTGAACACGATAACCCAAAAAAAGTTGATGAATTGAAGTATTTTCAAAGGATGCGACACGAAACTTTTGAAAAAAGCCTCCCCACGCGATACTATCCTTTACAGGCAAAAAAAAAAAAAAATAAAAATGTTGATTTTTCTCAAACATGATTCTAACGACATTAATTAAAATACCGTATATTAAAGATATTAAATAACAAATAAAATGTATATTTTGATTTTCCTGGGAATTCTCTCTTTATTCTGGATGAATTTTGCAGACTTTTGCATAACCGTAAGAGATTGACAAAAACGTAATATACAATTCATATAGATCTCATTAAAGACACAATTTATGTCATGTACATTTTTTTCGTAGATTTGGCCATTTCTGTAACATCCCTTGTTATTGTTTTAGTTTTAAAATACTTTTCTCATACGGGAATGTGTAAACACCTGACCATGCAAAGAAACGGATTTCAAGCACATAGCAACCAGCTTTTAAAACATTTGACTGTCGCTTTAGCCAAGTATACTCATTTATTTCCCTTTTACCTACAAGGAAGCAGATAATATAGACAATTTCCGCTAATGTTTCTTTCTATTATCATAAAGTAGATAGAAGAATAAACATTTTAACAATAATTTGTTGATGTAGAGAAAGTAATGCGAATTGAACACAGACTTTTAGTTTAAGCGTCGCCTTAAACTATGGCCAGCAACATTCTATGGAGGCTAAACGTACTGACAACCTCACTCCAATATCTTGCGAATGCAACACTAGTTTACGACCCCAAATGTTAGTACAAACGTAGAGATGTTAGACGTTAAGCATATTGAAGATGAAAGATGGAAGGGAATGGCTTCCTGCACTCAATAAGCCAAAGTTCCCGCTCAATGTCCTAAACGGCATCTAACAGTTCTATCTGGAACCTTTTCGCATAATTCTCTACATCCTGACTACATCATTTGCTTTTTACCTTCTCTGCACGTACTATGTACATAGTGTATATGAAAGGTATTGCACTCCACCCAAAAATTCGATACCGAGATTTCACTGGAAACTTACGTATCCAAAAAAATGTATTTTCAGAAAAAGGTCCATATGTCTGTGAATACGTAACTCAAAAACGAAAAGTCGGTAAAACACCAAACTTGGTATTTTAAGTTTAGTATCTTCCAGGGATGCGACACGAAGATTTTGAGAAAAATCGCCCCACCAGAAATAATCCTTTCCATGGGAAAAATTTCGAAAATTTTGATTTTCTCAAAAATGGTCTAACATTTTGATTAAAATGTCGTATATTAAAGATATTTACCTGAAAAACCAAATGTATATTTTGAATTTTCTTGGAATAGCCTCTGAAGACTACTCTGAATGAATTTTAGGAATTTTGCATAACTGGACAAAAACTTACCACAAAAAATGTGGCGCACAATCTATGTTATAAACTTTTTTTCGTGGAATTTTCGTTTTTAAGATATTCCTTGTTTTTGTTTCAGCTTTGAAAAACATACTTTTCTCATGCACGAATTTCTCAACTCCTGACCATACAAACAAAGGAACTTCAGTCACATAGCAATCAGCCTTTGACTATCAGTTTAACCTATGGTACTCCCTTATTTCGCTTCTGCCTACAGAGAAATAAGTAATAAGACTATTTCTGCTAATTTTTTCTCGATCAGAATGAAGTAAATAGAAGCATAAGCTTTCTAACAATAATTTGTCGCCGAGATGTAGAGAAAGTCATGTGAATGGAACACATCTGTGTTCAACCGTGTATTTTTCGATAGGCATTTCAATTCATTAATAGGAGTTGTTTAATCTTAACACAAAAGTTCTGAACAAATATCCACTTTTGAGATACACAATGAGCAAATTTTACATCTGGAGCTGAAGACTGATACGGTTTAACAGCTGAAAATGTATCCTTGAGAAGGTCATTCACTGGGCTGCAGAAAAAAGGATTACGGCAGTGAAAGAAAACTACGCATATGCGCAATCTATGAATGTGTAAATGAAACAAAGATATGTTTGTGGTAAAACGTTTACTTATAATTGCAATATTTTATAGTGCAATGATAAACTCAACGGGTTTAAAAGAACTGATATTCACGGAAATGTACATTTCTGATTTAATTCTCCAACAATCACAGTCGCCCTCCGTGGTGTAATGGTTACCCTGCTAACTTCATATACCCAAGGTCGCTGGTTCAAACCCGGCGAAGAATGATGGATTTTTTCGGGCGTATGCATGGCTTCCTTCGGAAGGGAAGCAAAGCCTTTAGTCCAGTGTCGTAAATTTACGGTACGAAAAAGAACCTGAAGCCTGATAGAGAGGCCTTTGAGCAAAAAAGCGGCCTTTCACGCCCAGTATAGAATGGGACACTGAGAACCACAGCTGTAAAAGAGCGTCCATAAATAAAACGCCATTTCATTTTTTATTTCCAACAATCGTCAATCAAATTCTGCAAATTACTTAGACAGGAAGTATCTGTTGGCGATAAAACAAATATTGGAATGATGTAGCAACATTAGACAGTATTAAATTTTAAGGCGAAATTAAAGACCTATCACACCAATGTTAAATATGAAAAATTCATCACTCTTATCGCAGAAACCATTGAAGACTTTCAACTCGCGTTTTATAGGATGTCGATTTCTTTTATTAATTTCTAAATATATAGAAAATCTTGTCGAAATCTACGGCTTACTACATGGATCCAGAAGAGCTCATAACAAACAAATAAATTTGAATGAGAAACTTCTAAGTTCATGGATCTCTTTTGACTTTTTCTACTTAATACATTTACATAGGCAGAGAAGGTATTGCATGCCACCCAAATTAAACATTTTTAGAAAAATATGTGTGTATGTGTGTGTTTGTGTTCGCGCGCGCGCGTGCCCGTGTGACTGAGAACACGATAGGTAATTCAAAACTAAAAGTCGGCTAAATACCAAACTTCATATTTTAGTTCAGCATCTTCCAAGGATGCAATCCAGAAGTTTTCAAGAAAATCCCCTCCACCCCAAACTTCTCTATGTATAGAAAAAAATCGAAAATGTTGATTCTCAAGAATGGCTTTAACGGAAATACACCTACAGCCCAAACAAATTAAGAATTATAAATATTTTTTTAATTATAATGAATTATAAGTAATACGATTTATCCCTGTAAATATAATTGTATTTGATGTGTGTGAATATGGAATTGGAAATGCTCGCTTGTATATTTATTAGTTCCAATTCTAGCAGCTTAGGAAATTTAAGGAACAGAAAGGCCTAAAATATGAAACTATAATTGTATGGATTAAATTTAAATGCTTATTATTGTCTCATGAGTAATACAATGTATGTAAATAGTTAATTTATCATTTAAATTATCTTAATTTTGAGATGGTTACATTTTCACAGCGTTACCTTTTTTTGTACATACATGGAGATTAAGAACAAATGAAAGAGTATGTATTATACCTCTGGATAAATTATTGCTTTTCGTCATGGATAAGAAACAGATTGTTGTTTTCAAATCATGTACATCGTATATGGCAACGGCTACGTATAAAATAATTAGCGAGTGCGAAAAGTATAATTTTAAAGTAATCCTCATATATAAATATTCAAGAACAGAATATAAAAACAGAGAGCTGTAAGTGTAAATGACGTATTTATTTATATGTAAATTACGTTAATTATTCAACGTTTTATTTTGTTGCGCGCAATAAATCACACGTAATTTCAGCTAACCTGCATAGTTCATTCCAGTAGTGTAATATAACTTTTCTTGATGAGTCCAGATATATACTTGTGCTAAATAACGTATAAAATATACATTTACACACAGAGAAGCAAAAATATACGGCTAATTCATTGTCGCTACTGGAAAGAAATTAAATATTTATAGCAAGCAACACATTGTTGGGAGGGAACAACAATGTTGAGTCTAGTTTTTGGGTTATTAAAACTTTTGATTCAAATTTCTTTTTTCAAAATCTGAATCATGAAGTGTTTATTAAAATTAAAAATATAGTAACCGTTGTATAAAATATATTGAAAAGCTTCAAGCAGCATGTTTTTAATATTCTCATTAAAAGGGAAAAATTTATAACTCTTTAAATAGTATAATCTTTAGTATAAGACCTTTAAATATTGCGTTAAAGCAACTCGCAACTTCATAGTACTTTAAAACGGTGCGTATATCTGCCTAAATGTGTCTAGCATTTTGTCATGAAGAAAATGCACAAAAAGCTCTAAGGAATAACAATTATTTTCTCATTTATTTATTATTTTATATTATTATGCACTTATAATAAATAGAGAATTGTATAAAACGATATTTTTTTTCTTTCTTCTTTGATGTGATTAAAGTTCTGAAGTATTATTTTAAAATAACAAAATGTCTTATTCCTAATGTTGATCCATAATATTATTTTGACTTAGGCATTTTAAAATGTTTCTTTAAAAATCATTTATATGAGAAAAAGTTATTTAAAGAGAAACTGTAGACAAAAATCTCAAGTTTGCAAGGAATTAACCACATGAATTAAGCGCACAAACTTCTGTACTTAACAGTTGCATCAATTTGAATCTCTATTCTAAATCAAAATACATAACAGCAAAACTCGCTGTAAATATGAAATATTCCGAGTTTAACTGTACTTCACACCATCACACCAACTTCTGTTAAACATATTGCATTATAATGCAGTGGACATAATTTCATTAAGTATAACTATGAAATTTACTGAGTTTAATTATATTTCACTGCGTCAGCAATGGCCATAACCGATTATGTTAAGAGTTCAAAACTTGCAGTAAATATTAATATGAAGTATGTGTTTTTAGATTGCCCTTTGTTACTATGCAAGCCATGGCCAATTGTATAAATATAATTCAGTATACTCAAACGTGCATGAACTATTAATACAAAATATGTCCAGTTTAATTGCAGTTCACTGATTCATGGTTATAATCAAAGCCGTATAAATATAATACAATGTGCTTAAATGTTGTTCTCTGTGTCAGTTATTATGAAGTTCATAATGAATCGTATAAATATAATTCGGTGTGCTCAAACTGCTGCTATTAACAGCAAACATCTTATGTGTTCCATTCACATTACTTTCTCTACATATCTGTAACAAATTATTCTGAAAAAGGTTATACTTCTATTTACTTCATGATAATCGAAAACAAAATTAGCAGAAATAGTCTTGCTTCCTTGTGAGTAGAAGCGAAATAAGGGAATACCATAGGTTAAAGTGATAGTCAAAAGCTGGTTGCTATGTGAATGAATTTACTTTGTTTGCATAGATAGGAGTTAAAACTTCCTGTATGAGAAAAGTTAAGCTTTTCAAAGCTGGAACCAAAAATAAGGAATATTTCAAAAACGATCAGCTCCACGAAAAAAATGTATACAACAAATGTGCTCTACATTTTTTGTATAGTAAGTTTTTGTCCATTTCTAACGGTTTATCAGGTATGCAAAATTCTGTAAAATTCACTCAGAATAAAGTAGTCTACAGAGGCTATTCCCAGAAAATTCAAGATGTACATTTTATTTTTCAGGTAAATAGGGTAATTATTTACAAGTTGGGCCGCTAACTCTCTCCGCTGCGACTTATGCCAGTTTTGCACTCTAACGGGACCGGTGTGGTTAGAGAGGGATTATGGGTGGGGAGATGGTTTAAAAAACTAATTTTGTATCCATTGCGTGTTAGGAGTTGTTGGAAATATCGATAATGAGGTACTATCACGATATAAAATAAGAAACATAAAGTTATATTCACACACTAACCTAAACGGCTTGGAACCTAACCTCGCGCTAAATTTGAAATCCACAGGCTTTGAAATTGTCATCATAAATACAAAGTCAATCAATCGCACTTAGTTTCATTCGATTTTAGAGTGGCCGAAGTTCTGCATAATAAAATTCACGGAACAGCTGTATCTGCGTGAAACATACTTGTCATACATCAGCACAGCGTCTAGCGACATATGCCGGTGTTGCATTCCACAACACTGTTCGCCTGCCGCCGACAATGAAACTCAGGTTTTAGGCACTTTAGTGTGTAGTATTATAATATATTTACATTGCAAAAGTACTACAAGACTTCTTTGTTTATATTCTACTTCTTCTAAGCAGCATACTTCATAAATATGCACAAAAAATGATCGCTATGCGCACGTAATAAATTAGCGTCTAACTTAATTACGGAGCTTTTCCGATAAAAAAATTGGTGAAAACGTAACAAGTATAAACCAAACTTACAGTCAAACTACAATTTGTTTAATTTCTAGAGGGGCCCAAGTTTTCTATAATTAACCTAAACTTAAATACCAAGTTTGGTATTTTAGCGACTTTTCGTTTTTGAGTTGTCGTGTTCATAGCCTCACGGACACACATACAGGACCTTTTTCTGAAAATACTTTTTTTGGATACAGGGAACCCTAAAACATACATTTCCGGTGAAATCTCGGTATCAAAATTTTGGTGGAGTGCAATACCTTCTCTATACACTATGTACATGGTACGTGTAAAGCAAGTAAAAATATGCCCAGTTTTACTCTCGTTCATTGTGTTATGACTACTATGTCAGCCATAAATATAATTCAGTATACTCAAAAGTGCATGAACTATTAATACAAAATATGTCCAGTTTTACACCAGTTCACTGTTTCATGGGCATTATGCAAACCATGCTCAACCGTGCTTAAACTAATAATACATAATATGCCCAGACTTAATCTCGTTCATTGTGTCATGGCTATTATGCAAGCCATGACCAAAAGTATAAATATAATTCAGTGTGCCAGAATTATTAATAGAAAATATGCCAGGATTTAATGTCCTTCACGTGTCATGGTTACTATGCAGGTCATGACCAATCATATAAATATAATTCTGTATGGTCCAACGTGGATGAACTAGTAATAAAACATATTCCCAGATTTACTGTCGTATACTGTGTTTGTGATTGCTATGAAAGCCATTACAACTGCGTTATAAATTAAGATGCAACATAAATTACATATACTGCGTTCATTGTATCACTATGAAAATTATATCTCTGATACAATGAATGGTATGGCAATTGTATAACAATTTATAATGCACAACATTTTCCTTAACAACAAGTACGGAATATGCTCATTTAACTGAAGTTTACTATTCTGTGATGTAATCATAAACTATGACCATTGTATTGTAATTCAGAATACACAAAATCTCCATTAGCAACAAATACGAAATATTCCCAGCTCAACCGATGTTTACTAGTGTGTGATAAGCTATACTTTTTAATTTAGAGCTCACCAAATCCTGTTTAGCAATAAATACGAAACATTTCCAGTTTAACTGATATGATAAACCATGACAACTGCATTATAATTCAGAATACACAAACTCTCTATTAATAATAAATCGAGTTTAACTGAAATTCACTACGTATACTACTCACGTTAGTAGATACACTCACACGTGCTTTCTCAAAAAATATCGAGGGCTATCAAATATTGTAAAATCTTATTTTTATTCAAGTTTAAAAATTCACATTAATCAAATATCTCCAAGAAATTGAAGCTTACATTCTAAGATTTTATTATCAACAGTTACTCTTACCTACTTTGTAGCAAAACAAGCAGCTAGGCTTCTGTTGAAACCCTATTAACTCAGCATGGCACCCCTATTTCCAACCTCCGTCCAGCACAGTCATACACAAATAACACGATGGGTAAAAACAACTGCCTATCAGGCAGCAGAACAATCACAAATGTTAACAGCGCGAGCCGCGAAAGGTCAGCCTTCGGTAAAAAAAAAAAATGCAGCGCCTGACTGAACGGAGCGTGCGATTAGAAAGCTTGTCACATGACACATTCATCTTCTAAAATGGTTTGTGAATTCTTTTGTGGTAGGAATTGAAATAATATCTTATATCGTAGTAAGGCAATTTGTTTTAGTATTTTTTGAGATTACTGCCGACACATGCACACATTATTATGTTAGAAGTATACTAAAGCGCATTTAAAAACGATAAGGTTAAATGGAGCACACTGTTGTCATATGTACTAAGAACTCGGGCGCTCAACCACGATGGGTCTACGGATTCAATGACATCTTGTGATTTATACACCACCCAGTAATGCAATAAGACACTGCTGTTTGAAACTATTGTGAGACATTTATTTACCACCTGTACTGTCTCCCTCTTTATATTTTTAGTACTTCGAAATATGATTTTATAGGCATAGAATATATAAAATATGGAGATGTGAAGTTATAAAACCTATATTTTTCTATGACATCATCGTTATTTACTTTTCACAAATTACATTCAGATTTCTGAGATATTTTAAAACAGCAAAGAATGAACGATGTGTCTCTCCGTGCTTTGCGCTATTCCATTGCATTGTGTTAAGCTAGCGTGTTTTTTTATTCCTCTCACCCTGTTTGCAGGTACACCCACTTGTTTCTTTTTACTTTCTCTACTATAGTAATAGCACATAGAAAAGATATTGAATTCCACTAAAATTGATACCGATAGTTCACTAATACATGTTTTAAGGTCCCTAAATTTCAAAAATGGTCCATATGAGTCCTTGTGTCCGTCTATGAACAACAAAACTCAAAAACGAAAAGTCGGTTGAATACCAAAGTTGATAATTAAGTTCAGCAAACTTACGACCGAAGACATTCAAGACATATCCACCACTCCAAACTACCAAATTTAACTCAAAGTGACACTTCGCGTACAATTAAAATTCAGTATATAAGTTCAGTAACACTAAGCGAAGTTGTGCGGCAGTAGTGTGAACGATTTGCATCCGAGTTTCGAGATTCTAAGCCCCAGGTCCGACCAACTTGACCGAAGGATTTTTCGCGATTTTCTAGTCGCTAGGCAAATGCTGTATTAGATAGACTATTTGAGCCGCGAATTTTCTTATTATTGATTTCATTTCTTTTCTTCTTCACCGCCATGCCAAACATTGAGCCGGTCATCCATCCCGGAATACTATGATACAGTGTTTGCTTGCCCCTCGACAGATCACTGGCCTAAAGCATTGGCTTCTAAGTCTTTGGGTGTGCAAGTTCTACATAGAGGAGGGTAAACCGTTGAAGAAGAAGTTCCATAACTTTAAATAATATTAATAATAATAATAATATTTATATATTATATATATTCATCTATGGACTGCAATAAATTATTATTATTATTATTATTATTATTATTATTATTATTATTATTATATATAGAGGGTGTTAATGAACTATACCGAAATATTTTCACAGAATATGTAGATTACTTAAATAAGTAATTTAAGATAGAAGCCTTATGGCATGTTTGTTGAAACTCCAAACTCACGGTTATAAGTTTCTGAAGTAGCTGGTCTAAGGCGTCTCGCTTAGGTGCTTCGTGGGCAGGGGATCGTGGGTTCGAGTCTCGCCTTGGGCATGGGTGTTACATGTTTCTGCAATGTGTATATGTAACAGTACAAACAGTAATCATACAGGGGGGTGAATGTAAATTGGGGACACAGCGCCGGAGTCCTGAGCAGACTCCGGTATTGTTTTTAATACAAAAAAAGGTATCAGTATGCCACGTATCGTGGCACTGCATCTGAAATAATAATAATAATAATAATAATAATAATAATAATAATAAACATTTACTCTATGAGAGTAATAGAACTCATGACCTTGGGGATAGCAGCTTCCCGCGTTACGCATTAAGCCACCAGAGCAACTGAAAAATCGCCTCCAGAGTAGGCTACATAACTCAAGAACGTAGTTAATGAATGCTCAGTGTTGCACTGATAAGTGATTAGTTTGAGATGTTACAGATTTTTGCGACATTAAATCTTGAGAACACTAGTAACGAGCGCCTAAAATTCGATATTTCTATAAAGACCTTCTAAGCCAGTTTTTCAATACATAAGATAATTAAAGGAATCGGCAATTTTTTTTAGCTTTACATCTTTTAACATGGTTGCCAATATAGGATGATGAATAAAATCAGTGAAATGATGCTAATATAAATTTTGTGAGAAAGTTTTTGTATACCTCTTAGGTTTACTAGTTATACAAAATCCAGTAAAATTCATCCAAAATAAAGAAGTCTTCAGAAGCTATTCCCAGAAAATGTAAAATATACCTGCATTTTATTTGTCGTGCAAATATCTTTAAATACGGTATTTTAATCAAAATCGTAGTTTTGAGAAAATCAAACATTTCTAAAATGGTTCTATGTAAAGGGTATTGAAAGGTGGGAATTTTCGTTAAAATCTTCGGGTTGCATCCTGAAAGATACTAAACTTATTACCAAGTTTGGTATTTTACCGACTTTTCGGTTTTAGTTATCGTGTTTACAGACAGACAGACACACACACACACATACCCGGGGTCAAATTTTAGTGGAATACAATACTTTCTCTTATACACTATATATAATTACGTGTAGAGAAAGTAACAATACGTAACTTGAGTAACAAGATGTCAATAGTTTCTATGTACATGATGTAAATTTGTTATGAGTAAGGAAAAGCTATGTGGCTGTTTCTGTTATATACCTTCCAGCCTCTACCCCTTAACTGGTTCTAATATTTGTACTACTCCTAACTTTGCCTTAGCTCTTGAGCCTGCGACCGAACAGTGTTAGTGTCTGAATACCAGACTTTTAACCTCAAACCAATGTGCGACTGGATTCCTCCAGGAGCTGGGGTGTAACGTCGTCTCTAAGCATGTCTCCCAGACGCACCTAATCTTCCTTCTTAGACCAAATGGCTTTGGTTCAAACCAACAATAAACTGATTCACCCTTAGGTATAGTGAAACATGTGATAATAAGTTTCTGCGAACATTAAAAAAGCACTATTAAAACCAGAAGCATTGTTTCTGTGCTCTCCACCTACGTTTGCACGCATAAAATTATAGGATTGGAAATATGTATACACAAGGCTGAACTGCTATTTTAAAAAACCTGATGTGTACCATTCACATGACTTTCTCTATATGCCTGCAACAAATTACTCTAAAAACGCTTATACTTCTATTTACTTTATGCTAATCAGAAAAAATGGGCAGAAATAGTCTTATTACTTGCTTCCTTGTAAGTAGAAGCGAAATAAGGGACCACCATACGTTAAAATGATAGTCAAAAGCTGGTTGCTATGTCAATGAAGTACCTTTGTTTATATGGATAGGAGTTAACAAGTTCCTGTATGAGAAAAGTATAAGTTTTTCATAGCAGAAACCAAAAATAAGGAATGTCTCAAATACGACGGACTCACGAAAAAAATGTATATACATAGATTGTGTGTTTTAACGTGCTCTACATTTTTTGTGTAGTAAGTTTTTGTCCATCTCTTACGGTTTAGCAGTTATTCAAAATTCAGTAAAATTCATCCAGATTAAACTACTCTTCAGAGGCTATTCCCAGAAAATTCAAGATATACATTTTATTTGTCAGGTAAATATCTTTAATATATGAAATTTTAATCAAAATCGTTAGAGCCATTTTTGAGAAAATCAAAAATTTCGAAAAAAGGTAAATTGGGGTAGTTGGGGGTGGGGGGATTTTTCTCAAAATCTTCGTGTCGCATCCCTGGAAGATACTTAACTTAAATACCAAGTTTGGTATTTTACCGACTTTTCGTTTTTGAGTTATCGTGTTCACAGACACACGAACACACGGACACACACACACACACACGGACCTTTTTGTGAAAATGCTTTTTTTTGATATTGGGGACCATAAAACATACATTTCCGGTGAAGTCTCGGTATCGAATTTTTGGGTGGAGTGCAATATCTTCTCTATACACTATGTACATAGTGCGTATAGAGAAAGTAAAAATCTGATGTCTTCCATTCACATAACTTTCTCTACAGACTGTGCAACGAACTATTCTTATAAAAGCTTATTCTTTTATCTAATTTAGGCTAAATAGATAGTCGAATTCCTTAAAAGCTGGTCTGGTCACTATGAGATTCAATTTAAATTTGGTTCCTTTTATATGGACAGGAGTAAAACAAGAGTTACGATACGATACGAATCTCGGCTTCCAGTATGAAAAAATATATTTATTTTAAAATTGAAACCAATAATAAATAATACCTAGGAAATGGATAGCTTCACAAAAGATGCGTTTCGTTTCGTAATCGGCTTATCCTCCCCGTATGTGTAGGGCTGACACCTTCCTAGGGCTTACAAGCCAATACCTAGGGGTCAGCAGCCTGTCGGGGTGCCAACGGCACGAAATCCCAGAATGGAGAACCTGGTACGAGGGGTCGACCCATAGCCAGGCATAGGTATGAGGAAGAGGATGATATGAAACAAAAGAAATATATATGGTATAAATTGTGTGTTTTTACATTTTACGTATCACGTTTCTCTCTCTCTCTCTATTATAGTTTACCAGTTATGCAAAAGAAATACAGAAAAAAAAAGAGTCTTCAAAGGTTATTCTCAGAAAATTCAAGATATTTATATTGCATTTCTCATGAAAAATCCTAAGCTATTGTAATTTAATAAAAATCATTAGTCACTTCTATAAAAAATAAGATTGTTTAAAAATGTCCAATTTAAAGCATAGTTAAGTTCGAAGGATTTTACTGAAAATATTCATGTCAGGTCGTTGGAAGATGCTGAACTTAACCAATTTCGTTTATTAAATTATGCTGTTCACACACACACACGGACACACGCGCACGCACGGACATTTCTCTAAAAATGCTTCTATGCTTTAATGTCTTGGGATCTCAAGACATACATTTCCGGTGAAACCCGGTATCAAATTTTCCGTGGAATTCAATACCCTCTCTACCTACATATGTACATTCCACATACGTGGTAGAGAAGTTAAACAAACATGATGAAGTATATTTCTGGTTACTTCAGGTTTTGTAGTTCATGCAAATGACCGAAATTAACATAAATAAGCAGAAAACTAAGCAAGGGGCTTAATGTTTTTGCTACAGAATATGGAAACATTAAAGGTCTTAAAGGGCAACTTGTAGAGTACAACTGGTCTACGAGTTATCCTGAGACATGTTTGTAGCATTTGTTTGTTGGTTAACTTTTGCGAAGTTCACTCTGACAAAAGCCTTTGCATACTCAAACAGTACATTTGTGTTTTTATGTGCTTATGAACACAAATAGCTTAAAAGTAGTGCAAAATAATTCATGAGAAGAGCTTTTACGCGCCAGAAGTAACACAATAAGTTGGAGCGAGAACTCGGCTGTGCGGTGAGATAATGGTAGTCAAATATTGGTAGAAATTGTGAGTGAGGGTGGAAGAGAAAGAACATTCACGTCATAGGGATCATTTGCAGCGTGCTTGAGAAAATTGGTAAAGGGGAGAGAACGAGAGGAATGCGTCGGAACGAGATTAATACACACCGAAAGATAAATATATAGAGGGCGCTTCAATCTATACCTATAAAGAATTTGTAATTAAAATGCTTTTCAATAAATAGCTGGCATTTCAATTTAAGATGTAGCTTGCAAATCGTTGCTAATAAAATCTGATGTGTTCCATTCACATGGCCCTCTGTAACAAGTTATTGTTAAAAAGTTCATTCTTCTCTCTACTTCATGCTAGTCGAAATAAACATTAGCAGAAATAATGGAATACATTAGGTTAAAATGATAGTCAAATTGTTTAAAAGCTGGTTGCCATTCATTTCTTCGCATTTCCAGCAGTTGACAGATTCCCTTAAATGAACATTTAAAGTATTTTAAAGTATTTTAAAACTGAAACCAATAACAAGGAATATCTCAGTAATGGTTAACTCCAAGAAAAAATGTATAAGACATATTTTGGGCATTTTCCCCTATCTCTTACAGTTTACTAGTTATGCAAAATCCAGTAAAATTCATCCAGAATGATGAAGTCTTCAGTGGCTATTCCCAGAAAGGTCAAGATATACATTTTATTTGTCATGTAAATATCTTTAATATACGGTATTTTATCAACATTATTGCAGCCATTTCTGGGGAAATGAAATTTTTCTAAAACATTTTCCAAGTTAAGGGTAGTTTGGTGTGGGAGAATTTTCCTCAAAATCTTCATGTCCGTGGAAGTTTGGTATTTGACCGACTTTTCTTTTTTGAGTTGTCGTGTTCACAGACACACGGACACAGACATGGAGTTTTTTTTAAAAATGTTTTTTTTTTGGATACAGGGGACCCTAAAGCGTCTATTTCCGGTGAAATCTCGGTATTGAATTTTGGGTGGAATGCAAAACCTTCTCTGTACACTATGTGCATAATACGTGTAGAGAAAGTAAGAAAAAGAGATGGAGTTTTATATATGGACGCTCTATAACTACTGTGGTCAGCGTCCCATTCTATACTGGGCGTGAAAGACCGCTAAATTTTGCTCAGAGGCCTCCTTATCAGACCTGGTTCTTTTACGTGCCGTAAATCTTCAACACGGGACCAGCTTCTCTTCCGAAGTAAGCCATGCTAAGGATGTCAAAAACTGCATCGTCCTCCTCCTGTTTGAACCCGCGATCTTAAACCGTTGCCATGAGAATTAGACTTTAAAATGGCAGGGTTTAAAAGAATGATACAAACAAAAGAGAATTATTCCTCATCCGAATCCCCATTGCCGTTCCAACTGGAATTAAAGTTTTCAGTTTACTTGTAACAATATATGGTTTAAAATTATTTTAACCAAATTTCTCTTCGTAAAATCTTATTGCGGGCATTCAATCAAGGGAATGTTTTTGCAGCAACAGTGATTTAATTATTAGCAATTACTAGTGTACTAGCATATAACCTCAATATTGTTAAAAAAAGAAATGCAACTTACAATGATGTGAATATAAAATCACTCATTCCCCATCACTGTACCTCTATAAAATTTTCACTACAGAACTACGCCAAAATTAGAAATAAAAATAAAGAAAATACAGGACAAACGTGGTATAACAAATAATTAGATACCAAAGGATTTGTATATTCTTCACAAAACAACTTTACAGCATCACTAAATATTGTCATATTAGAATCACTTAGTAGTAAGAGTTAATTTATTAAAAGTTTATTCAGCGTGTCGGCATCAGTTTCATAAGTGATTGGCCTACAAAGTAATTCAGGGACACAATAACGAATGCACGAACTATGATATATTCGATAGGAAATGAGGGGGTATTTCGGATACCGACTCTATGAATGAGGTTTGCTATGATTATTGCAAAACAGCTTAATTCAACCTTATAGTAAAGGAGTTCCTGTAGTTATTAGAATAGTATATTTTCAGGTTGATTAGTACTTCCATGTATGCGCAGCACACACTAAGCATACGTGATTATTTTCCCAGAGAGTGCAGGACGATAATTACATTAAACTGTAATCCTAAAATATCAGAAATGTTTGTGCATCTTATATCAAATGTAGAAAGGTAAGCTAAAGTTTTAGTGTTGGGAGGTGTAACCCCAGTGGACAGGCCTTGTGACACTTCCACTAATAATAATTGGAAATATTGATTTTTAATATTTGTTATTAGTCTTATATAAAGAGTCATTCAAATTATATATATATATATATATATATATATATATATATATATATATATATATATAGACATTCAAAGAGAACAGTGAGAATGGAATTGTAAATACGTTTAATTGAGGGTTTAATACCTTTGTATTAATGCATTTCAAATACATTGATTGCTTATTTTAATGTGTAAATGAATTGAAATACTTTCGCAAGGCTAATGACCCCTGAGAGCTATTGAAGTACAACACGTGAAACCAAAGCACCAAAATCTGAAAACACCAGATATTAAATTATGTGATGTGTCTGTAAACAAAAAACAAAAAAAAACTGTAGGACGAGGAGGAAAATATCTGATATGTTACACTCATACTCCTTTCTTTAGCTGTTCTGTAGCAAACTTTTTACAGACATGTTTCTTCTTTCTACACCATGCTAATGGAGATAAGCATTGGTAGAGTATTTTCATTACTTAGTTCCATATAAATATAAGGAGACTAAAGAATGCACTATACTAAGGCAATAGTCAAATGTTTTAAAGCTGTCGCTGTGCAATTGTCATCGATATTTGCTTATTTGCTTGGCCAGTAGTAAAACAAAAGAAATACGGGCGACTTCGTACCTGAGAAAAGCATAAGTATTTTAAAATTGAAACCAATAACAAGGAATACCTTGGAAGCGGTTAGCTCTACAACAAAAAGTAAACGACATAATTTATGTATTTTGACGATATGCTCATTTTTGTGTAGTAAGATTTCGTTAAACCCTTACAGTTTATCAATTATGCAAAAGTTATTCAGAATGGAGGACTTCAGAGGCTATTGCCAAAAATTCGAGATATACATTTTATTTTTCATCCGAGTATCTTTAATATACAGTATTTTAATTAAAATGTTAGCTCATTTTTGATAGAATCAAAATTTTTGAATTTTTTTTCCAAGTAAAGGTTAGTTCGGTGTGGAAGGATTTTCTCGAACATCTTCGTGCTATATCTTGAGAGATATTGAATTTAAATTTCAAATTTGATATTTTTTTATGTCATGCTGACCACTCACACTGGCATATTTAAAAAGAGTTTTTTATTCATGGATTTCAATACGTATATTTCCCGTGAAATCTCAGTATTCAATTTTGGGCGGAATACAATACATTCTCTATCCACTATGTACGTTGTGCATATGCGCTAAAGAAAGTAAAAATTAAAACACCGTGGTGGATATATGTATGTGATAATTATCATATACATGTATATCTACATATACGTATATATATTTTTATTATTGTAGAGTTAATCTTTTCCAAGATACATTTTGACATATACTTGAATTTTCAAATAGTTAATATGCCTTCTTCAAGTGGTAAGTGATTACAACTTTTTAAAAGATTTATCCCTATTATAACTTTACTAAACAGACAAAAAATATGTGCATATATAAAGTACTTATGAATTAGATAGATAAACTAATAACCTATTTTAAGAATGATTTGTAGAACTGTGAATAGACAAAATTACTCTCAGGTTACATTTTCGTCAAGTAGTAAGACTGAAATTACTTTTCTCAAGGGCAGCAGAAGACATGGCGTTTTTAACCCACCAACGTTTGGAGTTTTATAAATCTATCACTCTGTATCTTTTAGTTTCTCTACTTTGTATAGAAGGTATCACTTCCACCCAAAAATTCAATTTCAATATTTCATCAGAAATATACTTTTACGATCCCCTGAACCCAAAAAGGTATGTGTGTCTGTGCGTGTATGAAGAACATAACTAAAAACGATAAGCTGGTTAAATATAAAACTCGATATTTAAGTTCAGAACCTTCTAAGGTTGCGACACGAAGATTAATGCAAAGCACACTTTACATAGAAAAGTTTTCGAAATGTTTGCACTTTCTCAAAAATGACTGAAATATTTTCATTAACATAACACATATTAAAGATATTTACATGATAAATAAGCTGTACGTATTGAATTTTTTTATTGTTATATCTGAATTACTTTTCCATAACTGGTAAGCAGTAAGAGCTAGACAAAACATTTTATGCACATAAAATACACATGTAAAAATACACATTTATGTACTATTTATTCATTTTTACTGTAGAGCTAACTGTTTCCAATGTATTGCTTCTTATCGGTTTAAATTTTCCAATATATTCCCCAATAGAAAATCATTCATTACTCATATTTTTAGTCGCCCTCCGTGGTGTAATGGTTACCATGATAACTTCATATACCCAAGGTCGCGGGTTCAAATCCGGCGGAGGAAAATGGCTTTTTTCGGGTTTAAAAATCCTTAGCATGGCTTCCTTCGGAAGGGAAGTAAAGCCGTTGGCCCCGTGTCGTAGATAGTGGGGCCTCGGAGCAAAATTAAACGGTCTTTCACACCCAATTTAGAATGGGACGCTGAAAACCACAGTAGTTAAAGAGCGTCCATAAATAACACGCCATTTCCATTTACTCATATTTTTATACTGATCAAGCAAATAGTACGAAATTTTAATGCATCCGGAACCGGTTTTTAAAAGAGTTGACTATGCGTTTAGCTTATTGAAGTCTCTTATTTCCTTTATACAACAAAATAATATCATAATAAAGTCATTTCTGCTAATTTTTATTTTTGTAGTCGTGAAATAGGTGGAATAACAAGATTTTTTAAGAATAGTTTGTTGCAGCCCAGGTAATGAAATCTATGTGAATGTAGCACAACAGATTTTATGCATACAACAAAATGTGAAAAGGTGTATCGAAATTTAGTTTTATATATGATTACTCATTAACTACTATAGGCCTTGGCGTGCCATTCTGCAGCTGTTAATGAACTACATCAAAAAAATTAATTATTTTTCATGTGTCTAATATAAGTTATTTTATAGAGGAAATGTAAAGTCCACGACTAAATATAAGAGATAAGGTTTTAAATAAATTGCTTTCAAATGCCTAAAAGTCGATGTTAATCAAATTCAGATGAATACCTTGCTTGAAGTGTCTTTAAAACTGCGAGTATAAAAATCGAATTTCAGCAACTCGTTATTCGCGTTCTCAAGAGTTACTCCCATAAAGTTCTCGTAAATGTCTAATACATTACTTTACAGTGCGACACTGTCCTAGGATTAGCTGCTTTCTTGCGTTATGTAGCCTACTCTCGAGGTATTTATTTAGTTGCTCCTGTGTAACGCCAAAAGCTCATGATCGAAAGTTCGTTTCCTGCCATGGATTTAACTTTTTCTTCTTTTAAGCCCATACGACGAAACGCCGCGAGTTTGTAACTCGAAAAGAAACACAGCCTGTTGTACAAAGTTAGTGTCATAACCGTTACACCAGAAAGGTATGCTCTCCAACGGACTTTCATTTTGGTTGTGTTCTCGAAAGATGTCATCATCATACACTGGTGGATTGATACTTCAGAAACTTATATTTTTGAAGTGACAGACCAGAGGTCTTCTACTCCAAATTATTTTTATAAGACTCCTCCTTATTCTCTGAAAATATTTCAATGTAGTTCATTAACATCCTATATATTGGGTGTGAAAGCCCAGGAATTTTGTTCAGGAGTCTCTTTATCAGGCTTCATATTTTTTTTTTACGTGCCACAAATCTAAGACCACTGGCTTTAATTCTTTCCAAAGGATGACATGCTAAGGTTTTCTACACCAAAAAATCTTATGTGTATCATTCACATGACTTTCTCTACATCTCTGCAACAAACAACTCTTAAAAACCTTATACATCTATTTACTTTATGTTAATCAGACTAAAATAGCAGAAATAGTCTTATTACTTGGTTCCTTGTTGCTATGTTTGCTTGTTCCTTGCTGGTTGCTATGTCACTGAAGTTCCTCCTTTGTATGGAAGCACTTGACACATTCCTATATGATAAAAGTATGTCTTCATAGCAGAAACCAAAACCAAGGAATGGCTCAAAAACGATGACTCCACGAAAAAAATGTATATAACATAAATTGTGTGTTTTAACGTGCTCTACATTTTTTGTGCAGTAAGTTTTTGTCCATCTCTTACGGTTTAGCAGTTATTCAAGAATCCGTAAATTTCATCCAGAATAAAGTAGTCTTCAGAGGCTATTCTCAGGAAATTCAAGATATACATTTTATTTGTCAGATAAATATCTTTAATATACGAAATTTTAATCAAAATCGTTAGAGCCATTTTTAAGAAAATCAACATTTTCGAAAAAAGTTCCATGTAAAGGGTAGTTTGGGGTGGGGGGATTTTTTTCAAAATCTTCGTGTCGTATCCCTGGAAGATACTAAACTTAAATACCAAATTTGGTACTTTACCAATTTTTCGTTTTTGAGTTATTGTGTTCACAGACACACGGACACACACACACACACACACACACACACACACACACGGACCTTTTTGTGAAAATGCTTTTTTTGGATACAGGGGACCCTAAAACATATATTTCCGTTGAAATCTCGGTATCGAATTTTTGGGTGGAGTGCAATACCTTCTCTATGCACTATGTACATAGTGCGTATAGAGAAAGTAAAAAGAGTCAATTCCCTCGCTGGGTTTGGACTGGAGGCGAGGAACTGGAGGCGAGCATCATACCTTAAATCACGTAACAAATGTTTATTTCAACATGTAGTAGATGAATAATCTTTGGTTAGAATAGTGTGTAAAAGACTGACATGAATACAACATATCAGATTATTTTATATGCTGATGTTCTTTTATTTCAACAGAAAGTAACACAGTCACAAAAGCAGGGCCACCACTTTTCACCTATTGTGCGCGCGCAGTTGCCTTTTCTAATTTTATTATTTTTGTGAAGCGGTGATACATTAACTGATGTCTTGCTTGCGCGCCACGGAGAAGAAAATAAACGTCCCATCTTTTGGCTTCCCTTTCACTGTGTGGCATTTTCACGACATAAAGGAAATAAAAGAGATGTTGGGTTGGGAAAACACGTAGCTTTTATTAAAATGTAACCTCATCACCATATTTAAGCAATCCACCAGACCATGTTAATATCCCAGCAGCTAGATGTCATGTCAAGGAAAGAGTAGAATTAATGATTTCACCTCGGAAGTGTAAGATCCCGAAACTGAAGGAAATTTACCAAAGAGATACGCAAGTGACATCCTGTATATAACTCCTGATGACCTGGTACATATTTACTTGCTCAGTAGAAACATGAGCCTCTGCATGGGGTGCAATGATCCTTTCCCTTACATCTTGCTTTCTCTACCATGTACATAGTACATAAGTAGAGAAGGTGTTGTCTTTCACTAAAAATGTGTACCGGAATTTCACTGCAGATACACGCCTTAGATCCCCTGTGCTAAAAAACCTGATGTTACATTTACTTAACTTTCTCTAATTCTCTATAACAAATAATTGTTAAAGAGCTTACTCTTCTATGTATTTTATACTACTCGAAACTAGCAGAATGGCTTTATTATTTGCTTTCTTACAAGTAGAAGGAGAATAAAGGAGTGTCACAGGTTAAAGCGATATACAAGTTTTTCAAAAGTTGATTGCTATGTGACTGAAGTACTTTTGTTTGCATGCTCAGGAGTTGACAAATTCCCGTATAAGTACTTTAAAGCTGAAACAAATAACAAGGAGAGCATATCAGAAACGGGTAGTTCTAAAAAAAACGTATATAGCATAAATTGTGTGTTTTAACGAGATCTACATTTCTTGTGTAGTACGTTTTTCTTTATCTATTACGGTTTACCAGTTATGCAATATTCAGTAAAATTCATCCAGGAAATTCGGGATATACATTATATTTTTCATGTAAATATCTATTTTAATCAAAATAGTTAAGAGCATTTTTGAGAAAATCAAAATATTCAATAGTTTTTCCATGTAAAGAGCCAATTCCGGTGGAGGGATTTTCTTAAAAATCTTCCTGTCGCATCCTTGGAAGATTTTAAACTTAAATATAAAATTTGGTATTTAACCGTCTTTTAGTTTTTAGCTATGCTGTCCACATGCACACACAGACACATATACACGAATCTTTTTTAAAAACTAGTTTTGGATTCAGGGACCTCAAAACACATATTTACAGTGAAATCTCGGTATCGAATTTTTGGGTGGAATACAATATCTATTGTGTACACTTTGTATATAGTACGCATAGAGAAAGTAAAAAAGTAGTTTTAAAAAAGGGCTGTTTTTATCTATCAACTTCCGTCTTCTTCCACAAACTGATTACAATTTGAATTAGCAGCGCACAGGTCTAGGATACAATGCTAGCATCTAGTTCTGGAGATCGTAAATTCAAACCCGGTGGAGGATCATAGATTTTTACGGATATAAAATCTTTGCATGACTTCATTTGGAAGGGAAGTAAAGCCGTTGGTCCCGAATCGTAGATTTATGCCACGTAAAAAGAGCCTCTAACTTGATAAGGGCCTTTTAGCAAAAATCTTTGATATTTTCGTCATTTTTCTTCCTGTAAAATGTTCCTTGCGGATCAGTTTTTCTATTACACAAATAAAATGAACTGTACATGTTCACAGAGGTACAATGAATAAGTTGCCCTAGGTTTTACTATCATATGTATTTTAGTATACATTTTCAATTTTCAAACATAAAAATGATATTATTATGGTAAAAAAGTACTTTCATAACTTTAACAAAATTTTAGAGCCAAAATCAAAACAGACACAGACAAATTTTGGATAATTTAAAAAAGTAGATGTATTGTAAATCTAATATTAAAATATTAGACCCACATTTTAAAATATTAACAAATTTGACCGTAACCTGCAAACTATGAGAGTATGATGGATGAAATTTGCTTGTTTGTAACTTATTTGTATTATATTACCTATGTGATATACATTTCAAAAAGTTAGCACATTATTAGTTTGCAAATTCAAACTTGTTTAATTATTATTATTATTATTTATTTATTTAATTATTTATTTATTTTAGTAGAACAGCAATAATGCTACAGGTCATAGATAACAGAAAAATTAAATACATTAACATTTGAGGTTAACAATGTTGGCTCCTCTAATATAGACAGAAATTATAATATAACTTTACAAATAAATGTCACAATTGTATGAAGGTATAAAATAAAATTAACAACAATAGTATCAAAAATGAAAATACATGATTATAAAATTTGAGAATAATTATTAAGAGAAATCCTTTTTGTCACTTGATATAGACTTTGTGGTAATTTTCTTTTCAGCCTTTTAGGTGGAGTTTTGATTTGCGGGTTAAATGAGCACCAGTAACATTATATAATTTTCTGAAGAATGTCTTCGATAGTCTGTTTCACACTGTATTCTATTGGAAGGATGTTAAGTTCATGTTGAAGTTTGCATTTCTTATAAACCATGGTGTATTTGCTCTGCGGAGAAATTTGTTTTGTATAACTTTCGGTTTATTATATTAGTTTTATTTATTGTGGACCATATAGGAGCTGCATAAGTGAGAAGAAGTCGAATTAAAGACTTGTAAAGAAGATACATATTCGAAAAAGCTAGAATAATGCATGTTATAATGAGCTATGTACAAGAAATTGTAGGTCTTTCTACTGATCTATATATTCCTGCTCTTTCTAAAGAGCACAAGAGTGTTGATTCAATCGCCTATGGCAGCGAAGCCACGTGATGAAAGTTAACCAGTAAGAGACGACGGTTACTAAATACAAATTTTTTTCGATGTGAAGAGTGTCATTTTTTGCATTTTCTAAGGAGTTACTGAACGGTCCCAGTATCTTACTCAAACTGAGCTCTGCATGTTTTGCAATCATATCATTAATTCATCTTATAAATAAAGGAATTCTAAAAACAGCTTATTATGCGTATTCTCATTTTTAATGAGTGATATAGAATAATAATCTTGGGAAATTCGATAGATGCCAAAAAGTTTTACTATGCAACAAATTCTGGTATGTTTAACTCACATGACTTTCTCTAGCTGCTCCGCAAACAAAGTCTTCTTACAAAAGATGATTCATTTTTCTACATAATGATAAACATTAGTGTGAAATTGCAGGACGGTTGCAAAGAGTCGCTGTTAATTCTAAACTTCCCATTAGTCTTAATCAACCCCTTCCCCGAGCACAGAATTTAGCGGGCTGTATTGCTGTGACACGAGGAAGCTTTTTATTTACGCTAATTCCTTGCAAACAGCAACGACAAATAAAAGTAGTGCCGTAAATTAGCTACTCATAATGCAGGTTCACGAGGCTTATTCGTTTCGGCTGCACGCGAAATTTCTCCACTGTAATTTTAATAGCGGCAGTGGAAGAAGATCAAGGTGAATTTGTTATGATGGAGAGCGATCCCATCTCACCACGTAGGGCGGTAGTCAGCGCACAGGTACGGTTACACTTTGTTCTTTGATATATTTTTCCTCGTGTACATGCCCCCAGAGCTATCAGCCCTTTGCAGGCTTCCACTCTAACCCAGACCACTGTTGGGGCATCAGAATGCAGTACCAGCCCAGAGCTCAACCCCCAGAGTTCTTTGCACACAATCATTAATGAGCTCTGCTAATACTAGTGTTTAAGAACACACTGGATTACAAAAACTGCCAAAATATAAACTGTTTTCTAGTCTAATTAATCAAAAATTCTTGTACTTATAACTGTGGTGCTTACATTTTAAATATATATTTTATTACTTTCTCTACACGTACTATGGACATATTGTATAGAGGAGGTATTATAATACACCCAAAATTTCGATACCTAAATTTCACCGAAAATACACGTTTTAGGTCCCCCTGAATCCCAAAAAGAGCAGTTTTAGAAAAAAGTCCCTGTGTGCGTGTGTGTGTCTGTGATAGCATAGCTCATAAACGAAAATACCGTAAAATACCAGACAGGGTACTTATTTAAGTTTGGTATCTTCCAAGGATGAAACACGAAGATTTTCAAGAAAAAAACCCACCCCAACTATCCTTTATATGAAAAAAATTAGAAAATGTTAATTTTCTCAAATCTCTAACGAGTTTGATTAAAATATCTCTTTATTCTGAATGATGTTTATTAAATTTTGCATAACTGGTAAACCGTAAAAGATAGACAAAAATTTACTGCACAAAAAATTTAGATCAGGATAAAATGCACAATCTATGACATATACATTTTTTTCGTGGAGTTGGCCGTTTTTGAGATATTCCTTGTTGTTGATTTCAGTTTTAAAATACTTAAACTTTTCTGTACGGGAACTTATCAACGCTTGGCCATGCAAAGAAACGGATTTCAATTCCAAAGCAACCACATTTTAAAACATTTGACTGTCGTCAAGCTGATTAATTATTTATTTTAATGGTAATTATAGTAAACCACAATGAAAACTATTTGTCTTCGTAATTCTGCAAGGAAAACGTTGAAACCCTTGTAATGGCTTAGATTGAGCTTGTGTTTGTTTGGAGTAGCTCTATGGAAACCAAAATTATTTTCTGGTAGCCACTGGCATAAGATACTCCGAGACACGTGCAATATCAAATTATCTATGGCATATTTGCACAGAAATTACCCGGAAAACCTCAAGACCAGAATGACGTGCTGACCAAGAAGCCGCGTGGTGAACCCCCGCAGGTACCCCATAGCGTGACGTAAATGGATTGTTTAGCTGCACAAGATTGTTTAGCTGCATAATTACCAGGGGAATGCAGTGCAATAAATTGCCTACTGCAAACAGGAACCTGCAGGGAAATTAAAATCACGTGATCACCTTATTTACTTTAGTGTCATCAGGTTTGCATTTCAATTATCCCTTGGGGTGATGGCTATAGCAACTTTCAGATAAACCATGAACTGCTACCTGGTGATTTTGCCAATTTATTTGCCACCCCGAGGTCTGTACTTGTTGGTTATTGAACGGCGGTTAAGTGCGTGATAGCGAAATTAATGAGGTCCGAGGAGAGAAGTGTGTGTTTGACCAACAAGCTGTGGCCACCAAAGATCATGACGTTCATGACATACAAGAGGTTCTTAAAACTCAAACTGCGTCATAAAAGTAAATCATCTTACACTGGACAATGCAAATACAATTTATTCCACTGAATGCTTATTCGATATCAGGGAAGCAGGAATCGATCTTGAAACGATCATTACAAAGGTTGGCAATTGTTACATCATTATTATAAACTACCTGAAACGCCCGCAGTTATACAACGATTTCACGGCTTAGAAATAACGAATAATATTTCGAATTTGGTCTATCTTTGTTTATAAAAGTCGGTGTGTATGTGTGTTCCTTATTCTTTTACATCATTGCATCGTTTGGATCAAATTCGGAAGTCATATATTTTACGATAAAAGTCAAATTCTGTAGAGCTAACATCACAAACCCACACCTAAGGCGTAGAAAAGTAATCGGAGAAATAATTTCAAGATTTTTAAATAAAATACTTTTCCTAAATAACAATCAAAAGAATTTTTTTTTTTTTTTTTGGAAGTACTAACAATAGTTCTCCGTTACGGAACAAAATACTCCGGTGGAGCAGAAATCGATCTTACATATTATACATCATTGTTACATCTTTACTATAAACTAGCCGAAACACCCGCAGTTGTACAACGGTTTCACGACTTAGAAAAAAGAATAGTTTAAATTTGGTCTATCTTTGTTTATAAAAGTCGGTGTGTATGTTGCTTACAGTTCTACATCGTTGCATCGTTTGGATCAAATTCGGAAGTCATGCATTTTAGAACTAGAGTAAAAATGCTGTAGAGCTAACATCACAAACCCCACCCCTGAGGTGTAGAATACTTTATCAATACTTTTCCAAAATAACAATCAAGGGCTTATTCTTTGTTTCTTTTTGCAAGTGCTGACAATAGTCCTACAAGAAAACTGAAGAATGCTTGTAGGGATGCAACCTGAAGACTTTTCTTTTTCTACATTACTGAAAAAATATAAATACCTAAGACCATCTAAATGAAAGAATGCACGAAAAGGTGAGATTGCAAGCAATTTTAACATTTTTCAGCATGAATGGATCTATCTTCTAAATTATTTTGCTAAACAAGGCAATGTTTATGTATAAAAATGTAAACCACGAATAACCGGAGTATTTCTCTATTATTTTCCATGTAAAGGTAGTTTTCTAGTTTATCTATTTGCAGACATACACGCGTGCCTGCATACACCCCCCCCCACACTCACATAAACTCTGGTCTCCGAATTTTGGAGTGGAATATAATACTTCCTCTACTTGCTGTACGAAGTAGATAAAGTAAAATTTTATAAGTAAATGTTGCTCTTCGTTTCTTTGTAGGCATTAAAAAATTAATACAGAAACACTTAAGGAATTAAAACTCTCAAGATATTGAAAATAAAAATATTAATATTCACTATGCAAAATCAGTGTTCATAAATACCGCAGTTCATGATGGTTTCTCTTGAATGTACCTGATATCCACGTTACCACATTTGGGCTGCCTCGTTGCTATTTTAGACTATATATACTCTCTACATCTAACTAAATACATAGTGTATAGTGAAGATATTGAATTTCACCCAAAAATTCGATACCTAGAATTCACCGCAAATACGAGCTTTGGGCTCCCTTAAGTTCAATAAAAAAGAATTGTTAGAAAAGTTCCGTGTATGTGTGTCTATCTGTATACAGTATAGTTTAAAAACTAAAATGCCGTTAAATACCAAACTCGGTATTTAAGTTTAATATCTTCCAAGGATACAACAGAGAGATTTTCAAGAAAATCCCCCACCCCAAACTACTCTTTATATTGCCACATATAAATGACACATGAAAAACGGGCACATAAAAATGGCTGTAACGAATTTGGTTAAAATACAGTATATTATACACATTTAAATCACAAATAAAATGTATATCTTGAATTTTCTAGGAATAGCTTCTAAAGTTCTGTAACTCTGGATTGTTTTTGTTGAATTTTGTATAACTAGTGAACCGAAAGAAACGGACAAACACTTTTTACACGAAAAATGTAGATCTCGTTATAACACACATTTATATCACACATATTTTTGCTTTAGAGTTGTATCGATTCCAAAATATTTTCTGTAATTGTAGCTTTTTTCATACTGGGTTATCTTTCCTTTCACCTCTCTTTTCTTTACTGCTGGTCTGGCAAAACGACCCGAAATAGTGTATTCCCATTTTTCCTTCTGTGTACAAGGAATTAAGTAGTTAAAACTATTTCTGCTAATTCTTATTTTGATTATCATTATGTAGATAAAAGAATACTCTTTTGTAAGAATAGTGTTTTTGCAGAACGGTTAAAGGAAGTCATGAGAATGGAACGCAGCATATGCAGGTTATTCCAGACTTCAACCGCAAAAATTAGCAGCACTGTACAGGGGTCCAAGATAAATAGTCTGAGATAGGAAGCTTACACTGCTTGCTACGGCATAAAATATATTAAACGTTAGCACGCCACTGATTAAAGCGTCATTGCCGTGACCTGAACACTCGAATTTCAGAGAGGGTAGATGAAGTGGCATTATTTAGCGCTTTGGTTACCTTCTTGGCAGCGAATGTTGAGGGATTTGGGAGGTTCAAGCTTCTAGATATCTCTATTTTTATGTGTCTCCTTTGTTTGAAGTTTACAATAGCAGTTCTAGTTTGCTGCGTTACTCAATATGATTTATTCGTACTGACAAATAAACAAGTGCAATGTACGATTAGCATCCAGGTGGAACGGAGGACGTTTTAATAACAATTGCATTTAACACCTGAAGGAGTAAAGTTATCCCTACCTCTAGAAGGACTTTCAAGAATTCAATGTATCACACATTTATGTCATATAGACATACTCATTACAATTGTAGGCACCGTTCACAATTTACGAAACAATATCATGATTGTGTCAAATGAACTTCAAGTGAAATACAAAATGCACGTCTCCATTGTTAGACAAAGTAACTAAGTAAAGCCTGTTAATAACTATGTGCTGAAAAAGAAACTGCATTCTATCCTTTTATCTCTACATGAAAGCCAAACAAATAAACACTATGAGAAATAATACAATATCCCTAGTACAAATAAAACTGGTTACCAGAGGAACTGTTCGATGTGACGACCTGCAACATCTATGCAGAGATTGTCTTACGAACAACAACGCGTAGAACCACACTAGTTATAGTGGTTAAAACGATATAATATCTACATAGACAAAGCCAATGTACTGCTCCTCAAATCCTAGCAATAGCAAATGGCTATTTATTTATTTATTTATTACATTCCACCGCTAAATAAGTGTTTAGTTTATACGTTTCAAAGTACAGATCATACCAATGTTTTCAACAAAACTATTTGTTTTATTGCATTAATCTAAGCAGGTTCCTTGAAAAAAAATCTGACGTACCCATTCACATAACTTTGTCTACATCTTCACAATAAATTATTGTTAAAAAGCTGCTATTTACTTAATGCTAATCAAGAAAAATTAGCAGAAACGGTCTTATTATTTCCCTTCTTGTAAGTAGAAGAGAAATAAGGCAGTACCATAGACTAAATCGATAGTCAAATCTTTTAAAAGCTGGTTGCTATGTGATTGAAGTACCTTTGTTTGTATGGGCAAAAATTGACAAATCCCCATGCGAGAAAAAAAAAAAATAAATATTTTAAAAGCTGAAAGGGATGTCCTAAAAACGGTCAGCTCCTTCAAAAAAATTATATACATAAATTGTGTTTTAACGAGCTCCACCTGTTTTGTGTGGTACCTTTTGGTCTATCTCTTACGGCTTACCAGTTATGCAAAATTCCGCAAAATTCTTCTTGAATAAACATGCCTTCAGAGGGTATGCCCAGAAAATTGAAGTTATACATTTTATTTGCGACGTAAATATCAGAGATTTTAATCAAAACCGTTAGTCATTTTGAGAAAATGAAAATTTTCGAAATTTTTCCATGTAAAGGGTAGTGGGGGGTGGGGGGATTTTCTTGAAAAGCTCCGTGACTTATCCTCAGAAGATACCAAACTTAAATACCAAGTTTGGTATTTGACGGTAATTTCGTTTTTGAGCTATGCTGTCCACAAACACACACACACACACACACACACACACACACAGGCAGAAAAAACATATAGACACACGAACATTTTTCTAAAAATGCTTTTATTGGATTCAGAAGGTCTCAAAACACGTATTTCCTTTGAAATCTCGGTATCGAATTTTGGGTGCATTACAATACTTTCTCTATACTCTATGTATATAGGTAGTACTTGTATACATAGAAAGTAATAATTGCTGCATTTAATATTGAATGCTACGTAAATTTCATTCAGCCTTTTGAAGCTAATTTGTGTTGGAGAGTTTATCGTCTTGACTTCAAAAATGGTCAAAATATGTAACTCTTTCAGAAAAGAAAAGAATTAAAAAAACTAAACAAAAAATGGAAACCTCAGAGAGCCGTACCGTCGAGTGATTTGATGATCGAAACCACAGTCACCCACCAGTATGTTATAACGGACAGCTCTAACAAACTGCATATATCTGATATCAACCGAAGTATTACCCTCAGATAATAGGCAATTTTTTCAAAATTTCAAGTCCAACCATTTTAACATCGTATTGATTGTGCACCAATACTTTATTCCTTCGACTGATGGCATATAAATAAGGCATTGTGCATGAAAATAAGAAGCACACGTCCGCGTTCTTTTGAATTATGGCCACTGATGTGCGATCCAGAAAAACACATAGCCTCAACATTTGGCATTATATATATACATACTTTTTTGGGGAGAGCAATTTTCGTCTTTTGATCCCCCCTGAAATGAAATACTTGTAAATTAATGCCTATATTGTGGGATATAAATCATTGTGTTGCTTTTAAATGTGTGTTTTCTCTAAACCGTTAATAGAATCGGTGGAAAAGGTATATTTGAGGAATGTAATTAAGTGTCTTTGATCAACTCTCTGCTATCCAGCATTTATACATCCCAAGGAAAACACTCCAGCACACAAACTAGCTAATCAAATACGTTGCCATTCTCAGCTATTTCCACGAAACAATAACTGTTATGTTTTATTGGCATTGCTTCAATAACAGCAGAAGTCGCACTTGTCCTAACATAACCTCAAAAACAGAACCGTCCCTTGCAGAAGAAGTTTTGTCATTACACCGCCCTCTCGAGTCAGATTGAACAGCATTTGTGGTGCTTCAAATGCTCGTTAAACCCGCTGTACTCTGGGAAATGATCTCGAAAGAAAGCTAGAAATGTGCGGACAGATGTCTATCGCAGTTTTATTGTTGCATTTTCATGAACGAGAGCTCTTCTCGTTGTTTGCGAGAGGAAATTAAACGCAAGAATTTTTCCGGTTATATTAGCAGGAAATTTTATGTGCACTTTCGTCCTGAACGGAAATTTTAAATGTAATAACCATTAAACACATCCTTTAGAGCGCAGGTGAAACGCCAAGGGTTCGCTTATAATAAAATACGCGCAAGTTTATTGTCATTTCACGGTACGCTGTTCTTTGTTCTGTAATAGCGAGGTGTTTAAACTGCTTTCCCTTCCACGGCGTTTGAAAATAGTTCTAATTTAATTACTGTTTCTGAATAACGCATTTATATTAATGGAGTAACAATACTGCAATGAAACGATTCAGCAAAACCAGTGAACCTACTGCCACCTTTAATATATCTGCTATTTTAACGAGATTAAATACTGCAAAAGGGGTTTTACAAGTACCGCGTATTGGAGATTTATCAGGTAATATATGTATTTTAATTATAACTTCGGAAAGCTGGAGGAAAGTGGGACAGTGGAAAATGCAGGGTGTTTCTTTTTCTCTATTTACAGAAGTAAAAAAAAAAACTAATAGGCGCCATACTTTTCAATATTTAACAGCCATTAATTGTTGTTTACAATACGGGAGCTATTTCCATATTAGTTCTTCTTTGTTATCAAAATATTATTCAAATGTTTTATAGCAACAAAACGCCATTCCTTTAAAACAAATCTGACGTTCCATTCACCTGACTTTCTCTATCTGTTCTGCAAACAAACTGCTCTTACAAAAGATGATTCCTTTGTCTACATTTACATCATGATAATCAAGATAAAGATTATTAGGAATAGCCTTATTACAAGTAGAAGGGAAGTAAAGGAATACACTAAACTAAACCAATAATCATATCCTTTAAAAGCTAGCTGCTATTACAACCATTGAAATTCGGTTCTCTGCGCAGGACCAGGAGTAAAACAAAAGAGAGATGAAACTAAAGGTGACCCCCGTTTGAGAAAAGTTTACGTAGTTCAAAATTGAAACCAATTATATGGAATATCTCAGAAATGGTTAACTCTAAAAAAAATGTTTATGACACAAATTGTGTGTTTTAACGTAAGCTACATTTTTTGTGTTAGAAGTTTTTATCTATCTCTTACGATTTACCAAGTATGCTAAGTTCATCCAGAATGAAGAGGTGCTCAAAGACTATTTCCAAGAAATTCAAGACATACAATTTATTTAAATCAAAACCCTTAGTGCCAGCCACTTTGGATGTGCTGGTGCTGGATGGCACGAATGTATGTTCAAAAGGAAAGAGTACTTCCCATGAGCACTATATGACCTGCTGGTGAGCCGACAGTGAGACACATCTTCAAGCCTGCAACCGTTAGGGACTTCCGAGCGGTTTTGTGGCGACTTTCCGCAACTTGTAGACTCCTTTGGTTCCCTCACTTTAATTTTTCCTCCTGGAGGAGTGTTAGCCATAAATATCTGTGTAGGTCGCAGTACGCGAGGTGTCTAACCTAACCTAACTTAACTTAACCTAACCTAACATAAATGAAGACTCTAACCTTAATCCCAATCTGTTGTTTTCCTTTGCATTAATTTATTTAACCTAGAATTCTCCTTCATAAATGACACACAGGATAGCATGATTAATAAGGCCGTAATAAACATTCGTCTGTGAAAACACATTAACAATATGACGCGCTATTAACGTCAATAGTACTGGTTGCACGGAAGAAGTGAATTGAATGGAAATAAACACAAAATACGATCTGCACTGTTGAATCAGAGTGTGTTCAGTGAACAAATTGTTTACATCCACTCATCGCTGGTACGGCAAAAGCTCGGCAGATGTGTCTGTCTCCATGGGAAAATATCATTCGTTGTGCCGCATTAATCGCTGCTGTTTGCATGTGTTTTATTCCACAACTATCGATACCAATGCAATGCCACTTTATTTATGTGCTTTCTATAGGGATTCTAAATCAAGCAAGCTTATTAAATACCAAAGAACTACAAATAAATAACCTTATACTATATTTAAAAGTATTGAGATTTTTTATGGAACATTTACTTTGGTTCAACAAAGGCTTTCGGAGCTATGAAAAGGATACTAAAGCATTTATAAGCTACGTCATTGTGATGTTATCATTATAACCTTTTCAATATCCACTTCATTCAATTCATAATTATTTCCTCACTTTCATTGGAGCTATTGGTGGAGTTACTCAAATTCCTCTTTGTAATATCTTTTCGTTTTAATCATTTAATCACATTGGATGCCAATGACGCAAAAAATGCCAGCTTTTCCATTCGATGTTTCATTAGAAAGTTCCTCATTGACATTTTTTCAGAATGTTACACACCATGTGATTATGTTTTAACAGTTTTACATATTGAATAATTCTCTACTTTGATAGCAACAAGGTACGGTGTGAGAAATATACGAATTCCAAAAGGAAAGTGCATTTTCAAGATCGATTGTTTAAAAACTTCATATTAGCTGAAACTTTTTATTTATTGTTACCGTATAAAGAATGTCAAGTGAATATTTAACACTTAATTTATATATTGCGCCCACTTTCTACATTATTTCTTGTTCTACTCATCAGCGCGGATCTAAATTGAATGATTTCGTGCACTCAAACACATCCTTCTTTCCTGATTGAGAGGTGGCAAGTTTATATCTGCACTCAACTTACTTTGTGACCTAATAAACAAAGAATAATCAGCACTTAGCTTCACTGGAACATTAAGGGCATTTTTCCCACAATCCAAAACCGGCATTATTCAACAATAATTAAACTTTCTGCATAGCTGAAACTAAAAGTCTATCATAGTGTGGAACAATCGCTATTTTTTGTAGAAATTGTTAAATGTCATTGCTATTAAATGCTATTAAAACCTCAATAACCTCACAATTAGTATTTATTTTCTATAATTGTGCCCATTTGACTCAATATTTTTCGTCAAGTTATGCATCAGACGAGGTATAAAAGAAAAATTTCGTACACACAAACCTATTCTATTTTTCTTTTAATTAATTTATTGAATTCACTTGAACTTTAAATTCATATCATGACTACACAAATGTTTCTACATAGATTTTGCATTGTGATTAATTTTACAAAAATATCACATTCTTAAATTAACTTACGTTGTTAAGTATTTCCATACTGTTTCAGATAGAGCACTGTTGCGGACAGTGTTTGATGTGCTAATCGGTGAGCTCAGTTTGATATTAATATTAATTATTAATGTCACTAGAAGCATTATTGATAGCGAAGGCTTCGTATACATATTATATGACTTGTATAAGACATTACTAGACCTCTTCACTTGCGTGATTTTGCTGGTCACCTGGACGCGTTTTGCCAATTTCATCCGTGCCATGTTCAAGCGCCCTGCGGATGACTTGGCAAAACACTTGTATTCTGAAGGACACTTCCTCATCGACTTCAATTATAGGCAACACCATGGTTGGCTGGTTTCTGATTTCTATGATGCTTGTCTCTTTTCGGTATGACCAGAGTGACCTATCGGAACTGCTAGCTAATTTTGAGTCTTTCAGACCTTGAGATTGAATAAATTGCAGGATGACATCAGCTGACGGTATTTCAAAATTGACAACATTGTTGCTATTATATGAATATAGATTTTTCTCCCAGACATGTAACTCTAATGGTGTCATAATGGATTTGAATATTTTGATTACCTGTCCAATCTCATGGTTTGAGGTCCAAAACTGATTAGCAACTGCCGATCCTTCCATTTGCTTTAGCTTGATATTTATCTGTTAAACGAGTACTTAAGTTTCTTTTTTGTTCCAACAATATTAACGTTTTCGCAGTCATTACAACATTCCATATTTATTTAATGTATCTATAGTTTTATTAAGCGATTTACTTAACGTAGTTCTCAAATTGAAACTATCTTGAGTGTCAGTATTATATTATGTTTCTCAGACTTTAAACAATGGAAATAACCTTTTTTTTTATAATCTGCAATGTCTTTCTTGTTTGTTAAGTTTGACATTGTTGACGGACAGGTAGTAAGTAGCTCATGAGACAAAAGATGGGAATGCAGCAAGGTTGTATGTCCAAAACGCATTTTCGCGAGGACAGGTTGGTCTTGACACTTGGAATCTGAAATAGGGAATTTTAAGTTGTAGTTGTGTATGAAGCTCACTGTTTGGAGTGGAATGCCACTATCTTTGCCACTGAAATATTATAACTCGTTTAATATGGACAAGGAAATCCTGACGAGGAGTTTTGATATCCTCTACTAGAGGGTATTGTATCGTTTCTTTGGCTGCACCGTCAGCATTCTCGTTGTCAACAAGTCCTATACGTCATTTAATCCAAGTGATTGACTGATTTTTCAGTTGTTGCTGCTCAGTTCTTGAACCAGGGTGTTAAACGTTTGGTAATGTTGAAGTGCATGCAGTGAGTTGATGGAGTCAGTGAATATGAGGGACGTTGTCATTTGGTTTTGATCTAAGATGTATTGTATGGCAATCTTAGTAGCGAAACGTTCTCAAGAGAAGGTAGAAAAGCGATCCAGGAGTCTAAAGAGCATGGTGTGGCTGGGAAGAACCACAGAGCATCTATTGCTGCCATCCAATCTGGATCCATTCTGGGATTCAGGTTTACATCTGTGCTCATGTTTCTTTATGAATTAGAGCAAAGGCTATGCCATACAATCAGCACCACCGCTATTTTATATAATGTAATAATTCCCACATGAGCAATAATTAAAATGGGTAAGCATATTGACAAAATAAAAATTATAAGGTTAATATCATAAATCATAAAAATGGCACTCTGCTGTTAATATTACAAAATGCTGTTCTCTTCATTTTTATTTTAATGTCTTCATTCCTATTATTTTTCCTTGAGTTTACTAAAGAATAAAGCTATAAAAGCAGATATTCAGAGCACATAGATGTAGCTACCAAACCGTAGCAGTGAAGAGATCAATCTGAGACAAAAAAATTTAAAATGTGTTTTGTACAATTTCAAAGTATCATACAGTCCTGAACTACAATAGATATCACAATGTTGACGATAAAATTTAATTTGATAATTCCAATTACTTTATTGGCATAAATGTAACCAATAAGGGAGTATGATATTTTCGGCTATATACCTTCCCCCGTAGTCCTTGCAAGAATGTAGGACATAAAACATGAGAAGTAGTATTAACAGAGAAAGGGTATGAACATAGCCGTTGTAAGGGAGGGCACGGTGAAGCAGTTAATCATGGTGCAACGGTTCATTATACAGCATTTATCTTAAGTAGGGTAATAAATTACACACTCTAGTTTTGCAACACTGCTAACCATACTGAGAATAATTATAAATATGCAAGGTTATGGATGAAAAGGAAAACAAATATCTAGCATAATAATATGGTCTTTTGATTGCAACTAAGAAATTCCGATAGTTTTCTTAATTAAGGCTAGTATGTGCAGTGTAGAGAGTGCGGTGCTATTCACCAAACATTGAGAATTAAAACAAGAGCAGACAGCTTTTAAGATTTTATAAAGTGTTAACTATTCTACTTCTAACATACGGCAGTGAGAATTGGGCCTTAAATAGAGCAAAGAAAAAACGAATCATTAGAAATGAAATTTTTAAGACGAATACTGGAATATACGCTAAGGATCATATACTCAACACAAATATAATTCTTTCATCTACCTTGGTCTGAATTTGTGTCAATGAAATACTTTTAAAAGTAAGTGTGTACATACCTCCTTGATGTTTGATGATGCGCCAGCTATGCTCATCGATGCTTGAACACACTAAATTAACTCTCATTGAGGCCGCGCCGTGGCCGAGAGCTTAGACCACTCGACTCTCACCTAGACGGCCGGGGTTCGATCCCAAGCGACCGCATGTGAGATTTGTGGTGGAAAAAAATGGCGCTAGGGCGGGTTTTCTACGGTTACTCCGGTTTCCCCCGTCATCACATTCCACCGGTGCTCCATCAACATTCATGTATTATCAGTGTCACCGCCTGCGGTGCCATTAGTAGTTAAAGCGGGCGTTAAACACTACCAAAAAAAAAACTCTCATTGAGTGGAGGAAGAATGACATAGGTATGTCACACTAGGTAGACTAACAAAAATAAATACTTCACTTGAATTCTTCAGAATTGATGCTGTTTATTCATAATTACTATTTTTGAGGCACCAATCTCTTCGAGCAACTTCCGACATATTTCTTGTAGATTTAGTAATATGCTTACAACCGGTGCTACTTCTGCATACAAAGTTTCTCATTGCCATGGTCGTTAATAGTTATCGCTTACTTACTTCACTTACGCGATATAAAGTTGCACATCAGCTAGTGCGATAACTGCACTTCTTCGTGTAAGGTTTAATATAACGAACGTCACAAAACCGAGAACAGACAATGCAAAACAGAACGTTCATACAGCAGCCTCTTTTCTCGTGTACACACTGCTTTTATTCCCAAAATATCCAAGCTTCGTGCTCATCTCTGATTGGTTACTAAGTAGTGCGAAAATATAGTTGTCACGTGCTTAGTTTTGGTAGCTCATTTATTTTACTCACGTGTCCGCTCTTTAAAGTGGAAGAGTCCCGAACTCCGAAATTTTAGGGAAAAAACCTATCTCTGTAAAAACTCCCTATTACTTAGATCTTTAATGCACAAAACCCTTACTCTTACAAAAGCATTTGTATTTCTGGATTGACAAAGAAGTGACCTTGGCCGATACATAACAAGTTCTTCCTCTCCTGTCTTGTGTTCTGCGATCTGCCGAGTCTTGGCTACTGAAGCAAATATCTTTTCTATCTAACCTGTACAAATTAATAACCAAAATAATGGAATGCAAAACGTGCTACTATACCCTTGCAAGTGAGTAATTAAACATCAATAGATTATAAGAAAAATTGACATCTTGAAACAATAATGGTACAGAACATTGAAAGAATGGATCATGACAGAATAACAAAACGTGTGTTTCTTTAAACTCTACGAGTCAGAAGATCTATAAGAAGACTAAGATTGCAATGGGTATATAGTCTTTGAGACGGAACAAACTTTAAGGGTATATCTTTAAAGAAGAAGGACAAGAAGGTGTACAATACATAGAATAGATGAAGAAATGTTTTGATCCTGAATCCAAAAGCAAACAGTTTTAGAGAGAAGGTCCATGTGTGTATATGCATAAGTGTCTGTGTCGGCAAGCAGCGTACCTTACAAAAGAAAGTCCGTAAATACCAAACTTGGTATTTAAGTTTAGTATCTCCTAAGCGTGCGACATTGAGATTTTCAAGAAAACCTCCCTCCCCAAACTACTCTTTATATGGAAAATGTTTCGAAAATGTTGATTTTCTCAAAATGGCACTAATGATTTTGATTAAAATATCGTATATTAAATATATTTACATGCATATCCTGAATTTTCTAGGAGTAGCCTCGAAAGACCTCTTTATTTGGATCGATTTTGAATTATCAAGATCACAGACACACGGACACGCACGAACCTTTTTTCTAAAAATTCTGTCATATAGAATATGCTTAGTCAATGGTACTCAGTTTAGCTTTTGATTGGTTTTCTTCCTCATTATTGTTATTATTATTATTATTACTATTATTACTTTTTTTAATTGTTTCATTTGTATAGCTCCCTTTAACTTCAATGGTCATATCGGGGGCTTGCACTAGTGAAGCAAGTCGTATTACTGTAGGCTTATAACGTTAGGTTTATCAATTTTATATTAATAAACACACTCACATACACCCTTCCAGACTCTGAATAATTCTGGTTAAAGAATTATTCCGCAGCCGCGAATCGAACTCGGGAGCTCCGGGTGAAAAGTCAGCTCGCTGACCACCCCACCACAGAGGCAATTATTTTTCTATTTCAAAATAAATGTTACCACCTTTTTAAAATTTATCCTATATATTTGAAATTATGCACTTATTTAATCTCCTAATTTTGAGCTGTTAAGGGCTTTCAAATCTAATTTCTAGAGCTTTAAAGCTAGGAGCGTAAATTGGTATATGACCTATGTAAAAATCCATTTAAATTCCAGCACTATGGTTTTAACCCACTATTGCATTCGTTGTCTGTGGGTAAAAAGCTGGACTTGGAGAGCTTAAAGTTCAAATTTTCTTTACCTTTATTGGTGTAAATTTTCATTTTTTTCTAACAATTTATTAATATTAGTATAGTTTAAAACATACAAGAGCAAATATTAAAAAAATAAGTAAAACTTCAATTATACCTTTTTTCTGATACAAATGCAGAGCTATTTCTGCACAACTGCTACCTACTGAAGTCCAGTTAACACTTACATATGGTAATCAACTTTTATTTTACCTGGGCCCATCCCTTCCAGCTTCATCAATGAAGTTCGGTGCTTTACAAGTCAGACAACTGATCCACTAATAAGATATCAGTTAAGACCAAATGTTTAAAACCACAAGTATGCATACTCTGCCGGCGTTTTTCAAAAAGAAATTGCAGTGAAAATAAATCGGGCTCGAAAGGATTAATAGTGTTTTAGTTATTAATGTTACTGGCTGTGAAAATGCAACCTATAGCACACAGTGCTCAAAAAACACAATAAACCCGCCTTGATAGTGTGGGGGTAGTATATCTGCCACACATTAGAGTGGGTTACCCGGATAACGTTTTTTCTGGGTTTTTCCCTTATGCTGAGAAGACGAATGTCGAGTAGAGTAACTTAAAGATCCCTGGTTCCCCGCGTTCATTTGAGTATCATATCAATAATCCCATCCATCGTCCGATATGACCAACCAGATTAAAGGAGTTACGCTGTTTTATACTAAAACATATTATGTGTTCTATTCACATGACTTTCTCTAAGTCTCTGCCACAAATTGTAGTTAAAAGAAACTTATTCTTCTATTTTCTTCATGCTGTGGAGAAAAAATAGCATAAACGGTCTTATTACTTGTTTCCATTTAGATAGAAGACAAATAAGGGAATACCATAGGCTAAGGTGATAGTCAAAAGCTGGTTGCTATGTACTTGAAGTTCCTTTTTTTTGTACGGACAGGAGTTGACAAATTCCCGTATGAGAAAAGTATAACTATTTTAAAACTGAAATAAGGAATATCTAAAACATGATCACTCTATGAAAAAAATGTAATAACATAAATTGTGTATTTTAACGAGATATACATTTTCTAATCTGTAAGTTTTTGTCTATCTCTTACGTTTTACCAGTTATGCAAACTTCCGCAAAATTTATCCAGAATAAAGGTATCTTCAGAGACTATTCCAAGAAAATTCAAAATATACATTTTATTTGTCATGATAATATTTTTAATATACGATATTTTAATCAAAACCCTAAGAGACAATTTTGAGAAAATCACAATTTTCGAAAAATGTCCATGTAAAGGGTAGTTGGGGGTGGAGGAATTTTCTTTAAAATCTTCATGTCGCATTCTTGGAAGATACTGAACTTAAATATCAAGTTTGATATTTAACGGACTATTCGTTTTTGAGCGATGCTGTCCACTTACACACATGGGGACCTTTTGCCAAAAATGCTATTTTTGGACTCAGGGGGACCCAAAACATATTTTTCCGGTGAGATCTCGGTATCGATCTATTACAATACCTCTCTTTATACTATGTACAAGGTACGTGTAGAGAAAGTAAAAAAGTTTTTTTTATTCAAGAGTTTTCTAAGCCTGTATTTTCGCCGAAATCTCGGTGATGACTTTTGGGTGGAATGCAACATTTCCGTACTTACTATACGTAGAAGAGAAAATAAAAAGTTTTAAATCAAAACCATGGCAGCAATGTATATAAACTTTTGATATTGCGCTATCAATCTTCTTCTTCAGGTTCTTCTTTTTCCTTTTCACAATTTTCTTCCAGAGCCTGTGACATAAACAGAACAAGAGTCGAAGGACTGACTTTTTATCCCCTCTCCCCGATCATTCCCGCAGCGTTCGTCCTATTTTTATCCGCAATTCTCTACGAAAGCTTTCTAAGTGGAACAAATATAGCAAAATAGTGTGAAAGTTCGCTGGGGCATTTGCCTGTTATTGACGCTGCGTTTCGAGAACACTATAATTAACACGAGATGTCGAACTAAAGAAAACTAAATAGTAGCATGAAGTTAATGAGGAAGCTTCTTGTCTGAGAAAGGAATTCCGAAGAGCAGGATTAACATTCTGGCTTAATTACAACGGGTGAGTATAAAGGACGGAGAGGGTGATAAAAATTATAGAGAGGGGGATGCGATTCGAAATTAGACTTGTAGAGGGATGAAGAAGAACTTGTGCAAGTTTATTTTGATACTGGGAAAGATCAGCCAAAGGCCACAGCCATTTTGTGATTTTAAAGTGTAATAAGAACAGTCATTGGGATCAAGTGATTTATTCCATTATTGGTGACGTAAAGGGGCTAATGGATTTTAAATTTAGCCTCTAGAGTTCCAAACATGAAAACATATATTTATATACATAAACCACGTGGTCTATGAAGTTTCAGACCTATACCCTTATTAGATTTTGTTATTAATGTGTATAAAACACATTTCTGTCAACTCCAATAATTCTAATGTATAGAAGCCGAAAATGTTGTTGAATGTTATAAAACTATGACTGATAAGCTATCAGATTGTTTATATTTTCTTCCTGTGCAGAATAACCAATGTACTCATGACAAACATTGTGTGTTTTTTGCTCTCATGTCATACATTTTATGTTTTATGTCATGAATCATGGAATACATCGGAAATCCAATACTTAGTTTTATTAATAAAGTTTCTTGGACATCCATTAGAATTTTCAGCATTTATGCATAAAAGTTGAAAGGTTAAAATGGTTTTTAATTGCAGCAAAAATCTAATGTATTGCATTAAAATGGCTTTTTCTACCTCTTTTGCAAAGTAATATTCCTACAAAATATTATTCTTTATCTAGGTCATTATGAGCATATTGCTTGCTTCCTTACAACTAGAAGGGAAATAAGGGAATACACTAGACACTAAATCGATAGTCAAATCTTTTGACAGTAGTCGCTATGCGACTGACATTCAAATCCGGTTCTATTTCCATGGCCAGAAGAAAGACAAAAGAGATGTGAAACGAATGGCTACTTCTGGGAGAAGTCACGGCGGAGGGTGTGGGAGATGTTTTTCGAGCCTAAAAATTCTTCACCTGTTTCGTCCGGAAATGAAGCAAAACCGGTGGTCCCCCTGTTATTTCCGATATATTCCTTATTTGGGTTTAAATTACAACATGTACTTTTTATGTAACCTGTAGAATATCTTCATTTTGGATGACATTTTGATAACTGGTAAACCGTAACAGATAGACAATACGTACTATACAAACATTGTAGATATCGATAAAATGCACAATTTATGCACGATACAGTTTTTTGTGACTTCGGAAACTAGGACATTTTCGGAAACTAAAATGAAGAAAACTTGTTTTAGAAATAGTTTTGTCAATTAGATAGCGTGAAAGTACCCAGATATGTCTTGTTTTATTTATACATTTTGAATTAGGCATGTTTAGAACTCAAAATCCAAATTTGGATTTGTTTTTATTTGGACTTTGTTTAAAAAATGTTGAAAAGTGCACCATAAGAAGATTTTCTGTAGCTCTCCGTGGTATAATGCTTACCATTATAACTTCATATACCCAAGGTTGCGGGTTAAAACCCGGCAGAGGAAATTGGCTTTTTTTCAGGCATAAACATCCTTAACATAACTTCCTTCGTTGGTCCCGTGTCGTAGATTTAGGGCGAGTAAAAGAATCTCAAGCCTAATAGAGGGGCCTCTGAGCAAAATGGAGCGACCAAGAATGGGTCGCCGAGAACCAGTTAAAGAGCGACCATAAATAAATAAACTCCATTTTACTTCCAAGAAGATTTTCTTGCAGACCTTTAAAAAAGCAGCCTGCTTTTTTTTTTTCTCAGAAATTATTCGAGGAAGCGATGTGCACATTTAGAAGCGTTTTATAAAATACATCACAATACCTACAGAAATAAAAATTAATTCTTTAAAAAATGCAGAATTTCAAACTTCCCTTATAACAGATAACATAATCTTCGTTTTATAATTCGCAACGAAAGACATGAGTACAAAGCTTGAAGGTATAAGCAGATTCCAGTTAAAAGCAAGTGCATGAAAAGTAAAATTTGGGGTTAAGAAGTAATATTCTGGTAGGAGCGCAGTAGTTAGGTAACTTGAGGAGCAAGCAAGATCTGTCTGCGAACAAAGACGGTGGTGGCGCTAGTATAGAATGCATGAGGAAGGGAGGTCCCGCCGAGCACCTGTTTGCACCATGTAATAACAGTTTGGCAGCGTTGTTCCCCAGATCATCATGAAATTTGTATCATCATACGGATTTCCCTGAACGCCGGCTGCAGCAGCCAAGTTTCGCAAGCTATTAGAACCCGCATCTCAGGAGACAAGCCACGTCTCGATAACAAGAACCTGCAGCGGTTTAGCATATTGAGATACAGGGCATATTCTATGATATTTCATATCCTTGCGTAAAGGGGAACCTATCTTCTGCTCTGCTCACCACTGCACCCAACTATCGTAAGGATTTGGCATCCAAACTTTCTTCCCTTCTCAGAGGCTCAGAAGTAAATCCCCTTTTGTTTTAATATGTAAAATGTATGTTTCCTAATAGACTGCTACACCGTTGCACCGATTTTGACCAAAGTTGACACAGACAATTTTTAGAACAAAGCGAAATTCCTTCCCATTTCATATTATTATTTAATTACGTGTATTACCTACAAAATCTCGCAGCATCAAACACGTAAAAAATTGCATCTATTAATTACAGAAAGTACTAAAAGTATAATAAAGAAATCAATGCTTTAAATATGCTTTAAATCGAGTTTGGTTATAATTTGATGACTATGGGAGGATATGTCTTTTATTTTTCTTTATTGCAACCCTCACAATCCGATCCAATACTCCCCTCACAAATGGTGACTGTGTCTTGTCGACCTGTAATCGGCGCACATGATTGAGCGGCTTCCTTTCAATATTTAACATTGTTGCATGTGTTCCTTTGGCTTCCTTTTAGTAACCGAAAATAATATCGTAGATGTTCCAGAAATTAACATGTGAAGAGTGGCGGCACTAGGTATCTAAATCCTTGGAATGCCATAGTGGGTGTGGTTACCAAGAGTGTGTATTTGCTGTAATTAAAATGTCCTACAAAATAAGCACAATGACTTTAACAAACAGTCATTACCGGATCATTTGATTAATAATACTAATTTCCCTTTGCAGCATTAAGCGACTTTAAATAGTGAAATTGCCGTTTTTTCATTGCACAAATTTAAATTAAAATGAACAGCTATACATTTTAGTATTTCAATTTCAATGTAATCTACTTGTTTAATGCTTTCCGTGCATAGAGAAGGCCATGAATAGAATTTTGAAGTTCCATTTATAATACCAAAAATACTAGCCAAACTCGGAGGTATTCCGCTCCTCATCTCAAGCCAGCGACTTTCTAATGGTGCGATCTTTAGGTGCTTACCAGCAAACTTTTCTCTAATCTGGTATCACGCCAGCATGTGCGCGCGCATAAAACTTGTGTACGGTAGACACAACATACACCTTTTCATATTAAATACTGTATAGGTTGAACTGGTACCACTGTATTCATTTTTAAGATAATATTGATAAGGGAATAGGAGAGGGAAACAATTGAATCAGCACACTTTTATCATGCGATACGGATTTCTAAAAACTATATGATAGATATAAAAGGTTGGGCTATGCTCTGCATGTACACACACACACATACACACAATCAATTGATTTTAATACTGAGGACACATTCACTTGCGTTAATGTGGTCATTAACTTAACGCATAGACATTTGCCGTCAAAACAAGACACTTAAGTCTAAAAGCGATTAAAAAAGCTACGATGATCATTGACGTGATTTTATATTGATGCACACTACATTAGCTTAAGTTTGCGCTCACTAAATAGTATGTTTTTCTATCTATAAATGAAAATCAGTTTATTCGCTATGTTTCCGAATACAGAGTCATCAGATTAAAAGGACACGCATTTACCAGCCCTGGGTAGTGTTCGCGGGCCACTTCCCTCCCAAAGACTTTTTCGCAGCGCGTACTGTCTTATGCATCGAGACGAATATAATGAGCAGATAAGGTCAACTAGAATGATTATTATGCCCCTTACATTGCGCACCTTTTCAAAGAAGATGTTGCAAATGTTGTCCTTGAAGACAGGCTTTGCAGCATCTTTACCGATTGTTAAAACGTGTTGCAATTCTTCTTGGAATATCTTGGTTATTTCTTCTCTTATAGTTCTAATAATGTTTGGGGATTAGATTTATACACCTTGTCACTTGCTGTGCTATCACATAGCTCACTTCTATTTGCTACGCTAATTTCGAAAGAAAACTGTTAAAACGAGACGATTTCGATTTTTCGCCGATCTAATACTGATCTCCTACAATGAAATGTATTCAATATTTTATGAACTATACTTTTGTTATTTTTATAAATTAATAACAAATGAAAACTCTTGGGCCATGACTGCGCTAAGACACATCAAAGGATGTTCTCTATTGCGTTCATTTATCACATACGTGGTGTGAGTCAAAACGTCGTATATAACGCAACAACGGGAACTGCAATCGCAGCAGGCGAGTGGCGCGCGCCCAAGACCCAAGTGCCGATAAGCGCCAGACCGCTTACGATGGCATTGTACTTAGTTTTAACGAACTATCCTTCAAAGATTTACGCTCTTTGTTATAAAGATATCGGTTGTGAAATAAAATAGCTAGCGTTTCATCAAATGAATCCATTTGCTCTTTTTTGTTTCTACGCGGTGCGAAATGATTTTTTCCTTCAAATTCCGCTAACGCAAACATAAAAGCTTGGAGATTGCAATAGCATCAGTTCATTTTTACGAAAACCACTTTGAATGACCCCATATATTAAGCCGGCCACAAGCTTTTGTGTTCGTGTTGCATTTGTGTGCACGTATCTATGTGAATGAATCCTCATAACACCAATGTGATTTTAGAATTCACCGGATAGCTACACGATTAGACAGTACATTATTCATGAAAATACATTTTGCAGACGACCCAAGTATTCAAACAAACCTGTGAAGTTTCTACAGTCTCTACATGGCACGTTTAAAACCACGAATCGCAGAAACCGCAATCAGCTGTTAACAGTCCACCCATTGTTTACAATCGATTGATCTTGATTTATATGCAAACTAGATTTCAGTCATGACCTACTTAGAGAATAGACAACAACAAAAGAAAAGCAAGAAGCTCGTTTTTCTGAACAGAAAGTGCACCATGCGCCATGTTCAATTAAAATAACAATAGAGCATCCTTTGTTACTTGGGCTATACATCGTACGTCGTATTTACATATGTATCGGGTAGACAGGGTTATCTTGTGACACGCACTGGACCGCACTAATTAACTTAGAGCAGCTGCCCACCCACCTATATAATTACACATTTTTCTGCACTACAGGAATATGGGTTACGTTCAGTAATGACTCGATAATGTGATTCCGGAAATAGGTCAGTTGGGAAATTCTCTACGGCAAACAAGTTAACCGCACTCCAGTACACATTGTTCTGTCTAACAGGAGTTCAGTGGCGCACACCCAGGCTTCCTTGTGTATCAGAAATATTACCTTAAATATTCCGCTTAATGAACTGATCTGTACTAACAAAAATATAAATAATTAATAAATAAATAATTTAAAACAACTTTACTTTCTCTAGCACCTAGAGGACGTAATACATTCTAACACACATGCGATATTCAGGTTTCGTCTGAAATACACATTTTGAGGCTCCTGAATCCAATAAAAGCAACTTTACTTTCTTTAGCATATATTTAAAATATATACAATAAGTAGAGAAGATATTGAATTCCACCCAAAAATTCGATACCGATATTTCACCGAAAATACACATTTTGAGAGCCCCTAAATAAAACAACAGTTTTAGAAAAGGGACGGTGTTTGTATTTTTGTGTGTGTCTGTGGACAGCATAATTCAAAAACAAGAAGTCCGATAAACATCTTCCAGAATGGTCAGGAAGATTTTAAGGGAAAAAAAAAAAAGAAAAACCTTTCCAAACAACCCTTCACATGGGAAAAGTTTCGAAAAGTTTTATGTTCTCAAAAGTGGGTAACCATTTTGATTAAAATAGCGTATATTAAAGATATTTACATGACAAATAAAATGTATATATTGAATTTTCTGTGTATTCATTTTATTTTGAATGATTTTTGCATAACTGGTAAACCGGAAGAGATAGTCAAAAGCTTACTACAGAAATTTTAGGTCTCGCCAAAACACACAATTTGTGTCTGGTACATTTTTGTGTAGAGCTAACCATTTCCGAGATACTCCTGTTTTTCACTAGGAAGCCATCCTATTTCTTTTGTTTTAGTCCTGACAAATTTCAAAGACAATCACATAGCAACAGGTATTAAAACAGTTGAATACGTTTTAACTCGTGTGTGTTCTCTTTGTTTCTTTCTTGTTATACGGTACTAAATAATAAGATAATTCAGCTAATTTTTATCTCGATTAGCATGAAGTAGAAAGAAGAATAGTCTTTTGTAAGAAGTTTGTGTACAGAACATGTAGAGAAAATCAGAGTATTTTAATTACTATTGTATTGCCAAAAATGTTTATATAAACTCGGAAATATACATCAAACGGTGGGCCTCATAGCTTACATGCTTTTTCCTTGATTTTATATTTACAGTAACATTTATATAAAATAGTAAATATACACATTTAGCTATTCCAAAATAACAATTAACAAAAAGAACAGTTTAATATAATAATTATAAAGAATTAAAACCAAGTTTAACTCAAACCTAACATTGCATATAATTACTACACATAACATGCACGAAGCTCTATGTTTAAGAATAATCGAAACTTTGATGTTACACATAACCTGTCCCCCGCTTCCCTTTCCCATGGCAATTAACCTTCTTTGTAGAATCTTAGATAAATATATATATATATATATATATATATATATATATGTCTGTAACGAACTATTGTTCCAAGGGCGGATTCTACTGCATACTGATGCAATTAACATTACCATGCAAGTAGAAAGGAAGTAAAGGAGTTCACAAATTCCCGTATGAGAAGAGTTTTAAAGCAGAAACCAATAATGTGGAATATTTCGAAAATGGTCAACTTCTGAAAAAATGTATAAAACATAAATTGTGTGTTTTAACGAGATCTATATTTTTGTGAAGTAATTTTTATCTATCTTATACCAGTTTTACAAAATTCAGCAAAATTCATTCACAATGAACAGGCGTTGAGAGACTATTCTCAGAAAATTCAAATTATATATATACCAAGTTTGGTATTTAATTAACATTTCATTTTTAAGTTAAGCTGCCCACAGACACACACATTGATAGACTGACAGACAGACAGAAGTAAATAGAAGAATGAGCTTTTTAACAATAATTTGTCACAGTGATGTAGAGAAAGTCATATAATTGGAACACATCAAATTTTTACAGCTGAATTCCCAATTCGTCTCACTCTGCAGCATAGAAAACAATATTTTGTTTGTTAATGACGCTCTCAATAAAATTTTCAGGATCATATAAGCGCCACCGCAGTTCTTCTATGTACCAATAAGCATATAGAGATGCGGTTGTCGCCTTTACTGGGGATTTTATCTGGGACACTGGGACTGAGTTTTAGGGTTTTTACTTTCTCTCCACGTACTATGTGCATAGGTATAGAGAAGGTACTGTATTACACCCAAAAATTCGATACCGAGAGTTCACTGGAAATATATGTTTTGAGAGCCCCTGAATCCAAAAAACGCATTTTTAGAAAAATGTCCGTTTGTGTGTCTGTCAGTCTGTGAATGTGTATGTCTGAGTGTCTGTGACCAGCATAGCGCAAAAACGAAAATTTCGTTAAATTCAAACTTGGTATTTAAATTCAGTATCTTCCAAGGACGAAGATTTTCAAGAAAATACCCCCACCCCAAACTATCCTTTACATGGAACATTTTTCGAAAATTTGGAGTTTCTCAAAAATGACTCTAACGATTTTTATTACAATATTGTATATTAAAGATGTTTACATAACAAATAGAATGCATATTTTGGGTTTTCTCGGAATACTGAAGAAATATTTATTCTGGATAAATTTTGCTGAATTTTGCATAGCAGGTAAACCGAAAGATATGGACAAAAACCTATTAATAGGAAATGTAGATCTTGTTAAAACCCGCAATATATGATATATGCATTTTTTCGTAGAACTGATCATTTTTAGATACTCCTTTTTATTGTTTTCAGCTTTAAAATATTTATACTTTTCTCATATGGGAATTTGTCAAATCATGACCATACAAACAAATGAACTTCAAATACATAGCAACCTGCTTTTGACTATGGCTTTAGCCCAGTGTACTCCCTTATTTCCCTTCTACTTATATGGAATCAAGAAATAAAACCATTGTACTATTTTTTTCTCGATTAACATGAAGTAAATAGAAGTATAAGTTTTTCAAACAATAATTTGTAGTAGAAATGTAGAGAAAGTCATGTGAATGGAATAATCAGATTTGTGCATGATATATTATACATAAATACGCTGTAGACACATGGGAATCATTTTGGCTCATCACTTTTCATGTTGAACAATTTTTAAAAGCTCAGAAACATAATTAAGTTACCTATGCGCTACCTTATAGCCCTAAATCTCCTTTCAGTAGGAAGTGGCTCTTTCTCAGCTTTAATTTTTTTTTGGATGAAACACATTCCTTGGGTTTATGTTTTGCTTTGATTTGTATGAAAATTTGTAGCACATAGTTTCAAGTCGCCTAACTGAAGATTTAAAGATGTATTTGATTATTATTTTATTCATTGGTTAAAAATAATATTTCATATTGAAAAAAAGGAAAGTTTAAATACTAACAACTTTATAAAACAAACATTTATTTCTTCACAACTAAAATATCAACTTAGATCAAATCATTATATTTATTTTTACTGCATAAAAGTGTAAGAAAATGTCAGTGTCATACTTCTCTGGCAAACGTAATTTTACTTTCTCTATCTAGTTCATGTAGATAGATAAAGAATTTTTCACTCTACACAAAAATTCGTTACCGAAATTTCATCGGAAATACACGTATTAGAGTCCTCTGTGTTCAAATAAATCATTTTTAGAAAAAAGTCCGTGCGTGTGTGTCCGTAGTCTGTGAACACGATAACTCTAAAACGAGAAATCTGTAAAATACGAAACTTGGTACTTTAGTTAACTATCTTTCAAAGACGCGATACGAAGATTTTGAGGAAAATGGCCAACCCTAAAGTACATTTACTTGAAAAATATTTCGAAGACTTTGTTTTTTTATAAAATGGCTCTATAGTTGTTGATTAAAATAACGTGATAAACAAAATGTATAACTTGAAATTTCTGGGAATAGCCTCTGAAGATCTCTTCATTCTGGATTACTTTTGAATAACTGGTAAACCTTAAGAGATAGACAAAAACGTTCACAAAATGTAAACCTTGTTAAAACACACAATGTATATCATGTACACTTTCTGTAGAGTTGACCATTTCGGAGATATTCCTTGTTATTAGTTTCAGTTTTAAGATACTTAAAACTATTCTAATAGGGGAATTTGTCAACTCCTGACAAAGCAAAAAAGGGATTTCAACTACACAGAAATCAGCTAAAGTGTTGACTATTGCTTTAGCCTGTGCATGCCCTTATTTCCTTTACTTACAAGAAAGCAAGTTTATCTCGATTAGCTTGAAGTAGATAAAAGAATAAGTTTTTTTTAAGAATAATTTGTTATAGAGATGTAAAGAACGCCCTGTTTATTTAAAACTATTTAATTGTATTATTTGAGAAACTACTTAAGTCAGTGTTTTCAGCTTTCGCACAGTCATTTCTGTGTTTCTTCGTATTAAGTGTGCGAATTTTCAAGTGCATAGATTTAAACGTATAAAAGCTAGAGAATGTAGTCACAGTGTGTGTTAAAATCCATCTAGCTGGGCGGGTTTGAACCCGCGACTTTAAATCAGAAAGCAGCGACTGACCAACAGAGACTGTGATAACAGTTGTGCAGTTTCATAATCAGCCGGTATGTGCGCTGATACAACAAAGCTCAGTTATTGTTAAGTAACGCTTGCAAAGGAATTAATATCTTTAAATTGGTAATTACTTTTCATGCTTACTTAAACAAAGCTGGGAACCTCTATCTGCAGAGTTCACATTTCGTTAAAATCAATTAAAGAGAGAGGGAGAAACAGCGTAGGATCTCTACTTGATAAAGAAGGGCTAAGAGATCACACCGGGCCTCAGGTTTCCTTTTTTAATAGGAACAAGAGTAAATGGGAAGGGAGATGGGGTAACTCTATTATCTAAGTGCTGGAGGTCATAGATTTCAGCCGACAGTTCCTCTACCCCTCCCCCATTTTCTCATTCTAAATTCTTCTCTCTTGACACCAGGACCTCGTTTTCCTCTCTCTCTCTCTACTCGGATTAACTTGCTTCCTTCCTGCTGAATCTTCACTTCCAGGGACAGGCTCACTCTTCTTATTACGGCCAAATGTCGCTACAACCATTCTCAATTTAACGATATTGCTGCTCTAATGAAAATTTCCTACTTGCCTACAAAAAGTGTAGCGATGTTTGATGCTCGAACCAAATTAGTACGCTCATCGCCTGCTAAATATTTGCAAATGCAGAGCTCGTTTAGGCCAATACCTTGATGAAACAGCACCAAAACTTGTTATAATAACAATAATAATAATAATTATAATAATGATAATAGCAATAATAATAAAATAAGAACTGAAGCTTTCCTGGCGACGTGTTAATAAATACCAGTCTCCGTAAGCTCAAACCATCATTTCACCCTGAAGACGAGGAAGATGCACTTCTTCGAAACGTTGGTGTCAAGCCAAGTTTTTACCTGGCTAGAAGCCCGAATTAGCAATAATAATGTTAATGATGATACAATGATGATAATAATGAAAATAAGCTAATAATGATGACAATAATAACAATGATAATAATAATTATTACAATAATAATGACAATAAGGTTAATAATCATTTATTATCATTAATAGTATTATATTATTATTGTTATTATTTTGTACGTAGTCGGCTTAATTTCCGCGCATTTAGGACTGACATCCCCCCAGGATTTAAAATGCGCATGCCTAGAGATCAAAAGCCTGGCGCAGAACACGCAACCCCAGAATGGAGAATCTGGAACGAGGGGTTGGCTCGTAGCCAGGAATGGTATGAATCGTAAATGAAATGGATAGGGATTGGCTCGTAGCCAGGAATGATATTAAACGTAAACGAAATGGATGTTAGTAAAAGTGATGATGGAGCAATTGGTTGAATGAGTGCCCAGACGCACCTTCTTCCAAAACAAATTCCACGTGCGGGCGCTTGGGATCAAACCCGGGCCATCTCGGTGCACGGTTCAACCACTCAGCCACGCCGCCGTAAATAAAAAAAACAAATTAATTAATAATAAACCGATGCATTTCATTCACATTACTTTCTCTAACTGTTCCGCAAACAAACATGTCATACAAAAGATTATTCTTTCATCCACATCATGCTAATTGAGATAAATATTAGCAGAGTTGGTGCTATTACTTGCTTCTGTGTAAATAGAAGGAAAACAAGGAAATGTACTAGGTTAATGCAATAGCAAAACATTTTAAAACCCTTTGTGAAATAATTGAAATTCAATTATCTTCGCTTACCAGTAGACAAACAAAAGAGAGACGAAATGAAAGATGACTTCCTGTTTGAGAAAAATATAAACATCTTAAAACTGAAACAAATAGCTCAGAATATTTTGAAAATGATTAATGCACGACAAATATATACATATGATATAAACTGTGTATTTTAATGAAATCTACATTTTTATTAGTATTTGTCGATCTTAGCCGTTGTGCAAAATCCTGCAAAACTCATCCAGAATAAAGAGATTTTCCTACACTATTCCCATAAAATTCAACATATATATTTTATTTGTGATGTAAACATCGTTATATAATATACAGTATTTTAATCAAAATCATTAGAGTCATTTTGGAGAAAACCAAATTTGTCTATAATTTTTCATGCAAAGGGTAGTTTGAGCCGTGTCGCCTCCTTGGGAGACACTAAATGTAAACATGAAGTTTGGTATTTAACGGCCTTTTCGGTTTTGAGCTATAATATCTTCAGAACACACTCACACGAACCTTTATCTAAAATCTTTTTTTGGAACTCAGACCTTAACACAGGTCAAAATACTAAGATATCACTTTTACATCAAAATCCAAAACAATCATCTCAGCTACTTAGTAGCCCAAAAATGACTCCTTTTGAAAGGTTTAAATCTAGCCAGGGACTCTTTTCTATTACTTCTAATCTTTGCAATAAAGTTTTTGCCTTTTATCACAGCTACTATCATCATCAACGTTAGAACCATTAGGTATCATTTTAAATATGCAGGAATGATAAGTAAAACAGGATCTGCAATGGAGTAATTTGCTCTTCGGGTTTTCGGAAGTAGGCTGTGTAGATTTACAAGCATCGCATGTTAACAAGTTTAAAGTCTCTGGTGGAAGCGGCATCCCTTAGCTTTACAGCCCGTTTCTGTTTAGAACATGGGTTACATTTATGGCCTAGTTAAATAAGCATAACGTCTACTTATTTATTGTTTTATTTGGGTTAGTAAATCTTCACAAACGAATGCTGTTTTACTAAATCCGAAAAAAGTGTTTGGTGAGTAGGACGCACATAATCTTTCCTATATTTGAATACACTTGAAGTGTTACTTTCTCTACACATACTATGTGCAGAGAAGGTATTGCATTCCACCCAAAAATTCGATACCGAGAATTCACCATAAATACACGTTTTAGGGTACCTCTATCCAAAAAAATATTTTCAGAAAAAGGTCCTTGTGTCAGTATGTCTGCGAACAGAATAACTCAAAAACAAAAAGTCGGTAAAATACCGAATTTGGTATTTAAGTTTAGTATCTTCCAGGGATGCGACACGAAGATATTGAGAGAGTCTTAAAAAAACTATCTTTTACATGGAAAAAATTGCGAACATTTTATTTTTTCAAAAATGGCTCTAACGATTTTGATTAAAATACCGTATATTAACGATACTTATATGGCAAATAATCAGTATATCTTGAATTTTCTGGTGATAGTCTCTAAAGACCTTTTTATTCTGAATGAATTTTGCTGAATTTTGCGTAACAGATAAACCATAAGAGACAGGAAAAACGTACTGCACAAAAAATGTAGATGTAGTTAAAACACACCATTTATGTTATATGCTTTTTTTTTTCGTGGAGTTGACCATTTCTGAGTAATTACTTGCTATTTGTTTCAGATTTAAAATACTTAAACCCTTTTCACACGGAAAGTTATAAACTTCTGTCCGTGCATAGAAGCGGTTTTCATTAGGCATCGCCTTTTAAAAGACTTGACTATTCTTTTAGCCTAATGAATTTCATTATTTTCCTTCTACTTACAAGGAAGCAGATAACTGACAATTTCTGCTTATGTTTATCTCGATTAAAATAAAGTAGATGCAAGAATATGACTTTTAGCAATAATTTGTTATAACGATGTATGGAAAGTTGTGAAGATGGAATACATCAGATTTTTTTTTTCTTTTCTTTTTTTTTTGACGTTTCATGTATGTAGCCCCTGTTAACTTCTACGGTTATATCGGGGGCTTTGCACTAGAAACAAAGGTTCTTTAAGTTGGGCATTAAATTGTTTTAGTTTCATCAAACACACACCCATTCATACTTTCAGACTCTGTGATGGATAAGGAATAATTCTAGCCAAAGAAAACTCCCCGCCCCAGCCGGGAATCCAACCTAAGACATTCGGGTGAGAAATCTGCTAGCTGAGCACTCGACCTGTTTATATGTTTGGTAATAACTTGAATTTCTTGCGAGTTTTGCTATTTTGCTGCACTTTTGTGCACGTACTAATTACTACAGCTTTTGATATAGATCTTGTTGCAGACTTTAAATATAATAATTTTGATAGTTAAATTTTGTCATTTGACTCATAGTAGGATAAATGCTTGCTTTTTACTTACTTTAGCTCATATGTACAATTAACATAGTGGATAGAGAAGGTATTGTACTCCACTCAAAATTTCGATATTCATCGTAAATATGTTTTAAGGCCCCCTGAATTCAAAAAAGCATTTTAGTAAGACGTCTATGAACAGCATATATAAAAAACGAAAATTCGGTTAAATGCCAAATTTGTTATCTTCCAAACACGCGACACGAAGAGTTTCAAGAAAATCTCCCACCCCTAGCTACCATTTACGGGGAACATTTTTTGAAAATTTTTGATTTTCCCAAAAATGGCTCTAACGATTTTTATTATGTCATATGTTTAAGATATTTTCGTGACAAACGAAATGTACATCTTGAATTTTCGAGGTATGGCCTTTCAAGAACTCTTAATTTTGGATGATTTTTGTATACCTTTTAAATAACTGGTAGCCATAAAAGACAAACATACTACACAAAATATGTAGATATCATTAAAATATGCAATTTTTGTCAAGTAGGTACATATAGGTACATATTTTTTGTATAGTTAACCGTTTTTGACATATTCCGAGTTACTGGTTTCAGTTTTAAGGTACTCGCTTTTCTCAAACAGGAGACATGTTTACTTTCGTTTCTCTTTTGTTTACTTCAAGCAAGCAAGGAGAACCGAAATTCAATTATTTCACTAAGTAACCGGCTTTTAAAATATATGGCTATCGGTTTAGCCTAGTGCATTCCCTTTTTACTTTCTCTATACGCACTATGTACGTAGTGTATAGAGAAGGTATTGCACTCCACCAAAAAATTCGTTACCGAGATTTCACCGGAAATATATGTTTTAGGATCCCCAATATCCAAAAAAAGCATTTCACAAAAAAATCCGTGTGTGTGTGTGTGTGTGGGTGTTGTGTGTGTGTCCGTGAACACGATAACTCAAAAACGAAAAGTCGGTAAAATACCAAACTTGATATTTAAGTTTAGTATCTTCCAGGGATGCGACACGAAGATTTTGTGAAAAAACCCCTCACCCCCAACTACCATTTACATGGAATTTTTTTAAAAATTTTGATTTTCTCAAAATGGCTCTAACGATTGTGATTAAAATTTCGGATATTAAAGTTATTTACCTGACAAATAAAATGTATATCTTGAATTTTCTGGGAATAGCTTCTGAAGAGTAGTTTATTCTGGATGAACTTTACTGAATTTTGAATAACTGCTAAACCGCAAGAGATGGACAAAAATTTACTTAACAAAAATGTAGAGTACGTTAAAACTCACGATTTATGTTATATACATTTTTTTCGTGGAGTTCGTCGTTTTTGAGACATTCCTTATTTTTGGTTTTTGCTATGAAAAACTAACTTTTCTCATACGGAACTTGTCAACTCTTACCCATATAAACAAAGAAACTTCATTGACATTCTAACCAGCTTTTGACTATCACTTTAACCTATGGTAGTCCCTTATTTCGCTTCTACTTACCAGGAAGCAAGTAATAAAACTATTTCTGCTAATTTCTCTGACTAGCATAATGTAAATATAAGTATAAGCTTTTTAAGAATAATTTGTTGCAGGGATATAGAGAAGGTCTTGTGAATGGTACACATCACATTTTTTCTCTTCTACTTAGAAGAAAGCAAGTAATAAGACCAATTCCGGCAATGTTTATTTTCATTAGCATGATGTGGATAATGTAATAATCGTCTGCACAGAATGTTTGTGGAATAGCTAGAGAGAGTCATGTTAATGGAATACATCATATTTTACTATTTATTAATATTTACTTACCCTTTTACTTTCTCTATACGAACTATGTACATAATGTATAGAGAAAGTATTGTATTGCACCCAAAAATTCGATACCGAAATTTCACAGGAAATACATATTTTGAGATTCCCTGATTAAAAAAAAAAGCATTTTTAGAAAAATGTCCATGTGTGTGTCCGTCTGTCTATCTGTGTAGGTGTATGCAGCATAGCTCAAAAACGAAAAGATCGTTAAAGCCCAAACTTGGTATTTAAGTTTGGTATCTTCCAAGGATGCGACACGAAGATTTTCAAGAAAATCCCCACCACAAAGTACCCTTTACATGGAAAAAATTTCGAAAATTTTGATTTTCCTTAAAATGGCTCTAACGATTTTGATTAAAATATCGTATATTAAAGATATTTACCTCAAAAATAAAATGTATATCTTGAATTTTCTGAGAATAGCCTATGAAGATTACTTTATTCTGATGCATTTTACGGAATTGTACATAACTGCTAAACCGTAAGAGATGGACAAAAATTTACTGTACAGAAAATGTAGATCACATTAAAACACACAATTTGTGTCATATACATATTTTTCGTGGAGTTGATCGTTTTTAAGATATATCTGGATTTTCGTTTCAGCTTTGAAAAACTTAAGTTTTCTCATACAGGAATTTGTCAACTCCTGTCCACACAAACAAGGTAACATCAGTCACATAGAAACCAGCTTTTGACTATCAATTTAACTTATTGTACTCCCTTATTTCCCTTTTACTTACAAGGAAGCAAGTAATAAGACTATTTCTGCTTTTTTTCTCGATTAGCGTGAACTAAATAGAAGAATAAGCTTTTGAACAATAATTTTGTGTAGAGATATAGAGAAAGTCATGTGAATGGAACACCACAGATTTTTAATTCATGTGGCAGCTATTTGTAGTAGATGAGCTACAGGTAAACGAATGTTTAAAGCCAGGTGTTGAAAATCGATCGCAAGGTTATTGTTAGTGACCTTGAATCCGGGACAACATGTTTTCCTCAGCTAGTGGTAAATTATTCATTTTAACAGCGTGGAGGTATCTTTTCTATTATTCATCCTATATAAAAAAAATCTGATGTGTCCCTTCACATGACCTTCTACATCTCTGTAATAACTTATTGATAGAAAGGTTATTCTTCCATATATTTCATGCTAATGGCGATAAACATTAGCTAAAACTGTTTTATTACTTGCCTGCTTGTAAGTAGGAGGGAAATAAGGATGTGTCATAGGATAACGTAATAGTCAAATCCTTTAAATGCTGGTTGCTATGTTACTGAAGTTCTTTTGTTTGTATGGACAGGAGTTGACACACTCCCGTATGAGAAAAGTATAAGTATTAAAAAGATGAAACCAATAACAAGAAATATCACAGAAACGGTCAGCTCTACTAACATACGTGTAAGACATAAATTATGTGTTTTAACGAAATATATATATATATATTTCTTGTTATTTATTTATATACATTTATGTCTTACAGTTTACCATTAATGCAAGATGCAGCAAAAATCATCCAGAATAAAGATCTCTTCAGATCTATTACCACAAAATTCAAAATATACATTTTATTTGTAACGTAAATATCTTTAATCATTGTTGAGAAAACCATTTTTTTTTTAAAATGTGTCTATGTAAAGGATAGTTGGTAGTAGGAGGATCGTTTTTAATTTTGGTGTGGCATACAGCAAGATATTAAACCTAAATACCAAGTTTGGTATTTTACTGACTTTTGAGTTATGATGTACACTCACACACGGACGTTTTTCTAAAAAAAATTCGGACTCAGAGGAACTCAAAGTATATTTCTGTTGAAATCTCGACATCGAATTTTTGGGTGGAATACAACAGCTTCTCTAGCTACTATGTACATTGATTTTCGCAAAAATAGTGCTAACCATTTTGATTAAAATCACTTATATTTGAGATATTTACATGCCAAATAAAATGTATATCTTGAATTTTCTGAGAATAGCCTCTAAAGATCTCTTTATTCTGGATGACTTTTATTGGATTTTGCATTACTGGTAAACCGTAAGAGACAGATAAAAACTTACTACACAAAAAATGTGCATCACGATAAAACACACAATTTATATCATATATATTTTTTCATGGAGTTTATCGTTTTTGATATATTCCTTGTTATTGGTTTCAGCTTTAAAAAACGTATAGTTTTCTAATACAGGAATTTGTCAACTGCAGTCCATACAAACAAACTTCAGTCCCATAGCAACCAGCTTTTGACTATCACTTTAACCTATAAGGAACCAAGTAATAAGATTATATCTGCTAAGTTGTTCTGGATTAGCATGAAGAAAAAAGAAGCATAAGCTTGTTAACAATTATTGATGAAGAGAAAGTCATGTGCATGGATCACATCAGATTTTTTTTGGTGTCAGTGCTTCTCAAAACATGCATTTCCGGTAGAATCTCGGTATCGCAGTTTTCGGTGAAACATAATATCTTTTCTATATACTATTTATATTGTGCATACGCGCTAAATAAAGTGAAAAGGTTTGCTAATTTAAGTTATGTCAGCATTTCTAGTTAAGCTTTCTGATAAACGAGCCGCCGGGCTATCCTGGAGACTGACTGTTAGTTTAATTCATATATATTCTATGCCAACTGCAGGCAATTAAATATTAATTAAGTTGGCCTAGAAAACATGTACTTTATGTTTCCTCGGGGAATAATTTGTGTGAGTCTATGTCTAACTTAATTTATTTTTTTCCAATGTTAAATTCAACCCATATTGAAATTATATTCATCGCAATTCTTTTATAAACTTCAAAAACATTAAAGTGGTCAAAACTGTAAAATTGCTACTATACTCTGTAATTGGGATATAAATAACATAGAGCCAAGAATTACACAAGTGATAAGAGAAAAACATGGCATTTCACTGTATAATTTATATTCTTATTGCAATGAGCAAAGCATAAAGAGTAGACAAAGGAAGGAGAAACTTTGAACACTGCGATCTACACCGATATGTTGTGGCTAACATCGACCCAGGAGGAAGAGATGAAGAGGGAACCACATTAGGCTGCAGGCCACAGGCAGACAGGCCACTTTAGACACGCGGACCTCACTTGGATATGCTTGATGACCCTGCCAGTTCTGAAACCGCCGATCAAGCGACCTATCGACGCGGCCTCCTAGTTTACATCGCGAGTATTCTTTTCATTGAGCATACCTCCGCGCCTAGCATTCACCTTGGCGACTACAAGGCAACCATGACCCGGACGAGGATCGAACCCAGGATCTCTTGAATGTGACTCACATACATGACCATTGCAGAGGAGAGATTATGTTATCAACACCATGTTTCAGAAAAACGGAAGTTTGGTTGCCAGGAGCCAGGAGGAGCCAGGAGCCAGGAGCAGGAACTAGTCGCCCGAGTGTACTCGGGCGGGGGCAAATCACCACGGTACCTATCCGCTTTTCTTGCGGATTTACCCGTGTGATATAGTAGATGTAGTCTTATGCAAGCGTTTTTGTCAATGTCAAAGTAATTGGGCAGGGTGTTCCCTCTGTGCAGCCGGCGCGGGCTGGCTTACCTATCTGAGTGGCCACCCACCCAGAGAGGGACCAGGCCCGATGCTGCTTACCTTGGCCAGCCGCTTGCGGGCTGTCAAGGAAAGCAGTGCCGGCTAGCGGGGAGACATGAAGGGATATAGGTACGGGGTGGGGGTAGCCAGTGATGCAGATCTGGTCGGAGTACGACTGGATGGTCACCCGTCCGAGTCGTGACCATGCCCGATGCTGCTTAACTTGGCGGAGCTGGGCAGTACCTGTAGTCCTCCCCACCCCAGTGTGCAGGGACACGTCCTCTTCCAGTTCTCCACGGTAATACCGGAGAATATTGAAGTATCTTAATGCTCCAACCTTATAACCTGAAAAACATCGTCCACATAAAATTCTTATTATTAAAACTAATTGTCTTGAAGTAGATAAAGCAATAATCTTCTTTAAATCATATTCATAAAACAATCATCAAATTTACATTATTTATTTCAATATTATCTCTCGGTGGACTACCACCATGTACTCATCTTCCATGCATATCGGTGATTCCAACCCAAAACGAACAACTGTCTTCTGTATTTCAGCTCGAGAAACTTTGGAAAAATCATCACCATGAGTGCCAAGTGGTTATACCACTCTCTTCTCATCTAGACGGCTCGGGTTCAATCCAAGTGACCGCTTGTGAGATTTTTGGTGGACAAAGCGCCGCAGCCTCGGATTTTCTCCGGGTTTTCCGGTTTTCCCCGCCATAGCATTCCACCAGTGCTCCATCTTCATTCCATGTATCACCAGCGTCATCGCCTGCGGTGCCACAAGTAGTAAAAGCGGGTGCTGAACACTACCAAAAAATTCCCACGAGCGCTATAGGCAGAGTTGGTGTTGAAAGTCCCACCCTAACGGACCCTAAACTCCGGAATAAAATGAGTGCGCCCGACTCTAGACGCATTCAATGGTTGGGAGAGGCCCTCGCCGCCGGAGCATCGTCCCTGGGAGGAAGGGATGAGGAAAAAGATATGAAGAGCGACTAGATACGGATGACTGGGTGCCAGCATGGACAGGGTTCCTAATGTTTCCAGTGCGAACGCATTTGTTGACCCCCAACCCTGCCCACGAACATCTAACTGCCGGTGGTCCCATCATGATTGGAGGCGGGACTTGACTGGGCAGTCCCGACTAACGCCAGGGAAGAAACCTCGACAAATCACATCGTGACCTCTTTCTATAGCCTTGAAAGAGCTGACAGAAGGAAATTATGGGTGTAGGAAATGAGGGAAAGGAAAGAAGTAGTTAAGTAAAAACCTCAAAAAATCCATTTATCAGAGTGGACGGCAGTCATTGATATATGTATTATATTATATATTTTTACTTTCTCTGTACGTACTATGTATATGGTGTATAGAGATTGCATTCCATCCAAAAATTCGCATCCACTGGAAATATACATTTTAAGGACCTTCTATTAAAAAGAAGAAGCATTTTTAGAAAAAGATTCGTGTGTGTGTCCGTGTGTCCGTGAACAAGATAACTGAAAAACGAAAGTTGGTAAAATACCAAATATGATATTTAAGTTTAGTGTCTTCCAGGGATACGACACGATGATTTTGAGAAAACTCTCCCCACACCAAAGTACTATTTACATGAAAGAATTTCTATAATTTTGATTTTCTCAAAATTAGCTCTAACGATTTTGATTAAAATACCGTATACTGAAGATATTTACATACCAAATAAAATACATATCTTGATTTTTCTAGAAATAGCTTATATATCTCTTTATTCTGTATTAATTTTGTTGAATATTGCGTAACTGGTAAACCGTAAGAGATAGACAAAAACTTACTACATAAAAATATAGATCTCGTTAAAAATAAAATTTATGTCAAATAAGTTTTTTCGTGCAGTTGAACCATTTCTGATATATTACTTATTTGTTTCGATTTAAAATAGTTACGCTTTTCTCACATGGAAATGTGTAAACTCCTGGCCATGCATAGAAACGGATTTCAACCACATGTCAACCAGTTTTTAAAAGATCTGACTATCGTTTTATCCTAATGTATTCCCTTATTTTCCTTGTACTTATAAGGAAACAAGTAATTAAGACAATTTCTGCTAAAGTTTATCTCGATTATCATAAAGTAGATAGAAGGATATGCTGTTTAACAATAATTTATTATAACGATGTAGTGAAAGTCATGTGAATGGAGCATATTAAATTTTTTTTTTTTTTTTTTTTTTTTTTTTTGTCAGGGACACTTTAAGTGAAGCACCAGTGTCAAAAATGTTAATTGCATTTTATTTCTTGTATATATATATTTCTTAGCAAATGTATTGTAACAAATGAGGAATACCAGTGTTATTGTCACTAAGACACTCAATGTAATATAATACCTTTCAAGACTAACGTCACACCAAGTGATACACAAAGTGACTGAGTCACAACTCTTGATTGACTGCACTATCCACAGTGTCATTTCACTGCTTTAGCGTGGCCGTGCTCACTGAAGTGTCTCGCTTTGGTGCTTCGTGGCGCAGGGGATCGTGGGTTTCAGTCCCGCCTTGGGCATGGTGTTTATATGTCTCTGAAATGTGTATACAGAGTGTTAAATTGTGTTACATAATTTGCGACATTGTGCACGTGACTGATATAAGTAATTTGAGATCGGCGATGCATGGTCCCCGGATAAACATAACACAACTACATAGTGATAAACGTGTGGGTATCATGAGCTTATAAGTCGGTGTCAAAGCAAAGCAGCTTGAAAAAATGGCTTAGAATGTCTTTAAAACTGCTGCCCGAGCATAGAAATATCGACTTTTAGCAACTCATTACTAGCGTTCTCAAGATTTAATGTCCCAAAACTCTGTAAAATCTTGAACAAATAACCTGACAGTAAGTACGACACTGAGAATTCATTAACTACGTTCTTGAGTTAAGTAGCCTACTCTGGAGGCATTTTTTTCAACTTCTCTGGTGGCTTAATGTGTAACGCGGGAAACTACTATCCCAAAGGTAACGAGTTCGATTGCTCACGGACTGTTTACACAAATTCTCCTGAATATATAAAGCAAAGAAAAATTACAAGTCATTTGGTCCGAGTCAAGCTGCACTCTGAGGTCAAAACAGTCTCTATTTCATGGCCGGAAATATGCTGTAGATGAGGTGTGGGGAGGTCCGCCGTGTGCTCTATTTTGCCTGTGGTTTAGGATGGGGAGGGCCCATGTTAAATAATCGGTGGTACGGCATGCCTGAATGATGACGTGGCAGGTAGAAGCACCCGGTGTGAGACCTGTTTTGTAAGTTTTGAAACATATTACTATACTCACTTTTTTTTAGCTATTAGTGCAAATAGTTTCAACTTGAAATAGACACATTTAAGGACAAGTGTTATTGGCCAAAACCAAATTTCGGATTTTTAACAATTTTTCACCATAGTGAAAAGGTTAAAGCTCCACACCCACTTACAGTCATCCATTTAAATCGCCACGTGGTATGGTTTAAATCACCGCATGGTAATAAAAATAACAGGAAATTGAACTACAAGCATCACGTTATTTAATTAGGTAATTTTTTTTTCATTTTTTGCACTTTTTGATCAAATTTCACAGATGCATTACCTTAAGAAATAAATGTTTCTCTTTCCAAATTTTTAGTATATTGTTTCTCTCAAACAGAATAGATCTTGTAAAAAAGAATGCATTCTTTTACCAACTAATCATATATGAAAAGAAATTATAACGTTTAGGTTCAGTATGAGTTCAACCATAAATTATACTCATACAAATGTACTATGAGTCAATCATCAATCACACAAGAAGATTCTAATGGAAATTTCTAGTAATCAGACAATTTGACAAATTTTAGCACTGACTTGTGAAACCAAATTATCACATGAACTAACATTTTTTAGACCAACTCATTTGTTACACTGCTAACACCAACTTCTTCATAAATCTCGTTTCGCGTATCAATAGTATCACATTCAATAGAACCACCAAAAACAGACCCTGCATCATTTGATTTATTTGCAATAACAATGCGACTTGCAACAGTTTTCTTGTTTTTTGTGGAGTCTTCAACATAACCTTCGACTGCTCGACTTCCAACCTCCCTGTCTAATGTTAGTATATCCGCACCGCTATATAGAGTGACAAATGAACGTGTCAGTGTCCGGTAGTAATCCTATAGTGGCGCTATTTGCCGCTACCTCCTTCGTTTCATAATCTGCTTACCCTCCCCATGGACATCCCTCTAGGACTTACAAGCCAATGTCTAGGAGTCAGAAACCTGTCTGGGAGCCTACGGCACGAAACACAGAATGGAGAACCTGTCGGCCCGTAGCCTGGCATGAACATGGTGTGATGATAAGAAATGTAAGCGAAATTTATGTTCAATGTCCTCTATAGCATAAAAGTCATCCATAATTTTTACATTCATTATCGAAAATGGCGATTTATTGATTTTAATTAACTACATGGTTACCATAACAACAATCAATTCACGATATGAACAGTTATAGGATTAAAATTGTTCACTTATATAAGATTTAATGTGCCATATTATAATTATTTCCTTAAATAAACGTAGATAGAGATTCGTATTCAACTTAGTGCAAAAGTAGCTTTATTAACTCGTGGGCCTTAGATCATTCATTAATAAAGCAAATTTTGCCCATAGTTAAATAATATAGTATTAAATCTCATACTGTATTTGTAAATAAAAGTCTATAACCATTTTCAAATTGCACTTCTACTTCTCACAGCATTCTCAGAAGTTTCTGATTATGGACATCAAAATACTGGACACGAGTTACAAATTAATTATCCCTGTAAATACCTATTCCTTTTAATGGAAACTCTGGCCTTTTAAGAGTTAATACACCTTATTTAATTGTATATTGGTGATCTAGTTTTGAAGCAAAAAGATTAAATACAGTGTACAATAAAAGCAAATTAAACATAGCTTTAAATGCTTTATTATATACTAATGGTAAAGTAATTATCTAAAAAAAACGTTAGATAATCTACAAACAGTAAATTAAATTAATGAAAAATGCAATAAAGTATAATTTAACTGAGTATGTAAAACAATGATAATGGCCTTCAAAGGAAAGAACACTATTAGATTGAAGATATTAATCAATTTTAACCTTAGTTGCTAATAATATGATGCACAGAGGCGAACTTTCTTCACGAAGAGTGAAGGCTCTGTATGTTATATTATTTCTTCGGCCTTTGAAAAATTAAAAGGCACATAATATTTTCAGAAACATTTTAATAAACTGAAGAAGAATGTTAAAAATACTTTTCCTGTCTACCTGTGGAAACTATGGGATATAGTAGAAAAGAAAAGAACTAGTTTTCACGTTCGTTGCTGCCGTAAACGCTGTTTCTCAAAACAATTAGAGCATATTAAATTTGAATATAGAAAGTAACGAGATCCAGTTTATTTTTCAGAGAATTAGGATAACACAATTAATAAGCTGTAATTACTGCGCTCTAAGCCAACAAACAGTAATGGTAACAATGCACCGGTTTCCCTTGTAAAATAGCCACACAAAAGCAAAGCGACGCTTTGAAATAAATGTAGCAAATAAACAGCTTAAAGGCTGGTGCAGCAACAAGCGAAACTCAGTTGTTTGTAAAAGATATGAAGGTATGGGATTGTTGTAAGAGTTCGATTGCAGAGGAAGAAATTAAATTCTGCTATTTCATCCCAAAGTTGGGTTTGCTATTCGTATGTCTCTGCATGTTTGACAAGTTTTCCTGACAGGAAAAACATTCCTATCAATGAGTGTATCTTATTATCAGTAGGAACAGGGGTCGTCTCCTTAGCGCGGTGGTAGCGATGCTGCTTGCCAGGCGGGAGACCTGGGTACGATTCCCGGTACCGGCGTGGGCATTTTTCCCCGCTGGTAGATCTGGCCCGGGGTGCACTCAGCTCCTCCGAGATCTCTGGGGGCCAATTAAGGAGCTACTTGATGGAGACGTGTCGGCTCCAAGTCATGAGGACCGCATTAACCGGCCGGGAGGGATTCGAGACGCTGACCACGTCTCACCCTCCAATACTGCACCCCAACCATGACGTCCATCTTGGACCGACATGGGGGACGCAGCGGACGAGCGATAGGTGACATGTAGTTATTATGAGTAGGTACACAACACGTGCATAAAATGGCCTATTCTTATAGATAGGTAGGCAAGGTAACTAATTTTAATTCCAAACTGCCAGTATCAGTTCTCTATCTGACTGGTTGCAAAACAATTCAGGGACATAAATCTAACCAATGAGTGATATTTAATCCACGTGAATTAAAGCGGTGGTTTTTATACCATTTCTAAAAAGAGTTTCAATAGATTGATATTTAAGGACATGTATACAGAAAGTTTTAAATTCCAAACTAATATTTCTAACGTTTTGTAATTTATACCACAGATGTAATATAATACAAATAAGCTGTAGTGAAATTTAAATCCATTTTGTTCTAGAGGTTATGGTCAAATGTGTTTATTTTTTTGACACGTTACTAAAAAGTCCCTTGAGATATAAAAATTTAAAAATTGGGCAAATATTTTATCCTTAAGTTCACTGCCCTAGGTTCCTCTGTATCTGCTTTGACTTAGGCTCCAAAATGTTTTAAAGTGATAAATGTGATTTTTTTGTTATAAAAGTATAATCGTTTTGTTTGAAAATTGAAAATGCATGCTTAATTACAACTGACAGTAAGCTCTAGGACAATCCTTATTTATTGTACTTCTGTGAACTTGTTCAGAAAATGTTGTTTGTGTAACAGAAAAACTGGTCTGCAAGGAGAATTTCACATGAAGAAAAATGCTGAAAATATCAATAGCGAGAAAACAAGGAAAGATTTTATTACAATCCACCAGGTTGTTAGACTGAACCCTCAGCTTTCATTTTCCTCTCCTTTGATGCTGTCTTTTCTGTCCTTTTCTTCTTGCATTGCAGACTTTCTTCTGCATAATTTCGGTTTTTGCTTTGTTTGATGCGAATGAGATCTCGTCGAACTGAAGTACAATAAAATGTTGCTGATGCTCCAAATAAGGCATTTAAAAATTACGCAGGGTGGTCATTTATACATTTCTTATATTCAGGAGTGATTATATTATTTTATGGAATTAAAATAAAAGGGGCAAGTATCTTAATGATTTTTCATGGAATTTCGTCATACATATAATTAAGGAAACGTTAAACCAAGTTAGTTCTCTTAAGGAAGCGGCGAAGAATTGCTTATTTGTGTGGCTAAATTGAACGACACCTGTGGCATATGCATATAAAAGAGTTTTAATCAGAAACATGGGAACAAAGGTTAAATCTATTGCCGCAACTAAACGGTACAAATCCGATATTAATAAAACTGTTTTGCAGCAGAAAATATCTGACTTAAGGTGTAATAGTGCCATGGCAATTCAACGAATCAAGTGGCTAGACCATTTTCACCGAGTGAATAAGATACTCATGTAAACGACACACGTGCATAAAAGGGAATCAAGTGGACGTTCATTGGCTGATGCCGCATATTACAAGGTACATCGGTTATAAAATAGTTCGCTGAGAATACCATTGTTGATCGTGAGGATGAATCTAGTATTATGCTTGTAAACAGGGGTGACCATGCTGGTACGAGTAGGGGATAGAGCTAGAAAATGTCAATACCAACACAAACAGCCATGTTCCATGGGCCACAAATTGTTCGCTCTATAAGTATTACATTCACATGACCTTCTTTATTTATTCTACAGACAAACTTCTTACAGAATATTCTTCTTCTTTCTACTTCATGCCAACCGATATTAGCAGAATGATTTTACTACTTAGTTCTTATTATATTAGAAGGGTACTAAGGGAACACTAAGCTAAAGCCATGATAAAATGTTTTAAAAGCCATCACTATGCGATTGTCATTGAAATTGCCTCTTTACATGACCAGGAGTAAAATAAAAGAAACACGCACGACTTCCTGTTTGAGAAAAGTATAAGTATTTTCACATTGAAGCCGATAACAAGGAAATATTTGACTCCTCAATAGAAATGCATATGACATAAATTTGTGTTTTGACGAGATCTATATTAGTACTGTAGTAAGTTTTTGTCTATCTCTTACGGTTTACTAGTTATGCAAACGTCATTCAGGATGAATAGTGCTTCAGAAGCTATTCTCAGGAAATTCAAGATATAAATTTATTTATGTAAATTTCTTTCATTTATGGTACTTATATTAAAATGTTACTGCTATTTTTCAGAAAATCGAAGTTTCCCTATTATTTTTAATGTGAAGGGTAGTTTAGCATGTCGGGGATTTTCTTGAAAACCTTTGTGTAACATTCATAGGAGATATTGAATTTAAATACCATGTTTGGTATTTAACCAAATTTTCGTTTTTTTATATACGGGGTGTTTCAAAAATACGGGGCATAATTTCAGGTATGTCTTTCCCACATGTAGACAATCAAATTAGTTCATTATAACATGTGTCCGGAAATGCTTCATTTCCGAGTTATGGCCTTCACAACATTGAAATTCACTGGAACGTTTTTCTTTCCGCAGGTTGTTGTCATTACAGAAGATGTTCAAAATGTCCACCTCCTGCTTGAATACAGATCTCACATCGATGTCTCATTGACCTGCGAACACGATCCCAAACTCCAGGAGTATTGCGTATGTCCTCACAACTTGCCACAATTCGATTCCGAAGGGATTCCAAATCCGGCACGGAGACGAATAAACCAATGATTTTAAATGGCCCCACAAGTAGAAATCGAGAGGGTTCAGATCAGGTGAGCGTGGAGGCCAAGCAATTGGGCCACCTCTATCTATCCATCGATCAGGAAACCTTCGATCCAAGTACCGGCGAGCCGTAAGACTGAACTGTGCAGGAGCGCCATCATGCAAGAAGTGAATGTGTTGATGATTGATCAGTTGAGTGTCTTGGAAAACGTCAGGTATGGTGCTTTCCAGGAAGTTTGTGTACGCCTGCCCCGTAAGTCTGTTTACAAGTACATGGGGTCCAACTAATCGATCACCAATGATACCGGCCCACATGTTGAGGGAGAACCGCACCTGGTGATGAGATACAACAGTTGCACGTGGGTTTTCATGGGACCATAATGCTGATTGTGGAAATTTGTTATGCCATCTCTTGTGAACTGTGCTTCATTTGTAAATAATACGACGGCAGAAAAGTTCGGATTTACACCACACTGCAGCAAGATCCACTGACAGAACCTAACTCGTGCAGGCTAATCTGCTGGTGACAGAGCCTGTACACGTTGCAAATGATAAGGATACAATTGATACTCGTTCAACAGTCTCCAGACAGTCGTATGAGGAATATTGACTTGCAACGCTAACCGTCGTGTGCTGATAGAAGGAATCCTGTCCACAGCCTCCAGAATCTCGTCCTGCACTTCTGGAGTTGTAGATCTTGGTCGTTCCCTTCCCAAACCAGGAGAGGTGAATGTTCCATATTCGCACAGACGGGAATGGAGACGTACAAATGTCTTCCGATCTGGACATTGTCGCTGTGGGTACCTCTCCTGGTACAAACGACGAGCCAGCGCAGCATTGCCGTCCGCCTTAGCGTACATGAAGTGTATCTCTGCCAGCTCTTGATTTGAATACATGTCGCACAGTCTTAACGCCTAAAGAACACTGAATGTATCCTTCCTCAGAATGAACTATCAGAGCGACCTCCTAATGTCTCCTTTGACGGCAAAGACCTGCGGAAAGAAAAACGTTCCAGTGAATTCCAATGTTGTGAAGGCCATAACTCGGAAATGAAGCATTTCCGGACATGAACTATTTTGATTGTCTACAGGTGGTACTTTCAATGTTGTAAAGGCCATAACTCGGAAATGAAGCATTTCCGGACAAATGTTATAATGAACTATTTTGATTGTCTTCATGTGGGAAATACATATCTGAAATTATGCCCCGTATTTTTGAAACATCCTGTATACTGCCCCCCATGCACACACATGCATACACACAGACGAACAAATACAAGGGTCTTTTTCTAGTAAGGCTTTTTATGGATTCAACGGACCGCCTAAGATATATTTCGGTGAAATTTCTGTGCCAAATTTTCGGGTACAATACACCACCTTGTCTACACACTATGTACAGTGAACATGCTAGAGAAGGTAAAATGCATATGGCATAAATTTTGTCTTTTTATGAGATTAATATTATTTGTGTTGTAAACTTTGTCTGTCACTTATGGTTTGCAGTTATGCCAAAGTCATTCAGAATGAAGAGGTCTTCAGAGGCTATTTCCAACAAATGTTAAATATAATTTTATTTGTCATGTATGTATCTTTAAGATGTCCGCCTCCTTAGTGCAATTCTCGGGTTCAATTCCCAGCGTAGTGATTTTCTCCCACTGAGACACCTGGCCCAGGGAGTCGTGAGGTCCCTAGGAGGCCAATTCAGGAGCTACTTGAAGAAAAAGTAGCGGCTCCAGGTTGGGAAGACCGCATTAACCGGCCGGGAGAGGCCTTGGGTGATAATCACGTCCCGCCCTACAGTGCTGCTCCCCATCCATGACGCCTACAATGGTCGGCGACTTCGGGATGTATGCGTCGGCCACGGAATATCTATAAGATACAGTATTTTAATCACAATTGTTAGAGCTATTTTGACAATAAAATCTTCCATGTAAAGGATAGTTGTAGAATGTTTATGAAAATTGTCGTGTTGTATTCTTGAAAGATACTAAATTTAAATACCAAGTATGGTATTTTACGGACATTTCGTTTTAAGTTATGCTGTTCACACACATAGATAGAGAGATAGACACGCGCGACGCGGATCATTTACTAATTTTTACTTTCTCTAGCTCCATGTACAATGTACATAGTGAATAGAGAAGGTATTGTATTGCATTTGATGTCGATATTTCACCGGAAATATGTTTTGGGGTCCCCTGAGTCAGAAAAAAAATTAAAAAGGTTCGTGTGTGTATTTGTGTCTCTGTCCGTCTGTATGTGTATGTGTGTGTGTATCTTTGGATAGCATAGCTCAAAAACAACACCGTTAACACCAAACTTAGCATTTGGGTTTAGTATCTTCCTAGGATGCAACGCGAAGGTTTTCAAGAAAATTCCCCACCACAAACCAATTTTACATGGAAACATTTTCGAAAATTTTGATTAAAATCCCATATATTAAAGATATTTACATCCTAAATAATGTTATATTTTGAATTTTCTGTGACTAGACTCTGAAGAGGACTATTCTGATTGAATTTTGCATAACGGTTAAACCGTAAGTGATAGACAAAAACTTACAGAAATGTAGATCTTGTTAAAACACAAAATTTATGTAATATACATTTTTGTAGAGTTACCATTTCCAAGATATTCATTGTTTTTTCAGACAGAAAGTGTCCGTTTTTTTTTTCTACTCCTGGCCAAGTAAAGAAGCCAATTTCAAAGACAATCGCATAACGATAGCTTTTGAAGCATTTGACTATTGTTTTAGCAGCGTATTTCTTTAGTTCTCTTTTACTTATAAGGAACTAAGTAATAAATACATTCTGCTAAAGTTTATCTCGATTAGCATTGTGTAGAAAGAAGAATAATTTTTTGTAAGAAGTCTGTGTGTAGAACATTTAGAGAAAGTCGTGTGAGTATAACACAGAATTTTGTTTTATTCAGGAGGCCTTAAATTACATGTTTCCGCTGAAATCTTGGTATGGTAATTTTGGCTGAAATTCAATATGTTCTTTAGCTAGTATTTACACACATAGTACTTGGTAGAGAAAGTAAAATTCATGGATTCACGAGATTTGAACTTGCGGCATCCTAAATGGAAGTCACATGTTTCTCTTTCTCTCTCCCTCTCTCCTTTAACCGTGTATAATTTTCTGCAACCGAAGAAGATCACTGTTGAGTTGAAATGTGCAAGAGCAGAACGGCTTAAGCATGACAGTGAATGCAGGGTTTTGAACACATAAGAGGTTGAGGTCAGAGTATTCTGTCTGCAGGAGACCGGGAAAGTGGCTACTAAACTGGCACACCGCCTGCCACCTGCAGATAAGGCGGTTCTAATGTGAACCCTACAAAATACAACAAGCAACTGACAACGCGATAATGCGTCTCTTTCTTGCATATCCAACTTTAATAACTCCACTGCTCTGAAAATTCAAAGCTAGACATTATTATTTACCAATAAATAATAGCATTTAACTATTAAAGAAATACATTAAATATTTCAACATTTTACAAATTCACTAATGTCAATAAACTTAATTTTAATTGCCTATATTTAAGTGATGACGTCGTGGCCGAATGCTGAGGACACTCACCTCCCATCTAGGTGGCCCGGGTTCGATCCCAAGTGCCCGCATGTGGGATTTGTGGTGGACAAAGCGGCGTCTGGGCGATTTTCTTCGGATTCCTCGGTTTCCCCAACCACTCATTCCACATCACCTTTCCCCCACCATCCATTTCCTTTGCATTTCTTCTCACTTCCTCACGCTCATACCTGGACCGAACACTAGTTCCAGATTATCCATTCTGTGGTTTCATGCCGTTGACTCCCCTGCAGGTTTCTGACCCCTAGGCATCTGCTTGTAAGTGGGGTGTTAGTCTCACATTCGGGGAGGGTAAGCTGACTAAGAAAAAAAATAAAGTGATACAACCTTTGTCACACTCAATAATAGATTATAGATATATATATATATATTAAACTGAAGATGTCCACGTAAAAAATTATAAAAATATTGCATAAAATAGTGCACACTTGAGTGCTTTTAATTTCAAAACGGCAATTACGTAAAAATCATCTCTAACATAGTGAGATTAGTGTATATAAGATATTTTTTGAAAATCTGATGTGTTCTATTTACATTACCTTCTCTAACCTTTCTACAAAAGCCACTATGTAATTCATCAAAGTACGGATAACCATTAATAGAAATAGTTTAATTCTTTATTTCACTCTTAGCAGTCGGGAGCAAAACAAACACAACAAATAGCAACAAAAAATAATTACAGATTTGAGAAAAGTGTGAGCATTGGAAAATAAAATTAATATCTTGGAAATGACTATTCTCGCCATGGGACATAGGTTATGAGTTTTAATGAGATCTAAATATTTTTAAAGTAAGGCTCTTCTATCTCCTATGGTTACAAGTTACACGAAAGTCAACCAGAATAAAGAGGGCTCCTGAGACTATTGCCAGAAAATTCAAGATGTACATTTTATTTGTGATGTAAATGTATTTAATGTGTGGTATCTTATCCAAAACCATTAGAGCAATTTTTAGAAGATCTTACAATTCGAAAAATATTTCATGTAAAGAGTAGTTCGATGTAGGGAATTTTTCTAAAAATCTTCGTGTCGCGTCCTTTGAGCGTACTTAAATTAAATACCAAATTTGGTACATACCAACTTCATTTTTGAGTTCACAGACACACTACTTGTGGACATTAGTCTAAAGATACCTTTTATGATTCAGTCGTTCTCAAAACGTATTTTCCGTAGAAATTGCAGTATCGTATTATGGGTGAAATGCAATACCTTCTCTACCTACTATGTATATTGTTCATACGTGACACAAAAAGTAAATATAATTAGTATTGGAATTTAGATAAAATCCACTTTCCACAGGGAATTTTTTTCTCAGTCTTCAATATTTTTGATAAAAAATAATTAATACTACGACATCAAACGTCCTTAGTCTTAAGATCCTAAATGTAAGTTATTTGTACTACTCTTTGATTAGAAATCGAAGTTTTATTATATATTTATTTATAGTGCTGAGTGTATACGTGGTTATGGTCGATCTTAACCCTGGTTAGTTGCCATGCCATAAATATTAAATCTACACCATTTCAAGGTATTACTAAACATCTTTTACCCTATAAAATGAATCTAGTTTCCATGTTTTTCAACTGAACATTTTCATTTCATCCTTACCATCCATCCTTCCATAAAATCCCCTTAATGTTGGTATATGTTTATGATCTTCGAAACTCATTCTAAGTGCAATTTGGTTGTTTCTCAGTAGCCAACATTTTCCCTCCATTTATTTGCGGCCCTGCACTGAAAGATAATGTGAACTTCCTTTTCCCCACATCTTCCTTCATCCCCCTTAATTTCATAATGACTAATCTAAACCAACTTATATTTCTCTTTTATTATTTTTACAGATCAAATTGTACTTTTCGTTCTCTGGGTTGTCTTTTAACTCCCTGTAAAATACCAGTGAAGTTTTCTCTCATTTGAGAAACTAAAATTTGTATTTCCATGTCTTCCATCCTGGATCTCACTTCCTTCCAAAAGTCTCTTTCAAAATATCTAATATAGCTCAAAATCTCCTAAGCCTTAATAATTAACTGTTCCCGGATTTTCTTCAGCCAGACATTAGGCAACACACCCAACTTTTCTTCCTGGTATATCAGGCATATTTTCCGTAAGTCAGGATCAGGCAGCTTCTGGATCGGAAATAAATATTTCAAAACTTTCTTCATTACTAACCCCCTGACTCCTACCTTTCTTGCTTCTATTAAAACTCCCGCATTAGCAATATAAGTTAATTATTATACTAAATAAATATTTATTTACCGTAAAGATTAATAAAATAGCATATGTGTGGTAATAAATGTGAAGGGTATTATTGGTCTTCCTGTATTTCCTAATAGGTTTAAAAAGAAGTGGTCAGCAATTTATACGAGTATTAGCTGCAAGTCGAATTGCTAAAGTTCCAGTTCGGATTATATGTTTAATTGTTTCAACGCATACTAGAAACGGTATGAGGCGGAAGGAGATACAAAATATTAATGTAATTGTATCAATTACTTCCGGTTACAGCAATGATATTCGATATTCGCTTGTTTATTTCCCGACACAGTAATAACGTCCATGTGATGTTGAAAAGCGCGACTGTCTGTGTGAGGTTTAATCGGGTCCAGTGATCTGACCGACCCTCGTGGTGTTAAATTGCTTAATTCTACAGCACGGACATGACAAGTGACAGTGACTGGTAAATTACACCACTTTCAACACAATGCTGACCCGAAAACTGCAGCTGCTAGCATCCTTACAAGGACTGCACTCAGCCAGTGTTGCCAACTTACCTACTTTTCCCCCTGAATTTAGTATTTAAGAAATACAGGCCACAAACTTTGCATACACAATACACACTATGTGTCCATGTGTCAGTGTGTCCGTGTGTCCGTGTGTCTGTGAACACGATAACTCAAAAACCAAAACTTTTTTCGAAAATTTTGATTTTCTAAAAAATGGCTCTAACGATTTTGATTAAAATATCGTTTATTAAAGATATTTACCTGACAAATAAAATGTGTATATTAAATTTTTTTGGGAATAGACTCTGAAGACTACTTTATTCTGGGTCAATTTTACGGAATTTTGCATAACTACCAAACCGTAAGAGATGAAAAAAAAAACTTACCACAAAACAAATGTAAAAACACACAATTTATGTTATATACATATTTTTCGTGGAGTTGATTCTTTTTTAGATATTCCTTGTTTTTGGTTTCAGCTATAAAAAACTTATTTTTCTCATACAGGACTTTGTGAACTCGTGTCCATAAAACAAAGGAACTTCAGTCAGATAGCAACCAGCTTTTGACCATACTTAAACCTAAGGTACTCCCTTATTTTGCTTCTTCTTACAAGGAAGCAAGTAATAAGACTATTTCTGCTAATTTTTTCTCGATTAGCAGGAAGTAAATAGAAAAATAATTTATTACAGAGTTATAGAGAAAGTCATGTGAATGGTACACATCAGATTTTTCTGTTTTTAATGTCAGTATACATGGATATGAGTGTTGTGTAGGTGTGGTTTCTTTGAGGCTCAGCGGTCGATTCCTCCACGTCTGAAGAGTTCGTAGCGGGTAGATGGGGTCCTTTTCACCTACTGGCCTCCGCAGAACGGTATCGAGGCAGCGACTGAGGGATAAAACTCGGTGAGCTTATAGTCACCGATCGGGATCGTCAGCTAGGTGGATAAGCTTGCCACTGGAGATGCCCATACCTAGTAGGTTCCGCAGAACTGCATCGAGACACTCACTCAGGTGGTATCCTAAACAGCTCAAATGCAGAACGGGATCGTCAAATTTGGCATGAGTTACCCTGAGGCAGGATCAGGGGAACAGGCACTTAAGGGGAGTCAAAAAGCCCTATCTTCCGTATGTTAAAGTTCGACCTATTATCTCAGCATCTATTTAAGATAATGAGCTGAACTTTACAAGGTAAATTCAGCATTATATTAACTGCTGATTGATGACAAATACAGTACTTCTGTTCATTACAATGAAACGTGTTTTTTTACTTTCTCTAGCCCCATATATACAATGTACATAGGGATAGAGAAGTATTGCATTACACCCAAAAATTCGATACCGAGATTTTACCGGAAATACATGTTTTAGGACCCCCTGTAACAAAAAAAAATGTTCAGGAAAAGGTCAGTGTGTGTGTGTCCGTGAGTCTGTGAACTCGATAACTCAAAAACGAAAAGTAGCTAAAATACCAAACTTTGTATTTAAGTTTAGTATCTTCCAGGGATACGACACGAAGATTTTGAGAAAAATCCCCCCACACCAAACTACCCTTCATATGGAACTTTTTTCGAAAATTTTGATTTTCTTTAAAATAGATCTAACGATTTTATTCAAATATCATATATTAAATATATTTACCTAACAAATAAAATGTTTATCTTGAATTTTCTGGGAATAGCTGCTGAAGACCTGTTTATTCTGGATGAATTTTGCTTAATTTGCCATAACTAGTAAACCATAAGAGATAGACAAAAACTTACTATACAAAAAATTTTGGTCTTGCTAAAATACACAAGTTATGTCATATACATTTTTCTCGTGGAGCTTATCGTTTTCGAGGTATTCATTGTTATTAGTTTCAGTTGTGAAGTACTTATATTTTTCTCAGACGGGAGTGTCCGTTTTTCTTTTGTTCTACTCCTGGCCAAGAAAAGAAGCGATTTGTAATGACAATCACATAACGACAGCTTTTAAAACATTTCACTATTGGCTTAGCCTAGTGTATTCTCTTATTTTCTTCCTACTTATACGGAACTAAATAATACGAACATTGTGCTAATGAGTACCACGATTAGCAAGGTGCAGAGAGAAGAAGAATTTTATGTATGAAGTTTGTAGAACAGCTAGAGAAAGTCATGTGAGTGTAACACATCAGAATTTTTTTAATAACGCTCTTAAATTTTTATTGCAAATTGATGATATTTAAATGCTAAAAAAAACTAATCCATATACATAAAAACCATTTCTCTAAAATAAAGCCTATAAAGGTGCAAATGTGTGGTAAAACTTTCAACCTTTAATGTCAATTAACTTCTGAGCTCACGGGTCATTTATATAGAAATTTTCCCGTCTTTTTTTTTTTTTTTTTTTTTTGTTAAACAGTAACGGAGTCTGATCAGGACTCCGGTACTGTATCCCTATTTACATTTCCCCCGGTAGGTTTTACTGATTACTGGTTTACTGGTTTTACTGTTTCTTTTACAAACATATACACATTGCACAAACATATAACACCCATGCCCAAGGCGGGACTCGAACCCACGATCCCCTGCCCACGAAGCACCAAAGCGAGTCTTCAGTAACTGCTTGCAAAGATAAAATTAAAAAAATCTGATGTGTTCCATTCACATGATTTTCTCTATATCTCTGTAACAAATTATTCTTAACAGCTTATACTTCATGTAATCAGTAAAAGAATAGCAGAAATAGTCATATTACTTGCTTCCTTGTAAATAGAAGCGAAATAAGGGAATACCATACGCTAAAGTGACAATGAAAAGCTGGTTGCTATGATACTGTTTGTATGGACCGCAGTTGACAAATTCCTGTATGAGAGAAGTATAAGTTTTTAAAACCTGAAACCAAAAACAAGGAATATCTCAAAAACGATCAACTCCTTGAAAAAAATGTGTATATCATAAATTGTGTGTTTTAATGTGCTCTACATTTTTTGTGTGGTAAGTTTTTGCTCATTTCTTACGGTTTAGCAGTTATGCAAAATTCCTCCAGATTAAAATAGTCTTCAGAGGCTATTCCCAGAAAATTAAAGATATATCTACATATTATTTGTCAGGTAAATATATTTAATAAACGATATTTTAATCAAAATCGTTAGAGTCATTTTTAAGAAAATCAAAATTTTCGAAAAAAGTTCCAAGTAAAGGGTGGTTTGGTGTGGGAGGCTTCTTTTCAAAATCTTGGTATCGCATCCCTGGAAGATACTAAACTTCGTTTTTGAGTTATCGTGTTCACAAACACACGGACACATGGACACACACAAGGACCTTTTTCTCAAAATGTTTTTTTTTTTATACAGGGGGTCCTAAAACATGTATTTCCGGTGAGATCTCGGTATCGAATTTTTGGGTGGAATACAATACTCCTCTATCCCTATGTACATTGTACATATGGGGCTAGACAAAGTAAAAAAGTGTATCCTAACTTTCCAAACACAACTTCGCAGTACCTCGAAACTCTCACATGAAAGAAATATGAGTAGGGAGTTAATGCTGAGAACAGGTAAAATATAACTTTCCAATCAAAATCAAAGTAAGCTCTCTTCTGTAACACTAACATTTACAAAGTTTTTTATATTTTACCAAGTGAGTGTACCAAAATGTTCTAAAAACTAATATGCAGGATTATTTTCAACAATATTTTTAATCTATTTGCGGCTAGAGTACCTCAATGATAGCTATACCAAAATGAGCGGGAGCTTCGAAATATCGATGTACAATTAAAACATGAAATGGTAAAACTTTATGAAAGTAACTTCCCTTAATAAAGAATACTGGTGTCAAGGTAGCACTGAGTCGCGTCACTGTACCACCATTTGGGGGCGGAACAGGAATAAAGGTTATAAGGATAACAGGTCAGTAAGGTATTTGGGAAGGATAAGGGAAAGGGGAGAGAAAGGATTTTATGTTTTGGTGTCTCTATTTATTGGGATAACTGTGGTGGCATGACGCCCGGTACCGCCGAGGCAAACCGAGTGTTTGTGGGTGATTACTACGATGATGAACATGGGGAGTAGGCAGACGACATGGCGCAATGCCCTGACTGAGACCTACAAAAATTTGGGTGTTCATATTTTCAGAAAGGTGTGTTAGGAGGGCGATGGAGCTCTTCGCAAGTGTATTCTGGGCGGCGTAGCCGGTGGAGCTCCAAAGCTTAACATATAGGGACGTTGGTGTATAGCTGCTGTGAGTTGATGTGTCATGTCTTGGAGTCAGATGCTCAAGCCACGAGTCTGTTGCTGCAGCAGCTCATCGAGCTGCTTGTGGACCTTGTAGATCCTAGAGTTGTTTATGTAGTCCACCACCTTCTCGAGGCTCCTGTTGAAGTGGTGTCGCAAGGTGGCGTTCTCCCGGTGAACTTCCTGTGGTGTTGACATCAGGCTGCGGGCGGTTGCTTGAAGCTCCGCCAGAGAGTGGGTCAGGGCTTCCTCCCACGTGGAGATTCGGTCGGCGATGGTGTTAACTTCTCGGAGTAGGCTTTGCAGGGCTGTTGGTTGCTATATCTGTTTGGAGTTGGATGAATGTGGAGATCTGCAATTGTTGTGTCTGCGAAGAGGTGATGGTGGGTGCTGGCCGTTGAGAGGCTGGCTGTGGTGGCGGGACGTGCGGCTGGTGACTGGCTGGCATCTGTCGGCGTGGATGTTGTAGTGACCTGCACAGTTGCATGTAGCACAGTACACGGGTCAGCGTGTCAAGTTGTGGTAGGTGCAGGCGGCGGTGAGACATCCGGCACCACAATAGTGGCAACGGGCGGCGGCTGTGCAGGTATCTGAGGAGTGGCCGTACTGGCAGCACCGGTGGCACGGGAAAACATGGACGCTCCGGCCAGGCTCAACTGTGAGCACCTGCCCGAGGGCAGGCAGCCCATCAGCTAAGGCAGCGCGGTAGTCCGCTTCATCCCAGAACTCCAGCCTGACAAGTGGTGATGGTCCTCTCTCGGTGTAGATTCGTGTGGCTTTCATCAGAGAAGGCCCACGAAGGCGGTCGGCGTTAAGAATTAAACCATCCGGTAATTGTCCGTGAACTCCACCCACCACTGCACAGACACGCGGCAGCGAGGAAAGGTCTAGCACTGTGTTGTCGTAGGTAGTGTGTGTGGTGTGTTGTCGGAAGAAACGTTCTGCGGAGATTGTACAGCTTCGTCGGTGGGTGATACGGCGGGACTGGCCGGGATGGCTGGCTGAGGATCGGCGATGGTTGTGGGCTGGGAGACTGGGTCAGCGGTTCCTCGAGTGGCTCTTGGGCGACTGCGGCAGGCTTGCGGCGTTTGCCTCCCATCTTTACTCTGTGAAGGCAGAGAGCGAAGTGCCGGTTTGCTATCCTTTTATACTCGCATCTGTTGCGCTCTACTCTCCGTCGCGTGATTGGCACGGTTGCGCCATCCTTCTTTATTCCTTACAACTGTTTGTACACAGCACCTACAAGTGGGGATCTTACATATTAAGTTAAGTCCGGCTTGTTGAGCTTTCTCAAAAAGTTTATGTTGAGAATGTTCACAACATGAGCATCGTCCAGCTCTACTATCTCTTCGTAATCCAGTTTAACTTTTCACAACACTGTGCTTAGTTTTCACTAGAGGGGGATCCGGGTGACGTTTGGTGTGAGGTTAACTTCATTTTTCTTTTCATACACTTATTGGCCTTCAGACGTAACCTAATTGGCTATCAAAAGAAAGAGAACGGCTTACATAGAACACAAACACAGAAACACACAACACCAAACATCCATGCACATAGCGGAATTCGAAACCGAGGCCCTTTCGCGGCAGAGCGTCAGCGCCAAATGCGCCCACGACCACGGCTACTGGAGCCGCCAAAAATGACAAGCAGCGTGAGATTTGAACCTAGAAACCTATGAGCGGAAGCAAGGCCATCTTAACCTTTCGGCCATCGTAACGTTACTCTTATCTTATACTGTCGTTTGTGTGTGTTGAAGGAGAGAGGGCGAGTCCTGTTGTTAACAACAGGTAGTTTCATAATAATGCGTACACTATGCTGTACTCGACGACTTAAATGTGTTTATTTCATTATTGAACACCACATTTTACATATGAATAAAGTAAATACTACATAGTCAATGCATTGCAGGGGACAATAAAATGCATGCAGAGACTGTCGAAAGTGAATGTTCTACGTGTCTCAACAGATATATCGTGAGAAACTACTTTCAACATTCCATTCCAAGACCTAGCAGGTGCATACAGATAATACATTGTCAATGTCTGATATGTTTCCTACACTTTTTGATCTGGAAGTGTCAGTTTATTTTTGTAGCATGGCATCTCGTCCACAAGCAACATTTCTTTCTAACACATTCTGAATTTTATTGTTCACTTTTTAATGTTTTATATTTATAGCTCATAGTAGAAGAAGTATGTATAAAAACAAATTATGTGTTCCATTCACATGACTTTTTCTACATCTCTGCTACAAATTATTGTTAAAAAGTCTTATTCTTCTATTTACTTCATGCTAATCGAGAAAAAAATAGCAGAAATGGTCTTATTACTTGATTCCATTTAAATAGAAGAGAAATAAGGGAGTGCTATAGGCTAAAGCGATAGTCAAAAGCTGGTTGCTATGTGATTGAAGTTCCTTTGTTTGTATGTATAGACAGTTGACAATTTCCCAAATGATAGAAGTATAAATATTTAAAGCTGAAGCCTATAACAAGGAATATCATAAAAATGATCAGCTCTACGAAAAGAATGTGTATAACATAAATTGTATGTTTTAACGAGATATACATTTTCTATTAAGTAAGACCTTGTCTATTTTTGCGATTTACCAGTTATGCAAAATTGCGCAAAATTTATTCAGAATGAAGGTGAGTTCAGAGGCTATTATGAAAAAATTCAAAATATACATTTTATTTTTCATGAAAATTCTTTAATATACGATATTTTAATCAAAATCATTAGAGCCATTTCTGAGTAAATAAAACATTTAAAAAAAATATTCCATGTAAAGGGTAGTTTGGTGTGGTCAGATTTTCTTGAATACCATATAAGTATATATATTAAAGCTATTAAAATTAACACTACAAGTATAAGGTTTACAATGTCCCAATAAGGCTTCAGCAAGCTTGAATTAAAATCTGTTGTGTTCTATTCACATCATTTTCTCTATATCTCTGTAGTTACTGATTGCTGAACAGTTTGTTTTTTTATCCCCTTCACGCATTTATTACTTGATTCCTTGCAGTAGAAGCGAAATAAGGGAGTACACTAGACTAAAGGGATAGTCAAATGTTTTGAAATTCGTTTCTTTGCATGACCAGGAGATTACAAATTCGTGTATGAGAAACGTTCATGCATTTTAAAACTGTAACGAATAATAAGGAGAATCCCGATAAATTGTCAACTGTATGAAAAAAATGATTATGAAATAAATTGCGTGTTTTAACGAATAATAAGAAGTATCCCGATAAATGGTCAACTCTATGAAAAAAAATGCTTCTGAAATAAATTGCGTGTTTTAACGAGATCTACATTTTTACTTTCTCTACACGTACTATGTACACAGTGAATAGAGAAGGTATTGTAATGCATTCAAAAATTCGATACTGAGATTTCATTGGAAACACAGGTTTTGGGTCCACCTGAGTCCAAAAAAAGCATTTTTGGAAAAAAATCTGCATGCATGTGTGCGTGCATGTGTGTGTGGACAACAGAGCTGATAAAGGAAAAGACTGTTAAAAACCATATTTGTTATTTATGACTGAGTACCTTTCAAGGATAGGACACGAATATTTTCAAAAAGATTCCCTGCCACAAACTACCCTTTACGTGGAAATTTTTTTTGAAATGTTGATTTTTCTCAAAACTGGCTCTAATGATTTTTATTAAACCACCATATAAGATATTTTCACCACGAATTAAATATATATTTAGAATTTAAGGCGAACATCCTATAAAAAGCTCTTAATTCAAATGAAATGTTCTGAATTTTACGTAACTGGTAAACCACAAGAGTTAGACAGAAACTTATTACACAACAAAAGTAGATCACCTTAAAACACACAATTTATGTTATATGTTGTTTTTTTTTTATGGATTTTACCATTTCTGAGATATTCCTTGTAATTTTTTCAGACTTACAATAAATTTCTCACATGGAAAGTTGTAAACTCCTGGGCCTGCATAGAAACGGATTTCAACCACATGGCAACCAGCTTTTGAGATTTGACATTCGTATTCACTTGCCTACCTTCTACTTATTAGGACACAAGTAACTAAAACAGACTGCCTCCATGGTCGAGTGCTCAGCGAGCTGACTTCTCACCCGGAGGTACCGGGTTCGATTACCGGCCGGGGCGGGGAATTTTTCTTTAACCAAAGAGTCTGGAAGTATGAATGTGAGAGTGAATGTGCATGTGTATTAGTAATATAATAATGAATAACCTAATGTTCTTACCTACAGTAATACGACTTGTTTCACAAGTCAAAGCCCCCGATATGACCTTGAAGTTAAAGGGGGCTATACAAATGAAACAAAAACAAAAAAAAAAAGTAATTAAAACAAGTTATGGATTATCATAAAACATATATAAGAATATGCTTTTTGAAAATAATTTGTTATAGCAATGTAGAGAAAGTCATGTGAATGGCACACATCAGATTTTTCAAAATAGGAAATGAAAATTTACTGCATGCAATTAACTGGTTTCCAGCACGCGTGTTTGATGCTGAAGAGCTAAGACTCCTTGAAAATGCTTCTTATCGACGGGAGATAAATACAGTAATTTACAGGCAACAGGTTCTCTGCTAGATTCTACCAAAATACCGTCATTTTGTTAATAGGATAAAGCTCTTCCATAACGTGCACGTTAATAGAGATCTTCTTTAATATCCGCCACGACATATGCGCGTGCCAGAATCCTAACCCATAATGAGCTTATTGTAATAATACCTGCTTAGATCAGCTCAGCTACTTTCACGATTATTGTTTCCACAGAAAAGTGTTTCGCTATTAAAACATTCTCTAACATAAACAGTAACGGGAGCAACTAAGTAAAAACCTGGTGTGTCACATTCACATAAGCTTCTCTAGCTGTTCTACAAACACATTACTTGCAAAGGAATTTTACTTTCTCTACACACTGTGTACGAAGTGTATAGAGAAGGTATTTGGTATTAAGTTCAGTGTCTTCCAAGGATGCGTCACACAGATTTTCAAGAATCCCCGCACCCCCAATACCTTCACATGCAAACATTTTCGAAAATTTTGATTTTCTAAAAAATGGCTGTAACGATTTGATGAAAATATTGTATATTAAATATATTTTCATGACAAATAATATGTATATCTTGAATTTTATGGGCACAGCCTCTGAAGACTACTTTATTCTGGATGAATTTTACGGAATTTTGTGTAACTGGTAAACCGTAAGAGATAGACAAAACTTTACCCAACAAAAAATGTAGAGCACATTAAAACACACAATTTATGTTATATACATTTTTTTCGTTGAGTTGATCTTTTTTTAGAGATTACTAGATTTTGATTTCAGCCTTGAAAAACTTATACTTTTCTCATACAGGACTTTGTCAACTCCGTCCATGCAAACAAAGGAACTTCGGTCACATAGCAACCAGATTTTGACTATCACTTTAACCTATGGTACTTCCTTTTTCGCTTCTGCTTACAAGGAAGCAAGCAATAACAATATTTCTGCTAATTTTTTTTTCACTTAGCATGAAGTAAATAGAAGCATAAGTTTTTTAACAATAATTTGTTACTGAGATGTAGAGAAAGTCATGTGAATGGAACACATCAGATTTTTTATTTTAGGATTAATATCTTTAAAAGCTTGAAATGTATTTAATTATGTCTCTGCACCTCTTTTTATAAAAATGATTTCTTAAAATAGTCAGTGATATTTTGAGAGCAGCCAAAGTGATCTCGGTTATGGAAGTAGCAGGTGTCTGTCTCCTGGTAGCGATATGGTTGATGTATACAGAATCTTAGATATGTAGAGTTAGACTGAAACATCTGATGTGTTACACTCACATGACTTTCTCTAGCCGTTCTACAAACTTCTTACTTAACATTATTCTTCTTTCTGCACTTTGTTAATCGAGGTATTCAGCACAATGTTCTTATTACTTAGTTCCCTCTATGTAGGAAGAAAATAAGGGAATACACTAGGCTAAACCAATAGTCAAATCTTTTAAAAGCTGTCATGCGATTGTCATTACAAATCCGTTCTTTTCTTGGCCAGGAGTAGAACAAAAGAAAAACGGACACTCCCGTCTGAGAAAAGTATAAGTACTTCACAACTGAAACTAATAACAATGAATACCTCGAAAACGGCAAGCTCCACGAAAAAAACGTATAGGACGTAAATTGTATATTTTAACAAGGCCTACATTTTTTGTACAGTAAGTTTTTGTCTATCTTTTACGGTTTACTAGTTATGTCAAATTAAGCAAAATTCATCCACATTAAACAGGTCTTCAGAAGCTATTCCCAGAAAATTCAAAATATACATTTTATTTGTTAGCTAAATATCTTTAATATGTGATATTTTAATCAAAATCGTTAGAGCCATTTTTAAGAAAATCAAACTTTTCGAAAAAAGTTACATGTAAAGGGTAGTTTGTGGTGGGGAGATTTTTCTCAAAGTCTTCGTGTCGCATTCCTGGAGGATACTAAACTTAAATACCAAGTTTGGTAATTTAGCTACTTTTTGTTTTTGAGTTATCGTGTTTACAGACACACGGACATTTTTCTGAAAATGCTTTTTTTGGATACAGGGGGTCCTAAAACATGTATTTCCGGTGAAATCTCGGTATCGAATTTTTGGTTGGAACACAATACTTCTCTATCCCTATGTACATTGTACATATGGGGCTAGAGAAAGTAAAAATTGAATGTCACAGCCGGGATTTGAAGCACAGATCTCCGGTGTCTAGTCTGTTGCTCTACCACCGAGCTACCATGGCAACTTGCTGGTATGGCATTAAACTTCTCAACTGAATTGCATGTTTTCCGGTAAACCACAAGGTGATCTCAAATAATTTTGAGATGACATACCTCAATGGCGACGTCGTAAGTACTTCAAGACCCAGGATTCATAGTATAGCCAACAATTATGGACAATTTTGATAATTTTAATTGCCTTCTTACAGAAAGCGTGTATCTCCCGGTTCAAATCCCGGCTATGGCATTGAATTTTCAGTCTAACTCTACATATCCAACTCCTGTCCTACACACGGTTTCTAAAAAGGTAATTAAATTATACAGAATGTTGTTTATTTTAGGTCTGATAATTCATACAAAACTCCGATGTTTTCATTCACATTGCTTTCTCTATCTGCAAACAAGCAGAAAAAAGATTATTCCTTTATCTACATCATGCTAATCCAGAGAACCATTACCATAAATTGCCTTATTACTTGCTTCCTTCTAAGCAGAAAGGAAATAAGGGAACACTAGGCTAAATCGATAGTCCAAATTTTAAAAGTCGGTTAATATGTTAACAGTGTAAGTTCAGTTCGCTTTGCACTTCCAGAAAAACAAACGAAGGTGACCTCATTTTAGAACATACGTTGTTTAAAACTTAAACCAATAAAGAGAAATATTTTGGAAACGATCAACTCTACAATAAAAATGTATATGACAAATTATGTGTTCTAACGATATATATATCCTTTATTGCAGTTAGTTTTTGTCTATTTCTTACGGTTTACTAATTATGCAAAATTCAGCAAAGTTCATCCAGAATTAACCGGTCTTCAGAAGATATTCTCGGATATTGCAATATATACATTTTATTCGTGATGTAAATAGCTTTATTACACTTTTTTTTTTAAATCTTTACAGCCATTTTTTAGAAGAATGAAATGTTCAAATTTTTTTCCAGGTATGGGGTAGTTTCAGGTGGGAGTATATTCTTGAAAATCTTCTTTTTTGCTTTCTCTACACGTACTATATGCATAGTGCATAGAGAAGGTATTGTAATGCACCTAAAAATTCGATGTCTATATTTCAAACATATTCATATATGTTTTGAGTCCGCTGAGTCCAAAAAAAAAACATTTTAACGAAAATGTCCATGTGTTATGTATGATGACAGCGTAGCTCAAAAACTAAAAGACTGTTAAATACCAAACTACAAGGATGTGACACGAGGATTTTGTGAAGATTCCCACACCCATAAGTAACCGTTACATGAAAAAAATTTGAAAATGGTGATTTTCTCAAAAATAGCTCAAACATTTTGATTGGATTACCGTATATTAAAGTTATTTAAATCACAAATAAAATGCATATCTTGAATTTCCTGGGAATAGCGTCTGGTTGATTTTTGCAGAATTTTGCGTAAAAGAATGTAGATCTCGTTAAAGCACACCATTTGTGTCATATATATATTTATTCTAGAGTTTGTGGTTTCCAAGATATTCCTTGTTATTTGTTTAAATTTTAAAATACGTATAGTTTTCTCAGACAGAAAGTGTTAGGATTTCTTTTTTTCTACTCTTGCAAAGAAATGACTTTCAATGACAATTGCATCACGATAGCTTTTTGAACATTTTATTGTCGCTTTAGCATAGTGCATTCGTTTGGTTCCTTTCCACTTAAAAGGAAGCTTGTAATAAGAACATTCTGCTAATGCTCATCTCGATTAGCATGGTGTAGAAAGAAGAATAATCCCGTGTAAGAAGAAAGTAGAAGAGCTAGAGAAAGTAATGCGAGTGTAACCAATCAGATATTTTTATAGTGTTTAATGCCCACTTTTACTACAAATGGCACCTCATATGATGACACTGATGATGATACATGTATGAAGATGGAGCACCGGTGGAATGCGATGGAGGGAGAAACCGGAGAAAACCCGACCCTGCGCTGCTTTGTCTACCAGAAATGCGGTCGCTTGGGATCGAACCCGGTGAGCGGCAAGTGGTCTAATCTCTCGGCCACGGCGTGGCGTTTCAAAAACATCGTGGTGCATCCTTGGAAGATAAACTTAAATGCCAAGTTTGGTATTTAACGATCTTTTAGTTTTTGTGCTATGATGTCCACGGACACACATAAACACACGCTAAAAACACACACATTTTTAGAGGCATGTCCGTGTGTGTGACTGTGTGGGTTTGTGTTTGTTCGTGTGTGTGTGTGTGTCTGTGCACACGCGTACCTGTGGGCAGTATAGCTCAAAAACGGAAAGCCGGTTAAATATCATAGTTAAATATTTAAGTTCCGTATCTTCCAAAGATACGACACGGAGACTTTAAAAAAAATCCCCCCATTCCCAAATAAGCTTTACATTTAAAATGTTTCGAATTTTTTTTCAAAAATTGCTCTAACGTTTTTATTAAAATATCACATATATAAGATATTTCATAGGAAACGAAATGTATATCTTAGATTTTCTGGAAGTAGCCTCTGAAGACCTCTTCATTCTGGATGATTTTTGTAAAACTTTTGTATAAGTGGCAAACCGTAACAGATAGACAATAACTCACAACACAAAAAATGTAGATGTTATTGAAACGCACAATTTATATCATATACACCTTTTAGAGTTCTCCGTGTTCGTGATATTCCGAGTTATTGGTTTCAGTTTTAAAGTACTTAAACTTTTTTCAAACGGGAAACATCTTTCTTTTCGACCTTCCTTCAGAGGGCCTCAAAACATATATTTCAGGTGAACTCTCGACATCGATTTTTTGGGTGGAATACAATACTTTCTCTATAAATTATGTACATAGTAAAAAGTAAAAAACCCTTATTTACTAATTCAATTTGTACTTGCTAAAGGCAAATGTGGAAGACTTTTGGGCATGAATGGATACTGGTAGTATGAAGGTGATGTATAAAATTAAAATAATTGAATGCCAGCAATACTTAGAATTAATTTATTGCATTAAGTTTAAATAAACAAACATTTGTGAAAAAGTATTATTTACGAAAATTGGCAAATCCTTGATCTTATCAGGTACTCACAGGGGGGCTAAAAATCAAATAATTCCTGTGATGTTGGTGATCCAGTCCCGATAAGAGAAGACATCGGTAAATATGGTTGGTTTATCAAACGTGGAACTAACCATGGACGCAATACCTACAAGTTGGTGTTTCTCCGTCACTAGAGGACCTCCAGAATCTCCTTGACAACCAGACTTGTCTCCTTCAGGCACCCCTGCACACAGCTGCCGGGATGTAATATTTACTTTAAATGTTTTTTCTTGGTACATATCTCGACAAACTTCTATGTCAACTATATTAAGCTTTACTTGTTGTAGTTGATCAGATGGTCTCGCTGAAGGACTGAGACAACCCCAGCCACTAAGCTTGACAGTTGTTCCTGCAGAGGGTTTATCTTTTGCCATTTCAATTGGCTGCAAGACATCGCTAAACTGGAACGGTGTGGAAACCTGCAGAAATAAGTCCTTTGTTAGACAATTGTTATGCCTAAGTTAGGAACTGATTAGCACGCGAAACACCATGTAATTGTATTCAAGTCCGGACATATACATTATCTATCAATAATGGTTTTGGGCTATGTAACCAGCGAAAGGGGATGAGTACGGAAACATTCACCTCTACACTCACTCTTTGTATCTGAGCTGACCCCTAGATGAATCCACCTTCTAACAAATATTTATTGCTTTCTCTACACGTACTATGTACATAGTGTATAGAGGAGGTTTTGCAATGCACCCAAAAATTCGATACCGAGATTTCACCATACATACATGTTTTGGCTCCCCTGAATCCAAAAAAAGCATTTTCAGAAAAATGTGCGTGTGTGGGTGTGCGAGTATATGGTGTGAGTGTGTGTGTGTGTTTGTGAATGGACACCATAGCTCAAAAACGAAAAGACCGCTGAATAACAAACTTGGTATTTAAGGATGCGACACGAAGATTTTCAAGAAAACTTTCCCCACCAACAACTACCTATTACATGGAACTTTTATTGAACATTTTTATTTGCTCAAAAATGGCTCTAACGATTTTGATTCAAGTATCGTGAACTAAAGATTATTACCTGACAAATAAAATGTATATCTTCAATTTTTTGGGAATACCCTCTGAAGACTACTTTATTCTGAATGAATTTTACGGAATTTTGCATAACTGCTAAACCGTAAGACTAAAACTTAACACACCAAAAATGTAGGGCACGTTAAAACACACAGTTAATGCAACATAGATTTTTTCGTGGAGTTGATCGTTTTTTTAGGTATTCCTTGTTATTGGTTTCAGCTTTTTAAAACTTACACTTTTCCCTTACAGGAATTTGTCAACTCCTGTCCATACAAATGAAAGAACTTTAGTGACGTAGCAACCAGCTTTTGATTACTTTAACCTATAGTACTCCCTTATTTCGCTTCTACTTACTAAGAAGCAAGTAATAAGACTATTTCTAGTAATTTCCTCTCAATTATCATAAAGTAAATAGAAACATAAGTTTTTTACCAATAATTTGTTGCAGAGACTTAGAGAAAGTCATATGAATAGAAGACATCAGATTATCTTATTACTTTCTCTACACGTACTATGTACATAATGTTTAGAGAAGGTATTGCACTCTACCTAAAAATTCGATACCGAAATTTCACCGGAAATATATGTTTTAGGATCTCTTGTATCCAAAAAAAAAAGGTATTTTCAGAAAAAGTTCCGTGTGTGTGTCCATGTGTCAGTGTGTCGATGTGTCGGTGTGTCCGTGAACACAATAACTCAAAAACGAAAAGTTGGTAAAATACGAAACTTGGTATTTAAGTTTAGTGTCTTCCAGGGATGCGACACGAAGATTTTGAGAAAAATCCCTCAAACGATTTTGATTAAAATATCAAATATTAAAGATATTTACCTGACAAATAAAATGCATATTTTGAATTTTCTGGGAATAGCCTCTGAAGACTACTTTATTCTGGATGAATTTTAGGGAATTTAGCATAACTGCTAAACCGTAAGCGATGGACAAAAACTTATCACACAAAAAAATTAGAGCATGTTATAAGACACAATTTATTTTTTCGTTGAGTTGATCGGTTTTTAGATGTTCGTTGTTTTTGGTTTCAGCTTTGAAAAACATACTTTTCTCATACAGGAATTTGTCAACTCCTGTCCATACAAACAAAGGAACTTCAGTCACATAGCAACCAACTTCTGACTATCACTTTAGTCTATGCTACTCCCGTATTTCGCTCCTACTTACAAGGAAACCAGTAATAAGACTATGTTTTCTATTTTTTTTCTCGATCAGCATGAGGTAAATAGAAGCAAGAGCTTTTTAACAATAGTTTATTGCAGAGATGTAGAGAAAGTCATGTGAATGGAACATTTCAGATTTTTTTCTATTTTCGCTACACGTAATATATACATAGTGTATAGAGAAGGTATTATATTGCACTAAACATTTCGATACTGAGATTTCACCGGAAATACATGTTTTGAGACCCCCTAAATACAAAAAAAAATAGAAAAATGGCCGTTTGTGTCTGTGGGCAGCATAGCACGAAAACGAAAAGACCATTGAATACCAAACTTTGTATTCAAGTTTGGTATCTTCCAAGGATGTGACACGAAGATTTTCAAGAAAATTCCCTCAACCAACTACCCTTTACGTGGAAATATTTTTGAAAATGTTGATTTTCTCAAAAATAGCTCTAACGATGTTAATTAAGATCTCTTATATTTAAGATATTTATGCGACATATAAAATGCATATCTTTAATTTTCTGTGAATAGCCTCTGAAGACTTGTTTATTCTAGATGAATTTTGCAGAATATTGCATAAATGGTAAACCGCAGGAGATAGAGAAGAATTTACCACACAAGTATATAGTGGTCGTTAAAGCATACAATATATGTTATATGCATTTATTTGGTGGGGTTGAACGTTTTTGGGATATTCCTTGTTATTATTTTGACCTTTAAAGTACTTAATTTTCTCATACAGGAATTTGTCAACTCCTGTCCATACTAAGGAACTTCAATCACATGGCAACCATCTTTACTATCACTTCAGCCTAAGGTACTCCTTTATTTCCCTTCTACCTACAAGGAAGCAGATAATAGGACAATTTCTGCCAATTGTTTTTTCCGATTAGCATTAAATAAATATAAGAATAAGCTTATAAACAATAATTTATTGTAGAAATGTAGAGAAAGTTGTAAATGGAACACACAAGATTTTTTATGCCAGCTATAAGGTGCATATGATTGGTGCTCACATTGTACTATAATTTCCTTACAGTAACTGCAACAGAATACAATAACGTAGGCTATGTTTTAAATAGTGCAAAATTACAGCCCATGATTGTTTTCGAAGTTCATTTGGAAGTAATTCTTCGCTGTTTAAAAATCTGATGTCTCTATTCACACTTTCTCTACATATCTGCAACAAATTATTATTAAAAAGTTTATGCTGCTATTTACATATGCTAACCAAGAAAAAATTAGCACAAATAGTATTATTTTTTGCTTTCTTGTAAGTAGAAGAGAAATAAGGGAGTACCATACCTTAAAATGATAGTCAAAAGCTGGTTCCTATGTGATTGATGTTCCTTTGTTTGTATGAACAGGAGTTGACAAATTCGTGTATGAGAATAGTTCTTTAAAGGTGAAACCAAAAACAAGGAATATCTCAAAAACGATCAACTACACGTAAAAAAATTATATAATATAAATTGTGTTTTAGTGTGCTCTACATTTTTTGTGTTGTAACTTTTTGTCCATGTGTTGCGGTTAAGCAGTTATGAAAATTCTGCAAGATTCATCCAGAATGAAGTAGTCTTCAGAGTCTATTCCCAGAAAATCCAAGATATACATTTTATTTGTCTTTAATGTACAATATTTTAATCAAAATTAGTAGGGCCATTTTTGAGAAAATCAAAATTTTCGAAAAGATGTCCATGTAAACCGTAGTTTGCGGCGGGGGGGTTCCCAAAATCTTCATGTCGCATCCCTGAAAGATTCTAAACTTATATACTAAGTTTGGTATTTTATTCACTTTTCGTTTTTGAGTTATCGTGTTCACAGGCACACGGATACACTTACACACGGACAATCATGGACCTTTTTTGTGAAAATGCTTTTTTTAGTAACAGGGGACCCTAAAACATATAATTCCGGTGAAATCTTGGCATCGAATTTCTGGGCGGATTACAATACTTTCTCTGTACACTATGTAAATAGTACTTGTAGAGAAAGTAAAAACAGTTTGAAACATGCTCTTTTGTTTTTAGCTCACAAAACGTGTCTTTCGCCATTCACTTAAGGGTTAGGTTGTGTCTAAATAAATGCAATGGATAGTCCCTAGTCTTAAGAAGATCTGGATTAAGCGCATCGGTTGCTTTCGCTGGTGTCATTACTTTGTGCTCATGTCGAAAATTCTGCCTCCTTGGTTGAGTGTTCAGCGAGCGGACTTCTCTGCCCGAGGTACCGGGTTCGATTCCCGGCTGGGTTCTTTAACCAGAATTATTCCCTATTACCCACAGAGTCTGTAAGTATGAGTGTGAGAGTACAAGTGTGTGTTTGAGGAAAATGAAAAACGATTTAAACCCAACGTAAAGAACATACAGACGAACTATTTCTAGTGCAAACCCTCCGATGTTAAAGAGGGCTATATAAATGAAACAATAAGAAAAAGATGATTCCTGAAAATATTTTAAATGTAACCTCTATACGTTTTTCTTATTGAGGTTGAAATATCTGAAAAGTACCACTCACTATGCAGCACTCTTTGCTTTTGGGAGATGAAGACAATTTTACTAACTCATTAAAGTTTAGTGTTAATTTCTAACCCGAAATTAGATAACTCGTAAACAAGAAATTAGGAACCATATTTTTAAGATAAAAAGTACATCTTTAAATTATTTATCCTGCTATTCATAAATGAGAAAACGTTTGGAATATATTTGGAAAGGGCAGAATTAAATATGTTCTAGCAAACGTGTAACACATTTTGCACGAACTAGTTTAATCGTTTCGTAGCCAGTTTACTCGTTTCGTCCCCGTATTTTAGAACTGACACCCCCTATGACTTACAAGGGGATGCTTAGGAGTCAGAAGCCCGACAGAAAGCTAACGGCTCGAAACCACAAAATGGAGAACCTGGCGAGAGTGGTCAGCCTATATGAGGTGAGAAAGTGGATGATATGAAATGTAAGCGCAATGGATGATAGGAAAGGTGATGATGGTGCAATTGGTGGAATGAGTGGCGGGAGAAACAGGAGAAAGTCCCTCCCAGACGCCGCTTCTTCCATCACAAATCCCATATACGGGCGCTTGGGAGGCAAGCGGTCTAACCACTCGGCCACGGCACCGCCTACTGGTTTACTCGTAACCTTAAACTTCAAAACGGTACCCAATAATTGCGCATTTCTCTCTATAATCTAACTTAAGGACGTTTTATTTCTGGAACATATGCCAGCTATCAAATCAGCAGTTTCAAGAATTCGCAGTCTGTCTCTCTTGATATGGGTAATCTTAAAGTTAATTAAATATTACTTACCTTTAAGAGAGCAATGTCAAATTTCATTTCTGTGTTGACCATGAATTCGGTATCGAATGTGATCCTGGTAACAATTTCGAATCCAGGATGGGTGATGATTTCCTCTATCTCGTAGACTTCCCCTCCATTAAGGCTGAAGCTCGTACCAGCTCTTAAACGGCAATTGATTTGCAACCTTTGTAAACAAACACGTGATCATTAGATAAACTTGCTGGTTGACACATTTTTACTTTCGCTACAAGTACAATGTACATAGTGTATAGAGAATGTATTATATTGCAGTAGTATGGGACCCCCTGTGGGCAGACGGTCAAAGTTCACCCTGGCGTCAAGGGAAGGTCAAGGTCATAGACGTCACTTAGTTTAGTCTCGGATAGTTGAGGATGACATCATTGAACTTTATTGACCTTGTTTTTATGGCGTTACACGTGGCTTAAGGTCAAAGGCCTTTAGCTGTTTGTGTCGAAATAACAATAGCAAGGTCAAAAAGGTGAATGAAATAATTTTCAACCAACCGTGACTAGAACTAAGAATATTGACGTCTTTGAACCTGTGACCTTTCCATTTGGCGCTAGGGTGCTGTGGAGTACTTTAAACCGCCCGCACCGCCTCAAGGGTCTTTGTATACAATATACAAAAAAATTGGTGTTATAATTGAATGTCCCTTGCTGCAAAATTTGAACAAAAATCTAGTGGTTTGACTGTTCATGTAAGTTAAACAAAATTAGTTTTATGTGTATCACAACACTATTGTCATTGCTGGTGTTGATACTGCCGGCAGAGGAGTGTTTGGCGGTTGTAAATGCTACCGTTGCTGTTACAGGTGTTTGGCAATTTGATGCTATTGTTGCTGGTGCCACGATCGCTGTTGCAGGTATTGGGCATTTTGTTACTGCTGCTGCAAATGTAAAGTCGTCTTCGGTTTCGGAAGTTACGCTACAGATGTCGTTAAAGACAACGGAGCGGATTTGTTTGCTTGCATCTTTAGTGACGCTTGTAAAATTCATATGAACAAAATTATTATTCACGTCGTGTTGCAGTTTTGGCATGTACAAAATACCAACCACAAAGTCAGTGTACCAATGTTCTTTGCACTGAAGAATGTTGAATGCTCTTCGTCGGGTAAGACGCTGTTCCAGACTAGGTGTTTTTCTTTTGTTTAGAGTGACAGTTAGTCTGGCAGCGTCTGTAGCAGAGGCGTTTATCAAACAGTTTTAAACGCGATTAGCTGTATATCTGCATTTGCTGAAAAGAACAAATTTCTTCCTAATTTTATAACAACTGATTTTTCTCCTTGTGCCAATCAGATTTAATTTCCATCGACAATGCTTTAAAAGCTTGATCGACATATTTATCGTCTGTGTTGATCAGCTCGGTGGCGTTGAACACTAGCTCTGTCCAGACGTTTTGTCCCACATCGTTAGTATCCGACAGGAGATCCATGTTGGCGAGATCGTTGCTCTTTACTGAATGATGTTTGTTACTTGGTGTTACGTGACTTTTATTACTTGAACCGACGTTACGTGTCTTTCTTATCCTTAATTTTCTTTCCTACGGAGGTCACGTTGAAAGAAGGACCTATGCATTGAGCTGGCTCATCGTAGCATTTGAAGAACTGGCACTTCACACGGTTGAGCTTACACAGCGAATGTGGATAAAACATTTTCTAAAGTAACGTGTGGTTGTAACAGAGAGCTGTACTTATACGTGTAGCAAAATCAAACTTCAAATGACGTAGATTTAATGGATTAAATTTCAGTGACGTAAAACAAAAACAAACACCAGAGGTATCAGCTAAGCAATGAAAATGTAGATTAGGGTTGTCTACAGTATCTTCTTCAAAACTTTATACATGACGCGTTCTTTTGTTTGAGAGTTCTTCCCCGTTGTATATTAAAATACCTTATTTGAGTTTATACGCGCCAGCTGCTGAAGCCTCAGTGACTCAAAGCGTTGTGGTAGACGTAAGCAACCACCTCCTTTGAGCTTTGTGGCGATTAGACACCCAAACTTCGTTTTTATGGCCTGTACTTCCTCTATTAGGTACCGCTTTCCCTCTTCCAGGTCGTTCGCAGTTATGGTTGCAGAAGAGGTTTGACCATAAGAACTGTTTGTTAAGCTTTTTCATCACCTCTCTCATAGCAGCCATTGTGACGTTGTCGATAGTGACTAGTAGACCTGCAGCCGAAGAAACCGATGAATATCGAAGAAACCGATGTGTGGAATATATATACTGGAACATTACGTATTGCACTGCATAGCAACTCATGTTCAAGTCCAAAGCACGTGAGCTGATTGTGCAAACCAAAGTCCTAAATGATAACGCAAGATATTCACGGCTTATGCACGTGATCATTCGATTGCAAGCAGTTGCAAGCAGATTGTGTAAATAGAATCGTATTTCGTAAAAGTCTTTAGTAGTGGCGCATAATTTTCATATATTCGGTGCATATATAATATGTTATCTTGTTTACATCACCTTTGACCTTTTGTAAGTAAGTTTTATGAGCGGTAATTAAGTTTCGAATTTCAGTAGACCCTTTTATTTGGTGATAAATATGTCATTGAAGACAGGATAGAGTTTCATTAATGTTTTCCAATCTTCTTCGATTAAAGATACGCTGCTTGAATCGTCATATGGATAACGTTTAAAAATAATATTAAGAGTACCACACACATATATTACATCCAATTTAAGTTCTTCACCTAGATTCAAATCACAATTCACCGCTTTTCTTAGCATTGCTGTCAATATGTGTGATGCACGTATTTATATTCTTTCAATCCGATAAGCTATTAAGAATAATTCCGTCATCTTCACCACACATTGCTATGGTAACACATAATTTGTAAGGAGGCGACGGTGAAAATCCTACACTAAGAAGGTGTGCGTGGTCCAGTAAGTATATTCTATTTCTAATACAAATTAAAGATGATCATGATGATGATGAGGACGGCGGCTGTTTGGAGTCTTCGTCATTCTTCAACTTTTTGGCTCCTGGTATGGTCATACTAGAAAATGTATAAAAAGTATGTCAGAAACAAGAATCAAACCCGCGCTCCTTTTGGAGATAGAACTTAAATCTACCGCCTTAGACGACTCGGCCAATCTGACTAAAAATGCGTACTTAGCTTAAAGTTGATGTAGATACGACAATACCTCACGCTGCACTAAGATGACCGCTTAGAACTCCTGGGCTTTAGTAGTCTTAAAGTGCGTTCTAAAAATAATGATATATTTCTTTTATACGTCACAGAAATAGTGTTTTAAAACATGGTTAATGTACACATCATAAGGTATGTGTTTTAATATTACTTATTGTTTAGTTCGTGTGGCAAACGAGAGTCGTTCGGGTATGGATGGCAAGGATACGTATTTCGTTTATCTATAGTGTGTGCATACCGCTTTGCAATACTCGTTACTGATCTCTGAGCACAATTAAGCCGCTGTAATCTATAACAAGGATAAATATAAGAGGATGTATGAAATGCTAAAGACTAATCACAACAGCCCAATTCCTCTATGTTAATTACAGTTCTCTCTGTAACGCTTCGAATACATTCTCCTCTATGTTCTCCTTTGGTAAAATATTATAGTGAATTGACCTGCGCTGCGTTTTAATAAGGAAGAGAGTTCCTCATAATTAACATCGCCACCATCCCATTTTACGCCATGCATTTTTTAACTAATTTTAGAATTAGCTGAATTAACTTTATCGGATAACAGACGAAAATCAAGAGGTGGTTTAAAGACCCAAGTTTGCACTTCACATTCTGAACCATATACGGACAGTCCTTTAACTATATACTCAAGTTTATCATTTGCGAAAAAGTTAAAGTAATCAAATCCTGTTCCTGAGGTCATGTTTTCTTAATCGCTTTCAAATCTAAAGTTAAGCATAAAAAAGATAACACTTACCTTATAATAATGATTTGCAGGGTTATTAAATATCAGCCGAGTTTTACAGTCATCATGAAAGCATCATCTTTGTACGTTTTTGCAGTTATGTGATCTTACACGCCTAATCAGTAATTCTAAATTTAAAATAAATTACAGCATTGTAGCACTATATATGCAATAACGTAAAGTCCGCTTGTGGAGGTAGTGCAATTTTGTAATATTCGTTTATAATAATTCCAATGTTTAACGCAATTAGGTTTAGAAGGTGTATAAAACACGGAGAAAATGGAGGCATTCCGAAACTATGCAAATATTCTTCCCTTCCACATCTGGAAATAAAAATACCTATCCAGTGAGTACGAGTATATTAATAGGGTCCGTATTTGCTACTAGAACTACTGGAAACTCCTTGAGTACAGATTTGGGTAGCTGGTCACATGCAAAAACATCTAAAAATTGAGCTGTAGTATGCGTGTACGTATAGTTAGATAAATGTTAACTTTTTCTGCGGTATTCATGTCACGTAGATGCATGTGTTGGTATCGAACTCTAAAAGGAACGAAAAAAAAATCTTGAAGCTGCTGCAGTTAAAGCTGTTTTAAAGCTTAAGTTTAATGAAACATTACCGTGATGTAATCCTCACGCGTGTCTTTCATTAGCAGTTTTATCCGAAGTTAAATCAAACATATAAAATGTACATCTTTACTGAAAATCACTTCTGGTTTTGGTATGTCCTTTATCTTCGGGATATATATCTAACGATTTTGCGATAGGTTACAGACATTTAGAAATTCCTTATTGTAAAATTTGGCTCTATTTGTTATTATTTAAAAAGTGTTGAAGAAAATTTAAATCTAGATGTAAAAAGTTAAATGGATTTTTAATAAAATGACCTTATATGCCCTATCTGACAAAAATGCGACCGTTACCTGCGAGGTGCTTTATCTATTAACATATCGTGATTTTTTATTTATTTTATTTTTACCCCGACCTCCGGTTTTGTCTCCCGAGGGTCCATACTACTAATGGTGGATAGGGTTAAAAGAGGATCACGATAGAGCCCAGAGGTTTACTTGAAACTTAATTCTGAATGTGAGTCAAGCAGGGAGGCAGGTCGAACATGAATAGATAAGTTAAGAAAGGCGGCTTCGGATAGGTGCAAGAAAAGTATACATTCGGTAAAGCAGAAAATGAGAAAGGATTGCGAAGGTAGGGTTAAAATAATAAATAGCCTGTTGAATGTTGCTCTAAAGGAAAATAAAGATAAAGATGCAGAGCTAAAGCATATGCAAGAAGCTTTAGAAAGAATAAAAAAGGAATTGGAAGGAAAGAAAGAGAATGTTACAAAAGAGCAGGGTTTGGTTGGAATAGTAAAGGTAAAAGTGGTTAAGATGTATGCAGAGTTGCAAGGATTGAAAGATTTAATAACAAAGCTTGGTTAAGCCTGTACCGAGAGGGATGCAGATGACAGTAGTATGGACCCTCGGGAGACAAAACCGGAAGTTGGGGTCAGACAATTTCCCTTTGTGTTTGGGGTCAGACAATTCCGGAAGTCAGGGTCATACCATACCGGAAGTAGCATTTTTTCGTGTTTGTAGTAGTGGGGAGAGTGGAATGGATTTTTTGTGTTTGTAGTAGTGTGAAGGGAGGAGGCAGGAGCTGACCACATGACCTCGCTTCACCGGCTCTGTCTACCGCAGGGTTGCTAACTCTATTTATTTATAAACATTTTATATATCATCTGATTTTTTGAAATACAAAAAAAAAAAAAAACAGCCAGAGATGAAAGGTGCGGGTCCGTCCATATGCACCCTTGGAATTGTTGGTCCCAATGTTTAGTGCACCTTCTAAATGGTGCGAAAGCGTCCTTTGAAGTCGGATCTAGCGAGCCCCATACTTCGTCCACATCTGTAGGAGGATAAGTTTTAAGGAATCGTTCACCCGCTGTTGCAATGGCTAATCGTTCATCGAACGATAGGTGCTAAAGTCGACGATATCCTTGCAGAAATTTGAATAAATAATCGCACATTTCTGTAAAAGGAGCACGAGGATTAGGAGGATTAAAAACGCCCCTTTTATTAAGAGATTTTTATATCTACTCGGAAAATCGTTGGTATATTGATCCCTTATCGTCTTTCACTCACGACAATATAAATTTTACTCATATTACGAACAGATTGTATGTGCCATTTCACAGATGTGTAACGTGGGAAGTGGAATGTGATGGTGAAGAAACATTTATGCTTAATAAAGGGTTTCTTGTGTGCGCATCAGATGATGACATTACACGTTCCAATTCATGGTGCGACACATTACTTTCGGTTCACAAGTCGCCTGTATGTGAGGTGCACCAATTTAGTGTTGTAGCTTTGCCTCACCACGTAGCAGGTTGGCGTCTCCACCATTATCGCGGAGTAACCTCATGTACTGCAATAAATACCTACTTTTGGGCTTGCTATCACAAACACCAATGCTCTCGCGATTGTATGTGCATTTTATGTTTTGCTTCTCCCGCTTCCTTAAAGGCATTGGCGTACAAATCTATTGTTGCACTTTGGGCATTTGCAGATTCTCCAGTTCCTTCACCTAACTCTTTAAATGAGCCCACCACTAGAAGCAGCACCTCCAAGGTCCCAACCACCAGCAGCAGGAGCAGCAACAGCAGCAACAGCACCAGCAGATGGACATCCCATATTTTTGTTAGTGTATGTTATTTTTTGCTGTTTTAAAATATTTAAAACTTTTCACATACGGGACTTTGTAAACTCCTGGCAATGTCATGAAATGGATTTCATCCGCATTGCAACCAGCTGTTAAAGTGGTTTTAGCGTAGTGAATTCCTTATTTATTTTTTGCATACAGGAAAGCATTTCTGCAAATGCTTATCTAGATTAGCATGAAGTACATAGACGATTATGGTTAATAACAATCATTTCTTACAGAGATGTAAAGAAAGTCCTGTGAATGGAACTTATGAGATTTTTTCACAGAAAAGCAGTTATTACTCACAGCATGAAACAATGTGCTGCACTGATGGCCCAGTCCTTTGAGATTACACTTGCTCCACAACTATGCCCATAGGATACCAAAGATGAACACTCCATGGCTAGCTACACAAAATATAAATATTTATCTATTATACAGAGTAGTTATTACATTTTTACTTTCTCCACACGTACTATGCACATAGAGGAGGTGTACTCCACCTAAAATTTTGATCTGCAGATATCACTTGAAATACATATTTTGAGGTCCCCTGAGTCCAAACCCCCCTAAACATACCATTCACATAGTGTATAGAGAAGGTATTGCACTCCACCCAAAATTTCGATCTAGATTTCACCGGAAATACATGTTGAGGGTCCCCGTTAATCCAAAAAAAGTTTTAAGAAAACGGCGAATGCGTGTGCCACCTCCGTGATGTAATGGTTACTAACTTCATATACCCAAGGTTGTGGATTCAAACGCAGCGGAGAACGATGGATTTTTTTGGGTGTAAAAATCCTCAGCATTGCTTCCTTCGGAAGGGAAGTAAAGCCGTGTCGTAGATTTACGGCACGTAAAAGAACTTCAAGCGTGATAGAGAGGCTCTGAGCTAAATTAAGCGGTCCTTCTCTCCCAATTTAGAATGGGACGCTGAGAACCACAGTAGTTAAAGAGCGTCCATAAATAACACGCAATTTTTTGTGTGCCTCTGTGCCTGTGGACAGCATAACTCAAAAACGAAAAGGCCGTTAAATACAAAACTTGGTATTTAAGTTTTGTATCTTCCAAGGATGCGACACGAAGCTTTTCACGAATATCTTCCGACCCCAAATACCCTTTGTATAGAAAAATTTTCGAAAATTTTAATTTTCGGAAAAATGGCACAAGTCATTTAGAGTAAAATTTCTTATATTTAAAATATTTCCATGACAAATAAAATGTACATTTTAAATTTTCTTTGAATAGACTCTTAAGGCCTCTTTATTCTGAATGGATTTTGCGTAACTGATAAACCGGAACAGTTAGACAGGAACTTACAACACAAAAAGTGTAGATCACGTTAAAACATACCACTTATGTCATATGATTTTTTTCGTGAAATTGCCATTTCTGAGCTATTCATTGTTATATGTTTCAGATTTAAAATACCTACATTTTTAAACAGCTGGCCCTGTATAGAAACGGATTTCCACTACATGGCAACCAGCTTTTATAAGTTTTGACTATTAGCAAATATTAAGGCCATTTATGCTAATGTTTATCTTGCTTATCAAAAAGTAGGCATATAGAAGAATATGCTTTTCAACAATAATTTGTTACAGCGATTTAGAAAAAGTTATGTGAATGGAACACATCCAAATTTTTGCTTCGTCTACACGTACTACGTACATAGTGTATAGAGAAACTATTGCATTCACCCGAAAATTTCATACCTAAATCTTACTGGAAATACACGTATTAGGATCCCCTGTGTAAAAAAACATTTTTAGAAAAAAGGACCGCGTGTGTGTCTCCGTGTGTCTGTGAACACAGTAACTCAAAAACGAAAGGTAAGTAAAATACAAAACTTAGTATTTAAGTTTAGTATCTTTCACGGATGCGACACGAAGATGTTGAGAAGAATCCCCCCAACCCCTTACAAGGAAAAATGTTCGATACTTTTGGTTTTCTCAAAAGTGGCGCTAAGGATTTTGATTAGGTACAATACTGTACATTAAAGATATTTACATCACAAATAAAATGTTATTTTGAATTTTCTGGGAATAGCCCCTGAAGAACCCTTCACTTTGGATGAGTTTTAAATATCGGTTAGACAAAAACTTACTACACAAAAATGAAGACCTCGTTAAAATACTCAATTTATGTCATATACGTTTTTTATATAGAGCTGACCAATTCTGAGATATTTCTTGCTATTGGTTTCAATTTTGAACTATTTTAACTTTTCTCAAACTTTCCTTTAACTTAAGTGACATTTCGATTCATCTCTCTTTTTTATGCAGGGCATGCACAGCGAACTGGACTTTTGTTGTTTCATTCAAGACCACCTTTTAAAAGATATGACTATCGATTTAGCCTAGCGTATTCCGTTATGTCTCTTCTACTTACAAGGACGCAAGTAATAAGACAATTTGTGCTAATGTTTACCGTGATTAGCACGCCGTAGATAAAAGAATAATCTTTTGTAAGGAAACTTGTTTATGTAACAGCTAGAGAAAGTCATATGAATGAAACACATCAGAATTTCTTTTTCTGTGATGGCTGCCTCCATGAAAGAAACCGATGAACTGATGGAACCGTACATTTCAGTTAGCTATATTTTTAATTTTTAAACACCAATATATGCAGGAAGCTATTTCTTAGTAGGACTAATTTTTATAAGTAAAAGTAGGATTTAAACATTCATTAGTTGAGTCTTATTCTACTTTTCCAACTTAAGCTGTACACGATATGTATAAATCGAGAATCAATGCTGTGACTTTCAAAAATATGTTCTTAAAGGAAGTTTATTTTTAGAACAAATTTGCTTTATTAATGATAATTTTAATTGTTTTCATGCAGAAACTGTACTATGACAGGCGTTAGATAAGTGGAGCCAGACTGAAAAATTCAGTGGAAATGGAAATGGCGTGTTATTTGTTGAAGCTCTTTAATTACTGTGATTCGCAACGTCCCATTCTAAATTGGGTGTGAACGACCGCTTAATTTTGCTCAGATGTCTCTCTATCAGGTTTGAGGCACTTTTGCGTGCCATAAATCTACGACACGTGACCAACGGCTTTACTTCCCTTCCGAAGGAAGCCATACTGAGGGTTTTTACACCCAAAAAATCCATCGTCCTCCGCAGGGTTTGAACCCGCGACCTTGGAAAAATTCAATGCCAAAGCCGGAATTTGAAAAACGGAGCTACCGGTCTCTAGCCGGTTGCTCTACCACTGAGTTACCATAGGAACTTGCCGGCATAGCATTGAATTTCGCAACTCGCTCGCATGTTTCCCGGTAAAGCAGATGCTGATTTCAATAGTTGGCTATGCAATGAATCCTAGGACTTAAAGTACTTACAGCATTGTAAGTTGGGGTTGTCATCTCAAAATAATTTGAGATCACCTTGTTTACCGCGAAACATGCGAGTCAATTGAGAAATTCAATGCTATGCCAGTATGTTACCATGGTAGCTCAGTGGTGGCATAACCGGCTAGAGACTGGGAGATCCGGGTTTCAAATCACGGCTATGGTACTGAATTTTTCAGTCTATCTATCCAACTTGCTTAATTAATATTGCTACAATCTGCGGATCGATCCAAGAAATTTAAAAATGCCCGTGTCAATTTGTATTTAGATCTAAGCCACAGGGAAAAAAGTAATGTTCGCGGATGGATTCTGAATTAATAGTTCGTTCACATATGCCCATTTAAAATCTTTTAGGGTTGATTATTGCCACTTACCATGTAAGGAAAGTCGTGTATATCAGCAGGCTCACCCCCAATAATACGTTGAATTGCAAATGAACTGTCAACACCTCTGCATATTCCAACTGAAAAAGTTAAAGTTACATTTTAGTATTTCCTACTCAGTTTTTACTTCTTTTTTTTTATGAAATGTGATATTGGACTTTTGGAGGAGACTACTCTCTAGGAAGAGCCAAACGGGTGAGAATTTGAGTGCCTAGCTAGCAGCCGAAGTGCATTGCTCTTATTACACGGAGTAAGCTTATAGTAACTAGATGCCTAAAACATGCTAAAGCCTTTTAATACACTCTTAAATATTTTACATTCATTTGACTTTTCATAAGGAAACAGTCGGTTATTTGCCCTTAAAGGGAGTCGAAATGCCCAGTTACCAATGTTAAAGTTTAACCCATTGTCTCAGAAACTATATAAGCTTATGTCCTAAAATTTTCAAGGTTTATTCAGAAATATCTTTACTGTTGATTTATGAAATATAAAATAATTCTGTTCATTAGAAGGAAATGTATGACATTTTAAATAAAGCTCTTAAAATTCTATTTCAAAATTATGGTGTTTAAATTTTAAAAAATATAACTAATCCATACATATAACAATTTTTTCGTTAACAGAAATATATTTAGATGCAAATGTGTGATAAAAATTGTAATTTTTTGTTTCTGAGATAATGGGGCATTTGTATCCAAAATTTTACTTCTTCAGAAATTGCTTTCAAGCATAACATTAACAAAACACTTATCCTACCTCTACAAACACAACTTTGCAGTAGTTTGAAACTTAATGTGAAGCAAATATGAGCAGGATGATAATGTTGCAAATAGCTAAAAAAAAAAAAATTACAAAGTTATTACCAAGAGAGTGTACAAACTGTTTTTAAAAATACTAATACGCAGGATTATTTTCAATAATATTGTTAAACTATTTTAAATTAGTGTACCTCTATAAAAGTTGTAGCAATTAGCGGGAGATATGAAATATTTATATGCGATTAAAACACAAAAATGGAAAAACGTTGTGACCATTTTATTTCGACTCCTCTTAACGCTAAAGCTTTTAGATATATTGTGTTATCTGCTTTTATTATAGTTTTATTTCCATAACCCTATATTTCTGATGAGAGAGAGAGTAGTACGTTTATTATTATACGTTTCTTTAGGAGAATTGCCTTCTTGGTTTATTAAACCAAGACCTACATTTCCCTACCCAGCTCTTCGTATTTAGAGATTAAGGGTGTTTAATTCTTCCTTTACACTGCACAGCCTACATACTGGTCCTTCTTTGAAGTTTCCCATGTATGTGGATGTTTTCTTAATCTACAGTGTCCCATCAATAATCCTATTAATAAGTTTATTTGGGATCTTTTGAGTTTAAGTACGTCTTAAGTTAATGAGAAAGATCTTCCACTCATCATTCTCTCAATGAACTTGCATCCCTCGGTTTGCATTCATTCTTGTTGGTGGTAATATTTAATTTATCTATCGATAGTTTTTAGGACAGAATTTATAAAACGCCAAAAAGTGGTTCATGACCAGCGATGATTACGCAGGATGTTTTCTTGCTAAGGCATGTACCAGTGGCATTTAATGGTACTCTTAACATAATCATAATATGTATAATGTGGGTATACACATAGAGCATTAAGTCTTTCTGTAAAGTTTACGTCAGTGCACAAGTGATCAGTCATATCCTATTATCTCGAATTGCAAGGTAAAAAATCTGATGTGTACCATTCACATGACTTTCTCCATATCCCTGCAACAAATAATTCTTAAAAAGCTTAAACCTCTATTTACTTTATGCTAATCAGAAAAAAATAGTCTTATTGCTCGCTTCCTTGTAAGTAGAAGCGAAATAAGGGACAACCGTAGGTTAAAGTGATAGTCAAAAGCTGGTTGCTATGTCAATGAAGTTCCTTTGTTTATATGGATAGGAGTTGGCAAGTTCCTGTATGAGAAAAGTATACGTTTTTCATAGCAAAAACCAAAAATAAGGAATGTCACAAAAACGACGAACTCCACGAAAAAAATGTATATAACATAAATTGTGTGTTTTAAAGTGCTCTACATTTTTTGTGTAGTAAGTTTTTGTCCATCTGTTTAGCAGTCATTCAAAAGTAAGTAAAATTCATCCAAAATTAACTACTCTTCAGAGGCTATTCCCAGAAAATTCAAGATATACATTTCATTTGTCAGGTAAGTATGTTTAATATCCGAAATTTTAATCAAAATCGTTAGAGCCATTTTTGAGAAAATCAAAATTTTTGAAAAAATTTTCATGTAAAGGGTAGTTGGGGGTGGGGGGATTTTTCTCTAAATCTTTGTGTCGTATTCCTGGAAGATACTAAACTTAAATACCAAGTTTAGTATTTTACCGACTTTTCGTTTTTGAGTTATCGTGTTCACAAACACACGGACATACGGACACACGGACACACACGGACACACACGGACCTTTTTGTGAAAATGCTTTCTTTGGATATTGGGGACCCTAAAACATATATTTCCGGTGAAATCTCGGTATCGAATTTTTGGTGGAGTGCAATACTTTCTCTATACACTATGTACCTAGTGCGTATGGAGAAAGTAAAAAAAAAAAAAAAAATACATTATGCAGTTACGTTTAAAATAGGCCTAAAAAAGAGAAACTGAACGTAAATTCCATTATTGACGGCCGAAGACCTCGAAACTACCATCAGTTATTTGCAGTGTTCGGGAGTGAGAAATTGTATTCCAAAACGCACTGCAAGTTCACATTTACCATTTAGAAATATATATTACTTTCTCTAGCTATTCTACAAACTTCATAAATAAGATTCTTCTTCTTTCTGCACCTTGCTAATCGTGGTACTCATTAGCACAATTTTCTTATTACTTAGTTCCGTATAAGTAGGAAGAAAATAAGGGAATGCACTAGGCTAAACTAATAGTCAAATTCAAAATCTTCTCGGGCTTCTAGCCAGGTAAAAACTTGGCTTGACACCAACGTTTCGAAGAAGTGCATCTTCTTCGTCTTCAGGGTGAACTGATGGTTTGAGCTTGCGGAGACTGGTTAGCTTCATCCCAGCTCTTATAAATACCAGTCTCCGCAAGCGCAAACCATCAGTTCACCCTGAAGACGAAGAAGATGCACTTCTTCGAAACGTTGGTGTCAAGCCAAGTTTTTACCTGGCTAGAAGCCCGAGAAGATTTTGAATTAACACGTCGCCAGGAAAGCTTTAGTTCTTATTTTAATAGTCAAATGTTTTTAGAGCTGTCGTTATGCGATTGTCATTACAAATCGCTTCTTTTCTTGGCCAGGAATAGAGAAAAAGGAAAACGGACACTCCCGTCTGAGAAAAGTATAAGTACTTCACAAATGAAACTAATAACAATGAATACCTCGAAAACGGTAAGCTCCACGAGAAAAATGTATATGACATAACTTGTGTATTTTAACAAGACCTAAATGATTTGTACAGTACGTCTTTGTCTATCTCTTACGGTTTATTAGTTATGCCAAATTAAGCAAAATTCATTCAGAATAAACAGGTCTGCAGAAGCTATTTCAAGAAAATTCAAGATATGCATTTTATTTGCTAGGTAAATATCTTTAATATATGATATTTTAATCAAAATCGTTACAGAAATTTTTAAAAAAATCAAATTTTTCTAAAAAAGTTCAAAGTAAAGGGTAGTTTGTGGTGGGGGATTTTACTCAAAATCTTCGTGTCGCATTCCTGGAAGATACTAAACTTAAGTACCAAGTTTGGTATTTTAGCTACTTTTCGGTTTTGAGTTATCGTGTTCAGAGGCACACGGACACATGAACACACGGACACACACGGACCTTTTTCTGAAAATGCTTTTTTTTTTTTTATACAGGGGGTCCTAAAACATGTATTTCCGGTGAAATTTTGGTATCGAATTTCTGGGTGGAATACAATATTTCTCTATCCCTATGTACATTGTACATATGGGGCTAGAGAAAGTAAAAATATATAATGGTACTTATAATAAAATTATGATATGTATAAGGTGAGTATACACCTATAGTATTAAGTTCTCCTGTAAAATTTAAGTAAGTGAATAATTGATCAGTTACCTACCGTTCGAATTTCAAATCAGATAGATATTATGCAGTTAGATGCCTTCAAAGAGAAATTGAACGCCAGTGCCACTCTATTACTAACACCCGAAGACCTCGTAACGACAGTCAATTATTTGCCGTAATGGCGGAGTGAGAATGTTTAAACCAAAGCATATGGCATCCTCACATTGGTCGTTTAGAAATATATAATATGGATTTATATTATTCATTTTATTTATATTTCTGTATATTACTTAATATTAATAAGTTTATAAATAATTACCTTTCTGCAATCTTGGATTACAAAGTAAATACCATTTCACTATCCCATCCAAAGTAATTGTAAAATTGCTTGAAAGTCAAGCCAAGGTAACCATTATTCCAGCTTTTAGAACAAGTAAATAAGTCTCAAACAGCACATGATTCAATTATTAAACAAAAAGATAGTTAAATTGTCTGGAATGCATACCGATATGTTTCAAGTTTATCAAGTCTTTTTTTATAATATTCCGGTATTTTATCCCATAAAGACATAGCGGAAGAAAACTTAAAATAAATTCAAATTCCTAATGGAAAGGATCTGTTCTAATGTAATTGATACTTTTAATTTGGTTTTTCTGCGTTAATTTTCGCCAATTATATACCAAATAATAATGAAATCTTTATGGGCACAAAGTATTTTCACCAATAACGTCCATACTTCCTTTTTTTCACTTTCTCTATGCGTACTATTTACATAGTGTGTAGAGAAAGTATTGCATTCCACCCAAATATTGGATACTAAGGTTTCACTGGAATACATTTATTGGGTCCCCCTGAAAAAAAAAAAAAGTCCGTGTATTTGCACGTATGTGTCTGTGTGTGTCTTTGGACAGCATAGCTCAAAAACAGAAAGACCGTTCAGTATCAAACTTGGCATTTAAGTTTGGTATCTTCCAAGGATACGACACGAAGAAAGAAAGTCCCCCACCCCAAGCTATTTTATCAGAATCCTTTACATGGATAAAAATTCGAAAATGTTTATTTTCTCAAAAATAACTAACGATTTTCCCGCCATTCCTCCGTACCCTTACATCTTGCCAAGATGTGGGTCCACGACTCTTCCTCCTCGCAAATGGGACAGATTCTCGTACCATTCTCGTAAGCAATTTTTGTGCTCCTCCATGCTTCTAGTCTAATCCACGCGAGCCCCTCTCCAATGAGTTTGGTACCTGTTTTGATGTATTACTCCATACCCCACTCCGATTTTAGCCCAGACTGCACATCTAATGAAACCATTTCCGTGCATTGCGCAATTATTTGCTGTCTGTCAATATCACAGAGGCGGTTCTTAATTTTTCTCCAAATACTCCGCCTGTTTGCCTGCCCCGCCATCCCAATGGTTCCAACCCTTTCTTTAATTTTGATGCCCACATCGAATTATCTTTCATTCGCAACTGATCACGGTAGCAGACTGTCCTAATTAGAGATTGGTTTCCGTGAACGATACTCATCCAGTATTTAACTGTTCTGATTTTGCATTCTATCGTTTCACTATGCACCCCGAATTCCCTCATTATTCCAGTTTGCCGTACCCCTCCCTACACCCAGAATTCCTTTCAAAATTGGGTCCAAGCTAGGTCCAATTTCCTGTTTGCTCCTACCCCCATACTTCTCCTCCATATGTCATCGTGGATCTAACTATCGCTCTGTATACAGTTTCCATTAAGGTTATGGATATATTCGGAATTCTGTAGCATATCCAGAGAGCTTCCGCCGCTTTCACCCTTGCTTTGTGCTTCGTGATGTCAATGTGTTTTGTGCATTTTCCGGTTGTTGTAAATGGAGTCCTAAGTAAACAAAAGATTTAACATTGTCCAGTATCTGTCCTACATATGTCCACGTCTCCTCCCTGCCTTAAACATAACCATTTTGAAAGCCATTGCCTTAGTGTTATTCAGATTAACTGTAAGTTGCCATTCATCGCAACTTTGACCAGTCCTCGTTGCAATCCTTAACTGTCGTAGAGCAGAATACTAAATCGTCCGCGTATAGAAGTGCTGGGATCTACAAATCCGCTACTACTTTGTTTCGTCCTTAAAGTGTCTAATATAAAAGTGACGTCTATCGTAATGTGTCCTTCCCTGAAACCCATCTGAAATTTTGAAAGTTAGCCAAATCTAGATTCCGAATCCTTTATGCCATTGTATAACACTCTGCAATACATTTTCTCCATAATTAGCAACAGAGCAACCCCCCTATAGTTATCCGGATTCCTAACAGTTCCCTTCCCTTTATAAATGGGACGAATAATGCCCTTTCCCCTCAATAAACAATCTGTTACATATCTGGAGTATACTTCTACCAAACTCATTAACATTGGCTGCGGCTTTAAAAACTTCTGGAGGCAACCCGTCCAATCCTGGAGCGTTGCCTTCCTTTAGGCTCTTCAGCGACGGTGCTATTTCTCGTGCAGATATGTCCTCGTCCAGTATTGCGATCTCAAGATTTCCCAAAATTTACACTTCCCGTATTATAAAAATCCCATCCCCTTCACCTTCCCCGAACATTTCGTTGGACGCTGACGGTTGCCTCTTAAATGTTTTACCACTTGCCATATCTCAGCGTTATCCCTCCGTGTTAAAACATTACTAATTTTCTGGATCATTTTGTCTTGCCACGTAGTTCTCTTTTCCCGTATGAGCTGTTTATACTCCCTTCACTTTTTTGTAAAAATTCTGCTAATTTCATCTTCCCCCTCCTACTGAATTTTGACAGAGCCTTCTCTGCGTGTTCTTTTCTGGTCGTACCAACCATTGAATCGGTTTATCTTGCCCCTACCCAAAACTGTCTAATTCTGCCAATTAAACCCTGTCTTATTAAAATATATTACACGACCACCATTTTCATTTATGAAAGTGACTTCCCCCCCTCGATCCTCACCGTACTTGTCATCCATTATTTCTAAAGAGACGGCATCACAGAAAGCAAGTAAATATCTTCCGTCCCCATTAATAAAACTATCCTTACTCTTTCGTTGACCTCCGCAGAATTTCTCCCACCATTGATGACCCCCTGTTGGAGAAATATTCTCCCCTCCTAACCTCGCATTTAAATCTCCTAAGAGAATTAATTTAGTGCCTGGAACATTTTCCTGTAACTGCACTAACGTTTCGGTTAAGTCACTGAAGAAATTCCTGTTTGTATACTTGAACGCTACTGGCTGGTTGTATACTCCTTTAACTATTTTAAGTAATATTTTGGGCTTTCACAAGGTCTGTGCAAGATGTGTACCACATTTGTTGACACCTGATAAAAAAAAAAAAAAAAAAAAAAAAAAAAAAAAAAACCTAACTGTTTCTGTTAAGAATGTGGAACTCTAGTGTAAAAATCCCGGTGAATTTTTTAATTATTACCATGGATGAAGCTTGAATACATCACTACATTCCAGAAAGTATATCACAGTCAAAATAGTGGATTGTGACAGGTGAACCAACTCCAAAAAAAAACAAAGTAAATTTTGTCAGTTAACAAGGTTATGGCGCGTGTCTTCTGGGATGCACAGGGAATTATTCTTATTGATTACATGGAAGAGGGTAAAAGTACCATCGGTGATTACTACGCAGGCTTACTGCAATGTTTGAGTGTCGGGGTGAAAAGCAAAATACCTCATTTGGCAACAAAAATAAAAAAAATCTTGTTTCATCACGACAATGCTCCGGCGCATCATTCATTGTAATGGGAAAAACGTGCTAGTTAAAGTTGGAATTGTTTGAACATCCACCCTATTTCTCAATTCTAGGACTTAGTGACTACCGCCTGTTCCCAAACCTCAAACAAATTCTCGGAGGACGAAGATTTCATAGCAACGAGGTGGTCATTGTTGCGGTAAACAGTTATTTTTAGGACCTTGATAAAGCACACTATAGAGAGGTTTAATTAAATTAGAACACCGATATGAGAAATGTACTATGTGCTAAATGTAGTAGTCTTTTTGGAGATTATGTTGACAAATAAAGCAATAAAAAATTTAAAAAAAAATAAAAGATGTTTTCATTGAGAGGCTCTGCACTTATCAGCCGACCCTAGTATGTGCCTTACATTACATTTTAAATGCTTAAAAATCCATTCTTCAAAACCCTTTTGGGTACCTAATATGATATTTTAAGTACCTACAAATGTAAGTGTTAGTCATAGGTATACTTTAATCATAAGGATACTCATTGTACTTACCAAAACAAGAAAAGAATAAAAGGATCGTTATGCACAGTCCTCTCACACTCATTTTACAAAGTTTCGTCCACATGTTCATAAAATCTTTCTTATTTGTTTGAAATTCAAGCCTGCTACTTTGTAAATAAAATTTTGAGCTGTAGTGATGAGATTTATATAGTATTGGGATAGTAAAGCTGTTGATATAAAACCCACAACCCATTATGTTATCACATTAAAAGTAATAGGCAATTCCTTTAATTAATGACATATAAAATTAGCATACATAAACCTTATCAAAACCAAATTCCCTTGGTGTATTAAAATTAAGTTATACTTTAACGAGCAATAATATTACTACATAAGTTCAAAATTAGCATACACAAACCTTATCACAATCAAATTTCCTTGTCGTGTTAAAATTAACTTATAACTTAATTTAACGAGTTATAATATTAATACATAAGCTCTGTGAAAATAATATAACAATCATGAGGATTAAAAATATAATTTACAATTTAATTTAGATTGCTATAGTAAAACAGGTTTATATTTCACATTAAAAATTCAATACCAGATTTCACCAGAAATACATGCTTTTAGGACCCCTGAAATCTCAAATCTATCTTTTTCAAAAAATGGATTCAACGGGGCCCAAAATATGTATTTCCGGTGAAATATCGGTATCGAATTTGCTTTACAATACCCTCTCCATACACTATGTACATACATAGTACGTGTAGAGAAATATTTCCATTTTAAGGATAGTTGTGCTCGGAGATTTTTTTCGAAAGTGTTCGTGTCGTATGGTGCATTGACTTTAAAAATATCCATACCAATGTTCACGACGTGGACCGCAGTGGCTGATGAACTGGCATTGAAAATCAATGACTAAATTCATAAAAATCGTCGTTTTAAGACTACAGAAATTTCGAAATATTTCCCCCAAATTTTACGGAGTTTGATGAATTTCGTGGGACTTTATGGACTACCCTTGTACCAGGTTTACTATTTAACGTATTTTTCATTTTGGAGCTAGGCTGCCCCATCCGCCCCTTCTTTTCTAGAAATACTTTTCTGGATTTAGGGGTTCTTAAAACATATATTTCCAGCAAAACCTCCTTGTCCAAATTTAAGTTACTATTCCGAGGATGCTCGACGACTATAAGACTATCCACGAGACGTTAACGGCAGCACTTATGGCCAGTTGTACGAACTTGGAATAAACCTCTGTTAGTCGTTATTCCATGGTTACGTGCAAAATTACTATTCCAGGATTTATTCTGAGCTAGTACAACCGGCTCTTAGAATGTAAGGGGCTGAAAAAATAGCTGCGCCTATCCCGAATGCCAGGATTATTAGCTATGACAGGCAGAGAGAAGCAACCCAGAGACGATGACGGTCTTCAAGAAGTATGTCCTGGAGGGGACATAAGTGTTCACACTAAGACGAGCAGGCCGACGTGTGAAGAGCTCACATTCACATCCCTCGTGTGACACTACTCGCCTTGGGCAGAAAGATGAATGACAGCCTCATTGCAGACCGCTTGATACAAGAGAAGCTATTCCGGACACTCGTAGACACAGGTACAACCGTGACTGTACATAGACCTAACATGGCGAAGAGCTTGAAGACACGAAAACCCCAGTCGGCTCTACCAACTAATGACGGCTTCGGGCTACACCTTGGTTGTGGAGCAGGAGGCCGTGTGAACTTGACGCTGGGAGGAAGCACAGTGAGTCTGTGGCTGAGGATATGATCTATGGACCGAATGTCCTCAGGAGACACGAGGCGACGGTCGACGTCAGTTGGAGGGTTTTCGACAAGTCGAGAATAGGTGTTGTTCCGGAGCCCAAATGAATATCTGGGGGTATGCAGGGTGATTCTGAAAGACGATGTAGTTGTACACGCGAGAAGCGAAGCTCTACTAAAGGCGCACCTAGAGTGCTAAACGTCAAGGAACCTGATATTGGACCGGAAAACGTCACTACACGGGTTAAATTTTGTGTCGGTGTTGTTGCCGGAGTTAAGAAAGTACGATCCAATTAAGAGTGTACTGCCGTGCGAGGATCCAACCATCAGCACCGTCACAGGATTTGGGGTCCTGGCTGAAAACCTTACCATACAGGATGGCCCACTAACTGACCGCTTCGCAAATAAAGAACGTCCGTGTCTACTAAGCCAATACCACTCCGTTTTTAGCGAAGGAAATTGCACTTACTGTCTCACTGAAACAGTACTCCACAACATTAACAACCGAGACGCCCGATCTATTCGTCAACGGTAGGGGTTGTGGCCCAAAGGGCAGAAACGGCGTTCCAGGCACAAGTCAACACTCTGCAGTGCGCCTATTTTATAAGGACATATCATCAGTTCGTTCGTTTTGCTCGCAAGTTCCATCTCTAGCGTCTGAAAACCCTGAACTCGCTGTATATTCGTTATCGCTATTACCTATTCTACGATTTAAGATATTAACAACCAGACTTGTTATTGGATATGTCAATGTTTCTGTCGTTCGATGGAATTGTGCGAACTTCTGTTTACAAACTATGGAAAGGAAAAAGGAGCATTTGCGACGTCTTATGCTGTTTTACTATCGTAGGAGCAACACCGCCTCACAATGCTGGCAGAAATATTGTGCAGCGGTGAGATGCAGTAACTAATCGAGCATATCGAAAGTGGTTTGTCCATTTCTAATTGAGAATTTCTCCCTAAAAGACAAACCTCGAATTGGAACGATCAGTAGTTACAGGCGTGGAAAGAATTAATAAAATTATAGTCTGCAATACACGAATGACAACTTGGTGCTGGCACAAGAGGTCAATTTAGCTGTAGTTCTGTAGCCAGGAAATTTAAAAAAGAAATGAGTCACGTAAATATTCGTGAAATATGGGTTCCTCACGAACTGAGTGCAGCAAATTTGATTCAGCACATTTTTATCTGTGACTCCTTGAGACGCAATCAGAATTATTCTTTTCTGGAACGGCTGGTAACTGGAGATGAGAAGTGGATGGTGCACAACAACACCCGAAAGAGTAAATCATGGCACAAGAAAAGGAAGCTACCACTATCGGTTCCTAAACCTGGGCTGCATCGAGAAAGGGTATGCTATGCATTCTGTGGGATTGCAGAAGAACCCTGTATAACGAAGCTTTTCAGAATAATGAGACTACCAAGTCTCAGTTGGATCGTCTCAAAGCAGCCATTGAATAGAAAATAACGACTGGAATTGGGAAACGATGTCGTCTTTAACCCCGACAACGCCAGACTACATACCTCTATGATGACCTGTCAAAAGTTGCGTAGTTTTGACTAAGATGTAATACCCCAACCGCCGTATTCTCTAGATATTTCCCGTCCAATCTATTCCGTTTCTGTAGAATTTCCTGAATGGCAATTCCTGAATAAACCTGGCAGTTTACATCAACGAGAAAACCATCACAGTTTAGAAAAATGGAATTTATAGTCTTCCAGAGAAGTGGCAAAATATTGTCGACGATAATGGGGTATACTGCAGAAATAAATAGTGTGTTTACAAAACCTAACTGTCTTTTTTATGTGTATTTTGAAGGTTTACTAACTTTCTGTCGTAACTGTGCTGTGAGTGGAGTGTGTTCTCAGCCATTCTTATTGACTGAAAGGTAACGAAGAACCACGAACTTATGAGACAACCTTATAGAATTTCCCAACCCCGGTAATGACTTTATTGTGGAAACAAATGCCAACCACACCGCATTGGAGGCATTTTATCCGAAGTCCAGGGTGGCCAGGAGTGGGTTATAGCCTACAACAGCAAAGAGCTCTTCAAGCTGTCATCCGGCGAAGGCTCCTCGCAGCAGAAGAGACGCTGGACCCCGCCTCAAGTATCTATATGATCAGGCATTCATCCTGAGGATTGAACTTTCTGCCCCCTCCTGGCAGCAGAGCTTTAAGATCCTGAATTAGCTTATTGGGTCCAGAGACTTCAAAAGTATAATTTTACATACAAAATCGGAAGGAAAGAGCCCTCAAAATGCAGATGGCATACAACGACGACCCTGTCCAGAAGAGTGTGGTCATTTCGGCTCGATGGATTAGTGCAGGTCGGAGGAGAAAGTAGCTGGCAGAACATGGGGCCATGAAGTGGAGGCAGTGACTGGACCATTTAGCACGAAATGGCATTCAGGAGTAGTGCGTACAAGACTCACTAAAGGGCAACGAAGGATCATTGTTCCGGATATAGGAATAACCCGATCCTCCCTCGAAGTAAAGTCACGGAAAGTGACAGGAGGAAGTGCATGCGAAACTTCGGAAGGACATTTGAGACCCAATCGAACATCGAAAAGCTGCAACAACATGCTACTAACTGACACTGCGGGCAGCAGACGGTGAGAGGTCCTGCAGCCAAGTGTGTACAGCAAAAACCGCGCTAACGCATTGATATTGCTCAGCCATTCCTTGTGAGTAGGGGCTACATGTATCTGTGGGTCAGCTATAATACTTCACCAAGTGGATGTACGGTATCCCTAACCAAGAAGCCAAGACCATCTCGAGCTGCCTGGTAGAACAACAGTTTTGTTGCTGGGGGTACCGTTGGAGCTACACAGTAATCAGGGCATCAATTTTCAGTTCAACGGGATGGCAGAAACATTGGGATACCTAACACCTCTCCCCCACAGTCAGATGGCAGGATTGAGCAGTAAGTACATTTGAGGGAACTTGTGGCTTATCAACAAAGAGACTTGAATTGTAGATACTACATTTTTGATGGCCTGGGTTGACACCAGTCAGTTTGATGTTTGGCAGCGAGCTGCGTCTACAATGCGATCTGATGTTTAGAAGGCAGAGCAGCAGTCGATCACTCGATGAATCTCGTAGACTGCCATACATCAGATGGCGCGTCATCACTTCAGATAGCGAGCGATCGAATGAAGACTAATTACGGCTGGTAGACCGACAGCAGGGTAATTTGGTATGGTTATATCGCTCTACCGAACCAACGGACGCTTCAACATCGCTAGTCCAAGCTACAACAATGGTGAAAAAAACGATGTTTTTTTGCCCCATCCATAATGTTGCCCGGATAAATGTGGTTAGCGGTATACCTGTATCGTCTTGCCCATTATGACGGTGCTGGTAGAGTCGAGGAGGGAGTAGTGTGTGTGACTTGCGGTCGTGATCACCGAACGTGTGAGAACGCTTGCATCGTAAGTCATAGCTGATTGTTACACCTGTATTAGTGGACATGTGTGCCGAAGCCGATTTCTTTTAACCTCGAAGCTCTTATTATTAAACCTGTGCTCCGAAAGTTCTTCGAAGCCGCACATTCTCCCACTGGGTGAGTCCCAACTCTTGCGTATTATATACTTCCTTAAATAAACTGTTTAATAAGGAGAAACATGTAGAATAACCTTTGAGCCTATGCAAGAGCTAAACAGACGCTCATCTTTTGTCAATCGTTATTTGTTAGTCTTCATGTGATCATCATTTCTCGTCACAGGGGTAGCGTCCTATGCATTTGGCGGGAACGCTAGCGAAGTGCCATCTTACAGTGTTAATAATTATTGTATCCAGTGAAATTGAAGAATATATAAGAACATCTTACAAGTGAAACCAAGTATTATATTGTAATGCATTCTCTTCCTCGCGGCCACGATCTTGAGACATTAACAATACCTACTAGAGTGAGTAATACTAAAAAGAATCTCAATTAGTTCTCCGATTAAGCTAGACCGAGGCAAGGTACAGCTTTTCATTAAAGATTTTATGAACCCTGAACAACACGTGGTAGATAACTGTGCTCTACTGAGTGACGCCTCCTTGCAAAGGAGTTTGTAATACTCGGATGTATCTTAAAACAAGTGACACTGGACCCAATGCCCTCTCAACTTGTTGAAGCAGAGAGAGTTAAACAATCCAATTTGTGGTCGTAATGATGTGCTTTTTATAAGGCTGTATTGATTGTATTTGTTTCTATGATTGTTTTGTTTTTCAAAATGACGCGACAGGAATTTAGCATTAGATGTAAAGACAGACATTATGATGCTTTTAACTTCCTTTCTGTTGTTATTCAAATTAGCCCATACAATATCCAATTTACCCCATAAAACACTAATGTTAAATTCATGGGGTAAATTGAGTAATGGATGTGCACTTTTAATGATTTGAGTTAATGATACCCATCTATGAAAAGCGGGTATGGTACTTTAACGTTTTCACGATGGCGAAAACTTGCTAAAAATCCGAAATTTGGTTTTAACCAATAACACTTGCCCTTAAATATGTGTATTTCAAGTTTAAAAAACAATAATATGCACTAATAACTAAAAAAACTGAGTATAGTAATGTGTTTCAAAATTTACAAAACAGGTCTCACACCGGTGCCTCAACCTGCCCCGTCATCATATAACGATTATTTTACCTGGACCCTCCCTATCCTAAACCACAGGCGAAATAGAGCACCCGGCGGGCCTCCCAACAACCGACCAACAGCACATTTCCGGCCTTGAAATAGAGACTGGCGACAGAGTGCAGCGTGACTCGGATCAAATGACTTGCAGTTTTTCTTTGCCTTATATATTATTCGAAATTTGTGTAAACAGTCCGTGAGAGTTGTCAGACATTCATGGATTAAAAATTGCTGCATGAGAATATGAAATTCTAAGACTTACAAACAAACGGTGTTAAATAGTATGTTGTATGTAATGGATGTGCAGTTTAAACGACTTGAGTTAAGGGGCGAAGGCCTTCATATCTAGCGCTACAGTTTTAAATGTAGACATTTAAAAACTATACACGTATGCTAAATTGCCTGTGTTTTAAACACATTGAAGTTTCAACATTGTGGCTTTAATATTGTTTTACCTATTAAGATTTTTGTCTTTAAAACAACGCATTTTTTTTTCAAAATCTAACTTCTATTGCACTTTTAATGCAATGAGACCGAAAATGTCGCTGAATGTTCTAGATTAACAAAACCAACTATGAGAGGTTGATATATGCTTCTTGTACAGAATAAAACAATATTTAGTGCATTGATGACAAACTTTTTGCGTTTTTGTTCCCAAGTCTTATACTCTATCACATGAGCCATACAAAATTCAATAACTAGTTTTATAAGTCATAGTATCTTGAATATACAATGCATTTTTCAGCCTCTTTGCTTAAAAATTTAAGATGAGATAACTTTTGATTGCAGAAGGACCCTAAGAAAATAAAATAAGAAAAATTGGTTTAAAGTGTATCTAGGAAGGTCACAAACATATGTAGGGTTTTAAAACTGATATATTTTATTAAGTTATAGACGTTCTAGGGCTACAAAAGTTGAAAACACGTAAAAAATGTACACATATTGATTGGTAGCTTGCTCTTATTTATTAAGTAGAAGAATAGCATTCTTATTACTTTCTCTAGCCTCATCTGTACAATGTAGATAGTGAATGGTGAAGGTATTGTACTTCACCCAAAAATTCGATGTCGAGATTTCACCGGAAATTTATATTTTGTGTCCCCTGAGTCTGAAAAGAGCCTTTTAAAAAAAGGTGGGTGCGTGCGTGTGAGTCTATAGATAGCATAACCCAAAAACGGAATAACTGTTAAAAACCAAAAGAATTTAGGTTTATATCTTCCAAGGATACAACTGGAAGATTATCAAGAAAATTCCCCCATCCCAATTGCTTATTACACCGAAAATGTTTCTAAATTTTTTATTTTCATATAAATGAATAACGATTTTGATTAATTTTATTTATATTTAAGACATTTTAATGACAAAATCAATGTATATCTTGAATTTTCTGAGAATAGTCTCTGAAGACCTCTTCATTCTGGATGACTTTTCTATAGTTGGCAAACCATAAGAGACAGACAAGAACTTGCTACACAAAAAATGTAGATCTTATTAAAACACACAATTGATGTTATCTATACTCCGAGATATTTCGGATTATAGGTTCCAACTTTAAGGCTCTTAAGCTATTTTTATGTAACGTTAATAGTTTTTTTTAGATATTCCGGATTACTTGTATCAATTTTAAGTCACTTTTCTGGAACGGGAAGACATCTTTCTTCTCGTTTCTCGTTTGTTTACTCCTGACAAGCAAAGAGAGTGGAATTTCAACTGTTTCATATAGCTCCTAGATTTTAAAACACCAGACTACTGCTTTAGCCTGTGCATTTTCTACTTCCATTCTAAAATGAAATGGAGTTTTATTTATGGACACTAATTAATGCAGTGGTTCTCAGCGTCCATTCTATACTGAGCGTGAAAGACTGCTTAATTTTGTTCCGAGGCCTCAGTAATTAGAATTGAGGTTCTTTTACGTGCCGTAAATGTACGACACTGGACCAACGGCTTTACTTCCCTTCTGAAGTAAGCCCTGCTAAGGATTTTTACGCCCGAAAAATCCATCTGCCTGCGACCTTGGGAATATGTAGCTGGCATGGTAACCATTACACCACGGAGGGTGACGATTTTTCCGTTCTAGTTACAAGGAAACAAGTAATAAGATTGATTCTGTTTATGTCTGTTTTGATTATTATAATGTAGTTAAAAGATTTTGATTATAAAAGGTTTATTTGCGGAAAAGCTAAAAATCATGTAAATGGAACACATCAGATTATTTTTGAATAAACTATCGGGAAATTTGAAATTATTGTAATTACCCCTATTTAACTCATATTTTTAAAGATGATTTGTTAAAAGATAATGATAAGCTAGAAGATGTCTCCAAATATGTGTTTCATGAGTTTCCCTTTGGCTCGCACAACAGACCCAATTACTTTCAGTGCCTTCCGGTAGTACTTCTCGCAGTAATACGTTGGTCGATATAAACCGAATCTTCCTTATTTTAGGCCTGTTATTAACACGAAAAGTACCTTTACTGAGCAACAGGACTAAATCTTGTTGAAGACAAATGTGGAAGACTTCTGGGCATGAATGTGTAACGTCAAAATGAAGGTGATGTAAACATTAAAATAATGGAATACCAGCAATATTACAATACATTTATTACATTGACTTTAAACAAACAAATATATGTGAGAATGTATTATTTACCAAAATTGTGAAACCATTAGCAATACCAGGTATTTACAGAGATACTAAATATCACATAATTCCTGTGACACTGGTGATCCAGTCTCGACTAGAGACGGCATTGGCAAATACTATGTATGGTTCATCGTGCTTGGGATTATACCACGTTGAGAACCCCAAAAGTTGGTGTTCCTCTGTTACTAGAGGATCTCCAATATCTCCATCACAAAAACTCTCGACTACCTCAGGCAACCTTGCACACAGTTGGTGGGAAGTTATGTTTAATTTAGTTTTCAATTCTTGCTGTTCTGTTCGACAATCTTTTATGTCAACGATATTAAGTTGTACTTGTTGTAGTTCATCTTTTTGTGGTTCATGAAATGGTGTATCTTTGCTTGTCTTACAGCCCCAATCAGAAACCATCACAGTTGTTCCTGCAGAGGGTTTAGAATTTGCCATTTCAATTGGCTGCAAGACATCGCTATACTGGAACGGTTTGGAAACCTGCAAAATAAGTTCTTTGTTACACACTTCGTATAGCTAAGATAAGAAGATACACCCTACATCATGCAATGACGATATACAGTGTAGTTGAGTGGATGATAATAGTGGATGCTTTGCTTTTCCTATACTATTCTTCTTTATTTAATATTAGCAGACACTCCTTACCATCTGTGTTACACACCGGCATCGGAGATTCCTATATTGGTTTCAATTCAAGTTCAACTCATGAGCGTTAACCTATGAATATAACCTCCGAGATATGTAGGGGGAGAAAGAGGAAAAGCACGGAAACATTCAATCCAGTTGCTGGAAGGTGTGCGTTCCACTACTATCAACAATGTTCCGTAGATGAATCCACTCATACTACGTAGTGCAATGTCAAATGTCTGGCACTCAAACAGTAACTCACAAACATTAACGCAGCACTCAGGTCTTATGAGTGCGGTGGAAGAGGAATGTAGAAATATTTCACTTGTGTGGGTGGAATATCCATTGGATGACTCCATCATTTTTGGCTTAAAGTGTCTGCCACTCAAACAATAACCTATCAACTCAGGCCAGTTTGAAGCTCAGGAGCGAAGGAAGAGAGGGGAAGACTAAAAGAAAAAATTGACTGACGGAAGAAGTATTATATTCCACCCATACATTCAGTATCAACATTCCAGGTTTGAGGCCTCCTGAATCTAAAACTAAGTTTAAGAAAACGCTTTTATATGTGTCATAATATGTGTATGCAACATGATAAAGTCCCCAGATACTGGAGCAAAGCACAGCACGTAGGCTCTGAGGGCCTTTGCGTCTTACGTGACCCAAAGGAAGGCAGGATGAGAGGAGAGACCTGAAGGGTGACCATATTCGGATGGTGATGGATGCAAGAAGGTTCCCTAATGCTTACAGGTGGATCTATTCTGACGACGCCTGATCTCTGATCCCGAGCTCCAATCCTACGGTAGTGCTCCATTGGACCCCGGGGCCGAAATTCCCGAAGAGTACTCCTGATCGAGTGGTAAAGACATCGCTTTTTTACAGAGCCACCATCTAGCCGCAACCCACAGAACACAGCCTCCTGGTCCTTCAACCTAAAGAAAATGACAAAGAAATGACGGAAACAAGAAGAGGCAGACAATAAAATTCTGGAGTGTAATGACATTCACCTGGTGACGCGGGGAAATCCCCGAATAAAATCATGGGTCAGTAAGTTGGCCACGGGAATCGAACCCACGAGCTCCCGAATGTGAATCGCAACGTTACGGTAGTGCCACAGTCGGTGTTGAACTGTATAACTCGGATAACTTGGTACACATTTAAGTTTAGCAATTTCTTTGGATACCGCATGAATATTTTAACACAGCTACGACATAAATGCAAAACTTTTATTATCTTGTATTTTCTCTAAATTATTTCGATTAAAATAGTAAATGTTTATGATAGTTTCATTACCAATACAATCTATATCTTGATATTCCTGCGATTAACCTTCAGTTCTTGTTCATTCCGAATGACTTTTGAATAAATAATCCTCCGTAAGAGATGTATGGAGTCTTTCAAAAGTATGTTCAAAATAAACCACCGAGCAAAAACATGAAGGTGTCGGGCAAACAATGAGGTTTACAAAACATTGGGAAAATCCCCCAAAATAAACCGCCAGTGTTGGGCAAACAATGGGATTAACATAACATTGCGAAAATCTCTCCAAATAAACCCCTGGTTTCGGATAAACAATGAGGAGTACAATCATTGGGAAGATATCAAAAATTGTTGTGCAAGCAATTTACACAGCAATGTTGGGCAAACAATGAGGTTTACAAAACATTGAGAAGATCCCCAAAAATAAACCACAGGTGTTAGGCTTACAAATATATTGGGAATCTCTCGAAAAGTAAACCATCAGTGTTGGGCAAACAATGAGGTTTACAACAAATTGGAAAGATGTCCACCGTTTGCTTTTCAGCATGTAACATTCTATCGCCGAACGCTTTGCAGATAATGTCTTCAATATTGGCAAGATCTTATGAGATTGCATCTTTCATTTGCAGTGGGATTGTCAGATTCATCAGGAAAAGCTCGGCCGGATTGAGATGTTGGGAAGAACCACTGACGAAATAGCCACCAAAAATATGCATAGTATAGCCTGCTCTGTCATCCTCCAATTTATTTAATCTGAAAGTCAAGTTAAGACTTAAAATTAGCAAGCAGTTTCAAGATCTCCAGCCAGATCACGCCGGAAACAGACAGCTTCATAGAGGTCGGAACACCACCACCCGCTCAATCACAACTATATACCTATAATACGAGTTGATGAACAAAGACTCCTCAGACGAACAGCAGATCAGCAAGAAAATTACAAGGTTGAACTTGACAAAACGCGTTCAGACAAATGGGTCAAATGATTTGGTCATTTTTACTTTCTCTACACGAACTATGTGCATAGTGTGTAGAGAACGTATTGCACTCCACCTAAAAATTCGATACCGAGATTTCACCGGAAACATATGTTTCAGGGTCCATTATATCCAAAAAAAACATTTTCACAAAAAGGTACGTGTTTGTGTGTGTCCGTGTGTCTGTGAACACGATAACTCAAAAACGAAAAGTCGGTAAAATACCAAACTTGGTATTTAAGTTTAATATCTTCCAGGGATGCGACACGAAGATTTTCAAGGAAATCCCCCAACCCCAAACTAATCTTTACATGGAAAAAGTTTCGAAAATGTTTATTCTCTTAACAATGGCTCCAACGATTTTTGATTAAAATATCGTATATTAAAGATATTTATCTGACAATTAAAATGTATATCTTGAATTTTCTGGGAACAGCCTCTGAAGACTACGTTATTCTAGATGAATTTTACGGAATTGTGCATAACTGCTAAACCGTAAAAGATGGACAAATACTTACTGCACAGAAAATGTAGCTTGCAATAAAATACTCAATTTATATCCTATACATTTTTACGTACGGGTGTTCATTTTTAAGATATTCTTGGTTTTTCGTTTCTGCTTTGAAAAACACACTTTTTTCATACAGGAATTTGTTAACTCCTGTCCATGCAAACAAAGGAACTTCAGTTACATACCAGCCAGGTTTTGGCTATAATTTTAACCTATGGTACTCCCTCATTTCACTTCTACTTACAAGGAAGCAAATAATAAGGCTATTTGTGCTAATGTTTCTCGATTAGCATGGAGTAAATAGAAGCATTTTAACTAAAATTTGTTGCAGAGATGTAGAGAAAGTCATGTAAATGGAACACATCAGATTTTTTTAATGTCACGTCAAGATGATTTAGGCCAATATTTCATTAATATCACAATATTTTTTATGATTCACGAAATTAGAGGAATTTTATCCATTAATACACTAAAACAGTAAAAAAATCTGATGTGTTTCATTCACAGACTTTCTCTACATCTATTTAAAAATTTGTTAATATTCTTCTATCTACTTCATGATATTGGAGATAACCATTAGCAGAAATTGTTTTAGTTGATTGCTTCCTTGTAGTTAGAAGGTAAATAAGAGAATACACTAGGCTAAAACAATATTCAAATCTTTTAAAAGCTGGTTGCCATGTGGTTGAAATCCGTTTCTATGCAGGGACAGGAGTTTACAGCTTTCCGTGTGAGAAAGTTAAAATATTTTAATTCTGAAACAAATAACAGGGAATATCTCAGAACTGGTTAATTCCATGAAAAAAATCGCATATGATAAAGATTGTGTGTTTTAGCTTGGACTACATTTTTGGTGTAGTAAGTTTCTGTCTGTCTCTTACAGTTTGCGGTTACGAAAATTTCAGTAAAATTCATTCAGAATAAAAAGGTCTTTAGAAGCTATACCGAGAAAATTCAAGATATACATTTTATTTGTCATATAAATATATTTAATATACGGTATTTTAATCAAAATCGTTAGAAGCATTTTTGAGAAAGTAAAAATTTTCGAAATATTTTCCATGTGAAGGATAGTTTGGGGGGGGGAGGATTTTTTTAAAATCTTCTTGTCACCTTTCTGGAAGATAATAAACTAAAATACCAAGTTTGGCACTTTGAGTTATCACACACGGTCCTTTTTCTGAAAATGCTTTTTTTTGGATACAGGTGAGCTAAAACATCTATTTACGGTGAAATTTTGGTATCAAGTTTTTAAGTGCATTACAATATCTTCTCTATACACTATGTACGTAGTACGTGTAGAGAAAGTAAAAACGAGCGTTTGTGGTTTACCAAATTGTAGCAGCGCGTGTTAGGGTAGTAGCTTCAGTAGATGGGCCGTCTGCATTGGCCCCTCATATGGCGGCGGTATAACCTACTTGAAAATACCTTGGAAGTAGAACCTAGCTCATGCTTGCTACCAAGTAGGTAGCAGCCATATTAGAGGCCAACTGGAGATGTGCCTTGTACTGAAATTACCGTGTCGACTGTTACCTTAAAGTTAATTAAAAACTACTACCTACCTTTATGACAGCAATATTGAATTTTCTTTCCAGAGTGTTAATGAATTGGGTATTGACTCTCATTTTTATAATACATTCGAATTCAGGATGGATGATGGTTTCTGCTATCTCGTAGATTTCCCCTCCAGAATTTTTGAAACTCGTGCCAGCTCTTAAACGGCAAGAGTGCTCGTACGTCTCCAACTCCTCCAAACTTTGTAAAGAGACACGTGATCAGTATAAATACTTACAGGTTAACATTATTTTCTTCACAGAAAAACACTTCTTGCTCACCCTAGAAAACAAGAAGCTGCAGTTATAGCCCAGTTCTCTGCAATTACACTTGCTGCACAAGCATGCCTGTAGATTCCGAAATGTAGAGCTTCCACTGATACCTGCCAAAAATATCAAATATATTTACAGTCCTTATAAACTATATATTATTACTTTTCCTATCTCATTTGTGCATTATTCATAGTGGATAGAGAAGCTATTCTATTATATATGTCCGAAAATATGAGTCCGAAACATTTTTTTTAGAAAAAGGTCCAAGTTTGTGTGTCTGTGAACAGCATAGCTTAGAAACGAGTAGTCCGTTAAAGACCAAACTTGGTATTTATTTTGAAAAATATGTTTTGAATTTTCTGGAAATATCCTCCAAGACCTCTTTATTGTGGATCAGCTTGGCACAATTCTGCATAAGGATTAAATAGTAAGAGATAGACAAATACTTATTACACAAAATATGTAGAGCATATTAAGACACATAATTAGTGTCAGAAACGTTTTTCCTGTAGACTTGGTGATTTTCGACATATTCCTACTTTCTCTACACGTACTATGTACATAGTGAATAGAGAAGGTTATGTAATGCAACCAAAAGTTTTCGAAAAATGTTCTATGTAACTGGTAGGTGAGTGTGGGAGGATTTTCTTGAAAATCTTCGTATCGCATCCTTGGAATACACTAATTTAAATATCAAGTTTGGTATTAAAGGGCTTTTCATTTTTGAGTTATGCTGGACATGGACACACACACACACACAGATCCGGATATTTTTATAAAAATACCTTTTTACTCAAACCTAATTGTACATTAAGTTACAACATAAATTTCTAAATACCTATTTAAAAATTGATGTGCTCCATTTGCATTACGTATTCTAGTCCATAATACAAACTATTCCTACAAAGGAATACTCCTCTGTCTTCGCCCTGCTAATCGAGATAAACTTGATTCCTTATAAGAAGCGAAATAAGGGAATACAATACGCTAAAGAGACAGTCAAAACCTTTAAAAGTCCATCGCTATTTGAAACAATTGAGGTTCGGTTCGCTTTGCATAGTCCCGTTGACAAAAGTTGGGTAGTTTAAAATTGAAACTAATACAAGAAATATCTCGTAAACTCTCAACTCTACAAGATAAACGTGTATAACATAAACTGTGTGTTTTAACCAGATCTACATTTTTGTGTGTTTTAATTCTTGTCTATCTCTTACTGCTTAAACGTTATGCAAACTTTTGCAAAACTCATCCAGAATAAAGAGATCCTCAGAGGGAAGTCCCAGAAAATTCAAGATATACATTATATTTGTCATCTAAATATCTTTAATATTCACTATTTTAGTAAAAATCGTTTGAGCCATTTTTGAAAAATCTAACGATTTCAATTAAAATATTTGGATATTTACTACAAAAATAAAAAGTATATCTTGAATTTTATGGGAATAGCATCAAAACACCTCTTTATTCTGAATGAATTTTTTTATATTTTATATTTTGTATTTTTTCGTGGAGTTGACCGTTTTAGAAATATTCTTTATTATTAGTTTCAGTTTAAAATATGCTCCTCGTACCAGAACAACTCCTGGGCACGCAAAGAAACGGATTTCTATCGCACAGCAACCACATTTCAAATCATTTGACTGTAGGTATAACCTAGTTTTTTCCCTGAAAGGACATAAGGAACTAAGTAATAAAATCATTTCTACTAATGTTTATCTCGATTAACATAAAGTAGATAAAAGAAGAAGCTATTTTACAACAATGTTACACATATGTGGAGAAAGTAATGTGAATGGAACAGATCAATTTTAATTTTTCGAACACTGTTCTCTTTCTTTAATTATTGTTCTCTTTTCCCTTTACATTGAACTTTTTAACCGCTACTATTTCTCCTCGCATTTGTATTTCCAAATTTCTTTCCTCCAATTTCATACTTCTTTACATTGAGTTAAAGGGTGAACAATACCGTCTTTGACTGTCTCCATCATCGAGTGGTCAGCGAGCTGACTTCCGATTCCCGGCTGGGGCGGGACATTTTTCTTTAACCGGAATTATTCCCTGTCTCCCACAGAGTCTGTAAGTATGTATGTGAGAGTGAGTGTGTGTGTTTGTGTGTTTGAGGAAAATAAAATGATTTAAATCAAACGTAAAAGAACCTACAGACAACGAGTTGTTTCAAGTGAAAAACCACCGATATGACTTTAGATGTTAAAGGTGGCTATATAAATGAAATATTAATAATAATAATAATAATAATAATAGTAATAATGATACTTATCTCTCCCCGTATAAAGTACAACGTTCTACTTCATTGGCCCTCACCCACTTCATAAGTAATTCTCCTGTCCTAAACTAAGCTAAACTTTCTCTCGCTTGATTAAGTTACAGATATTGTCATACATCTCTCTTACCCATTCTTCCCTTATTTATTGGTATAAACAAAGACACTTTTATTATTTTCATATACTCTTTTCTTTTCGACCTTCCTCTACACGTGCTATGTACACAGTGCATAGAGAAGGTATTGTGTTGCACCCAATAATTCGATACCGAGATTTCACCGGAAATACATGTTTTGAGACACCCTGAACCCAAAAAAAGTATTTTTTTGAAACTTCTTCGTTAGTGTGTTTTTGGGAACCATTGCTTTAAATACTAAACTTCGTATCCCCCAAGGATGCAACACGACGATTTTCAAGAAAATCCCTCCGCCCCCGAACTAACCTTTTCATGAAAAAATTTCAAAAATTTTGATTTTTTCAAAAATGGCTGTAACGATTTTGATTAAAATCTCTTATATTTAGGATATTAATATGACAAATAAAATGTATATCTTCACTTTTATGAGAATAGCACTCTCAAGACATGTTTATTCTGTATGCATTTTGTGGAATTTCGCTTAAGTGGTAAACCGCAAGGAATAGGCAAAAACTTACATAACAAAAAATGTAGATCTCGTTAAAACACAATTTATGTTATATACATTTTTTGAAATATTCCTTGTTATTAGTTTTGTGTTTTAAAATACTTATACTTTTCGCATACGGGAATGTGTCAACTCCTGTCCATACAAACAAAGGTACTTCAATCACATAGCAACCGGCTGTTAAAATATTTGACTATCGATTTTGCCTATGGTACTACTTCCTTATTTCTATTATTGTTATAAGGAGGTAAGTATTAACACAATTTCTGCTAATGTTTATCTAGATTAGCATGAAATAGAAGAATAAGCTTACTAAAAACAGTCATGTGAATGGGACACATCAGATTTTTTCTAGTTCACCCCATATTTTCTGTTTATCTTTTTTCTTCTATCCTATTTCTCAATGTCTCCAGGATAATTTTACTTGCTCTACACAAACTATGGTTTTACATAGTGTATAGAGGAAGTATTACAATCACCCAGAAATTGATACCGAGATTTCACTGGATATATATGTTTTGTATTCCCCTGGGTCCAGAAAAGCCCGTGGATAGAAGAGCTCAAAAACTAAAAGACCATACCAACCTTGGTGTTTAAGTTTGGTATCTTCCAATAATACGACACGAAGATTTTAAAGAAAATCCTCCTTCCCCCCAAACTACCCTTTACATTATAAGTTGTACTCTATGTGAAACAAGTCGGCTAGACTCGCTTTGCATGGCCAGCTGTAAGTAAAACAAGGGATGAACAGTGAGGTGCCTTCCCGTTTGAGGAAATTTAAGTTTAAAGCTGAAACCAATAACAAAGAATATCTCGAAAACGGTCAACTCTACAAGAAAAACGGGTGTGACGTAATGTGTTTTAGAGAGTTTTACATTTTTTATATTAAAGTTTTGCCTATCTCTTATGGTTTAACACTTTTACAAATTCTTCAAAATTCATCAGAATAAAGAGGGCTTCAGAGGCTATTTCTAGAAAATTCAAAATATACATAATAATTGTGATCTACAAATCTTTAATATACGGTATTTTAATCGAAGTCGTTAAGTCATTTTTGAAAACAACAAAATTTTCAAATATTTTTCCCTGTAAGGAATAGTTTGTTGTGATGAGTTTTTTTTTGAAAATGTTTGTGTCGTATCCTTGGAAGATACTAAAGAGGAATACTAAGTTTGGTATTTGTAGGTCGTTTCGTTTTTGAACTACGCTGTCCACACACGGACGTTTTTCAAAAAATGTTTTTTTTTTTAATAGAATACCGTATTGAGGTACTGCCATTCATAGATTCTGGGTAGTCAGATCCTTTTAAAACTGGCCCCCATGTCAATTTGTTAAAATTCGGTTGCCTTTACATGACCAGAGGTTAAAAGAGATATGAAAAGAAAGACGAGTTTCCGTTTGAGAAAGGTTTAAATAGTTTAAACATAAAACCAATAATAAGAATATCTCGAAAATGTTAAACTCTCTAAAATCGTTTGAGGCATTTTTGAGAAAATAATGTTCGAAAAATATTCCACATAAAGAGTCGTAAGATGGAAGATTCTTCTGAAAACCTTAGTGTACCTTCCTTGGAATAAACTGAAATTAAATACCTACGAATTTCTTATATAAGAGGTATTTTATTTTTGATCTATGGTGTTCATATACAGTTGGCTCTTTTTCTAAACATTCTTTTTATGTTTGGGAGACCTCACGACATATTTCCGGTGATCTAACTTTTAGTGGAATACAATACGAAATAAACAAATCGTGTGAAGCGGAAGAAACGTATATCAGCAAGAGAAAGACAAATATTAAGTTAAAGAAACATGGGGAATGATAAAGGTGGAAGGAGAGAAATGGGTAGGGAGAATCAACGAAAAAAGAAATAAGGGAATGTGATCACAAATGAGACTTATGTTCCAGTACCATTAGAAAATAGTTTTCTATCAACATGTTGAGCAAAATGGCTGGAACGATATTGTGTGACACCAGTTGCTGCGAACTTTGTCCCGTGGGTAGACAGAACCTTGCAAAACTTAAGAAAACTTCAAACCGATTTATACAGCATCCGAAAGGGCTCATCAAACAAATAAAACCCCCGAATATTACATATATCCTGAGCTTGAAATGGAAATATATAAGTGCCGTATACTTTTTTACGATAAAATTAGTTATACGTTTTGCATCATTTTGTTTATAATCCTCAGAAAATCGCAAAATGTGATGCTTTGGCGGCCGCATCCACCATCTAAACATGCAGCCAATCCGTATCACCGGCAGAACACGCACCCTGCAACCTAGTTTCTCATTATGAATCATGAGCCAATCATTTTTTTTCAGTTTCTGAAGCCACTGCACTCGGTTCAAATGTGTGGGAAAATTCTCTAAATTTAAATCAGTTATTTTAGAAACACAAACGTTAGTAGTAGAAGCGCTATCCGCACTAACACTAACTTCTGCAATATCAGGCATATCTATCACCATTAGTATTTTTCTTTTTAATTAAAAATATATCTAATGTATTCATCTTTCTTATGAGTTAAGTTTTAAACTATCTTCTGTCAGTTTCTTTACAAACTGGCAATCAGATTATAAACTTTAGCTTGTAACGGATTCACTTGAGATAATTATATATTCAACTAGCTGACCCAGTGAACTTTCTTCCGCCTTAGAAGCAATAAATGAGCAGAATTTGGATTTTATTAAGTTCAATTTTTGTTAGGATAATAAATATAACTACAAAAAATCAAATATTTTAATGATTATTTATTGGCCGTGTATTTTGGTGCAGTCTTCAGTGAAGCACCTTGTGATAGAAGACATTTTTTGTTTTATTATCAGGCGCAAAAACAAATAACGCAGATAGTCTTCCGAGCGGTGAACATGCCACGTATAATTGACCATGGGAAAAACATGGATTTTCTAGATTCAGACCACAACTTTCAAGGATTGGCCTTGTGATTTGTTAATGGTCATGGCGAATGCAAGACGGACCGGAAATTGAAGTCGTTTAAACTCAAACGACAAATCGGTTGGGATCATCGGAATAACTTCCTCAGCTTCGAATTTTCCTTTGAGTATCGTCGTGTAAATCACATTGTTCATCAGCTTACTTACCATAAAACGCGTTCCGTTGCACAGTTTTGGTTGGTTTAAGTTTCGAAGCATGATTACTACGGAGCCAACCTTAAGTCGTAAATTGTGCGATGGTAAGCCAGGCACATCCAAGGAGTTTAAACATTTAATTGGATAGTTGCCCTTCACGTGCAATTTCATTCGCAATGTTTCGAATCCTTTGTCGGGAAAGATTCGATTGTCTTGGTCACGGCATTGTTAATGATAATATCGGCACAATAAGCTAATAGAAACTCGAAACAAACACCATAGACAACAATGTGTTTATTTGTCTGTCTATCTATAGACAGGTAGACAGACAGACAGATAGATAAGGCTGAATGTCGCTTGGGTGGGCCACGCAACTCTGGTATTTACAAACTAACAACCGATTACGACCGTTTGCTGATATTACTGCATTGCTGGAGTAGCGTGCGTCTGCAGGCGCAAGTACCGTCTGATCCAAAATTGTATGAATTGTGATTCGAATAGCATAAAGGTAGTATGATTTGGTGTACTACTCTACTTTGTGTTTAATATAACTTACGGCAAATAACATACCGCTATGAAATTTCTCAAATAAAAAGTGTCGGTATGAATTTCTCTGATACAGATGTCATCCCGGCATATAAATGACACATTTCGAGCACTGCATACATCCTATTGTATACACCCATGAACTAAGGGGCCCTGTCTGTACCTATTAAACACCGATACATCCAAGGAGTTATTATTTGAAGGACTCAATCTAAAAGGCACAATCAATTATTTAAATCCTGGTCATGATATTGAGTTTTTCAGTCTTACTTTATCTTTCCAACCTTAAATTCACAAGATATGTCCCAGTCGACAATTAGTGGCTTTAAGGTGCACAAATATTTGCATAAAAGAACGTTAATTTTAAAGCAAACTTGCTTCATTTAGATTGCCACAAATTGTGGGATCGTTACAAGAACATCAAAAATACCCATGTAAATTTAGATTCACATCTCCTATAGTTAGGGAAGTAAGCGATGGATTCTGAATTAATAAACCATTTAGACACACCCATTTAAAGTTTTACTTAGGACTATTTTAGTGTTCATTATGGTCACTTACCTGGTAAGGAAAGTCGCGTATGTCAGCCGGTTCACCCTCAACAATACGTGGTATCACGCCTAGGAGGTCAAAACCTCTGCATATTCCAACTGAAAAATGTCACAAATTATATTTTAGTATTTCCTACTCAGTTATTAATACTCTTTATGAAATGTGCCAAATTGGCACGACAGATGACAGCATACCTATGTATTGGCCGCTAGAATGCTTTAACGCCCGAGTTTCCGCTTTTTTTTTTTTTTTTTCTTTTTTTAAACAGTAACGGAGTCTGATCAGGACTCCAGTACTGTATCCCTATTTACATTTCCCTCCGTAGGTTTTACTGATTACTGGTTTTACTGTTTCTTTTACAAACATATACACATTGCACAAACATATAACATCCATGCCCAAGGCGGGACTCGAACCCACGATCCCCTGCTCACGAAGCACCAAAGCGAGACGCTTTAGCGAGCGCGGCCATCTCTTGGGACATCCGGATCTTGGAATTTTGAAGGATGCTCTAGGGAGAGCCGACGGGGTGTAGATTTGAGTGCCTCCTAGCGGCCTGATTATATAGGCCTCATTAGCGCGTAATAAATGTCTCTTCTCTCTTCACCAGAGTTTTATCGCAAATCATAAGTAAACTAAGTGGTGCGCAACCTACAGCGAGAGAGGGGAAGCCAGATTTACCTCCACCCGTTTGTTTGGTAGCAGCAGGCAAAAACTCTTCCATCGATGACGTCCTTTTCTATCAGTGGCGTGGGCTTCAGCAACGTTAATGTTATATGGAATATATAAATACTAACTTGGTTAGTTACTTGGTTGGCACTATTTACTTTTAAAGAGTTCATCAATGTTTGCCGACAGGATGAGCAACGATGTCTTAAAAGTCAGACCAAATGATCCTGCCCTCCCTTCCCTACTACAATATTTGTTTTTTATTTTTTTCATTTTCGAGAACATCTGTTCACAAATTTATGTAGAACAGAATATTGATATATGCTTTCCAGAACAAAATTCGCAATTTGGGAAATTTTTCATTGGGAACAGATTTAAATAAATCCCAATATTTTCTTCTCAGAATATTTAATGACTGTTGAATTTTACAAAGCAACTAGTTCCATTTGAAGATCTTAGGGATAAAAATGTTTGCTATAATTAGTATGATGATATTTTTCAGTGTTGTTTAATATTACATCGGAATAAGTGATTCTTACCCTACTCCTGAAACACTCAGCGGTGTCATTGTAGTAAAAGGGAGCGTTAAACATCCTGAAACACTAAAATGAAACAACTTTTATATGCGTAGGTTTCGTAGTTGAGTTTCCTATATATAGGACTTACAAGCAGGTACCTAGGGGTCAGAGGCCTGTCGGGGAACCAATGGCACGTAACCACAGAATGAAGAACCTGGAATGAGTGGCCGGATCGTAGTCAAGCCTGAATGTGAGGAAGTGGATGATATGAAATGAAAGAGAAATGGATGATATGAAAAGTGATGATGGAGCATTGTTGGAATGAGTTGCGTAAGACCCGGAGAAAACCCACCCTGACGCCACTTCATCCACCACAAATCCACATGCGGCCGCTTGGGATCTCACCCGGGCCGCCTAGGTGGGAGGCGAGCGGTCTAACCACTCGGCCAAGGCGCTTATATACGAAGGTTTGCTGCTAAAAGTTTTAATGGACTATAATAGAAGGTATTTACTCTTATTCTGTACTTATTTTGGGTATTATAAATAATTGAGTGTATACCTGTTGTGGAGTTATACAGGGCGTTTCAAAAGACACTAAACGAAGATGTGGACCTTGTAATTCATACGTACGTGATACGTGACTATAATTTACAGCTCTAAATTCGGCACAATCAAAAACTACCATAAAATCACTGGATTAGGCAGTCGTACATAATCAAATGGCATGTGCCTGTCCACTCCAAGAGAGATGCCGGTTGGTAGCGCAGGTCCTAATCGCGTGGTGTAGGGGTGGTTTGATAGACACGCCAGCGCGTCACAGTCACTTTAGTAATTGAAAATGCAGCATGTGTTTTTTTTTTTATATGTTTCGTATAACACGTTCTAAGGTTGTTTACGTGTTGTATGATAACCGTTGTTCCTTCGCTGCCTAATTCCAAACGTGTGAGATTTTTAAACACACATAAACCTTTAAATAGAAGAATTTGAAAGTTGCGACATCAAATTTGGACAAGTCAAAGTATAAGCTAATTGACGCCAGACTGAATTGAATAAAATATGTTTTACAGTGAGCTCTGGCTGCAGCTACGTAAATTAATCCTACAGCTCTGTTCTGTAATATAAAAGCTTTTATTGCTAATTTACACTACAGCAAATGTCCATCATTCAGATAACAAGAATTTGATCATAAAGACTGCAATTAAAGATTGCTCAGTAATACTGAATTAAGAATACTACTATAAAAGGAATTTGGCCCCTGCCTCTACCGAGGGTATAATTCGTGAATAAACTTTATACAGTGCTTTTCAAAAATGCAGAGTTATCAACCTATCGTGCTGTGGCTTTTGTATTTGTGGGAAATCTACGGTAGATAAATATAGTAATTCGTTCACGTCTAATACTCAGATTTAAATATCCTCCGGACATAAGTTTATGTTGAGACTCATTTTCTGCGTAAAGAGTACCTATGATGGACAAGAGGTACAGTTTTGCAGTGAAATTAAAACATAAATCTTGTTATAAAATTACATTAAACAAAAAATAAAAAAGTGTACACTTCTTATTGGCTACATTTGACCAATGCTTACTGCTAGGGGCAATTCTTACCGCACGACCGCTGCTTCCCCCATACTACTCATTACAGGCGTCATGAATGGGGTGCAGTGCTGAAGGTGGAACGTGGTTAGCGCCCCGAGTCCCTCATAGTCGGTTAATCCGGTCTACGCAACCTGGAGCTCCTCAATTGGCTCCCAGGGACCTCACAAGGCTAAGTGCACCCCGAACCATGTCTCTCAGCGGGAGAAAATCCACACGCCGGTACCGGAAATCTAACCCGGGCCTCCAGCTTGGTAAACAACCGCGCTAAGGGAACTGTTTAATTATAGATATTGGAATTTAGCAACCTATAAACTATGCTGCATTACATACAGTGAGAATTTCTTTAAACGTAAAATTAGATTTTAAGCACTTAGAAATCCATAGATACTTGAAAACCAATTTTAGTTACCTAAAATGACCCTTGGTATTTAAGTTTGGTATCTTTCAAGGATGCGACACGAAGATTTTCAAGAAAATCCCTCCCACCGAATAAAATCTCTTATATTTAAGATATTTACATGCCAAATAAAAAAGGTATATATTGAATTTTCATGGAATAGCCTCTAAAGACCTTTTTATTCTGGGTGATTTTGATTGAATTTTGCATAACCGGTAAACCATAGGAGATAAATAAAAATTTACTACACAAAAATTATAGATCACGATAAAACACTTATAAACACTTTTTTTCGTGGAGTTGGTCGTTTTCGAGGTATTCGTTCTTATTGATTTCAGTTTTAAAACATTTAAAACTTTTCACATATGGGAACTTGTCAACGGTTGGCCACGCAAAGAAACGGATTTAAATCCCATAGCAACCACATTTTAAAACACTTGACTGTCGGTTTAGCCTAGTGTATTCCCATATTTCCCTTCTACTTATAAAGGAACCAAGTAATAAGATCGTTTGCTAATGTTTTAGCATTAAATAGAAGAATACCAAAGCTTATTAGCATAATTTGTTACGGAGATATAGAGAAAGTCATGTAAATGGAGCACATTTTTTTTTTTTTGTATCAAGCTTTATGCTTTTATTTGTAAAAGTACAAGCTTTTTAATTTACTTACCGTATTATGAAATAACTTATTTATTGTGTTACTTTATGAATTAGAACCATGCATATAATTTCAATACATGTAATGAGCTAATTTTGGAACAGATTATACCTCACTACAAACCCCTCTCTTTATACTACTGGCTGCTCTATGTGTTCGTAACTGTGTGCGCTTCGGAACCCAAGACCAAGCTTAAGTCATGACTATAAGTATGTACTCACCAAAACAAGAACAGAAGAAAAGAATGGTTATATACTGCCCTTTCGTATTCATTTTACAAAGCTTCTTCTAATATGCTACATAAAAATGCTTCTTATTTGTTTGACATGCGAGCTTTTTGACTGCTGCTTTAAACTGTAATGATGGAATTTATGTAGTATTGGGATATAAAATCCTCAACATGAAATAACAATCTTTATATTATCACCACATTAAAAGTAATGGGCAATACTTTCAATTAATGGCATATAAAATTAAGATATTTAAACTTCATCAAAGCACAACGCCCTTACCGTGTTAAAATTAAGTAATACTTTCATTTAACGAGCTATAATAAAAATACTTAAAGTGTGTCAAAATAATATGCTAACGAATCAGGATTAAAAAATCTGATGTGTTCCATTCACACGACTTTCTCTGCATCTCTGCAACAAATAATTGTTAAAAAGCTTATGCTTCTATTTACTTCATACTCATCGGGAAATAATTAGCAGAAATGGTCTTATTAATTCCTTCCTTGTAAGTAGAAGCGAAACAAGGGAGTACCATAGGTTAAATTAATAATCAAAAGCTGGTTGCTATGTGACTGAAGTTCCTTTGTTTGTATCGACAGGAGTTGACAAATTCCTGTATCGAATTTTTAGGTGCATTACAATAACTTCTCTATACAGTATGTACATAGTACGTATAGAGAAAGTACAAATCAAGATGCTAATTTAATTCAGATTGCTGTAGTTAAACTATTCTATTTGTTTCATTTTTACTTTCTCTATACGCACTATGTACATAGTGTATAGAGAAGGTATTGCACTCCACCAAAAAATTAGACACCCAGATTTCACCGGAAATATATGTTTTAGGGTCCCCTGTATCCAAAAAAATGTATTTTCAGAAAAAGGTCCATTTGTGTGTTCATGTGTCTGTGAACACGATAACTCAAAAACGAAAAGTCCGTAAAATACCAAACTTGATATTAAAGTTTAGTATCTTCCGGGGATGCGACACGAAGATTTTGAGAAAAATCCCCCCACTCCAAACTACCCTTTACGATGAACTTTTTTCGAAAATTTTGCTTTTCTAAAAAATGGCTTGACGATTTTGATTAAAATATCGCATATTAAAGATATTTACCTGACAAATAAAATGTATATTTTGAATTTTCTGGGAATAGCCTCTAAAGACTACTTTATTCTGGGTCAATTTTACGGAATTTTCTATAACTGCTAAACCGTAAGAGATGGATAAAAACCTACCACACAACAAATGTAGAGCACCTTAAAACACACAATATATGTTATATACATTTTTTTCGTACAGTTTATTGTTTTTGAGATATTCCTTGTTTTTGGTTTCAGCTATAAAAAACTTATATTTTTCTCATACAAGAGTTTGAGAACTCGTGTCCATACAGACAAAGAACTTCGTTTACATAGCAACCAGCTTTTGACTATCTCTTTAACCTATGGTACACCCTTATTTTGCTTCTATTAGCAAGGAAGCAAGTAATAAGACTATTTCTGCTAATTTTTCTCGATTAGATGAAATAAATAGAATAATTTGTTGCAGAGATGTAGAGAAAGTCATGTGAATGGAACACATCAGATTTTTCAAAGTGTTTTGCACATAATCATAGAAACAGGCCCACATGTGCACACGAATGAAATTTTCTTCTCCTTCTGCCTACAAATAAAGATCACAAGTAAATGAGTCATATTATTTTTCAGGAATACTGAGATGGCAGTTGTAGTTTTCATTACGAGCACCCAAATCTGAAATATTGAACGTTAAGAACATTATTGTATACTATTTAGAATTGCAATATAGCTACATTATATATTAATTTTTGCAAAAGCTATAAACATTTTAGCTAACAAGCTTTGTTTCAAGTTCAAAATCTCGCAGCATTTACAGTGTATTCTTATGTCTTTGAATGACAAATACTGAAGCTTTTACTGGGTTTTGATTAATTTATTAAAGTTTTACCTTCTCTATTCGTATAGTAAGTGTGTATAGTATTTTAATCCACCAAAAATTCGATACCGGAAATAAATGTTTTGAGCACCCCTGAAAAAGAAAGCGTTTACAAAAAACAGTACGAAATTGTCTTCTATGGCCCAGTGTCTGTGTCTGTGAACAGTATAACTCAAAAACGAAAATGTGGATAACAACCAAACTTAGTGTTTTAGTTCATTACGTTCCAAAATGAGACATGAACATTTTGAAGAAAATTCCTTTACTGAACCTACTGCTTGCATGGAACATTTTTTTCGAAATGATTAACGATTTTGATTAAAACACTAGACACAAGAGATATTTTCGTAAAATAAAAGTGTATATCTTGAAATTTCTGTGAATAGTCCCTAAAGTCCTCTCTATTTTGGATGACTTTTGCATAAATGTCAAGAGGTAGACAAAATCGCACTATACAAAAAACAATGTAAATATCATTATAGCAGAACATATAGTCAACAAAATGATTTTTGATAAGCTTGAAGTATTACAATATAAGCCTCTATAAATGCTCGTCAAATGTTGAATTAAAAGTCCACTCGCGCTTATGTTTGACTTTGAGTAGCAATTGACTCTTCTCAGGGCTTGTTGGGCTTCACAGACCCAGAATACCTGAAGGCTTCTTAAATAACAAGTCGCTAGGGTCTTTGTAGAATCGCAGTTCATTTTGTAGTTTTTTTTTACAATTCCAAAGAGAAACTGTAATCGCTCGATGCAATTTTTACTGTGTTGAACGCTATGAATCCAGTGCGCGTATAATTCAACGCGAATGTTATCTCTAAGCGGCCTTATCCATTCTTCTTGATAACCTGGTGTCACCAGCCATAAAATCAACACGTAACTATAGATACTTTTGAAAAACAAAATCGCATCGAGAAAATCAAAACACTCAAATGCGACGAAAGCACAAGGAGGAATAAAACTTTGTATCCAGCGATTTCAGCTTCGGAATCAAAGGAATAAAAACAATTGAACATCAATTACTACAAACATGACATAAAACTCATAAAATGTCGGCAGATTTTGTTAATAATATATAAATATTGCTTCAAGCTAAATACTTGCGAGATATTGCTTGTAGTATTAAAAGTAGATGGAACTGTCTTTTGGAGAACAGAAAATTAACGAATGTTATTCTAATATTATCTTACTTTCACCTCCGGTACCATATGTATAGTAAAAGCATGCGCTAAATGCTATCGAAAAATATATTATTTTACTTGCTCTAGCTCGGATGTGCAAGTACATAGGAGGTACAGAAGGTATTTTATATAACCCCAAAAGTTTGATACCAAGATTTCATCGGTAGTGCATGTTTTGCGGATTCAAAGAAGGCTTTTTACTTTCTGTATATGTACATTGTGCATAGTGTATAGAGAAGATACTGTATTACACCCAAAATTCGATACCGAGATTTCACTGGAAATACATGATTTGAGACCCCCAGAGTCCAAAAAATCAATTTTAGGAAAATGTCCGTGTTTTCAGTCTCTTAGTGTGTGTGTGTGTGTGTGTGTGTGTGAGTGTGTGAGTGTGCGTGTGTGCGTGTGTGCGTGTGTGTGCAGCATATCTCAAAAACGAAAAGACCATTAAAAGCCAAACTGAATAATTAAGTTCAGTATCTTCCAAGGATGCGACACCAAGATTTTCAAGAAAATCACCCCACCACCAACTACCCTTTACATGGAAAATTTTTCAAAATTGTTTATTTTCTCAAAAATGGCTCTAACAATTCTGATTAAAATCTCTTATACTTATTTACATGAAAAATAAAATGTATATCTGAAATTTGCGTAACTGCCAAACCATAAGAGACCTGTAGAGCTGACCGTTTCTGAGATATTTCTTGTTATTTGGTTTGGCTTGAAAATACTTATATGTGAGGTTGTCTACTTCTGGACATACAAACAAATGAATTTCAACCACATAGAAGTAAGAAATAAAACAATTTCTGCTAATTTTATCTGGATTAATACGAAGTAAATAGAAGAATAAGCTTTTTAACAATAATTTGTTACAGAGATGTAGAGAAAGTCATGTGAATGGAAAACATCAGCTAATGTAGTTTCATTTCGTAATAGGCTTACTTTCCCCGTAATTGTAGGGCACTGACCCAGGGTTCACAAGTCTGTCGGGGAGTCTACAGCACGAAACCACAGAACGGAGAACTATAGCCAGGCATAAACATGAACAATTGGATGATATGAAATGTAGGGAAAATCAATGTTGGGAAAGTTAATGATGGACCGGAGGACCCGGAGCAAATCCACCCATATGCCTTCGTCCAAATGCGAGCGGTTGAGATCGAACCCGGGCCGCCTGAATGGGAGGCGAGCAGCCTAACCAGTCACCCACAGCGCCGCCTGGTTAAAGCAGCTACAAATCTTAAAAGTTAAAGAAGTTTACGGTGTATATTTAGAAGAATCTGTTATGCAATCGATAGCCCTCGTTACTTTTTCTCATGTTGTTTATTATATTATATAACCTGTTTCATAGCATAGTTTTAGGAAATTTTCTCTTATTCTTGAAAGTCGTTAAACTGAAATGCCTACTTATCGGATACTACGCTTTTGGGTTAAATTGATATCTCTCTCTCTCTCTCTCTCTCTCTCTCTCTCTCCCTCTCCCACAGAACCTTCTACATCATATTTTGCATTTAATGGTTTTAGCCGTGAAATGATGATTTCAAACTTTTAGCTGCAGTGCAATGATTTTCTTTGACTATTAATACGTGCGAGAGAAATCACTACACAGCAAAAAAATCTGATGTGTTCCATTCGACTTCCTCTACATCTCTGCAAGAAATTATTGTAAAAAAGCTTATTGTAATGGACAGAATTGTGGCATTATTCTTCAATCTATTTCTACTTCACGCTAATCAAGAGAAACATTAGCAGCGTTGTTTTTATTATTAGCCTCCATGTAAGTAGAAGGGAAATAAGGGAGAACACTAGATTAAAGCGATAGTCAAATCTTTTAAAAGCTGGTTGCCATGTGGTTGAAATCCATTTCTTTGCATGGCCTGGAGCTATCAAATTCCGTATGAGAAAAGCTTAAGTATTTTAAAACTAATACAAATAACAAGGGATATTTTGGATGTGGTCAGCTTCAAAAGAAGATCATTTGTTATGACAAATTGTGTATTTTAGCGCGATCTACATTTTTGTTTAAAAAGCACTTTTCTATGTCTTAATGTTTACCAATTCTACGAAAGTCATCCAGATTGAAGAGGCCTTCAGAGGAAATTCCCAGAAAATTAAAGATGTATATCTTAATTGTCAAGTAAAACTCATTAATATACTGTATTTCAATCAAAATTGTTAAGAGCCATTTGTAAGAAAGTTAAATTTTTCGCATTTTTTCCACGTAAAGCACAGTTTGTGGTGGAGATATTTACATCAAATCTTGTGTCGCATTCTTGGAAGATACCTAAGTTAAATACCAAGTTTGGTATTTCACCGACTTTTCGTTTTTGGATTGTTGTGTTCAAGGACACAGTGACAGACACAGACACGAATTTTTTTCTATAAATGTTCTTCATTGGACAATGGGGATCCTAAAAGTTGTATCATCGGGGGTATCTCGGTATCGAAATTTTGGTTGGAATGTAATAGCTTCTCTCCTTACTATGTACATTGTACATACGTGCTAGAGAAAGTATAAAAGTATCGTTTCCACCAGTGCGAAGTGTTCAGAGGGATGATTATGCATCATTCGTACTTTACCCGTATCAATCTCTTACACATTATGGAAGAACTGATTTAGATGCCATGGAAGTCTACAATTCTGAATGAAACTTGTAGCCAGAATCTTTCTCGACAAAACTCAAAGCTGAATTGTACAAGGAACCTCTCTATTCACATTCATACCGCTCGATCAAACCGGAAGCGAATTTCAAATCACGTGAGAATTGTGAAGTCCAAATACATATCGATAGAGCTTCAGTATCACCTCAGAGAGAGATCTGGCGGGGAAGAGTGGCTCTAAATCCTTTCGTGTACGCCTCAGTTTAGATTTTGTAACCATCGGTTACCTTCTATACTAGAGGGTAAACAACACATCTATATGAAATAAGTCTGGATTTCACACAGTATTTAAAGTTCAGTAGATAAGAAGAGTTAACTTTAATATTGAGACACCAAACTTCATTTTGGCCCTCCTGTCTTGCAATCTTACAGATTTAAGTTTATCTGATTACCTCCTCTAGCGCGTATGTATAATGTTGTAGGTAGAGAAGATATTGTATTTCACCCAAAAATGTATTACAAAGATTACACGGAAATTGGTTCCAAAATAAAGTAGAAATACTTCCTGTGTGTGTGTGTGTTTTTTTTTTTTGATAGTATTTTAACACCCGCTTTTACAACTTATGACATCGCAGGCGATGATAATGGTGATAGAAGGAATGAAGATGAAGCAGCAGTGTAATGCGATGGCGGGAGAAACCGGAGGAAACCCGCCCCTGCGCCGCTTTGTCCACCACAAATCTCACATGCGGTCATATGGTGGGATCAAACCCGGGCGTCTAGGAGAGGCGAATGGTCTAATCACTCGGCCACGGCGCGGCCCTACTTCCTCTGTGTGTGTGTGTGTGTGTGTGTGTGTGTGTGTGTGTGTGTGTGGACAGCAGAACTAAAAATGTGCACGACTTTCTTCCTACAGAGATTATTCTTCACTATGCTAATCGAGATAAAAATTAGCAGAATGTTCTTATTACTTAGTTCCTTATAAGTGGAAGGAAACTAAGGGAATACACTAGATTAAAGTGACAGTCAAATGTTTTAAAAGTCCTCCTTATGCGGTAGTCAGTGCATCTCGCTTCTTTGCATGGTCCCGTTGGAGGAAAGCTAGTTAAAAATTGAAGCCAATGGCAATGAATACCTACAAGAAAAACATGACTTACATAGATGACGTGTTTTAACGAGATTTACATTTTTGTATAGTAAGTTTTGGTCTATCTCTTACGGTTCAAATGTTATGCAAAGATCCCTTCTAAGACTATTCCCAGAAAATTCAAAATATACATTTGATTTCTAATGTGAATATCTTTAATATGCTGTATTTTAATTAAAATCGTCAGAGCCATTTTTGAGAAAATCCACATTTCCAAAAATGTTCCAAGAAAAGGGTAGCTTTGGGTGGGAATTTTCTTTAAAATCTTTGTGTCGCATCCTTGGAAAAACTGAACTCAAATACCAAGGACGTTTTTCTAAAAATTCTAATTTCGAACTCTTAACATATATTTCCGGTGAAGTCTCGGTATCGAATTTTTGGGTACATTCTACATAAGGGATAGAGAAAATTAATAACTAATTACCATAATTATAAATCTTGTAGTCAGCGAAATAAGCAAAGAAGAAAAGAATCGTTAGCAACAGCTGTTTCTTCCGGCTGTTTATAGAACTTTCTTAATCGTCTCCAATCCAAGACCTTGTGCCTCTTACGATTAGAGAGCTGAGATTCTTATAGCATCAGGACTATGTGTGTGTAGATATAAAGTTAGAGCTTATGATAATAAACTGTGTAATTACCAGGTTCGAATTAAGTTACTGCTTTCATTTAACGACCTGTAGTAAAAATAACGATGGTATTTGAACCTTATCAAGAGAACAAATTGACATAATTATAATGGACTAAATTCTTTTATTTAATGATCTGTAATGTGAGTGACAACTTACCTTGCTACGGGGTTTATTACAGGCGTTAAAATCAGATGTCCTCCATTCATGTGACTTTCTCAATCTGTTCTTCAAACAAACTATTCTCATTAAAAGAATATTCTTTTATCTACATAATGCTAATCAAGGTATGCATTACCAGAAATAGTCCTATTTTTACTTTCTCTATACGCAATCTAATTTAATCAAGTTTTTGCGTTTTAAGATAGTGTCGAAATATTGATACAAATAAACTATACATTTGGTTTTCAAAGAACAAGTATTTTGTTTATTCTTGCTGAAATGGACGAATTTTATATCACTTTTTTTTAAAATTTTTAAAAATTAGATGTTATATCCACCTCATACGTCTACCAAGCTCTTTTTACAATTGGCCAATAAGTATTACTGTATATACATGTACTATGTACATAGTGTATAGAGAAGGTGTTGTATTGCACCCAAAAATTCAATACCGAGATTTCACCGGAAATAAATATTTTGAAACCCTCTAGATACAATAACATTTTTAGAATAATATTGGGCGTGCATGTGTATGTGTATGTGTATGCGTGTGTGTGTGTGTGTGTGTGTGTGTGTGTAGAATAGCTCAAAAAACTAAAAGTTCGTTAAATACCAAACTTGAATGGGACACAAAGATTTTCAGGAAAATCCCCCCACCCTAAGCTGCCCTTTACATGGAAAAAATTGGATATAACAGTTTTGACTAAAATCTCTTACATTTAAGATATTTAAATGACAAATAAAGTGTAATCTTTAATTTTCTGGGAAAATCCTTTGAAGAGCTCCTATTCTGGATGATCTTTTTTACTGAATTTTGCATATTTGGTAAACCATAAGACATAAACAAAATCTTGTCATACAAAAAAAAATAGATCTCCATAAAAAGCACAATTTATGTCATAAGCATTTTTTACGTGGAGTTAGCCGTTTTTGACATATTCCTTGTTACTTATTTTAGTTCTAAAATACTAAACTTTTTTCATCTGAAACTTGTCAACGCTTGGCCACACAAAGAAGACTTCAATCGCATATCAACCACATTTTTAAACATTTGGTTGTCGGTTTATTCTAGTTTATTCCCTTATTTCCCTTCCACTTATAAGGAATTAAGCAATTGAACCGTTCTGCTAATATTTTAGCATGAAATATAAGAATAAGCTTACTAACAATAATTTGTTACAGAGATGTATAGAAAGTCATGTGAATGGAGCACGTCAAGATTTTTGTATGCTCTTAAATATCTCATGAACTTTACTTTGCTGTCCGAGTGGGTTATCTTTCCTTTTTATTATCTCCAGTACACATATTCAATGTATAGTAGATACAGAAAACATTGTAATCCATCCAAAATTCTATACCGAGATTTCACCTTGATGTTCCCTGTCCTAAAAAGGCACTTTTAGAAAAAGGTTGGCGAGTGAGTGAGTGTGTGTGTACAGAATAACTCAAAAACTTAAAGTCGGGTAATTACCAATCATGATATTTATCTTCAGTATCTTCTAAGGATGCGACACGAACATTTTCAGGAAAATCCTCCCTCCCCGACTACCCTCTACATGGAACATTTTTCGAATAGTTTGATTTTCTCAAAAATGACTGACGATGATAATTAAAATATCACATATTTTAGATATTTTCATGGCAAACAAAAGGTATAATCTGAAGACCTCTTCATTTGGAAGAATTTTACAAGAGATAGGCAAAACTATGTAAATCTTGTTGAAACACAATTTATGTCATAAGAATTAACAGCTTACGAAATATTCATTGCATTGTGTCAATTTTAAACTACTTAAGCTTTTCTCGAATGGAAAGTTATCTTCCGTTTCACATCCCTTTTGTTTTATTCCTGGTCATGTAAAGAGAACAACCGGATTTCAGTTTTTAAAAGATTTTACTCTCGCTTATTTCCGTTTTCCTTCTTAGAACGAAGAAAGTAATAGGATGATTTATGTTAATGTTTATGTCGATTATTTTGTTTTAGATAAAAGAATCATCTTTGTAAAAATAGTTTGTTTGCAGAACAGGCAGAGAAGAGCACTTTATTGCAACACATTTTTTGTTTGTTTATTTGTTTGTAATCTATATGCTATGATCCTTCCATTTCATTCTATTTTCTTCTATATTAAAATTAATTTACAGTTAATGATAATACAGATCTTATTGTTTTATTCTGATTCATAGTAACAACCAATTTTTCGCGCAACTCTTTAAATCTCATGAACTTCTTCTCTGCTCCATTACTTTCTCTATACGTGCTATGTAACTATAGAGATGGTATTCTAATGCACCCAAAAATTTGATACCGAGATTTCAGCAGAATTACATGTTTTGAGACCTTCTGAATCCAAAAAAATAATATTTAGAAAAAATGTCCGTGTGTGTGTGTGTGTGTGAGTGTGTTGGCAGCATAGCTCAAAAACGAAAAGTCCGTTAAAAACCAAACTTGGTATTTAGGTTTGGTATCTTCCAAGAATACGATACCAAGATTTTCAAGAAAATCCCCCCTATGTCTGCTAATTTTTCTCGATTAGCATGAAATAAATAAAAGAATAAGCTTATTAACAATAATTTGTTACAGAGATGTAAAGAAAGTCATGTGAATGGGACAATCAGAATTTTTTTTTGTCCATGATTCCGAACCATATACAGGACTAGATTGAATTGAAAAATGTGTAATGGGTAGGGATGGGAAATGTGGTTAAATAAAGCTGAGGTGATTAAATTAAGAGACTTGAATACCACAAATAATGTAATTAGTTTAATGTGCATAAGTTCAAATAAACAAGCATTGGGATAGCTATTTACCAAGGTCTGGTACAATTATAGGTATGCACAGAGGCTCTGAATCAAGCGATTCCTGTAACATTGGTGATCCAGTCTCGAAGATAGACCACATTGGTATGAATGACTGGAATAATCGGGGATGCTCTGATCGCGATACCCACCAGTTGTTTTTCCTCCGTCACCAGAGGTCCTCCAGAGTCTCCTTTACAAGCGTCCTTGTCACCATCAGATGCCTCCGCACACAGAATGGGGGGAATTATATCCCTGTATATTGGGGAAACTGCTTGGCATTCTCCGTGATCAACGATATTAAGGGATAATCTACGCAGTTGCTTGGTTTCGTCTCCATTGTAATTAATACATCCCCAACCACTGAGTACCACCAGTGTGCCAGCGGGGGGAGTCATTTTTGCAATTTCAATAGGCTGCAGTTTATCGCTAAACTGGAACGGCTTGGAAACCTGAAAAATAAGACCAATGAATAAGTTGTAATGTGTTTAATATGTAGGTCATATTAAAGACAACATTAAAAACGGTAGAGTGAATGAAAACTGCCGATGTTTTGATTTGCTGCAGTGGTCTTCTTTATTTAATATTATTAGAAATTCCTTACGATCTGTGTCGTCTGGGGGCCCACTTGGTTAGGTACTGATCTTCTGATCCCAAAGACGCAGGTTCAAACCATGACGAAAGTTTTTATGTGTGCTTTAAAGCGGAAGTTCCATATCAGAGGATTTCCTAGGATGTAAAAGAACACTGTAGGATGAAATTCTGGCACATTGATATTGATGGCGTCATTATCAAAATTTTTTTATAGTTTCTCGTCATCTGTGTTGCATACCACACGGAATTAATCAATGAGCAAAGCCAGGCCTAGGTGAGCGGTCAAACGGGAGGAGTACGAAACAATTTACCTGAGTAACTGCAAGGCATGTATTGCTACGACGGTACAAAATATTCCCTGGATGAATTCTTCTAGTATTGGTTTGATGTCAAATGTCTAGCCCTCAAACATTAGACTATGAACACAGATCAGTTCAGGAGTCAAGGAATCGGTTACTAAGACAAACATTAAATGGAGTGCAATATGGGCGGCGCGGTGTGGTAGAATCGATGGAGCATTTCCATGCCAATATATATCACTGTGCATTAAATCAGCAACATTTCATGCACTCGACTATATTATTTCTAATTTTCTAATGTAATAGAACACCTGAAATAAAACTCTGTAACAGTCTCTGCTACTTATCTATACTAAATTAAACAATTGTTGTATTCTGCTCAAAATTTACTATGGAGATTTCACCCGAAATACACGTCTTGAGGTCTATGAAGGGCATTTCTATTTTTTCCGCACCTTTAGCCCTATTGTAAACTGACTATATTTATTAGTCCTTTATTATTTGTAGTTTCCAAGAAATCTATGAACACATTGTGTCTAAATGTACTATGTGTGAGGAAGTCGTTTCTGCTTTGTCAAACTATACTTTCTAGAAGGCAACCTTGAAGGTAGAGTACAACATATTATTAATGCTACCCATCCGTGAAGTTTTGTTCAAAAGTGTTCAAAACGTATATATTCTGATGTGTGGTGCATTAATAAGTGTATATGTGTGTGTGTGTGTGTGTGTGTGTGTGCGCGCACGCGCATTCCAGTGTCATACTCTATTCTCAGTATTCCTAAAGCTGGATGTTTAGTGGGTAATTCAGAAGTTGGATGGAATTATTTTGGTGGATACTGCAGTTTTCAAATGTATTTTGTTCCATTTTCAAAATATTTTAATACTTAAATTCCTTTACATGATGCCAAACTCACTTCATTTTCTGCAATGTTAAACATTGATTTAGAGCTGTTTAATAAGAAAACTGATATTGTTTGCCCATTAAATGGTTCATTATATATTTTATTGAATTTATTAATGAAAAGCGTAGCATACACATCAATCGAGAAACTGTTAAATAGCATTTCCTAAAGATTAAATTAAATATTATTAATTGGTGGCGTAGTAATTGACTTTTGGGTCAGATTAAAAAACATTCATTTGTAGATATTAAATAGTGCAAGATTAGAGCCTACTTTAGTGGAATATTTATTATCAAATCAGCTTCTGTGAATACAACTTGTCATTTTGGAGAAGGTAAAACATTAGTCATTTATAATATATTTGTGGTTAATATAAATTAAATATGTTTAATAAGATTAAATTAAATTACACATGAAGCAGTAGCTAAATTCCGATTTGCCCCAAGAAATGACTGCCTTAGCCAAACCTGGGGAGCTTGCTGTCATCGCAGTGCAAACATTGTCGCCCATTCCACTCCACAGTGCCTGTTTAGCTGTGTACATGTCGAATAACAACAGACATCAGGCAGTCCGCAACGTTAAATTGATAGAAGTGATTATTATGGAAAAATATACGCAACTATTTTAACTCTCATGCTTTCAATGTAATAACATCAATTACATGCAGTGCACCTCTAAAACACCAGGAAATTTTGCCAGTCGAAACATACCCCAAATTGAGTTTTTCAGGCCCTATTGTTGCATTGTTTGGTTTCACTTGTGAGCAATTCTTTTCCAAATGAACAATATTAGTACGCTCCAGTTTGAATGATGATACTCTTATCATTGTTGTGTCTAAAATTAAGCCTGACATCGATAAATTAGTGTGAAGAAAGGGTGTCAGCGTGTACGCGCGAAGAAAGTTGTAAAGCCTTAGTTGAGGATAAAATCCCGCTACTGTTCTACTTTGCATGGTGAGCAACAGTGTAGGTAAAAACTCCAGATAGAGTGGGGAAATGTTATAGTTCCCCTCTGTCAACAGCTGTTCTAGCTCAACATCTGCACCACATCGGTATTTTACAGACCCAACGTGGAATGAGGTTTTTATTTGAAAGGCGTTAAAAGCACATATAGTTTTCAGTAATACGGCTGCAGATGAGTAAAAATTTAGTTTAATTCCTGCTTTCTTTTTTACCTGGTAAAAGTCTGAAGATATTTAAGAAATTAATTTTATAATAAATATTACAATTCGTGTTATAATTGCTTGGGTGTTTTCAGAATGCACCTACATATGTAAAGACGGAAATCAGCCAGTCAGCCTTTTACTATATGTAACAAGTTGTATTTTACATATAGATCTTCTTTTACAACTGCTTGTTCTGGAAACAGAACTGTTTACTTGACAACAGCTTTTTGCCTCTCCCCCCTGCGTTTTTATCAATGGCTTGTTTTGATACGGCGAGATGATCGGTCGCAACCTAAATACGGAACGACGAACAGTACGAACTTCCTAGCTCCGTAAATGAGAAATCTCAGCATCATATTTTTACGTGGAATGCAATACCCTCTCTACCCATGTACTATTTACATGCTAGACAAATTAAAAATCTGATATGTTCCCTTTACATGACTTTCTCAATATCTCTGCAACAAAATAGTTAGTAAAAAGTTTATGTTTCTATTTAGTTCATGGTAATCGAGAAAAAAATAGCAGAAACAGACTTATTACTTGCTTCCTTCTTAATTAGAAGTGAAATAAGGGAGTACTATAGGTTAAAGTGATAGTCAAAAACTGGTTGCTTTGTGACTGAAAGTTCCTTTCTTTGTATGGAGAGGAGTTGACAAATTCCTGTATGAGAAAAATATAATTTTTTTAAAGTTGAAACCAAAAACAAGGAATATCTTAAAAACAACTACACGAAAATAATGTAAATAGTATTGTGTGTTTTAACGTGCTATACAGTTTTTGTTTAGCAAGTTTCTGTCCGTCTCTTACGGTTTAGCAGCTATGCAAAATTCCGTAAAATTCATCCAGTATAAACTAGTTTTCATAGGCTATTCCCAGAAAATTCGAGATATATATTTTATTTGTTAGATGAATATCTTTAATATACGTTGTTTTAATGAAAACCATTACAGCAATTTTTGAGAAATTCAAAATATTTGAAAAAAGTTCCATGTAAAGTGTGGTTTGTGGTGGGGGAGATTTTTCTCAAAACCTTCGTGTCGCATCCCTGGAGATACTAAACTTAAATACCAAGTTCGGAATTTTACCGAATTTTCGTTTTTGAGTTATCGTGTTCACAATCACCCGGACACACACACGGACCTTTTTCTGAAAATGATTTTTTTTGGATACTGGGAGACCCTAAAACGTATGTTTCCGGTGGAATCTCGGTATCGAATTTCTGGGTGGAATGCAACGCCTTCTCTATAGACTATGTACATAGTACGTGTGGAGAAAGTAAAATGGGTACCCTTAGAACAGCAATATCGAAATCCAAAGTTGCGTCATCGTATGCTGGATGGATTATGATTTCTTCTATGTTGTGCTTGTGCCCTCCAGCTTCTTTGTACTTCGTACCACCTCTTAGACGGTAAGTGTAGACCTGCAACCTTTGTAATCAGACACGTTATTAGTAGAGTAACCTACTGGACTGTACATATATTCCAGAGAAAAACAGAAAAGTTTCACTCACGAGTAGACGCAATGACCTGCAGTGACGGCCCAGAGCTCGGAGATCACGCTTGCTCCACAAATATGTTCGTAACCATATCCATCATCACGTTCTAGGGATAGCTGCAGGAAAATAATCTGATGTTTTACATTCACATGGCTTTTTCTACATATTCTATAACATACTAATCGTATATCTACTTCAAGCTAATCAAGGAAAACATTATCCAAAATTACCTTTCTTCACTGGTGTCCAAAAATTAAGCATAATTCGGAAAACAGAGAACTGAAAGGGAAAAATAGTGAGCGAGCACCATTAAACGTTATCACAGTGTGTACCTCTCTGATAGGTAAGCGGGTTCATGCTTCTAAGGTCCACAAAACCAGAACAGCAAACCAATACCAGAGTATCAGACCCAGTGCGTGGCTTATTCGTTTTTGTCCTCCCATTATGAACAGAGAGAAGTTGCTTCGCAAAGTGCTTGCAAGACAGCACCAACATGCCACAAAGACTTCAACTAGACTCAGATTGAAGGCTAGAATCATCGGACCTTTAGTGGCAGGTCAGATACACACCACAATCTCTCAGGCTCTGAATGTGCCACAAAGCGTCATTTTTAGGCTTTGGCGACGGAAAAAAAGGTGTTCGTTGGATCCCTACATGGTCGCCCACGGGTCAAAATGCTGCAACATGATCGATATTTGATCATAATACACGATGACATCGGAAGATGCCCGCAAGACAACTGTCTTTCGAGCTTTCAGCCGTCTCAGGCGTTCGAGTTTCGAGGCCAACTGTATACCGGAGGCTCGGGGCAGTCGGTCTCTATGCCAGACGTCCAGCAGTGTGTGCTCCATTCACTCGAATACACTTACAATGGATTCAGGAAGGTCAACATTGGACCTTGGATGAATGGAGGAACGTGCTGTTTACAGATGAGTCCAGATTCAGTTTGAACAACAATTCCCGTCGCACAATAATCTGGAGAGAACGTGGAACCCGGCTTCATCCCACCAACTTCGTGGAAACACGTCTATTTGGTGGTGATGGCGTAGTCGTGTAGGCAAGCATAATGTTTAATAGACGAACAGATCTGCTCGTCTTCGACGGTGGTACTGTGGATGCCCAGAAGTACACAGAGACTATGAGAACCACATGTGCGACTTTTCAGAGGTATAGTGGGTCCACACTTCATGTTAATGGATGATAATGCTCGTCCGCATAGAGCCCACCTGCTGGACGACGTGCTTTCCGTGAGAATGGGAACTGCTGCCTCCAGAGCTCTTGAACCACCTCATAGAGAGCATGTCACGGCGCTGCGAGGTCTGTGCGCCCTAAGAGGTCACCACATCTCATATTAACCGCTCGGCACCGTCATTGTCATTATGGTAATGTACTTGCGTGAAAAGCTGTCTTGAGATCAAAATAGTCGCACTCTATTGCATTCCAGACTATGTGTGATGCATTGGTAACAGCATATTGAATTATGCTTAACTTTTGGACACTGGTGTATGTAGTTCCTTATAAGGCCTATATTACACTGTCATATTTCTGCACAATGTGATGAAATCTTTGATCACTTAATACGATTACATTTATGGCTGTTGAGTATATTACAGTGTCAAATATTTTATCACAATTTTAACACACTTTAAAAGGGGTAACAGCATAAGCTGTAATAACGGCTCTTATCCTTCTGTTTAGAATGTGAGTTGCGTCATTATAATGAATATGTAATGTTACTATGATAAGTTTTCATTATACTCATGCATTTGGTATAACATAACCTAAAACTTAACCGTAAATAGATTCTTTCTTAGCGACATGTATGACTGAAAATTTGAAATTCCAAACTAATAATTCTAGCTTTTTAAAATTTATAACACAGGTGTAACATAATGCAAATAATTCAAAAGTGAAAATTTTATCAATTTTGTTCTAATGGTTCGGAAATTATCGTAAAATTTGTTTATGTTTTTGTACATCGTTAAACGAAGGGCTCTTGCGAAAAAAAAAAAAAAAAACTTAAAATTTTTAAATAAAAATAACCCTAGGTTCACAAAACATTTACTTTTTCAAATTACTCTAAATCTCTCTATGCCCCCTCTGGTTTAGACTCCAAAATGTTTTAAAGTTATGAATGTGCTTTTCTTGTTCATAAAAATATTTTTTTTTTGTTTTAGAACTGAAAACATATGCTTAAATACATCTGACATTAAAACTTAATTTTTATTCATTGTACTTCTGTGAACATGTATAGAAAATTTTATTTTTGTAGCAGAAAAACTGCATAGCAAAGAGCGTTTTACAAGAAGAAAAATGCTGAAATTACTAATATCGAAAAAATTAGGAAACATATAATTCATGGAACACATTAAAATTCACTATGTTGATAGGTTGGACCATCAGACGCCTTTTCCTCTCCTCTGCTACCGCATTTCTTGTCCTTTTCTTCTTGCATCGCATTTTTCTTCTGCATAACTTGTTTTTTACTTTGCATGATGCGAATGAGATCTCGTCAAACAGAAATTTTTCTTGCCGAGTTTAGTACAGCGACCGCATGTGAGATTTGTGGTGGACAAAACGGCGCTGGGGCGGGTTTTCTCCGGGTACTCCGGTTTCCCCCGCCATCGCATTCCACCGGTGCTCAATTATCATTCATGTATCATCAGTGTCACCACCTACGGTGCCATTAGTAGTTAAAGCGGGCGTTAAATACTACTACCCAAAAATTCAATTTAGGATTTTCACAGGAAATATATGTTTTGGGATCACTTGAGTCCGAGAAAAGCATTTTTAGAAAAAGATGTGTGGTGTGTGTGTGTGTGTGTGTGTGTGTGGACAGCATAGCTCAAACAGGAAAAGTCCGTTAAATTCCAAACTAGATATTTAAATTTAGAATCTCCCAGGTTGCGACAAAAATACTTTAAGACAATCCCACATCCCCAACTACTATAGGAAAATTTTCGATCATTTTGATTTTCTCAAAAATGGCTCTAACGCTTTGGATTAAAATATGATATATTAAAGATATATGTATGCATTGAACTTACTGGGAATGGTCTCCGAAAACCTAGTTATTCTGGATGAAGTTTACTGAATTTTACATAGCGGGTAAACCGTAAGAGATAGTCAAAAGCTTACTATCTAAAATTTTAAATAACGTTAAAACCCATAATTTATGTCACAAAAATCATCCAGCATAGGTCTTCAGGGGCTATTCCCAGAAAGTTCAAGATACGAATATCTTTATTATACCGTATTTTAATCCAAATCGTTAGCAATTTTAGAGAAAATAAACATTTTCAAAAATGTTTCCATGTAAAGGGTAGTTTCGGGTGTGGTGCGGGGGTATTCCTCAAAACTTTCGTGTCCATCCTTTGAGGATACTAAGCCTATGTTTGGATTTTACCGACTATTCGTTTTTGAGTTATCGTGATCACGTACAAATGGACACACACAGACCTTTTTCTAAAAATTCATTTTTGGATACAGGAGAACCCTAAAACGTCTATTTCCTGTGAAACCTAGTTATCGAATTTTTGGGTGCAATGCAATACTTTCTCTGTATACTATATACATAGCAGGTGTAGAGAAAGTAAGTGATAATTTCAATTAACAATTCAGTCCAAGTGTCCCTTAGCCTCGTAAATCATAGAGGGCGATGGTTTGTATGTGTGAAATATGTTTAAATAAGCCAGGGATCCATTTAGCTTTAATTTATTCCACATTCAAATTCTCAGGACTATTAAAAAATATGTGTTTCATTCGCATGACTCTCTGCATCTCTGCAATAAAATATTGTTAAAAGCTTATTCTTCTACTTACTTAATGCTAATCGAGAAAATAATTGGCAGAAAAAATCTTATTACCTGCTTCCTTATAAGCAGGAGAAAAATGAGGGAATACGCTAGGTTAAACCGACAGTCAAATGTTTTAAAATATGGTTGCTATGTGATTGAAGTACCTTTGTTTCTATGAACAAGAGTTGACAAATTCCCATGTGAGAAAAATTAAGTATTTTAAATCTGAGACTAATAACAAAGAATATCTTAAAAGCTGCCATCTCTACGAAAAAATGTGTATTGTGTATTTTAACGAGCTCTATATTTTTTGTTGGGTAAGATTTTGTCTATCTCTTACTGTTTATTAGTTATGCAAAATTCCACAAAATTATTTAAAAATAAACGTGTCTGCAGAGGATATTTTCAGAAAATTGAAAATATATAATTTATATGCCACAAGAATATGTTAGATATAAGAGATTGTAATCAAAATCGTTAGAGCCATTTGACAAAATCAAACTTTTTGAAACATTTTCCATATAAATGGTAGTTGGGGGTGGGGGATTTCCTTGAAAATATTCGTGTCGCATTCTTACGATCTTTACGGGTTTGAGTTAAGTTGCTCCCCCCCCCCCAACACACGGACATTTGCAGTGTTTCTACACATACTATGTACATAGTGTATAGAGAAGGTATTGTACTCCGCCCAAAATTCGATACCGAGAATACACCGGAAATATATTTTTGGATCTCCCTGAATCTAAAAAAAGCATTTTTAAAAAAAGTTCCGCTTGTGCATGTGTGTGTGTGTGTGTGTGTGTGTGTGTGCGCGCCTTTCTATCTGTGGACAGCATAGTTCAAAAGCGATAGGACCATTAAATACCAAACTTGGTATCTTCCAAGGATGCAATGAGAAGATTTTCAGGAAAATCCACAAAGCCCAAACTACCCTTTACATGGGAAAAATTTTGAAAGTTTGGATTTTGTCAAAAATTGCTCTAACGATTTTGATTCAGATATATTTAAGATAATTAAGATGCCAAATAAAATGTATGTCTTGAATTTTCTAGGAATAGCCTCTAAACACTTCTTTATTCTGGATGATTTTTATTGAACTTTGCACAACTGGTAAGCCGTAAGAGATAGACAAAAACGTTATCACACAAAAAATATAGATCACGATAAAACACGCAATTTATATCATGTGCATTTTTATCGTGGAATTGGTCGTTTTTGAGATATTCCTTGTTATTGGTTTCATTTTGAAGAAGTTACTTTTCTCATACAGGAATTTGTAACTCCTGTCCATACAAACAAAGGAGCTTCAGTCGCATAGCAACCAGCTATTGACTATCACTTTAACCTATACTATTCCCTTATTTCGCTTCTCTTACAAGGAAGTAAGTAATAATACTATTTCTGCTAATTTTTCTCAATAAGCATGAAGTAAATAGAAGCATAAGCTTTTTAACGATAATTTGTTGCTGTTATTTAGAGAAAGTTATGTGAATGCAACACATCAGCTTTTTCTAAAAATGCTTTTTTGAATTCAGGGTGTCTCAAAACATGTATTTCTGGTGAAATCTCGGTGTCGAATTTTTGGTTGCATTACAATGCCTTCTGTATACACAGTACGTGTAGAGAAAGTAAAACAGCACCGAAAAGAACTTATCGGGTAATGATTCCAGCTTGTAACCTACTAGCCAGACCCACTAGCCTTACGCTACAGTGACTGCAATTGATTGTTGTGACTAACCTGGTAAGGAAAATCCCGTATTTTCGCCAGCTCACCTCCAATAATACGGGGTCTCGCAAATGACTGATATCCTCTGCATATTCCAACTGAAAAAGTTGCAATAATAGTTAGTTATTATACAAGTGGATAAACAGAATTTATTCATGAGAAGAACAATTTTAAATGCAACACAAAGGGAACGTTTTAAGCTATACGAGTGAATAATTGAGGTTTGTCCATTTGTGTAATACATTATTTTATTCTACAGATACGATAAATTAATATATGTCAAATATTCAGTTAATGATTTTACAACAGATAGTAGTGGTGGTCGTGGTCGTGGCAGCAGCAGCAGCAGCAGCAGTAGCAGTAGCAGTAGCAGTAGTAGTAGCAGCAGTAGCATTTTATTATTAAGTTTGCAATAATATAATATTTGCGCCACACAGTCGTATGGGTCGGGTGACCGTACACGCTGTCTAAAAATACTTGAATTATTAACGTTCTAAACAAACATCTCAACTTAATCGAATTGTTTCCTCGTAACAACAGATAGTAGTAAATTACATAAGAAATGAGGTACTGAATTGCGGCGTTTTTATAGTTATAATAAATGGTAGACTATGTATCAATACTAATTTTGTTTTTATTGTTGCTAGCTTCAAATTGATTAAGTTTAGGATGTTCGTTGAGAACGCTAACATATCGGTTCCAAATGGTACATTAAATGAAGCAAAAAAAGCAGGCTTTATTACCGTCGACTTCACGGAAATTATACGAAAAAGAGTTTCAGCAATTTAAGGATTGGAGATATGAAGAAATATTCAGGGCATTATTGAAGAAGTGATTTCTTTATCCCACTCGTTACCGGAGCAACGAGTGAATTTTGTTTACTTTATCCCACTCGTTACCGGAGCAACGAGTGAATTTTGTTTACTTTATCTCACTCGTTACCGGAGCAACGAGTGAATTCTGTTTACTTTATCCCACTCGTTAACGGAGCAACGAGTGAATTTTGTTTCCTTTATCCCACCCGTTGCGCTAATAACTATCGCTTTGATTTAAAGTCTAAGTTTTCTTATGTCGTTTCTGCAAAGCAACGGTGTCTATTACAAGTATTGCGGGATAAAATTGCTTTATCCTATCCTATACACTGTGTGTATACATTTCATGTATCCTAAGAAATAACAAAAACGAACTTTTATTTCATTATAAATTATTTTAACTCCTTTGGAAGCTTCCCATTCTTTAAATAATGAAAATTCCTTGTCATGTAAGTTCTTTGACTTGCCGGGTAACAAACTAAATAAAGATTTTTTAGCATAATCTAAAACTTCTTCGGGAATATCCATTTTCATTCATTCATTGATTTATTTCGCACAGTTTAAACAACCAGAATTGAAACTCTTTATTCCGGCGGGATTACGCAGCAATTAACAAACAAAACACTATTTACGGCATGACTAAAGTTTAATTCCTCGTAATGATGATTAATAATATTAATAAATATAAGGATATTTCAGTTAATATTATGATATAAAACATTGTATATTACACTGGTTTAGTAAACTATTATTTGCTCATGAGAAATTAGAATATCCCGCTTACGCGCTCCTGTGCTAAACATCCCACTCACAAATAACAGTCTATTTAAGCCTCTAATAAATAACTAAGTACGTACTAAGCAGTCTTAGGAAATAAATTGTTTCAACGTGAGACTGTACATGTCGTGTCACGGAATTAAAAGGTCTCTAAAACGAAGGTATAAATTATATGCAGTATAATATAAATTATACTAAGAAGAGACAAATAAATATATTAGAAATGGCCAGGGAAGAAAATGTCAAAAAAGACAAGAACACAGTTATTACAAGCTGGCACTCGACCCAGATAAGATTGTCCTGCCATTAACGGTACTATGAACCGAAAGGGGTTGGAAGTTCTGCTGCCCAATGGTGGACGTAACAAAGCAAACAGACAATTCTCTTGTTAGACGAGCGACATGTTTGCACTAGCCATGGAAGATTCGCGGAGTTGAGACGTGATAGCCGAGTGGAAACGAACGGGCTACATATGGCCGCGACAGAAACGGCGTTTATTTAATACACCAGAAGATGGTCAAAAGGAATAAAAGTGATAGGTGCGGTTGCGAAAAGTGTAGCTGAAAAGGGAAATATTTAGTAGGAAAACATGTGTGTTCGAAGGCAGAAAAGATCGAAAAAAAATGAATAAATGAGTCCAGTAACAATCTTGAACTTGAAGTAAACTACTTGTGTCTTACCACATCTGAGAAAGATTCCATTCCAAGAAACTCCGAAGCCAGGGCTCCCACATCTCCAAGCCATTCCATAAATATCCTAAACCTGCACGCAGGATACGAATCCGGCATCCCTATATTCTGAAACCGTCGCAAACGGTGCGAAACGAGATCACATAAACTAACATCCTAAGATAATGGAAACCACTAACTTCTGAGCTCATGTGATTTTTGGTGCCATGTGGTATCATTGCGCATGCCTAAGGTACAACAGTATCAACGCGAAGGATTAAGGATCTGTTCATCTGTTTTGTGTATCTCTGTAAAAGTCACGATTGTACTGGTGGTACATGACAAGCCCAGTGTGACGTACTTTACTTTAGACATTCTTCAAGTGGTATGGAGAAGTGTATTCCGTCAGATATTTCATATAAAAGTTACTGAAACGAGTTTCATTGCATCTGTAATCGTACATTACATTTCTTTTATTTGTCAGTACGAGTAAACCATATTGAATAACGCAGAAAATATGAACGCTTCATTAGAAAATTCAAACAAAGGAGACAACACAAAGTATATGGGGCGGCTTGAAACTTAAAGCTCTCGTGTGTCTCCAAAATCCGGGGGTTTACGTCACGGTCCATTGCGGTTTGATCAGTGGTGTGCCAACTCTTGATACATTTTATGTTCTAGTAAAGAATTTAGAACCCTGCCAAGAGATTCCATATCTCAAACTTTTCACCTTGGAACGCCCTACAATTTGTGCTGTTGAATTCTGGGATATCCTGTATGTATCTATAAACAACAACTTAAAAACAAAAGTCTGTTAAACATTGAACTTTATAAATAAGTTCAGCGTCTTTCAAAGATACACTGGAAGATCTTCATGAAAATTCCCTGCACCAAAATAACTTTGACAAGGAAAAATGTTGCGAAAGTTTGATTAACATACCTATATCATTATGATGATAAAATATATTTCTTAAATGTTTAGGGTATAGTTTCTGAAGACCTCTTCATTCTGGATGAACTTTACATAACTGGTACACCGTAAGAGATAAAAAAAAAATACTTACTAAACAAAAAAATGTATAATCTCATTAAAACACGCAATTTAAGGAGTATACAATTTTAATTGTTTCATATAGTGACCAGCTTTAGCCCAAAGTATGAATTTATTTTCCTTCTGCATATAAGGAAGCCAAGAATAAGACAAATTTTAATAATGTTTTATCTTGGTTAGCATAATGTAGATAAAGCCATGTTCTTTAGTAAGCATAGTTTGTTTATTGAAAAGGTAAAGAACGCCATGTAAATACAACACATGAGATTTTTTTTTTGTTTTTTTTCATTCTGACTCTACCTTTCCAAATTTTGTTTTACATGCGATATGTTTGAAAAAAAAGCATTGATAACGGAATGAAATATATTTCAACAAACTAAAATAAACATATTTTGTTTATTAAGAACGATATCCATTGCCGGGATTAAAACAGTGCCGCCGGTGTGCCAGAGTTTCGTCCTACAGAAGTTTGTTTACATGCTTGTAACTCAAGAGACACGGCGCTGGGTCATATTTGACTTCGCTACCTTGGGAATAATCAGTGTGTAGCAAACTGAGCCTGTCATATTGGTTTAATAAACTAAGGAAACATTCTTACATGATATATTAACAACCATAAACGTTTGTCATAAATACCTTAAGACAATATAAAGCTTGTACTCACCGAAGTAAGAAGAGAAGAAAATCATTAAGAGCAGCTTTTCTGTGGTATTCATTTTTCAAAGTTTCTTCTGGTTGTTTGTGCTATGTCTCTTAATTATATCAAATGCAAGCTTTGTGACCTATGCTTGGATAACAGCGATGGTATTTATACTGCACTGGGATTATAAATCTGTAGACATAAATGTCACAGCTCAAGACAGCAAACTGTGTTATTACCAGGTTAAAATCAAGTTAATGGTTTCATTTAATGGCCTTATATAAACGCCGCACATTTGAACGTTATCAAGGCAACATATCACTGTCAGAATTATATTCAATTTTTTACATTTAATGGCGCGCAATAAGAATGACATGTGACATATTTAAAAGCGTAAAATACGCAGTTAATTATTTTATATAGTGGTCTATGATAAAAGTGGCAACCAACGCTCTTGAGAACATATATTACAAACGCTAATAGTATTCAATGAATATAGTAGATAGAAAAGGTAAATTATTCTAATATTCGATACCGACATTTCACCGGAATACATCTTTTCAGAATTAAAATAAAAGTAATTTTTATAAAAGTGTAGGTGTGTGTCTATGTATGTGCGTGAGACTGTGTGTTTGTGTGTGTGTGTGTGTGTGTTAAGGGGGGCAGCATAGTTCAAAAACTAAAAGTCCGTTATATGTCAAACTTGCTATTTAGTTTCAGTAACTTCCAAGGATGCGACATGAAGATTTTGAAGACCCCCCCCCCGCCGCCCAAATACCCAACATTTCACTCGTTTTAATTTTTTCAAAAGAGACTAACGATTTCAATTAAAATGTCATATACTTGCCTATTCTTGAATTTTCTGGGAATAGCCCCTGCAATCTTCTTAATTCTGGATGATGTTCATGTAACTGTTAAACCGTAAACGATAGACAAAGTTTAATCTACAAAAACTATAGATCTCGTTAAAATACAAAATGTATATCACATACAGTTTTTGTAGAGATAACGGTTTCCAGGATATTCGTTGTTATTAATTCGAAGGTAAAGTGGTTAACTTTTTTTTCAAATGAGAAGTCATCTGTCATACCTTTTTTGTTATATTCCTGGCCACGTAAAACCAAGTTTCAATTGTTTCACGTAGCGATACTTATTCATTGGAATGAGTCATAGTTTTTATGAAAAAACATTTAATTTGGTAGTTTTAGGTAAAATCTTTTAAAAGATTAGACTATCGCCTGGCGTATTCCCTTCTGCTTATATATTTGGCTCATAACTATATAACAAGACCATTGTGCCTACATTATTCTCGATTAGTTTGAAGCAAAACAAAAAAATCTTTGTAGGAAGTTTGTTTGCAGAGGAGGCCACGTGAATGGAACACAGCATAGTTTTGCTTTCTCTATACGTACTATGTACATAGTGTATAGAAAAGGTATTACATTCCACCCAAAAATTCGACACCGAGATTTCACCGGAAATATATGTTTTGAGACCCCCTGAATCCAGAAAAGGCATTTTTAGAAAAATGTCCGTGTGTGTGTGTGTGGTTGGGTAGCATAACTCAAAAACGAAAAGAGCGTTAAAAGCCAAACTTAGTATTTAAGTTTGATATCTTCCAAGGATGCAACACGAAGATTTTCAAGAAAATCCCCCCACCACAAACTACCCGTTATATGGAAAAAGTTTCAAAAATATTGATTTACTTAAAAATGGCTCTAAGGATTTTTATTAAATTCTCTTATATCTAAAATATTCACTTGCCAAATAAAATGCATATCTTGAATTTTCTGGGAATAGCCTCTGAAGACTACTTTATTGTGCATGTGATAAACGTAAGAGATGGACAAAAACTTATCACACAAAAATACTGAGCACATTAAAACACACACAATATATATTTTCGAGGAGTTGATCCTTTTTGAAATATTCTATGTTTTTGGTTTCAGCTTTGAAAAACTTATAGTTTTCTCATACAGGAATTTGTCAACTCCTCTCCATACAAACAAAGGAACTTCAGTCACATAGCAACCGGTTTTTGACTATCACTTTAACATATGGTACTCCCTTATTTCACTTCTACTTACAAAGAAGCAAGTAAGTAGACTATTTCTGCTAATTTTTTTCTGGATTATTTGGAAGTAAATAGAAGCATTAGCTTTTTAACAATAATTTGTTGCAGAGATGTAGAGAGAGTCATGTGGTTGGAACACATCAAATTTTTTGTTTCACTATAGTCATAAAAGTGAATACAAAAATATGAATGTGTATTTTGACCTTCCATAGTCGTTACTAAATGGTTATTTTCTTCTGACGGCAAAAGCTAATTAGAGAGAGAAAATAAAACGTTCTTAGGTTAATTTGTTCCTGGGATTAACATACAAAATTCAACAAATATAATTTCATTTTAAAATTATTGTATTACTTTTTGCCCATTTCAGCGTTTCCTTCTTTCCATTCTTCTGTCTTGGAGCATTTCCATGGTTGACTTCATGCCATGTGGTTGAAATTGTCTTCTTTGCATAGTCATGTAAAAAAACTAAGTATTTTAAAACTGAAACCAATAATAAGGAATACTTCGGAAATGTTGAACCCCACAAAAATATGTATATTATATAAATTGTATGTATTAACGAGATCTATCTTTGTATATCTTTCACGGTTTACCAGATTTGCAAAAGTAATCGATAATGAAGAGAGAGGTCTTCAGAAGTTTTTATCATGCAAATGTATATAAGTCGCCCTCCGTGGCGTAATGATTACCATGCTAACTTCATACCCACGGTCATGGGTTCAAACCCGGCGGATGATGATGGATTTTTTCGGGTGTAAAACTCCTTAGCATGGCTTCCTTCGGAAGGGAAGTAAATCCGTTGGTCCCGTGTTGTAGATTTACGGCACGTAAAAGAACCTCAAGCCTGATAGAGAGGCCTCTGAGCAAAACTAAGCGGTCTTTCACACCCAATTTAGAATGGGACGCTGAGAACCACAGTAGTTAAAAGCGTCCATAAATAACATGCAATTTACAATTTTATGCAAATATATCTTATTTTAATAAAAATGATACAGCTATTTTTCATAAATCAAAATTTTCAAAATGTTTTTCGTGTAACGGGTACTTTGGGGAGGCAATTTTCTTCAGTTATCTTTGTATCGAACCCTTGAAAGATGCTAAACTTAAGTACAAAGTCTGGTATTTTACCGACGCGTAAGAAAACCATTTTTTTAAAATTCCTTTTTTTTATACAGGAAACATAAAACGTGTATTTTCGGTGAAAACTTGGTATCAAATTTTTGGTTGGAATGCAGTTACATTCTCTATTATTAAATAGAGAAAGTAAAAATGATTTATTAATTCTTATTAAGAATATGTTTTGATCATATAAAAGCTCATACTTTATTGCTCAGGTTGATAATTTAAATATTATTGATCATATGAGTATGATTCCTCCGTATTTGAAAAAAAATCATTAAAGGCTATATTTTAGACTAGAATAATTTTCTTGAAAATCTTCCAGTCATTACGTTCAACAGTGATGAATTTTAAATACCAATCTTGAAACTTAATCGAATTTTAGTTGAGTTATTCTGTGCACAAACACACTTAGTTTTCCAAAGATGTTACGTATCACGTTAGCATAACAATCTATACCCATTAATCAGTAGAATCTAGATATACTCCACATAGAGATGGGTAAATAGAATAATCAGCTAATCTTGGACCTTATAGTATATAACTGTGAAAACCAAACTGAAAACAGTGATGCTACCAAAAAGGAGGTTTGGTGTTATATATATTATCTACTTTTTTTTTTTAAATACAGTTCCGAAGGCTTGTCAGGACTCCGGCGCTGTATTCTTTTTTCTCCATTTTTTCTCCTATATTTCCTTAGTAGACCTTATTATGCTTAACGTTTTCCTTTTACATATACATACACAAATATAGACACATTTACAAGCACAGAAACACCCATGCCCAAGGCGGGACTCGAACCCACGATCCTGTGCACCACGAAGCGCCAAAGCGAGACACATTAGCGAGCGCGGCCACCGGTATCGGCATGTCCATCGTCCTCCGCCGGGTTTGAACCGCGACCTTGGGTACATGAAGTTAGCATGGTAACCATTACACCATGGAGGGCACCTACTGAAGCATAAACCAGTGGAATCTAGAGTTACTGCTCATGCATTTCTTCTTCTTTCCCTGTTCACTGGTAAACCCCCTCCCCCCAGGACTTTAAAGCCAGCGCCTGGGGTCAGACGCCTGTTTAGGAGAGAGAATCTGGATCAAAGAAAAACCAGGACGGGTGCTGTTCTGAAAATGAGGAAGTGGATGATGTAAAATGATGGTGAAGTGCTTGAGAGGAAAGATTATTATGGATAATAATAAGAGAACCTGATGAAGAATTTTATAGAGATACTTTTACTAAGTAATACCTTGTAGATTCAATAGTAGTAGAGGAATACAGAAGGTTTAAATGACCTTTAAGAACTGCTCGCTATATAAAGGCCTTAAAATTTCCTTCTTTGCATAGCCACAGGAAAAAAATCTAATGTTACATTCACATGCCTTTGTCTACTCTCCAGCAAACTATTCTTATTAAGCTTATTCTTCTATCTGCTTTGTGCTAATCGAGAAAACTCTTTTATTACATACTTCCTTATAGATAGATACAAGGAGAATATGGAGCCACGATAGTCTCAAGCGATATTGTTTGTTTTTTTCTTTCTCTGATTATAATTTCTGACTCTTTGTATGTTGGAATTAACACCCCCCTCCAGGAGCACCTGGGGTCACAATCCTCTTGAGGAACAGAGACTCTGGATCAGATAAGTCATTGTGGGTGCTGTATAAAAGCAAGGAAGTGCATCTTAGGAAATAACGAATTAAAATAAACTTGCTTTTTACTTAATTTAGAATAATTAAAGATGTCAATATATCTGACATATGGATGACAGAAAAGATGATTATAGAGCGTTTAGAAATGAATGGTTGGGGAAACTGGAGAAAACCTAGGTCTCTCCATCCACCACAAATGTCTGAAGTGGTCCCTCAGGGTCGAACCCGGGCCGCCCAGGGAAAAGGTGTGCGGTGTAATCACTCGGTCACATACTGCCGCTCGTAGATATGCAGAGTGGAAATAGGATTAGCTTAGAACTTATAACTATAACTGTGGTTGCAAATCTGAAATGTAATTTCGTGTATCCGCATTAGTTTGGTATCTTTTATCTACCGAAACATAAAGGAATGCTTTTTACTCTCATTTCACAAAACATATATTTTGAGTAGCCCAGCTATTTGTTAATCGAAGTTAGTTGGATAGGAAAATCTAAACTGAGACGCACCTGAAAGTATTTAGAGCTACTCTTATCCGAAGTCTCTCTCTCTCTCCCCCCCCCCCATTCCCGCTAAATCGTCACGCGAATTAGTTTCACTCCGATAAGAGCAAAATACTAATGCTCTTTAACCTATAGACTGAACACGTTGCAGTGTCGAGAACTCTACGTTTTACTTTCTCTAGCACGTACGTAAAATGTATGTAGTAGGTAGAGAAGGTATTGTAGTTTACTTACCATTCTACAGCGATGGTTTACCGTAAATACATGTTTTGAGAACCCCCGAATCACAAAAAATTAGAAAAAACCCTCTCCGAGTCTAGTGTATATACGTTTGTGTCTGTTTTTCTGCATTTTGGACATAATAATTAAAAAAAAACGAAAAGTCGGTTTAATACCAAACTTGTATACCAGTTAAGTATCTTCCGTGGATGTGACAACAAAATTTTGCATAAAATCTCAGCGCAAACTACATTTTACAAGGAACTTTTATATTTTCTAAAATGAAGAGCAAACTTTAAAGCCTTCACAATGTTGTCAACGGTTTTAAGATTTAAAGGTATGGACATTTTTGATGAAAACTACTAAAACAACTAAATATTTATTATAACTATGATACTTTCCTTGCATTTTCAATTAAATGCACTTGCCATTGCCACGTACTAAAAGAGTTCATTGGATTAAATTGCTTGGACTGAAGTTTAAACCAGGCGAAAACAATCAATTTTAAGCTACCTTAACTCTTCTCAAACAAAAAGTCACTTTTCCTGTCTACTTTCTTGTTTAAATGCTGGTCATGCAAAGCGAACCGAGCTTCATTTTTTTTGAAATAGCCAACAACATTTAAAAGATTGACAATCGCTGTGGTACAACATATTACCTTATTTCCATCCTAATTACAATGAAGCAACTAATAAGACAAATTGTGGTAGTCTTATCTCGATTATTATGATATAGATAAAAATAATCGTGTTAAGAATTGTTTATATGTGGAACAGAGAAAGGGCATGTGAATGGAATACTTCTGATTTAAAAATGACATTAATTCTAAGCTTTAAGAAAATAAATTGTATTTCCCAGTTAGCGTTCTTTAATTATCAATTAACTGAAACTATAAATGGGCAGTCGCCTGCTTATTAATAGGCAAGCCCAAATTTCAATTGATTTTCACGCACTCAAATTGCACCATACTATGCACCTTTTCACGTTCTCTACTTAGTTCACAGTACATATATTCAGAGAGGATATTGCATTTCAACAAAAAATTTGATTCTGAGATTTCACTGTGAATGCATTTTTAGCAAAAGGTGCGTGTACATGTGCATATATGTGTGTGTGAGTGTGAACACGATAACTCAAAAACGAGAAGTTCAAACAGAGCATTTAGTTCAGCTTCTTTCAAAGATGTGACACTGAGATATAAACAAAATTCCCTCCACCCCAAACTACCCTTTACATGGAAGTATTTTTGAAATGTTCTATTTTCTCACAAATATCTCTAATGATTTTGATTAAAATTCAATAAGTAATAGATACTTACATAACAATTTTCTAGAAACAGTCTCTGAAGTTCTCCATGACTTTTACATAGCTAGTAAACCGCAGAAGTTGGACAAAAATGTAATTCATAAATGCAGATCTCATTAAAACACACGTTAATATTACCGGAATATTCCTTTTTATTATTTTCAAGTTTAAAGTACTTACATTTTTCTAATACGAAAATATGTTAACTCCTGCCATGGCAACCAGGCTTTAAAAGAATTGATTTTCGCTTTAGCTTAGTATACTCCCCTCTTTCACTTCTGCTTATGAGAAAGTAATAACAACATTATGCTAAAATGTGTCTCGATTAGCATGAAGTAGATAGAAGAAGGCGTTTGGTTCAAATTTCACGGATCCATCTCGTTAAGAGATAATCCTATAAATAATTGATATTAGTTTCAAATCCTGCTTTAAGGAAATTTAGAACATGAAGCGGAAATGAACAAACTAAAACAACTGAACAACAGCAATATTTTAATGAATGCATTTATTTTAAACATGAGGATTACGATGGTTTACCAAAGAGATAAACAACACCAGCAATACTGTAATGGTTACATTTATCTTGAGCGTGAGGTTTACGATGGTTTACCAAAATGCTAAACAACACCAGCAATATTGTAATGATTACATTTATCTTAAGCGTGAGATAACGATGGTTTACCAAAGAGTTAAACAACACAGCAATACTGTAATGATTACATTTATTTTAAGCGTGAGGTTTACGATGGTTTACCAAAGAGTTAAACAACACAGCAATACTGTAATGATTACATTTATTTTAAGCATGAGATAACGATAGTTTACCAAAGAGTTAAACAACACCAGCAATACTGTAATGATTACATTTATTTTAAGCATGAGATAACGATGGTTTACCAAAATGTTAAACAACACCAGCAATATTGTAATGATTACATTTATTTTAAGCGTGAGATAACGATGGTTTACCAAAGAGCTAAACAACACCAGCAATATTGTAATGATTGCATTTATTTTAAGCGTGAGATAACGATGGTTTACCAAAATGTTAAACAACACTAGCAATATTGTAATGGTTGCATTTATTTTAAGCGTGAGATAACGATGGTTTACCAAAATGTTAAACAACACCAGCAATATTGTAATGATTACATTTATTTTAAGCGTGAGATAACGATGGTTTACCAAAGAGTTAAACAACACTAGCAATATTGTAATGATTACATTTATCTCAAGCATGAGGACTACGATGGTTTACCAAAGAGTTAAACAACACTAGCAATATTGTAATGATTACATTTATTTTAAGCATGAGATAACGATGGTTTACCAAAAAGATAAAGACCTTAACTATTCAAAGAGGTACTGAAAATCACGTGGTTCCTGTAACATTTCTGATCCAGTCCTTTACAGAGGCAACATCTGTATATATTGAATGAGATATCATCTCACTCCTGGACCTAATACCCACTAGTTGCTTTTGCAGCGTCGCTAGAGGACATCCAGTGTTTCCTCTAAAATCATTGTAGATTCTCTCGGATAACACAGGTATTTGTCGTATAGCACATCCCTTGCGAGGAGTCAAAGTTTGTCCCGAACTTTGGGTAATTTTTTTGCAAACTTCATGATCTCCGATATTAAGGGTTGCGATATGCAGTTGATCGGCTTTCTTTTTTAGGTAATTCATAGAGTTCCAACCACTGAGAGTCACAGGTGTTCCAGCGGAGAGTGTAGTGTTTGCGAGTTTAATTGGCTGCAGCACATCGCTATATGGGAACGGTTTGGAAACCTGAAAAGTAAATCCAATACCTAAGTTCGTAATTTTGGCCTCTACAATTAAGTCATACATTAAAACATAACTCATGTGTGCCATTCACATAACTGTCTCTACATATCTGCAATAAATTATTGTTAGAAAGTGTGTAATGTTATTTATTTTATGCTAATCGAAAAAAAAAAAAAATAGCAAAGCCTTATTACTTGCTTCCTTGTAAGTAGGAGTGAAGTAAGGAAGTACCATAGGTTAAAGGGATAGTCAAAAGCTGGTTGCCATGTGACTGAAGTTACTTTGTATGGACAGTAGTTGACAAATCCCTGTATGAGAAAAGTATAAGTTTTTCAAAGGTGAAACCAAAAACAAGGAATAGTGTTCCTATGGAAATAATTGTTACGGAGTATCTTACGCAATAGCCGACGATATGTCTTATTTACGTTTCCCCCCCCCCCCCAATTATATCTTGTGATATAGAGCGAAGTTTTTCACAATATGAAGCCTGTTTACGTGCCAATCGGAGACGATTCACATTTGATACATTACGAATGTATGTTATTGTGCATTATAATCTATGTATCCTAGGAGAAAGTGAAACAGATAATGAAGCTGATGACTTGTTGAGGAACAGCAATTGAATGTATGTAAATATTAAAATTGTTAGTTTCCGTAATTCAGTGGTATTTGTGTTTATCATCCACCCAACCTCAATAGCCTTCTACTGCTAGTGAAAACATCACAGTCTACCACGCTACCACTGCTCCATTTTCCTTCTATTAGTACCACTACGTACACACTGCATTGTCAACACACCACAGCTATATACCATGTTGCGTTAACTTCGATTCTGTCTCGCTATCGGTCCCCAAAATGTTATCCCTACTGATTAGCTTTCAATGCGAGATGAAAGTAATTTACACTTTTATTTCACACTGTTGGCTCTATAATGGAAATATGGAATTATTTAATAACCCTTTATTAGTTTTTGTTTCTAAAAGATCACTGACAACACTGTGCCTAAATGACCAATGAATGATAAAACTATAATAAAACTCTTTTTAAGATTTAATATTATGGTTAGCTATGTGATCCATGAATAATGATTAAAAGATTCAATTACCTTAGTAATAACAGCATAATTTTTTTAAGAGTTCTTATCGAAAGAGAAGATTGTGACCTCGATGTTGGATTAAGATTAGTTGCCAAAGCTATTTTTTCAGTAAGAAGCCTTGAAGAGAGCAGGAATTAACATTGCTACGACAACCTAAACGTGAATTTTTTTTTACCAAGTGGTCAAAACGTAAATATTCAGATGTGTAGTATGTTATTGCAATTGTACTTTTCAATTTTATATTCTTTTATCAGCATTTCAATAGGTGGGATGTTTACTGAGTAATTCAGCAATTGGTGTGCACATATACTACTGGATATTCCAATTTTAATATATTCTTTTGCTACAATACTATTTTTCAAAATTTTCTAACTGTTAAAGTTTTATACATCTATACGGCGCCATGGCTGAGTGGTTGGAACTCTCGCCTCCCACTTCGGCCCGGGTTCGATCCCAAGCGCTCGTATGTGGCATTTGTGGTGGTCGAAGCGGCGTCAGGGCGGATTTTCTCCAGAGCATCCGGTTTCCCCCGCCACTCATTTCACCAATTGCTTCATCATCACATTTCCTATCATCTTTTTCGTTTCCATTTACTAACATCCACTTCCTCACGCTCATGCCAGGGCTACGGGTCGACAACTCGTTCCGGGTGCTCCATTCTGTGGTTTCATGCCGTTGGCTCCCTGACAGACTTCTGAACTAAGGCATCAGCTTATAAGTCCTAGAGGGAGGGACTGTCAGTCGTAAATATGGTGACGGTTTGACATCAACGTGATTCAAATCTCAACCAATTTTCTGTCATGTATATTATGGAGATCTATTTAACAAGTAAACTGATTTAGTACTTTATGCTATAATGGATACTCATGGTGCTATTAAATAGTTTATAAATGTTTTAGTGCTTAAATTGTATAAAAGTATGACATCCATATTAAAGAATTGTTACCAATATTTTCGATTTTTCTAATGTTTCTGAAATTAAAATTGGACCAGATTCGAAAAGTTTCATCTCCAGGGAATTATTAAATGGAGTAAAATTAGAACCTATAATTTTATTTTCAGTACAACCATCTATCATTAATAGTTTAATTTGGAAGTAACAAACTTAGCATAATTATTTTAAATTGCAGGCCAATTATCACATACACAATTCAATTTGAAAAGTCAGAAATTATGCAATTTAATATGTTCACAAATGAGTTGCTTGAAAGTGAATTAAAACTGGCATACCTTTAAGACTGCAATGTCATAATCCGCAGTAATATTATCATATTTAGGATGGACAACGATTCCCTCTAGCTCGTAGACTTCACCTCCTTGATTTCTGATGCTCGATCCAGCTCTTAAACGGTAATCGGAAACCTGCAACCTTCATAACCAGACACGTGATTAGTAGAGTAACTTATTGAGCTAACTCATATCTTCAGAGAAAAAGTGATTACTCACGTCGGAATACAATCGGCAGCAGTGATCGCCCACATCTCAGAGACTACACTCGCTCCACAGTTATGAAGAAAGCCCTCTTTAGTGCGCATTTCAAGGGATAACTGAAAGAAATCACACATTTTTATAAATACAATAATTTTAAGCATTATCATGCGTTTTTATATAAATATTAGAAACTAACAAAACAAAATTACAGTTATATAGTTACCAAATCATGATTTGTTAATAAAAGCATCTGATGTGTTTCATTTACATAAATCTCTCTAGATGTTCCACACACAAATTTTTCTTACAAAGATAATTTATTCTACGTGATGCTTATCTAGATAAACATTAGCAGAAATTAGTCTCATTACATGCTTTCTTATAGGTGGAAGCGAAATAATGGAATACATTAAAGCGATAGTCAAATCTTTTAAAATCTCACTATGCGAAACAATTGAGCTCTGGTTCACTTTGCATGGTTCCGTTTGAGAAAAATTAGTTTACAACTGAAAACATTAACAATAAATATCTTGAAATCGGCACACTTTACAAGTACAACTAATATAATATACATTGTGTGTTTTAACTTCATTTACATTGTTTGTATACTAACTTTTGTGTATCTCTTTTGGATTAACTTATGCAAAATGCCGCAAAATTCAACCAGAATAAAGAGGTCTTTAGAGTGTACTCCCGGAAAATTAAAAATATTAATTTCATTTGTGATGTGAGCCATCCGCATTTGTGAGAGAATAGAAGTTTTGAAAAATGTTCCATTTAAAGGGTAGTTGGAGGTGCGGGGATTTTCTTGAAAATCTTCCGTGTTGCTACCTTGGAAGATACTGAACTTAAATACCAAGTTTGGTAATTAATCAAGTTTTCCTTTTTGACCTATTCTGTCCACAAGAAGACAGCTACACAAAACAACCTTTTTCTAAAATTGCTTTTTTTAGACTCAAAAGTCCTCAAAATATATAGTTCCGGTTAAACTTGGTATTAAACTTTTAGGTGGAATACAATAACTTCTCAATCTACTATTTAGAGTGTACATACGGGCCAAGGAAAGTAAAAATAAAATGCGTTGCATTACATGATAGTCCGTAATCGCGCTGCTCAAACTATATCTGTGTTTACTTTCTCTACCGCGTTTTGACATACAATGCACACAGTAACTATATTTTTTGTATCCTACTCTATTCAGAGCGTCTGAAAATATATTGCCGGTGGAATCTCTCAAGCTTTTAGCAAAATGGAGCACTTCTCTGCTAGAAAATCAGAATTTTAACCTATTGTAAATTTTAAGACATCTGAAATATGGACGATGCCACAAAACATATTTTCTTTAGTAAATGAAATTAAACACAAAGTGTACAAAAGTGCAAAATGAGTTTACGGACATTATTTGTACACCTCTAACTCGGAAATGGTTAATTTATTACCCTTTACATGCCCGATTTTTACTTTCTCTACACGTACTATGTACATAGTGTATAGAAAAGGTATTGTAATGCACCAAAAAGTTTGATACCGAGATTTCAACGGAAATACATGCTTTAAGACCCCCTGAATCAAAAAAAAAAAAAAAAATAGAAAATTATCCGTGTATGCGTGTGTGTATGTGTGTGTGTGTGTGTGTGTGTGGTCAGCGTAGCTCAAAAACGAAAAGTCTGTTAAATACCAAACTTGGTATTTAGGTTTAGTATCTTCCAAGGATGCGACACGAAGATGTTCAAGAAAAACCCCTGACACAAACTATCACTTACATGGAAAAATTTTCGAAAAATTTGATCTTCCCGAAAATGGTTCTAACGATTGTGATTAAAATCTCATATATTAAAGATATTTACACGATAAATAAAATGTTTATCTTGAATTTTCTGGGAATAGCTTGTAAAGACCTCTTTATTCTGAATGACTTTTATTGAACTTTGCATAACTGGTAAACCATAAGAGATAGACAAGAACTTATGACACAAAAATGTAGATGACGATAAAAGACACAATTTATGTCAAACATTTTTTTTATGGAGTTGATTGTTTTTGAGATATGTCTTGTTGTTGGTTGGTTTCAGCTTTAAAAACACTTTTCTCATACAGGAATTGCAACTCCTATATTTACAAACAAAGGAACTTCAGTCACATAGTAACCAGCTTTAAACACACAAGGGAACCAAAGGTATTGACAGTATTTTGCTCTTGACTTCATATGTTTCATCTAAAACATATATTTTACAGGTTACACAAAAGTGGATATATCAAACTTCAACTGAATGATTTGCCATAAGCTATTCTTAGAAAGTTCAAAGTTCTTATAAAAATTTATACCTTGTTAAATAGCGTAAATGTTTGACATTTTATTTTTTGGGGAAAACTAAACAAATATATGTAAAGGATAGTTTCAGGTGCGAAATTGTTTTAAAATACTGCTGTCGCATTTTTGAGGATACAGATCATAAATGTCACATTTGGAATTTATCCACTAATAGTCCTATGAGACACACTCACTCGCTCTTATATTCTAATCTCTAGTTCTCAAAGAGTATTTTGCTGTATTTTAAAGGTAACTGTGAAACTAACCTACCAGTCCAGAGATTTTCTGAGATATGAATTAATAAATACTCTTTTTTCATACCAATCAATCTTATTACGATTTGTTTGAATTTCTCTCAAGAATAAGTAAAACATCTGATGTGTACCATTCACATGACTTTCTCTACATCTCTGTAACAAATTATTGTTAAAAAACTTATGCCTCTATTTACTTCAGGCTACTCGAGAACAAATTAGCAGAAATAGTCTTATTATTTGTTTCCTTGTAAGTAGACGGGAAATAAGGGAGTACCATACATTAAAGTGATGGTGAAAAGCTGATTGCTATGTGACAAGTTCCTTTGTTTATATGGACAGGAGTTGACAAATTACTATATGAGAAAAATAAGTTTTTCATAGCTGAAACCAAAAACAATGAATGTCTCAAAAACGATTAACTTCAAGAAAAACAAATTGTGTGTTTTAACGTGCTCTACATTTCTTGTATAATAAGTTTTTATCTAAGTCTTAAAGTTAAGAAGTTATGCAAAATTCCGTAAAATTCGTCCAGAACAAAGTAGTCTTCAGAGCCTATTCCCAGAAAATTCAAGATATATATTTTGTTTGTCAGGTAAATATCTTTAATATTTGATATTTTAATCAAAATCGTTAGAGCCATTTTTAAGAAAATCAAAATTTTCGAAAAAAGTTCCATATAAAGGGTAATTTGGTGTGGGATTTTTCTCAAAACCTACTTGTCGCATCCCTGGAAGATACTAAACTTAAATACCAAGTTTGGTATTTTACCGAATTTTCGTTTTTGAGTTATCGTGTTCACAGACACACGGACACACACACACACACACTGACCTTTTTGTGAAAATGCTTTTTTTTGTATACTGGGGACCCTAAAACATATATTTCCGGTGAAATCTCGGTATCGAATTTTTGGGTGGAGTGCAAAACCTTCTCTATACACTATGCACATAGTGCGTGTAGAGAAAGTAAAAACGAGTCCATTGATTTTTGAAACTGTAAATATTTTTGAAGTAAGCACACATATGATGCTATGGCAGGGCCTCTCCAATACCTAAGCACGCACGCAAACCGAGGTGCAGAGATTCTGTGCATTGTGCATCGCACCGACTCAGCCCGGCTCGGGGCAATGTGCAGTGAGAAATAAAAGGGAAAGTAATGCACCGGTACTGCATCCATTAACCTGTTAAGAAAATTCGATTCATTCAGACCTGCAAAATAAGCCTGTACCGACGATATAAGTTTTTCATCGGGCGAATACTTCCTTCCAATGAAGATTTTCTTTTATGGCAGACTGGATGTCTGACGGAGTTAAGTCAGTAGAATAAAGCTGATATGGTGGTTGTCATGCGCTACCGTTGCAACAGCAAATTGAGAGCAAGGCAAGATGCCTTTTTTGATAAATTCGACCTTTCCTCGCATACTTTAGACATAAATTGGCCCAGTATGTTACCATAATGTGCCCTGGTATAGTATTTTCTAAGTGTAAGATAATATTAGTTGGCAGCACATACTTGGCATTCCAAAAACCAACGTCAATGTTCCATTTTTGTGGTAGTGAGAAACTTAAGTGTATCCATTGCTGTATAGTTTCATATATGATGGTTCATCTATGTTTCATTGTATGTTAATATTACAAATAAATGAATTGATGAGCTCGTATTTCTTCGGAGTTTTGCACACTCATTTGTTTTTGATGCGTAGTCAACAATCACGGTGTCCACTTCTATTTTCTGTCCAATTGCCCTCTTGGAATGTGAAATATACTTCCCTGGGTATTACGACAGGGTTCATTATTCTGGACACCATCTTCCAAGCCAACCTCAAAAGAGCATGAAAATACTATGACCCAAGGGACACCAAGAAGGCGGTGGAATCTCTAAACGCAACATACCATCAGGTAAAGATTATGATCTTCCAAATTTTCAGAGTCGCTTTTAAACTGGTTTACAGCATGTGATAGGAGCCTACTAAAGGTCTTAGAAAACCTATATGTTGTGACTGTAGAAATAGAAGGACAAATGCAATGCCATAGCCGGGAATTATTGGACTTTTCTGTAACCATCTTAGCTCCTATTCGTGGGTCACAGTCGTTTGAAATGGCAAAGTTACTCTTGACGTGGCGTTTGCTTATATGGACATTTTGTGGTAGACGTGGTGCAGCCACACCTCGTGTTTAACTCTCCTTTCAAGTGTCTCAGAAGACTGATCAAGAAAATTCGATGGAACATTAAATTCTCCAATTCACTCACCTTTTGTGGTGAATCAAAAGCCTGTTTATAACTTTAAACTACAGATGAACTGAGTAAAAAAATATTTTTATTGATTAGCCAATAGTTACTAGGAATTAAGGTGCCTAAAGAGACTGGAAATGCCATTGGATTATATTATCTAAAAATCTGATGTGCTCCATTCACGTGACTTTCTCTACATCTCTGCAACAAATTGTTGTTAAGAACTTTAAGCTTATTTTTACTTCATGCTAATCGAGAAAAAATTAGCAGAAATAGTCTTATTACTTGCTCCCATACAAGTAGAAGGGAAATAAGGAAGTAGCATGGGCTAAAGTATTCCTCAAAATACGGTTGCTATGTGACTGAGGTTCCTTTGTTTATATGGACAAATTCCCGTATGAGAAAAGTATAACTTTTTTAAAGTTAAACAAATAACAAGGAATATTTAAAAACCGATTCACTCCACAAAAAATGTATATAACATAAACTTTATATTTTAATGTGATCTATATTTTCTGTTAAGTTTTTGTCTATCTCTTACGGTTTGCCAGTTATGCAAATTTTCGTAAAATTAATCCAGAATAAAGTAGTCTTCAGAGGCTATTTCCATAAAATTCAAGACATACACTTTATTTGTCACGTATTATAATCATAATGTACGATGTTTTAATAAAACTCATTAGAGCCATCTTTTAGAAAATCACAATTTTCCAAAATTTTTCAATGTTAAGGATAGTTGGGTGTGGGGGTTTTCCTGGAAAGTCTTCGTGTCGCATCCTTGGGAAGATATTGAACTTAAATACCAAGTTTGGTATTTAACGGACTTGTCGTTTTTGAGCTATGCTGCCCACAGGCACACACACACACACACACACACACACACTCACGGACATTTTTCTAAAAATGCGTTCTTGTATTCAGGGTGGCCTTGTATATCCGTTGAAATCTCCGTATCGAATTTTGGGTGCAATAGAATACCTTCTCTATACACCATGTACATAGTGCGTGCAGAGAAGGAAACCATACATTTCAGAACGGCTTGTGGTTTATTGAAGAAATATGTGTTAGTTTATAACTGCAACTCATGAGGGAATGTTGCCTGGTAGCTCACATGATAACAGCACAGGCATGGTAAATAGAAGATCCCTGGTTCGAATACCGGCTATGGTCAGCTTTTACAACTTATCACAATGCACTGTGATCCCTTTATTGCACAAAATATGTTGAACATAAAGCTATTTCATACATTTTGAGGTTCATTCCGAAAGTTTAAAATAATCCATGTAAAATAAGAGTTACATTTAACTCAAAGGAAATTGTGCATACGGTCTGAGGTACTTTCAGACAATAACAATCTGGCATGTGTTTCATTCACAGGAGTCTCTCCACATGTTTGGAACAAATTATTGTTAAAAAGCTTATTCTTTTATCTACTTCGTGCCCATCTGGATAAACATTAGAACTGGTCTTATTACTCGCTTGCTTATAGGCAAAAGGGGAAATAAGGGAAAGCGATAGTCAAATCATTTGAAAACTAGTAATATGAGATTGAAATTCGTTTCTTTGCATGGTCAGGAGTTGACAAGTTCCCCTACTAGGTAAGTTTATTTTAAGAATGAATCCATTAACGGAGAATATTTTGTAAATGCTCAACTCCACGAAAGAACATTTTATGACATAAATTGTGTCTTTTAACGAGATCTATATTTTTATGCAGTACGCATGTTATATCTCTTACGGATTACCAGTTATGAAAAAGTCATCCAGAATGAAGAAGCCTCCAGAGGATATTCCATATTGTCATGTAAGTATCTTTGTTCCATATTTTAATCAAAATGTTAGACATTTTTTAGAAAATCAAAATTTCGAAAGTTTTTCCTTGTAAAGGAAAAAATTTTCGTATCGCATCCTTGGAAGATGATTAAGATAAATACCACGTGTTGTGGTATGCTTTTCTTTGTCTTTAGGGAGTCTTAAAACATGTATTGCTGATAAAATACACTATATACACCCGTGTCTGGAACGCCAACTTCATCCCTCACGACATAGCGCCTTGTATACACCATCCGCGATACAGTTGTGTAGCGGCAGCAGCAAGTTGTCACAAGTTCCACATCTTAACATTACTAGCCCGTATGATCAATAATCATAATCACAACTTAAGCATCTTCAACAGCATATTATCAATATTAACTAAAATATTAACAACACAAAATATGATACCATTCGGGTTGTATAACCTGCCACTATCCATGTGTGTTCACTGCAGCACTGTGACAAAACGTAGATTACTCCTCTGGTGAGATAGCTAACATTTGTTCCCTCTCTTAATGTTCTTGTATTAACACATAGCGACTATTTATTTGACATACTTATTTCATACACAGCATTCGATATAGTTAGTAATATAGTTATTATGATGCTTCCTTAAGAGTTTATTCTACAGAAATCAGCATGCTGCACACGAAAGCTTGTGGTGCGCAGAAATACCAAAAGTATTGTTAAGACATGTTTTGAAACTTTTTAAAAATTCAATTTTTTGTTTTTTTTGTTTTTTTTTGTTTTTGTATTTAACACTCCCTCCACAAAGCGATCAAACATGCCATTCATAAACAGATTCGTAGTGATATTCACACACGAGGTGTTATGTTATTTTCTTCCACGTAAAGGAAAGGTGATTGTCTATCATCCAAAGGTACCCAATTTGATGAGAAATACGCGGCTTCACAATTAAATTATGGTCGCGTACGTGTATAGTGTTGGCGTTTGATATCAAGGGACGGTTTAGGTGTGCTTTGGCAGCTTGACGATACTGAATGGTGCGCAATACACGGTAATGCTACATAATATTTTGATTTCCTCTTCAAGAATGTGTTCTCTATTGAGAATGTGTGGGCTGTGGTAAATAGAGAGCTGCACTCCAATTAGCTGTAAATGAATGAAAGGCATAAGATGGCTTCTGGCACAAGTTCAAAAAGCCTGGGCTCTTGTACCTTCTCGTCCACATTACTATAGGCATTTATTTTGCCTATGCCCCAAAGATTGAGGGCAGTTATATAGACTGAGGGTTTATACATCCGATATTAATTATGTTTATTTTTTCCTTTTGTTGAAGATGATAACAGTTTATTTACACATATTTTTAGATATCTAACACCAGTATTAGAGGAATTACATGCTTTTGTGCATAGATAGGCTCATAACTTTAAATACCGAAATTATGTTAATGCAATATTATGTTTTATATATCCAGTAATAAAATTAACAAACATAAGAAACTACAAGAAAGAGCTGGAGACTTGAACCAAGGAACCTATTAGTGGAAGCAAGGCCTTCTTAACCTCTAGGATACTGTAAAGTTGTTCCATGATCTGTTTTTAGTGTTCAGAAGTTAACCATTGCACTGCCAGCCACAGACCACTGTACACTGTGCACGTTGTGAACACAGCTTTTACGAAGATACCCGAAGCTCTTCGATCAACACACGGAATCTGGGAATGACCTATTTGTTGTTGTTTTTTTTTTGTCCACGGGTCTACATACGAGGTAGAGAAAGTAAACAAATTCTGATATGCTCAGTTTAATTCATACATACATAGATTTGACTGTCACTTACCTGGTAGGGAAAATCTTTTATTTCTGCCGGCTGATACCAAATAAGACGTGAAGATTTGTTATGTGTCTGGTTAAGACCTCTGCATATTCCAACTGAAACATGTTAGAAATACAATTAATTATTTGCCACTGTGTTGAACTGAAAACTGTTCCGTTTAAGTGCTGAACCCTGAAGTCTGGATTGTGATTGATGCTCAGAATCCACATCTTATGCTTTATTTGTCACTACCCAAGAGGAAATATGATATTCCACCCCAAAACGCATGCCTTGATGTCACCAGATTAACAAGAGTTGAGGCTTCTGGAAATAAAGTCGTAATAGAAAGGTCAGTGCATGCATGTGATGAGTGAGAGAACAGCTATGCTAAACAAAATATTCGATAGGTCAAACTTGATACAGAGTGTAAGTTTTTGGAAGAATTTAATACGAGCATGTTCAGATAACTCTATCAATTCCAAACTACCCTTTATCTTAAACATATGATATGATTCTCTAAGAATTCTGCAAAGGATTTCATTAAATTAAGATATACTAAGATTAGGGATGGGATCTCGATACCGTCGATACTAAGCTATCGAAATATGTCTAATAGTTTGAGATAAATTATTCATATTTATCTATATTTTTAAGTTTAACGTTTTGCATTTTTGAATGTTGATGCGTTTAACGTTATAAAGTGTGGGATTTTCACGTTATTACTTCGTAGTGTCCCTAAACAGTTACTGGAATGTAGTTATTGATAGACCTTGACTGTGGGAGAATGAATGCAACGTTCCATTGATTCTTATGTCCAAAGAAAACATGGAAAATAATGGGAAAAGGGGTAGAGGCACTGTTCTACTATGGAGAGACAGCTGAGTTTTGAATGAAGATGAGTTAGTTGATGCACTAAATCATGTTTCTGCAATAGCCTGGTTGTGCAGCTCTCTCTAAGCCATTGCATTTACCTATCCCTGTGACCAAAATCTGGGAACTTAGCACAGGGAATGCATGCACGTGTTCTTTCCTTCCATCCTGTTTGTGTTTACGTAAGGTGACCTCGAGGGTTGCTTACAGGTATACTTCCAAAAATATTCACTTATACCAATGAACAAATTCTGAACTGATATTAAATAAAATATGACTGAGGAGTGGCATTATTTTTAGTAGAAAACATTAATAACAAAGAACGATGAATAACATATGCAGAAAAACATTTTGGCGAGGTAATAAATCACACAATTAAACAAACTAAAAAAGCATATTACATTCATATACAAAGTAAAGTTTACAAAACTTAAAGTAAAAATCTGGTGCGTTCCATTCTGCAAAAGACTATCATTATATTTTTTTCATATTAAATGAGCAAGTAAATTAAATGTCATCTAACATATTAAGATAAATCTCCTTACATTCTATTTTGACCACAATTAGCTCATAAATAGCTCAGGGTAAAAATTATAAAACTCTACTCAGCAAAATAAGCAAACAAGAAAAGAATGTTTTAGAACGCTTCTCTCGTATTCATTTTTAAAGTTATATATATATAGTTAAACGTTAACGTTATCTTGTTCTGAACTGTAAAAATACCTTAAAGCTTTATAAAGAGTGTAAAATTAAAAGAGTATTAAAACCTAAAAATTGAGCCAATTCTTTCATTCGGTATCAAAGCAACAGTGATAAATCTTGTACTCACTCGAATAAACAAAGAACAGAGACGCTAAGAGCTGTGCTCGTGTGTTCATGTTCATTTTTGCCGACTGTTTGTAAAATGTGTTTTAATCGTCTCAAATCCTTTTCATCTTCTGCTTTGGAAATTTGTTTCAGTAATTGTATTTATATACCGTTCCAATAATTTAATGTTACAAATGCAGAGATAAAATTTACAACATTAAGATAAAAAGAAATTGTTATTAGCAGATTAAAATCAAGTAAATTTCTTCATTTAATATACTGTGATAAAAGTAATGCATTTATAAGTCACCGAGTGTATATTAGCAACAGTAAAATCAATTGGATTGCTTCATTTAATGACTTATAAAATCAACATGTTTAAAATGTTATCATAAGCATTTAAAGTTAATTATTTTATTAAATGTCATGTAATAAACGTTACATAATCACTTACAACGGGTGTAGGCTATTAAATGCGTTAAAAATCAAAATAATTATATTAGTAACAACATATTCCCTAAAATTATTCCTTTTACACATGTTCACGCGTGAAAACACAAATTAAATTCACTTCGTACATCTTGCTACATTAGATATAGTATCATAAGTAAACATTTATTTTATTAGTAAAAGGCTGCATTTAAATTGATAGTTTTCTTGAAATTCTGCCAAATAATTTGAAATGTCATTCATTCATAGCATTTTTAAAACGGGATTTTAAAATTGATACCACATAAAATGATGGTCGTGTCATTAACCAGAAATTTTTATTTGTTTATGAACACTTAGAGTAATAGGCAATGCTTCGACTGAAGCTGTTAAAGAGTGATCATTACACAGGAAAAAACAAAAGTTGGACATTCTTCATGTTTCACGTTAAAATGTTTGATATATTACAAAATTTCGCTGATTCTTACTACTGTCCTCCATGGTCTAGGATAGGGTTCAAAAATTAGTTTCCGATTGAGTAATCAGAAAGAGCAAATCTACTCGATGCTCCTGCGAATCGTTTATTGTGTACTGTGCGGTAAGCAAGAGCACATAACTCCTTCAGGACTGTGACAGTATGCAACATTTTGCGTTTAAAATATGTTACTCACGTTTCACGAGTTGATATATCTATTGTAGGTCCATGTTTGGTGGATGAATTGTTCCATTTTGTGAATTAATACTATTTGTACTTCATTAAGCATTATTTCATTCTTTGGTGGTATGTCGTAGTAACACAATGCCGTCGTGTTTGCATGTTTTTGTTACAATGTTTACATGTTTGATTCATTTTGCTAAGCATATGCTACGTAATACTATTAATGATAATATTACAGTGATCCATTGCATGCTGTTATATATGATGATGTTTTCAAGTTCGATTTATTCTGATAGGCGTTTACTACGTAATACGAGGGTAGTGTTTATTTTTTCAACTTCCGATAGACTATAAACAAGTTCATAGAAAACAATTATTTTATTACTAAACGTTTTGTACACCTATGGTTACTTTTCAACATAATCGTCGAAAAGATTGAAACATTTATCGTACCCCTGCACAAGCTATGCAATACCCGCTTCAAAAATCATACCGCCAATGATTTCAAATGAGCATTCACGATGTTTTGAAGATCTTCGTTCGTTTGAAAGTGCTGCCCTCCTAGTCACGTCTTCAGTTCAGGTAAAAGGTGTTAGTCGCTGGGGTGCCAGGTTAGGACTGTACGGCGGATGATCGAAAATGTCCCATAGAAATTGTTCAAGGGGCCGATGGGTTGTGCCAGCAGTGTGTGGACGAGCGTTGTCATGGATCAACACAATTCCTGAAGTCAGCATTCCTCTTCGTTTGCTTTGAATGGCTCTCCGCAAATGTCGTAAAGTACGAAGATCTTTAAAACAACGTCAATGCTCATTTGAAATCATTGGGGTAACATTTTTTTAAGCAGGTATGCTAAACTTGTGCACAGGTACGATAAATGTGTCAGTCTTTTCGGTGATTGTGTTGAAAAGTAATCATAAGTGTACAAAATTTTTAGTAATAAAATAATTATTTTCTATGAACTTGTCTTTTATTTATAGCCTATTGGAGTTTGAAAAAATAAGGCCCTCGTAAAATTAATGACAACAATACAATGAAACGTTTTATTTATTCTGCTAAGTTGATACATACAATAGCAATAATACAAATTATAACAATAATAATATTAATAACCTACACAGTGCTCTTAAACATGATTTTTAACAAGGAGTCTTAATGTTTTAAATTACCCTGCAGTGGATCTAGTCTCTAATGTTAAATAAGAACAGCGATATATAGTTACAAGGCTAGCTATTGGTAGACACTAATAACTGAATTTATTCTTAAAAATAAGACTCTTAAACTGAAGTGGAAATCAGTTAAACAGTTAACGGAGCTTTCGGTCTTTTTCAGAGCTTTGCTAACTTGGGCTCTGGTACAAGTCTGGAAACTTTCTCTCGATGAGCGCGATTACCTCACGTTAACGTTGATATGCATGAGGTGTGCAATGAAGGTCGCTCACGCTGTTTACTACCCGACACTGACGGGTGCTTACTTCTATTTGCTCCGTTGAATTCCGCAACGGTTTTAATGTAAGAAGGGTTAACTGCCCACGTGAAACAGGGCGCTGTTAGTACAGTGTTACCTATATAACCATGAACTCTCGGTATAGATGTTAAGTAGAATGCAATAACCTCTCTATCTAACGTGTCCTTGGTATGTACATGGTAGAGAAAGTGAAATTTATTTCAACAGGGTAAGGCATATGTTTTGTAACAAAAATTAGCTTTAAATCCAATAACGACACTAGTAACACACATTATATTTTAACACTACTTAGAACACCATCGTGTTTAATTTCTTTAAATCTACAGAATAGTTTTCAATTCTATACTCTGAAGGTTTAGATACACAAATACTGAAATATTTTATTTAGAAAGCTTCGATTTCAGTGGACAAACTACACGGAACTTTTAGACACAGTTTCGAACAAAAGAACAGCACACGTTAATACCTAGAAAGTTTAGTTTTAACTCGCTTTCTCAGTCTTTAAAGACATTTTCGATACCACCCTGTATATCTCTTAAATTGTGTTTAAGTTACCTGGATAAAACGCAATAATTTTCTCAATGTTTTGGGGCTTTTCCGAAATATTGATGAACTGATTTACAGGTAGGTCTGCCGTCTCTTCAGTTATTTGCTGAAATTCAATAAACATTGTCTTGGATACTGGGACGAAATACCTAAAAAGACGAGCACCAGCCTCGCATATCTGTTATGTCCACAATAACAGAAATATACTTCACTTCTTTCAGCTCGTCTGCTGTTGCTCGAACTGCATACAGCAACAGAACATTCGATAAAACTGCTTGGAACTTTGTTCTTTCATATTAAATGTCCTTTCATAGGTGTAGTCCATTGATCCAAAACAACCTTTACATGGAAAATGTTTCAAAGCTATTAGATGGTCATGATTTTCCAACAAATTCATAGTAAATCTAACAGGAATATCATCTTCTAACAAGTCTTCGATAAGCATACGCCACCAATACCAAATCATTTAAATAGCGCTGAGGTAAGAGAGTCTTGCTTTTAATTATTTTGCAAGCTGTAATTAGGTTCGATAGGAACTAATGCTATAATGTGACAGTGCCATCTTCTGCAGTGGTTCTCACGTTCGTCTTAGTATGAGAGTCATCGCGTTTGGAAACTTTGAAATACGTAACACAGCAACTGTGGTGCTTTGGTAACCAGAGATTTAGAAACGCGCAATGTCTTAATTGTTATCGAACTTCGAGATACTTCTGGAAGCTTCGTCTACCACAAACATCCACAAAGTTCTAATGCGTCATTTTCTAGTTATAAAAGAGGAAGAATTTCTCGCCTCTATTGTGAATTGCAGTGAGTAGTGAGTGATTGGAATAGCCTCCTACCGAAGATGCATCGAAACGTCGAGAGATTTATTTGCAGCAATGGATTCAAGACCTTTTGTAGCTAATTGTTGAGTCAACAAAGTCATTTTACAATAATTATATAAAGGCAAAACTGTTTCTGTCAGAATGCTGGAAATATTCACGCAACATTAACTCATAATATTTATCTCGGTGGTGGCAGAGTATGTTTCTCATCCCATGCGGTTAACTTGGTGGTCTGGGAGCAAGGAATCTAAAAATGCCTATTTATTTCTAAATGTTAATGATTATGTATTATATAAACTATATTGATGTGAGAGTGAAAGTGTGCATGTTTGAGCGTTTAATATTAAGTGAAAAAACTAATTTAAGGAACCCTGAAATTCAGAGATAAAACACCAGCAAATGTATCTAAAGCAAGCCCAGATTTGACCATACAATTTAAATTTGGCTATATAAGTGAAACAAAAAAAAAAAGTAATTTAAGTGCAGACTATTCATATTCTTTAATTAGCTTCCTGCAATGTTATAAAATTACGTCTTGAAGCTTAAAAGTTCTGTTTCAGAATGGAAACATGTTATAGGTGTGATATAATAATGCCACTACCAAATTAGAGACGGAATAGAGGTGTTCGCTGTAGAGGTTTTAAACGCAAACGGGGCTCGATGCACAACAATTAAAACATACAAATTCAGAATATTCATAGTTTTTGTTTGATTTGGCCAAAACCAAACACTAATAAGAAATGGGGTTGAAAACATTTGGATGTGATGGGAATCGGGTAGGAATAGGACATTCTGAATATTATCGAAATATATCTTCTAAACCTAAGAATTGTTGTGAGAAGGCTTATATAACTCCTACAAATATTCTAAAAATTATTTTTTCGTTTGGATTAAGGTGATGATCTGTGCATTTTGGAACATCCATATAATGTAAAATATCGTATTGAAATGTTAGTTATCATACACAATTTTAGCTACATTAACCACGTATGTAAATTTTAGCTGAATGGTTATTTGAATAACAATGCTTTACAGTCCAAATTTATTTTTTAATAAAAATGATGACTTGATATATTTTTTTGAAATACCTTTTACCTATTAGGCTCAACCTGTTGTGTAAACAAGATGTAATATCACACTTTTACATTAATTAATAATTCATTTCCCTAAATTGGAGCATTATTTCGAAAACCTATGAGACTATTTCCTTTAACGCCTATTTGAGAGGTGTAGAGCATGGAAAAGTGTTGGAAAAATGTTTGCGATAAAACATGGTTTAAAACTTGAAGTGCCTATTCATAAGTAGGCATGTGTCTGCTCATTTAAAGTACCAGTTAATTGGTAGAGTGCTTCAAATGGGAAAACAAAATATTTTCTTAGAGTTTAGAATTCATTCATTTTATTCTGAAAAACACACATATATTTTTTACATAAGCTTAGGACAAATTTCACAGTATACAAAATAGCTTGTTGAAATTTATACCAGTTCTTACACGCAATAAGAATAACATTTTTGCTATTCATTAGTAATATTCTAGCTCACATGGTTATTTAAACAAAATATTTATTTTATAAACACATTGTGCAAATAAGGTCCAGAAATATAACTTAAAAAATTAATATAAAAATTCAAATGTTACGGTAAACGAGTTTAAAATACATTTATCATATATTTATTTATTTCCGTTTCGTAATCGGCTTACACTTCCCGTAATTGGAGGTCTGACAACCCCCCAGGACTTGCAAGCCAATGCTTAGGGGTCAGAACCTGTCGGTTAGCCAACGGCACGAAACCACAAAATAGAGAACTTGTTACGAGAGGTCGGAGTGAACATGAGGAAGCGAATGATGTGAAATGTATGAGAAATTGATGATAGGAAGAGATTGAGTAATTGGTAGAATGAGTGGCGGGGGAAACCGGAGGACCCGGAGAAATCCCGTCCAGAAGCCGCTTCGTCCACCACAAATCGCACATGCGGGTGCTTGGGATCGAACCTGGGCTGCCTAGATGGGAGGTGAGTGGTCTAACCACTCAACTTCGGCGCCGCCCATATTTATTTATACTAACAGTAATTATTTTAGAAAAATTACCACATTTCGCACTCTATAAAACTCTTGATTTTACAAAATTTAATATTTAATTTCTAAAAATTGGAGCATTATTTCGAAAAAGTATAAGACCAGTTCTTTTAATGCACTTTTAGAGGTAGTACGTTAGTTCTTAAACAAATTAATTAAAACATGTTTGATTGACACGTTTTTCTCTACCTCCCTGTAACAAAGTATTCTTGAAAAGCTTATTCTTCTACCTTCTCATGATAGTCGAGATAAGTATTAATATAAATGTGCTTATTACTTATTCTCTCGTAACCAGAAGTGAAATAAGGGAGTATAATAGACTAAAGTGATAGTTAAATCTTTTAAAAATTGGTTGCCATGTGATTGAAATGTTGTCTATTTGCATGACAGTAGTTGACAAATTTTCATATTAGAAATGCTCAAGAAATGCTGGAATCTACTAACACGGAATATATCGGAAATGGTTAACGTATGTTTTAACCTGCTCTGCAGTTTTTGGTGTAGTAAACTTTTCTCCATTTCCACATTGAGATTGAAGAGAACTTCAGATATATACCGTATTTTAATCAAAACCGGTAAAACATTTTTGAGAAAATAGAGTTTTTTAAAAAAAAATTCCATGTAAAGGGTGCTTTGAGGTGGAGGATTTTTCTTTTAAATCTCAGTCTCCCATCTTTGGAAGATGCCGAGTTACCGTCTAGACAGACAGACAGACAGACAGACACATGGACCCTTTCACTAAAAAGCCTTTTAGAAAAAAATGTATTTACAATGAAATCTCAGTATCAAATTTTTTGTTGAAATGAACATCCTTTTAATATGTACTGTTTACTAGTTAGAGAACGTAAACAATTGCATCGTGTTGTGCATTTTGGGTGCTGAAAATTTTTGCGTGAAAATCAGTTTAAATTTGAGCGTGCCTATTATAGTTTCAATTAATTGGTAATTAAAGAGCGCCAAGAGGGAAGTAATATATCCTCTTAAAGTTTAGAATTAATATCATTTTACTATGCAAAAGTCTGAAGTGTTCCACTCACATGCTTTTCTCTAGCTGTTTCACATATAAACAATTCTTAACAAGATTGTTATATCTATAGCATGCTAATGAGATAAATTAGCAAAATTGGGTATTATTACTTGTTTCATTGTAAGAAGACGGGAAATAGATATACTGAGAAAAAGCGATTTTCATATATTTTAAAAGTTGTTGACTATGTGAAACAATTGAAGATCTGTTCGCTTTACATGACTAGCATTAAAACAAGAGAGACGAAACGAAAGGTGGTTTCCTGTTTGAGAACAGTTAAAGTAGTTTAAAATTGAATACCAATAATACGAAATATCTCGAAAACGGCTGACTCTACATTTCAGGTTTACATCTTTTCTGTCGTAAGCTTTTTCCATCTCTTACCGTTTATCTGTTATGTAAATATCAGCAAAATTTATTTATGGTAAAGACATCTTCAGAGGATAATCCAGAAAATTAAAAATATACCTTTTACTTGTAATGTAATATTTTTAACGGTATTTTAATCAAAATTGTTAGATCCATTTTTGAGAAAAAACATTTCAAAAAATGTATCCATGTAAAAGACAGTTTGGTGTTAGGCTATTTTCTTGAAAATCTTCGTATCCTATTCTTGGAAGATACTGAATTTTCTTCGAGTTTTTGAGCTTTGCTGTCCCGCCCCCCTTAACACACTCACGTTTTTTTTTTCAGGCACCTCAAACTTTGATTTACCGTGAAATCTTGGTATCGAATTTTTGGATGAATTACAATACCTTCTCGGGCTAATATGTACATTGTACATAAGCGCTAGAGAAAGTAAAAATGTATGTTTAATTCTTTCTCTACACGTACCATGTAAATGGTGTATAGAGAAGGTATTTTATTCCACCAAAAATTGGATACTGGTGTTTTACCGGAAGTACATGTTTAGGGGTCCCCTGAGACCAAAAAGAAAAATGTTTAAAAGGCAGTTTAAGTCTGAGTGTGTCACTGTGGAAAGCATTGCTCAAAAACGAAATTGCCATTATATATCAAACTTTGTGTTTATGTTTACTATCTCCCAAGGATAAAACGCGAAGAGTTTCAAGATAATCCACCAAACCCAAAGCACATTTTAAATTAAATGTGCAACATTTAATTGAAAATGTTGATTTTGTCAAAAATGACATTTTTATTTTGATTAAAATGACATGTATTAAAGATATTTAAATGTATATCTTGAATTTTCTAGCAATATTCCCTGAATTCCTCTTTATTTTCGATGAATTTTGGCGAGTTTTGCATAACTAGTAAATCTTAAGAGATAGGGGAAAAAAGCTTACTACAATAAATGTAGATCTCGTTAAAACACACAATTTCTGTCCAATAGTTTTTTTTTTTTTTTTTTTTTTTTTGCAGCTTCTGAGATCTTCCTTATTATTCGTTTCAGCTTTAAAACACTTGTATTTCTCCTATACTCCAGTCAACTCCTGGCCATACAAAGAAAGGAATTTGAATCACATAGTAACCAGCTTTTAAAATATTTAACTATCGTTTTTCCTTAGTGTGTTCCCTTATTTCCCTTCAACTTACAAGGAAGCATGTCTATCTCGATTAGAATGAAGTAGAATGAAGAGCAAGTCTTTTAACAATAATTTGTTACAGAGATGCAGAGAATGTGAATGGAACACAACATAATTTTGTTCAAATTTCACGTATCTATCACCAGAAGACACAATCCTGTAAATAATTGATATGTTATAATAACATTTCGAACATGGAGGGGAAGTGAACAAATTAAAACAGCTGAAACTTAAGCAATATTGTAATGAATGCATTTGTCTTAAGCATGGGTAATACGATGATTTACCAAAAAGTTAAAGACCTTGAGATTTCACAGGGGAACCGAAAATCACGTGGTTCCAGTAATTTGTGTGATCCATTCCCGTAAAGAGGCGATATCCGTAAATATGGTATGAGATATTATCATATTACTGGACCTGACACCCATTAGTTCATTTTGTAGCGTCGCTAGAGGGCTTCCAGAGTCTCCTGTACAATCATTCTCGTCTCTCTCGCGTGGCACAATCTTTCGTACAACACATCCCATGCGGGGAGTCATAATTTGTCCCCAAAAGCTGGTAAGAAAGTAGCAAACTTCAGGATAACCTACATTAAGGATTGCTTTATGCAGTTGATCGGTTTTGAGTTCATGGTTGTTCAGACAGCCCCAACCAGTCAGAACCACATCTGTTCCAGAGCTGGGTGTAGTTTTTGCGAGTTTAATTGGCTGCAGTACTTCGCTAAATCGGAACGGTGAGGAAACCTGCAAAAATAAGTCCAATACCTAAGTTTGTAATTTTGGATTATACAATTAAATCATATATTTAAAAAATATGATGTGTACCATTCGCATGCCTTTCTCTAAATATGTTACAAATTATTGTTAAAAAGCAATCTTCTATTTCATGCAGTAGAGCTAAACATATGTAGAAATTGAATTTTTACTTGTTTCCTTCCTATTCAAATATTTAACAAATCTGATGTGTTCAATTCACATGACTTTATCTATAACTCTGCAACAAATTATTGTTAAAAAGTGTATGCTTCTATTTACTTCATGCTAATGGAGTTGACAAATTCCTGTATGAGAAAAGTGTAAGTTTTTTAAAGCTGAAACCCTAAACAAGGAATATCTCAAGAACGATCAACTCCACGAATAAAATGTATGGAACATAAATTGTGTCTTTTAAGTGTTCTAAATTTTTGGGAGGTAAGTTTTTGTCCATCCCTTGCGGTTTAGCAGTTATGCAAAATTCCGTAAAATTCATCCAGAATAAAGTAGTCTTCAGAGGCTATTCCTCGAAAATTCAAGATATACATTTATATGTCAGGTAAATATCTTTAATATACGATATTTGAATCATTAGAGCCATTTTTGAGAAATTAAAATTTTTGAAAACAATTTCCATCTAAAGGCTAGTTTCGGGTGGGGGGAACTTTTTTCAAAATCTTCGTGTTGCGTCCTTGGAAGATATTAAACATAAATACCAAATTTGGTGTTTTACCGACTTTTCGTTTTTGAGTTATCTTGTTATGTTCTCACACACACACACACACACACACACACACAGGCCGCGCCGTGACCGAGTGGTTAGAATCGGTCACCTAGACGGTCCGGGTTCGATCCCAAGCGACCGTATGTGAGATTTGTGGTGGACAGACCCGCTGGGGCGGGTTTTCTCCGGGTTCTCCGGTTTTCCCGCCATCGCATTCCACCGGTTCTCCTATCTTCATACATGTATCATCAGTGTCACCGCCTGCGGTGCCATAAGTAGTTAAAGCGGGCGTTAAACACTAGCAAAAAAAAAATCACACACACATACACAGCATTCTCTGAAAATGCTTTTTTTGGATACAGGGGGCCCTAAAACTTATTTACGGTGAAATCTCGGTATCGAGTTTTTGGGCGAGTGCAATATATTTATATACACTATGTACATAGTACGTGCAGGGAAAGTAAAAAATGATTGCAAAGCGATTAAAAGCGTTTCTTTGTATCAAGTGATGAGATCGAAGAGCATTAAAAGGAATAATATTTAAAGATTCAATATCAATAGCATGCACAATGCTTCCGTGATAAAATGCAAAAATAATGATTCAAAGAAAAATAGTTCTGAAGCAATAAAAAGGATTACTTTTTTCCTAATGTTGTTATTATTTCTGTAGTGCCAGGAGTTGATAAGTTCGCTAATGTGAATGACTAAGTATTTTAAAACGGAAACTAGTAACAAAGAATGCATCAGAAGTTTTACCCATTATGATTACCAATATTCAGCCAATCTGAAAACATCTTTTTTTTTTTTTTTTTTTTTTTTTTTTTGGTAGTTTAACGTCCTTTAACCTGCCTGGTCATATCAGACGATGAATGAAATAGGTGAAGTGATGCTCAAATGATCTCGGGGTCCATGGAGATTCAAGTTACTCAACATTCGTCTTCTCAGAATAAGTGAAAATCCCGGAAAAACCTTATCCGGGTAACTCACCCTAAGCGAGGTTCTAACTCACGATCTTTTGAATGTGAGGGAAACACGCTACCTCCCCATTACCCTGGAGGGCGAAAGAATTTTATGAAGTGAGATTTGGTTGAAACCACAACTGCTTCAATAAATATATTATAAATTGAATGAAATGTCTATTGGTTAATCAATTAATATAAAAGAGGTTTACTAAGGCTTTAAAATTCATAACATGAATAGAACCTTAAAAACCCTTCAGATTATTAAACAAGTAAAATCAATGCTGGCGGTTGTGCAGGAAATTCTCGATGGTATAAAACATTTATTTCAGTTAAGTGCATCTCTTGTTAAGTCATTCGAATGTTGTAGTCCATAGAGGCTGTACACAGGAAATTAAATACTCTGTAATAGATATACGCTAAGTTAACCAAAATCGTTAGAGCCATTTTTGAGAAATGTTTGGAATACTTTCTTGAACACCTTCGTGTCGCATCCTTTAAAGATACTGAACATAAATATCAAGTTTGGTATCCAGCCGAAGTTTCGTTTTTGAGTTATGCTGTTTTATTGTGTGTGTAGCGGATCGTCACATGATAAAGCAAGGAAAAATGACGAACGGCTTTCGACATTCGACTATCCGTTGTTGTGTAGCTGCAATGTTAATTTCTTTTCCTCTTTGTTTTTTACTTTCTGCAAGTTACATTTCTGAATGGGTATATAAATGAATTTATATATATATTTTTTTAGCTTAATGTCGTTTAGCCTGATTGGTCAAATGGGACAGTGAAATGAAATTGGGGAAATGATGCTCAAATAGGCTCGGGTCCGGGACTCCCACGCCGCTCATTGCGTCAACAGCTTCATCACCACATTCCCCATATCATCCATTTCCTCATGCTCAAGTCTGGCTGTGGTCAGACCACTCATTCCTGGTTCTCCATGCTATGGTTTCGTGTTGTTGCTCCCTGACAGATTTCCGACCTCAATGATTAAAAGTTGGGTTGCAGAGTTTAAAATGGGTCTACGAGCGCTAGTCTTGAGCTTCTCTCTGGACGCCCTGTAAAAATGACAACTCCTCAGGTTATTGAAAAAAAAGATCATCATTTAGTACTGGAAGACCGCAGATTGAAGTTGTTTTAGATATCAGAGGCTGTAAACATATCAAAAGAACGTGCAGGTAATATTTTAAGTAATATTTTGGGTTTTCACAAGGTCTGTGCAAGATGGGTGTCGCGTTTGTTGACACCTGATCAAAAGTTGCAACAAAAAAGACACTGCTTCTGTTAAGAATGAGCTCTGCCGTAAAAATCCCAGTGAATTTTTGAGACGACTTATTACCATGGATGAAACTTGGACACATCACTACACTCCAAAAAGTAAATCACAGTCAAAACAGTGGATTACGCCAGCTGAACCAACTCCAAAAAAGGCAAAGTCAATTTTGTCAGCTAACAAGGTCATGGCGAATGTTTTCTGGGATGCACAGGGAATTATTTTTATTCATTACTTGGAAAAGGGTAAAAGTGTCACTGGTGACCACTATGCAAGTTTACTGCAACGTTTGAGTGATGAGGTGAAAAGAAAGAGACCTCATTTGACAAACATCTTGTTTCATCACGACAATCCTCCGGCCCATCGTTCAGTCATTGCAATGGAAAAATGTACGAATTAAAGTTGCAATTGCTTAAACATCCCCCCTATTTGCTATATCTAGCACCCAGTGACTACCCCTTTTTTCCAAACCTCAAAAAATTTCACAGCAACGAGGATGTCATTGATGCAGTAAACATCTATTTTGAGGACCTTGATAAATTGCACTACAGAGATGGTTTAACTAAATTAGAACACCGATATGACAAATGTTTTAACCTTTCTAGAGATTATGTAGAGGAATTAAGCAAAAATAAATAAATAAATAAATGCTGTTTTCATTGACAGGCCCGGGACTTATCAGCCGACCCTAGTATTGTTTAACAAGGAAACTTATTTAATCCTTTATGCTATAATGGATCCTGATAGTGCTATTAAATCGTTTATAAATGATTTAGTGTATAAATTACGTAAAGCTGTGACATGCACATTAAAACACATTATTACCAATGTTTTATTTTTGTTTAATGTTTCCGAAATTAAATTTAGACTAGATTCGAAAAGCTTCATCTAAATGGGGCATTAATAAATGGAGCCAAGTTAGAGCCTATAAATTTAATATCAATATATTTATCATTAATGGTGTAATTTGGAGGTAACAAGCTTAGATTGGATTGGTTTGCGTTCAGTAAGTTCCAAAGCAGCCATAAAATATTATGAACATTAAGCTTGTCAAGGAATTGTACACTTTCATATATGCATTATTATTAGATATGGATATTGAGCATAAGGGAATTATATACAAGTAGTATGAAACAAAGTAGGGATAATTTATATGCTTCCCTGAAATATGTGTAAACAAATACAGTTTGATTAATTATGTATTGTATGATCTATGTTAACTACTTTAAAGTTTCACTAAGCTTTTATGGTCATAATATTTAGCATTATGATATACATACGTTTAAATAGCTTTCATTAATTCTAAATCTGGCATCAAATGTAGCTTGCAATGATTTGCCATTAAATCAGCTAGATACTACTTGCAGAGACATATAACTTCTACTCCGGATACCTTGTAATTCAGATAATATTTAACAGAATAACATTATTTTGAGCAAAGGTATTCTTTAGCAGCAATTCCAAAGCATTGCAATTGTCAACTTTTCCTTATAGATCATTCGGAATAGCATTAAATTCGTATCACTAATATTTTGTTGTAGATTACAGGCCAATTATAACATAAACAATTTAACTTAAAAGGTCAGAAATTGTGCAATTTAATATTTTCACAGATGGGTTTCCTGAAAGTGAGTTAAAACTGGTACCTGCAAGACAGCAATATCGTAATCTGCAGTAAAGCAATCGTATTTAGGATGGACAACGATTTTCTCCAGCTCGTAGACTTCGCCTCCATGATTTCTGATGCTCGATCCAGCTCTTAAACGGTAATCGGAAATCTGCAACCTTCATAACCAGACACGTGATTAGGAGAGTAACTTATTGAGCTAACTCATATCTTCAGAGAAAAAGTGATTACTCACGTCGGAATACAATCGGCAGCAGTGATCGCCCACATCTCAGATATTACACTCGCTCCACAGTTACGAAGAAAGCCCTCTTTAGTGCGCATTTCAAGGGATGACTGAAAGAAATCACACATTTTACTTTCTCTACACGTACTATGTACATAGGAAGGTATTGTATTGCACCCAACAATTTGATGCCGATATTTCACCGGAAATATATGTTTTGACACTAAAAATAATATTTTTAGAAAAATGTCTGGTGTGTCTATCTGTCTGTCTGCCAGTGGTGTGTGTGCGTGTGCGCTCACGCGCGCCTGGCCAGCATAACTCAACGGAAAGCCCTTTATATACCTCACTTGGTATTTTAGTTCAATACCTTCCAAGGATGAGACACGAAGGTTTTCCAGAGAATCCCATCCCAAATAATCTTTTACATGAAAAATTTTTCGAACATTTCTAAAATTTTGATTTTCTCAAAATGGCTCCAACGATTTTGATTAAAATATGGTATATTAAACATTTACGTGATAAACAAAATGTATAATTTGAATTTTCTAAGACTGAAGATATCTTTATTCTAGATGAAATTTGCGGATTTTTTCATAATTACTAAAATATAAGTGATAGACAAATGTTAACTTAACAAAAATGTAGAGCTGGTTAAAACACACAGTTTAAGTACTATACATTTTTCCGTGCAGTTGACCGTTCTCGAGATATTCCTTGTTATTCGTTTCAATTTTAAAATAATTATTCTTTTCTCAATTGGGAGTTTGTCAACTCCTGGGTATACAAACAGGGGAACTTCAGTTGCATTCCAACCAGCTTTTAAAAGATTTGATTAGCGCTTTAGTCTGTTATTTCCCTTCTACTTACAAGGAAGCAGGTAATAAGACCCTTTCTGCTAATTTTTCCTCGATTAGCGCGAAATAAATAGAAGAGTAAGATTTTTAACAATAATTTATTGCAGAGATGTAGAGAATGCCATGTTAATGGAACACATCAGAGCTTTATAAATATAAAGAGTTTAAATATGTTGAGTTTTTAACTGAATATTAACAGCCCTCCCCCAAAAAAACGATTTCGTTAGTATTATATGGTTACGTAAATGATGATTTCCAGTCAAGAAATCAAATGTGCTGTATTTGTATGACAGTCCCTAATCACGGTATTAGAAGTCATAATTATTTTGAATTTATTTAGCTCATACTAACAATTTACATAGTAGCTAGATAAGGCATTGTATTCCACAGAAAAACTAGATGTCAAAATTTCATCGGAAATATGTGCTTTGAGATCGCCCGAGTCCGATTTTTTTTTCAGAAAAAGGTCCGTGTATGTCTACGTGTGTTGGGACAGCATTCTCCTGGCTTAAAAAGGAAAAATGCCAAACTTGGTCTTTATGCTTAGTATCTTCCAAAACTGCGACACGAAGATTTTCAAGAAAATCCCCAAGCACAACCTACCCTTTACATGGAAAAATTATTGAAAATTTTGGTTTTTTTCAAAAATGGCTTAACGGTTTTGATTAAAATACCCTATATTTAGGATATTTACATCGCAAATAATTTGTATAATTTGAATTTTCTGGGAATAGCCTCTGAAGACTCTTTAAGCTAGATGAGTTTTGCAGAATTTAGCACAACGGTTAAATCGTAACAAAGAGACAAAACCTTAATACACAAAAATTGTAGCTCCCGTTAAAACACATAATTTATGCTGTAAACGTTTTTATTTTACAATTGGCCATTTTTTTTTCCTGATCATCGGTTTCAGTTATAAAATATCTAATTTTTCTCAAAGGGAACCATTCAAAACGAACCGAAACTCAATTTTTCCACACAGTGAGCATTTTTTAAAAGATCTGACTGTCGCTTTAGCCTAGTGTATTACCTTATTTTCCTCCTACTTACAAATAGGCAAGTAATAAGACAAATTCTGCTAAAGTTTATCTGATTAACATGATGTAGATAAAAATGATTTAGTTTGTATATGGAACAGCTAGAGAAAGTTATGTGAATGGAAAACATCACATTTTTCTTTCTAGTTCTTAATAAATCAGATGTGTTCCTCCCACAGATTTCAATGTTGGATGCAACAGATAGATACATATAAAACAGTGTGACGTCATGTCGTATGTTTGAAATTTCACTTTGTATGGTAGTGAGTACTCCTTCTCCCATTGTGAACGATAAGCTGTTTATCATTTAGATACGTAAAAGTATTTAAATATTCAAACCAACCAGAAGCAATATTTTGAAAATACAGGGTTACTACAAAAGAAATAGACAACTTAAACTGCCTGTAAAACAAAAACTATTAGAGATAGCAACCTTATTATTTTGGAGGTATGTTGAGAAACTCTCAAAGTTTTGTTTGTTACTATTGATAACGCTTTAGTGTTTTGTTTGTTGTTGCAGAAGCTGAAATGACGGAAAATCCTGTGGAAAAGGCATATTGCGTGTTGGAATTTGCCAGAACGCAATCAGCAACTGTTGTCCAACGACATTTTAGAACACGTTACCACAAAACGCCACCGACTAGACAGTCAATCTACGACTGATATAGAAAATTCGAGACAGCGGGATGTTTGTGCAAAGGGAAGAGCTCGGGAAGACGGAAGAGTTTCGGAAGAAAACGTTGAACGTGTTCGTTCTGCCTATACATAAGAAGCCCACAGAAATAGACATCTAGGGCAAGCATGCAATTACAAATTCCACAACAAACTGTATGGAAAATCTTGCGGAAGCGACTGCACATGAGGCCTTACAGATTACAGATGTTGCAGTTTCTGAGTGAAGAAGATAAGGTCATACGGCGTGACTTTTGCATCGACATGTTGTGACATGATGAAGACGATGCTGGTTTTTGTGAGCGCATCATTTCATTTTTGTGGTAACGTGTTCTAACATGTCGTTGGACAACTGCTGATCGCGTTCTAGCAAATTCCAACACGCAATATGCCTTTTCCACAGGATTTTCTGGCATTTCAGCTTCTGCAACAACAAATAAAACACTACAGCGTTACCAATAGTAGCAAACAAAACTTTGAGAGTTTCTCAACATACCTCCAAAATAATTAGGTTGCTATCTCTAATAGTTTTTGTATTACAGGCAGTTGAAGTTGTCTATTTCTTTTGTAGTAACCGTGTACTTAATTCCTCAAAAAAAAAAAAAAAAAAAAAAAAAGAGTAAGTTTTGTACTTTAGCGGTATTTACTTTCTCTTCACACACAAAAATTGCTATCGATATTTCAACCAACAATATTTGTTTTGAGGTCCCCGACTCCGAAAGAACATTTTTATAAAAAGCTTCATGTGTGTGTATGTGTGTCTGTCTGTGTCTGCCTTTGAGCAGCATAGCTCAAAAACAAAAACTCGGTTAAACACCAAACTTGGTATATAGGTTTAGTACCTTCCAAGGATGCGACACAAAGATTTTCAAGAAAACCCTTTCATCCTATCCCTTCACACGGAGCATTTGTCTAAAATTTCAATTTTCTCAAAAATGGCTCCACAGATTTTCATTAAAATACCGCATATTAAAGCTATTTACATCACAAATAAAATCTTCGTGTCGCATCCTTGGAAAATAATGAACTTATATACCAAATTTGGTGTTCAACGGACGTTTTGTTTTTGAACTATATTGCACGAACACATACGCCGACACACACGCGCGGACATGTTTCAAAACATGTATTTCCGGTGTAATCTCGGTATCGAATTTTCGTGTGGGACATAATACTTCCTCTATACACTAAGTACATAGTACGTGTACAGACAGTAAAAATCCGTTTCGATATGCTCAGTTTAAATCATACATAGAACTATATTAGAATTATATTATTGTCGCTTACCTGGTATGGAATTTCTTGTATTTCTACCGGCTGACCACCAATAACAAATATAGGGTCTATAGTATATGTCTGGTTAAGACCTCTGCATGTTCCAACTGAAACATTTCAGAAATACTATTACTGTGAAAACTGTTCCGTTTAAGTGCTGAAGCCTGAAGTCTGGATTGTGATTGATGCTTAGAATCCATAACTTATACATTATCTGTCACTAGCCAAGAGGAAATATGATATGCCACCTCAAAATGCATATCCAGGGATCACCAGAAATACAAGATTTGGGGCCCCCGGAGTTAAACCTTAATAGAAAGGTCAATATTTGTGTGTGTGTGAAAACAGCATAACACTAAATACATTATTCAATAGTTCAAACTTGATATAGTGTGTGTAATATTTTCCAAAATTTGATACGAGCATTTTTAGTAAACCCTTAATTCCAAACTATTCTTTCTTTATATTAAAATTTTCCGATATGTTTGCTTCTCTGAGATTTCTGCAAAAGTTTTGATCAAATTAACGTATATGTACTTAATATAAGGGATGAAAAATTGATACCGTCGATGCTCAATGGAATCGAAATATGTCTGGTAGTTTCAGATAAATTTTCATATTTTTCTACACATTTAAGTTTAACTTTTGCATTATTGAAAGTTATTGCGTTTAACGTTATACTGGATAAGTAACAAAAAGTATCGAAATGTTACGTTATTACCTCAAAGTGTCGCCAAATAGTTATTGGAACATAGTTCTGATAGATCTTGACTATGTTTCCTGTAGGTGAATGAATGGAACTTACATTGATTTTTGTGTCCAAAGGAAATATAGAAAATAATGGGGAAAGAGTAGAGGTATTGATTAATATGTAGGGATAACTGAGTTGTGAATGTAGTGATATATTTTGTGCACTAAATCACGGTTCTGCAATAGCCTGGCTTGGCAACTCACCCTCAGCCATTGCATTTACCTATTCCCTGTGACCAAAATCTGGGAATTTAGTAGAAGCAGGTCAGATTTAAGACGTGACATAGCACGGAGAATGAATGCACGTGTTCTTTCATTCCATCCTGTTTGTGTTTACGCAAAGTGACCTCGAAAGTTGTTTACAGGTATACTAATTTCCATAAATATTTTGTTATACCATTGGACAACACTGATATTGAATAAATATGACTGGGGAGTGGAACTGTTATGAATAGAGAGCATTAATAACAAAGATCGACAAGTAAAATATACAGATAAACATTTGGGCGCGGTAGTAAGTCGCATAAAACAGCAAACTGAAAAAAGCATATTATACTCACATACAGAGGAAAGTTTACAGAATCTAAATTAAAACTCTGGTGTATTTTATCAATATCTTTCTCTACCCACACTGCAACAAAGTAAATATTATTCTTTTCATATTAATTGATAAAATAAAATATTACGATCTCAATTTAGAAGAAAATTAAATAAAATATTCTTATATGCTATATCAACAATAAAACCTGCTCATAAATGCTCCAGTGTCAAAATTAAAAAACTGTACTCACCACAATAAGTAAATAAGAAAATAATTGTTAATAGCTGTTCTCTCATATTTATTTTCCAAGTTTTTTTTCTGGCAATTTAAAATAGTCTCAAATTAAGGTTTCGTTACTTATACTTTGGAAATGTTCCTTTGAATTACATTGGTGAATTTCTATAGTATTGGGATTATGTATAAGTTTGTAGGTATATGTAAAACTTACTATATTGGAATCGTTATTACCAGCTTAAAATCAACTTATACTTTCATTGTGCATATATTGTGCTATAGATAACAGGATCTGCACTTCCTGATGGATAAAAAAAATGTGTCAAGATATCGGTCGGTTAAAAGAAGGTAAAATTTTCTAGGTTGAATAGGTGATTGATTGTAAATTTATTAAGAACAGTTAAATTTTTATTTCTTAAATGTTATCAAGGGATAACGTTATGGTCAGAATTAGATTGAAAATATTTTGTGCCTTTAATTATACGTCAAAAATAAGTTAAATCTCATAAGTAGCGTAGGTTAGTAAAACTTCAAAATTAAGCTAATTCTTCCATTTGGTCTCAAGGCAACAGGGCTAAGTTTTGTACTCACCAAAATAAACAAAGAAGAAAAGAATCGCTGAGAACCGCCCTCGTTCCATTTTTTCCGGGTGGTTGTAAAATGTTTTTAATCGTCTCAAATCTTTTCCATCTTCTGCTCTGAGAGTGTATTTTCAGTAATTGTATTTATATGCTATTGCAATAATTTACCACGATAAGATAAAAGAATGTGTAATTGCCAATTAAAAATCAAGCAAATTTCTTCATGTAGTGTTCTGTAATAAAGGCAACATATTGAACTTAATGAAGCGAATATTTTATCATAAACATTAAATTCAAATTAAATATTTAATGAATACTACCTAATACGAGTTATACAAAAACTTATCAAGTGTGTAGGTTATTAATTGCATTAAAAATCAAAGTTAATTATCTTTGTAAACGAGCTATATTTCTTTTGCACATGTGTAAACAAAAATTAAATTCACTTCGTATATCTTGCTATATTAGATATAGGATCATAGGTAAATTTTTTTTATTTTCTCACTAAAGACTGCGTTTAAATTTGTGGTTTTCTTAAGATTCAGCCAAATAATTTCGAATTCTTCAATTGAAGCTAAGAGTGTTATTCACACAGGAAAAAATTAAAGGTGAACATTGTTCATGCTTCACATTAAAATGTTTGATATATTACATGCTTTCACTGATTCCTACTACTGTCCTCCATGGTCTAGGATAGGCTTCAGCAACCGGTTGCCGCTTGAGTAATCAGAAAGAGAGCAAATCTGCTCAATGCTCATGAGAAGCAGGCCCAGCATGGGCAATACTGGCTGAAAGAGGAGGATATACTGTTCATCCTGTACCTGCTCCTCTTTCTTGTTTACTGTGTACTGCGGGACTAACTACGCGAAAAGAGAACATTATTCCTTAAGGGTTGTGGCATTATGCTATACTTTGCCTTTTAACGCATAGTCAACCTTTCAGTGAAACCCTGCATGTAGTTCGGTGTGCATTATTTTCGAAATACGATGTTTTCATGTTTAGATTTATTCTGCTAAACCTAAGCTACGTAAAAACATTAATGATAATAATACAGTTATGTTTGCATGTTTGCATGTTTTTCGATACGATGTTTTTGGCTTTGATTTATTCTGCTAAGCGTATACCCGTAATAATATTAATCATAATAATAGAGTGAAACACTCGTGCTCCTGTTCTTTGTTTCGCTATGATGTTCTCTATTTTATTTTTTCTGCTAAGTGTACATATAAAAACTGATGTCTAGGGGTCAGAAGTCTTTCGGGGAGCCAATGACACGAAACTACAGAATAGAGAACCTGGAACGAGTGATCGGACCTTAGCCAGGCATGAGCGTGAGAAATTGTATAGTATCAAATGCAAACGAAGTGTATGATAGGAAAGGTGATGAAGTAATTTCTGGAATGAGTGGCGGAGAAAACCCACCCAGATGCCGCTTGGTTCACCACAAATCCTATGTGCGAGCACATTAAATCGAACTCGGACCACCTAGGTGGACGTTAATAATAATAATAATAACAATAATAATACTAATAATAATGAAAATAGCAATAATAGTAATAATTATACAAATAAAAACAATAATAATAGAAATAATAATAAAAAGAAGAACACAGTGAAACACTAAATGATCTCATGCATGATTTTTATTAAGGCGTCTTAATGTTTTAAATTACGCTTCAGTGAATCTAGGTTCTAATGTGAAATAACAAAACACTATTGGTAAACACTAATAAGTGCATTTATTCTGTTTGAAATAAAGATCTGTAACTGAAGTGGAAAACAATTAACAGTGTTTCGGGCTCTTGTATCTTAACACGGGCTCTTAGTACAAGTCTTGAAACTTTCTCTCGATGAGCTTGATTACCTCCCATTTTCGCTGATATGCAAGAAGGTTGCTCGTGCTATTTGCTTTCCCGCCACTAACCACTGTTTGCTTCCAATTGCCCAGTTGCTTTTTGCAACTGTTTTATTACAAGAAGGGTTTTCTGCACACCAGTTGGTCGAGCTGGTGTATAATCAGTGAAATCCAGGTATCGAGTTTTTGGATATTCTATCTACCATGTACTTTATATGTACAGTTTGGAGAAACTGTAATAGAGTTCAAGAATGTAAGACACAAAAAGTGTCTTTAAGCACTACATTAATGTAAATATCTGTGCTCAATAGTAACACAACCAATTTATTTTAACACTACCTAGAACACGCTTGTGTGAAATTTCTACAAATTCATAGACTAATCTCAATTCTTGTATTCCTACGGTGTAAATACGGACATATTTTATTTACGAGTGTTTTGGTATCAGTAGACAGGATATACGCAACTTTATGGCATAATTTAGAACAAAATCAACAGCACACGTTATTACCTAAAAAGTTCAGTTTTATCTCTCTTTCTCAGACTTTAAAATCGTTGTTAGTACCACCTCGTTTATATCCCCTAAAGTTATGTTCCTGGAGAAAACACAATAATTTTCTTAGTGTTTTCGGTGCATTTCCGAGATATCGATGAACTGATCTGCTGTTTCTTCTCTTATATTCTGAACGTCAATAAACAAAGATTTGAATACCTTTTGTTGGAACGAAATACCTATTCAGGACGAGCACCGGCTTCAGATATCTGTTTGTTATGCTCACAATAACAGAAATATACTTAACTTTTCAGCTCGTCTGTTGTAGCTCGCATTACATGTGGCAGCAATAAAAGTGCTTTGCACTTTGTTCTTTCACATTAAATTTCTTGCATAGGTGTAGTCCATTGATCTCAAATCACCCTTTACAGGAAATTTTTCCAAGGTTATGTATTTTTTTCAAACACTCCTCTAAAGATTTTGATTAAAATGTCATATTATATGGCAAATAAAATGTATTTTCTGAGAATAGCAATGAAATCCAATTTACTGTGAAAGAATTTGGAAAACCCATAAACCAGTGATACCCAAAGTCCTGCAATAAAAAAACAAAAAAAAAAACCAAAACAAAAAAACAAACAAACAACGTAGTTCTGAAGAAAGCGCATGAATTACGCCATAAAGATACATTGTTACTGTGGAGTTAATATTGAAAGTATTCCTTGTTATTTGAATTTTTTCTCAAATGGAAAGTCGTTATTCACTTTTACTGTTTTCGATCACCTTAGTATCTTCAACGAAATGTGTAATCTAACTACTTTGCAAAGTTTTATCTAAATTTTTTATGAAGTAGATATAAAATAGTCTCTTGTATATACAATTGGCAGAAAATATATAGAAATGGAGTATTCTATGTAGAGAAATAACCAGGATTTGTTTCTAAATGACACATAATACTGGAGAAGCAGTTTTTGTGTAACTGATGCTCAATTTCTCTATAATTTATAGTAGGTATTTTAGAATTTATTTAAGACTATATTTCATTTGACACAACAATAAAATATTTCACTAAAAGACATGTTAAAACACAAAGAAACAGTAATAAAAATAAAAGTAAAAAGTCGATTTTCCCATACGCTTGACTTTCTTATCACATTAAAAAACAAGAAGCATTCTTGAAAAAGCGCCGCACTCATCTACCTGTTTGTATGATGTATGCATGTATGTAAACAGCATAACTTAAACGCTAAACATCCATTATGTATTAAACTTGATATTTAAGTATATCATTTTCAAAAACTGCGACACGAAGATTTTCAGAATTATCCAACGATTCCCAATTACCCTTAAATGCTGGATTGTTCGAAAATTTTGATTTTCTCAAAGATGCCTCTAATGATTTTGATTAAAATACACATGTTTAGATGTTTAATGACAAAGAAGATATATATATCTTGAATTTTCTGGGAACAGCCTGCGAAAAGATCTTCATTCTAGGCGACTTTTGTTTAATTGGCAAGAAATAAGACAAAATCTTATTCCGTAAAAAAGGCATATCTTCTAAAAAAACACACAATTTGTTTCATAAAGATTTTTGTGGATTTAAGTCATTTCAAAATATTCCTTTTTATCGATTTCTAGTTTAAAATTGTTAAAATTTTCTCAGACAGGAAATTTTCATTCGTTTCATATTTATTTTTCTTTACTCCTGGCCATGCAAGCAGATTACAATGATAACACACTCGAGAAGTTTTAAAAATATTTGACATTGTTTTAGCCTATGTATTCCCTTATTTCCCTTCTACTTATAAAGAAATAAGCCCATTTCTGCCAATGTCCACCTAGATTAGCATCATTAGCATTTTTTCATTCCAGAAACAGACCTTTGTGTACTGAAATACCTGGACATTTCTAACTGTTGAACACTTTCTGCAACTAGTACACCTCTTAGCCGCTCTCTGTTTGGGAGTGGCTTTTATTATATCACACCAATTACATGTTCTATTCCAGAAAGAGATCTTTATGCAATGAAACACTTGTACACTTTCTGCCCTTCCTTCGCGTGCTCACTGTTCATTAATCGATGCACTGTTTTAAAGTTAGTATTGAGAATTTAGACTGCAGAGTATCGAAACTCTGGAAGAAATGAACGTTGTTAATGTTGGTTTCATTTATTTAGACATTGTAATTTGCCGTCATCAAATTATATTTACAAAACAACTATGATTTGGAATACATTGGCAGCAAGCTTATATTTTTCTTTTATTCTTTATTATTTTATTTATATATATTCCAGCTTAATGTATCGTGATATAGAGGTCATGTTTTAGAAAATACTGCTGATACTTTTAAATATAATTGTAGGGTTTATTATGTTACATTTAAAACACACTTGCATACTTCCTGACACTGTGAATGGTTACTGAATGATTCAGCTGTAGAAAAACTTGTACCTAAGCCGAGAATCGAACCCCGCTCCTTTGGGTGAGCAACCAGCACGCTGACATTTCGACCACAGAGACAGTCGAGTGCGTTTTTAAAAAAACTAATGTGTTCTATTCACATAACTTATCTTCTATGATATAATAAAAAACACTTCCAAACAGAGAGTGGATCAGAGATGTTCCAAGTGCAGAAAGTGTTCAAAGGTAAGGAATGTTCAGGTATTTCAGTACATAAAGATCTGTTTCTGGAATAGATCATGTTATAGGAATGATATAGCAAAAACCGCTCCCAAATACAAAGGGGTTGGGAGGTGTTCGGGGTACAGATTTAAGGAGGGTTAAAATTTTTTCTGTATAGACATCACCAGTAAAAACAGAAGTATTTAAACAACGGTTCATAACAACAGGTATTTTTATTTTGGAAATATTAAGTAATTAATTTGATTTAACTGGTTAAAATCAAAACGTATCTTCCTACAGATATGGTGCTAAATGCTGAAATTTTAAAAGAATATTCCTTAATATCAATGTATCAAAATGTCTCTTTGAAAGTTTCCTAAAGTGAATAATATTTATAAAAACATTATTTAACATCACAAATTACAACTGCAAAATAACAGCGCATCATTAATGATACTAATTTGCTTTTTAAATCTAACCTGTCTGACAACAAAACTTCCGTTAGATACTTAACTACATTCTGCAGTGCTTTGGGAAGTTTTTCTGAGCTCTAGCTGTATTTCTCTGAGAGAGGTTAATTTTGAATTTGGGCACGGAACAGCAAATTTGAACCTGAGAAAAACGGCTTTAAAGTTTCACATAGAAAGTCATTTAATCAGCGCAGCGCTTTAAAATGGCTTCAAAAAAGAGTGTTACATCAACTCTAGGAGCATCATTGCAAATATGACATTTAAATTATGGTGTATTTCCTGCAAAGAAATTTACATATTACAACAACATCGCTAAAAGCGCACTTCTGTTTTCCCTTAGGCACAAATTACAGCACAATAACAAATATATATATATAATTCTTCTGTGCGTTTGGATGTAACTGAACTCCTCCTAAAAGACTAGACCGATTTTAATGTAATTTTTTGTGTGTCTTCCAGTGGGTTCAAGAATGGTTTAGATTCTCAGTTTGGTTCATTGTTTATTTAATTAATTTTTTATTTATAAATTGTTGTTGATTTTGGAATGTTTTAGATTGGATCCGGCAGACTGCGCTACAATCGCAGTATCGAATATTCAATAATATTTTCTTTCAATTCCAGCTTTTCCCGACAGATGGTGCTACGATCAAATTCAGGAAAATATTTTATAACTTCGTGTTATTATTGTGTTACAAAAAAAAAAAAAAAAAAAAAAATGTGCTAATTGAAATATTACAATAGGATTCAGTTAATGTTTCAAGACTATACATTTTTCAAATTTAGTGTGGAATTGATGTGAGCACTTTGTATAATTTTCTATCAAATTTACACGTACGTTAATTAACAGCCACCCTAACCTACAAAAGGGTTTTAAATTTTCGAATTACAGACGTGACTACAGGACAACATTGTCGAGTCCGCTATATATCCTGAAATAATTATTGTTTATATGTACCTATTTAATAATTTATATATAAAAACTGAATCTTGTTCTAAAGTTTTCGTCAATTGCGGCTAAAGCCCTTAGAGAATAAATCAAATAAATATATTTACATAATATTCATGTCTTTGATATGGCAAAACTCAATCACTAATGCGGATGGGTCTGAAACATTTGGATGTGGAGAAATTAGGGTACGAATAGGACATTCTGAATATCGTTAAGCTATTTCTTCTAAAGAAGTGTTGTAGAAAGAAAGTTAAATTAACTCCTGTAAATCTGCTAAAAATTGTACTTAAAATCATTTGAACTAAGGTGCAATTTGTAAAATCCACATTTTGTAAGATATCTTGTTGAAATTTTAGTTGCACAAAGTTTTTGTGATCTTTTTACCATGTGTCTAAAATCTAGTTAAAAGGTTATTTGAATAATACTCTCTAATTATATTGATCTAAAAATATGTTTCACGTGAGGCGTTTTCAAGAATATTTACATAAAATACAAGCTTTGTTGTAAATAAGTTTAAAAATGGATCTACCATATTTCTAAATATTAACCTTAATTATTATGGAAAAATGTTACATTTTGTACTATACAAAGCCTATGATTTTCAAAATTTAATACGTTATATCCAAAAATCAGAGAATTACTTTAAAAAAAAGTTTATGACCATTTTCTTGATGTACTTTTGAGACATAGTATGGCAATTCTAAAACAAACTAATTAAAAAAGCATCATTTTATGGCGCATTTTGAGTATGCAAAAGATTTGCGAGAAAATAAACTTTAAAGTGTATAGCAGAGCTAATTGACAGTTAAATTGCGTCAAGTGAGAAAAATATATACTTCGTAGAGCACAAATTTAACATAATTTTATTACTAATTTTGTTGTAATTTTTCATAATCTTTTGTCAAGTTTCACGGATTTATGATCTTAAGAGGAAGTTGTGTAAATAAAAACCAGTTTACAAATGCAGCTATAAGGTAATGTAGAACATGAAGAGGAGGTGAACAAATTAAAATATCAACGTTATTGTAATTAATGCATTTAATGTACCGTAAAGAAACTACAAGAAAACGATGATGTACCATAACCTCACACTGCTACTGAAAATCACATGCAGCTCCTTAGTCCTCCTGTTCCAGTCGCGTAGATACACGACGTTTGTAAATTCGCTAATGGTAATATAGCCTAAGAAGGTCACTATATCCAACAGCTGTTTATCCTCCGTCATTAGAGGACCTCCAACGTCTCTTGGGCAATTAGACTGCTTCATGTCGAGTAACACCCCATGTAAGATGCACATGATGTAAATATTTATGGCAAAAGTTTCTATCTGCAAACAAATATAGTGCTTTATGCAGTTGGTTGGTTTCCGTTTTACTGCGATCCGTACCCAGTAACAAACAAAGGCTTCGGAAAAGATGTGTCGACCTTTTGCAAATACAATTGGCTGCGCACTTTGCTAAAGCGGAACGGTCTGGAAACCTGCAAAAGAAGACCTATGGCTAACTTTGGCAGTGATTAATACGAAATAGATTCTACATAATATGTGCATAGAAATATGCGGATGCTTTTGGTAAATAATAGTATACAATATTGAAAATACATTTTAATTTTTTTATGTAATTTAACGTCCTTTAACCTGGTTGGTCTTATCGGACGATGAATGAAATTGGTGAAATGATGCTCAAATGACTTTGGGGTCCATGGAACTTAAAGTTACTCGACATTCATCTTCTCATTCATTACCCGAAAACAAAACTTAGCCGGGCAATTCACTCTAAGTGAGACTCCAACTCACGGCCTTTTGAAAGTGAGGCTGACACGCTACCACCACACTGCCAAGGCGAGCTCATTTTAAATTGATCAATAAGGCTAAGAACGGATTTATTGAGGTAAAAGCCCTCCAAACAGCATAAAGGAGCAGCATCCCAGTGAACGTCAAATGAGAAAAAGGGGGTGAACTTTATGTACCATGTAAATGCTTAAAATTTTATTCTAACAATCCTTAAAATTTTACATCATATTGCTAGAAATAAAATGAAAACTTAGAGTTTATAGGTAACAGAAAAGTCATTCAATATACTCAACAATAAACCAAGTGATAAAAATATTATTTAAAATATTAATTAGTACTATGTCTATAATTGTATAGGTATTACTAGAAACGAAAAAAAAAATGTATCATCCCGTTTTATTTAAATGTTCTGATATATTATTCTATTTAAACAACTAAAATCAAAATCTATTCTCATCCTAGATATTTAACTATATGCACAAGTTCTACCTCCTTTAGTACATATGTACAAAAAATAAAATAAAATGAAAATCTGTATAATAACCAGGGCTAATATGCCACATTTTTTATGTTTATTAAACTTTACATTTATACATACATCATTTACATATAAATTTAAAATAAATTTAAAAATAAAGACAAACATTGGAAAAAATGTAAGACTTAAAATATAACTTTAAACAATTAAAAATATTAATAGAATTCCCAAAATTTCTAAAATATAATAAATAATAAACTATTTTCAAAACACACATTATTCATACATTCATAACTAATACAAATAATTACTATTACTACTTCTAAACAACAATAAAATAACATTAAATTACCAGATTTATAAATGTTTACATTTCATTTTTACTAAAATAGAGCAAATTATAATTATTATACTAGTTGCCCGCCCTGGCTTCGCACGGGTGGTGTACCTAATGAAGAAAACTCAGACAAAATCTTCCGTTTACAGTACGACCATACAATGAAATAAAATTAAAATTAGATAATTTGACAAACACTTTGTTGTAATGCCTTGTAATGGACAATTTTCCTTCCGGAGAGAAAAAAATAGCGCCGATAGTTTGCCGATTCTCGGGCACGCAACGTACAGCATGGTCAAACACAATTCAAGGTGTATTACACACACTTCTAATATTTAAATTAGGATTTATTGTCATTGTGAATGCAAGGCGCGCTTAAATTCAATCGGAAAGTCGGTTGACATTAGTGGTATTCTTGGAATAAGTATATCCTCGCCTTTGAACTTTCCTACGTTATAGTAACTTAAATCAAAATTTTCATACTTTTTAATAGGAATTTTGTTCCGCTGCATAATTTCGGCTGATTGATATTGCATAATATAATTATCACCAAGTCAACCTTGAGCTGTAAATTGTGTGGCGGGAATCCTGAAAAATCCATGAGTTTTGTTAGATAATTGACAGATAATTGACTTCATTTGGATTGGTAACGGAATTGATCGACTTAAATGAATGCATCTGTCCATCAATTTTACCCTGAATTTTTACACTCGAATCATCTACATTTACAGGTTGCTGCTAAAATGGCTCGTTGGCTCAACCAAGCATAATTTTTGTAATTTGCACCAATATTTGGAAATGCTTTTGATATTAATTCTTCCTTTGACGTTGTGAGGTGATAAAGATTTGATGGAAACGAAATGAGGTCAGAGGAAGTGTCAACAGGAATTTTCCCATTGTCAATGTCTAATAATGCCTTTGCATCTGAAAATTGCAATGAAGCGCAATGATCTGCGCAATGTAGCATAAATAGTTGTATTGCGAAAAAGGACGAAGTCAGAGCACCCATAAGTTAGCGTGGAAAGGATGACATATGCAGTTACCAGCGTGGGCAACCAAGATGTCGTTGGCATAACAACAGTAATGGCAGCGCATCCATAGTGTGGCTGGTATACGCTGGCATAGGTTTTAGGAGAAAGTCACAAAGTAACATGCATGCTTCTTCCGAATCTTTTTCTTGTTTTCTACCTCTTTCTTTATTTTCTTCTATGTCAAAACAGCAATTTCTAAGGCTAGCAATGACGTAACTAAAGAGCAAGTAGATCTGGTTGATCAATTGGTAAGTTTTATGTGATGATAGCTTTTGTGTATTAAATGTCTCCATTTAACCCAAAATATAACTTGATCAAATGTATTAAGAGCACCGCATTAGTAGTGTGATGGTGACACGGGTATTTCCATGTTCTTTAGCCAGCTCGTGTATCGCACAACGTGAAATAAACAACATCTGCAATAGGAAGTTAAACCTAAAATGGATCCCGTTATTCCAAGTTAATGCTTAAGTGCATTGTTTACAACTAGTTCATTTAAAAAAAAATAAAATGGCGTGTTATTTATGGATGCTCTTTAATTACTGCGGTTCTCATCGTCCCATTCTAAATTGGGTGTGAAAGACCGCTTATTTTTTGCTCAGAGGCCTCTCTATCAGGCTTGATGTTCTTTTGCGTACCGCAAATCTACGACACGGGACCAACGGCTTTACTTCCCTTCCGAAGGAAGCCTTGCTAAGGATTTTTACCCCCGAAAAAATCCGTCTCGCGACCTTGGGTATATGAAGTTAGCATGGTAACCATTACACCACGGAGGGCGACTGTTCATTTTAAAGAATTACAATTAAAATATACTTATTTTTTCATTTAAACGATGTGACCAAGGAAACGATAGTTAATACATAAGAAATATATTGGATTTTCACAGTTATCTTGTGTCTGTCTCCATAACCGGGTGCATTCCCTTAACATTGAAGATTACCGCTTATTTATCATTTATATATTTATATAAAATTTTTGTATCAGTAATTAATATTACAATATCTTTATTAATTCTTAAAATATTAATTTTTTAATCATTTAATTATCAATTTATTAAATTTATTAACCCCAATTTACTGATATCCAGTAAACAATAACTGGTAATCAGTTATTAAAATTCTAAATACTAAAAGCTAAATTTAATTTGCTGCAGATGCCCGGTGGCATATTATAGAAGTACTGGTATCCAGTACTAATTCTACCTTAAGTGTGTAACATAAAATTCAGGATTTACATAGCCAAAAATGTAATAACCAACATTCCAAAATTTACTACATGGGTAGTTATATTCTTTAATCCTTTATAAATATATTAATTTATCGCAACATTTACTGTATTTTCTTATCACTTCCTAAATCACTTATTAATTATTAGAATTTCACCAACTAAATTGAAAAAGAAGTTTTTATCTTAAATTTTAATCACTCATTTGTACACTACAAAAACCTACATATTCTTGTGCGGAAAATGTTACTAAAACTTTATATCACTTTTTATTTTCTCTATACGTACTATGTACATAGTGTATAGAAGTATTGTATTGCACCCAAAAATTCGATATAAAAATTCCACCGGTAATATATGTTTTAGGACCCCCTGAATCTAAAAAAAAAAAACAAAAAAAAAAAACATTTTCAGAAAAGCTTCGTGTGTGTCTGTGTGCGTGTTTGTTTGTGGATAGCATTGCTCAAAGAACAAAAAGTCCATTAAAGACCAAACTAGTATCTTCCAAGAATGCGACACGAAGATTTTCAAGAAAATCTCCCACCCCCAACTACCCTTTACATGTGAAAATTTTCGAAAATTTTGATTTTCTCAAAAATGGCTTTAACGATTTTGATTAAAATCCTGCATATTAAAGATATTTACATACCAATTAAAATGTATATCTTGAATTTTCTGGGAATGGTCGCTGATGACATCTTTATTCTGGATGGGAAATAACCGTTTCTGATACATTCCTTGATATTGGTTTTAATTGTGAAGTATTTATATTTTTCTCAGGCAGGAAGTGTCCGTTTTTCTTTTGTTCTACTCCTGGACAAGCAAAGAGCGACTTGCAATGACAATCGCAAAACGACAGCTTTCAATACATTCGACTCTTGATTTAGCCTAGTGTATTTCCTATTTTCTTCCTACTTATAAGGAACTAAGCAATAAGAACATTACAATCTGTGGGTCCTGTTTTGAAGTTAGACACAATCCAACTCTACGATGTAAATCAAGTGAGAAATTATATTTATTGATTAAGATTAACTCTGCTCTTAAGTTTTTCAGGGGTATCAATTTTGCATTATTTACAATTACTAGTTCGTTTCCAAAGACTAATTCGTACAGTAAGAATTCTCAGAAAATGCATTTATATTATATTTACAGTTGCATTAATCAATACTAGTTTTTTTTGATTGGATGAAATCCCCTTCTGTATAGAAGGTGTGAGTAAGTATTTATCTTTTAAATTCTGACCTAAACCTTTATTTCTTCATATACAATTCCTTTATAGCAGATGGAAGTGAATTATGCAAAACTATACCTTTGTAGTAAACCCATTTTTGGAATGGCAAAATTATGTGTTTCTTTATGCAAGTCCTGTATGCGTCTAGTGTCTTTGTTATATTTTCTACACACTTTGTAAATTTTTCTGGATTATTTATCCCAAACAAAGTACGATTAGAATATATTCGCAGGCTAATGGCAACCTTCAAAACAATTTGAAAAGTGGTTTACAGTGAGTTCATTGTCCTACCCCTGCCATTATGCTTATTACATTTTTTATAAAATAAAAACTTTTATTCATCTATCAAATTTTCCAAGAACATTATTCCATAGGTTCATCAATGAATGAAAATAAGAGTAATAATCAGAATGTTTATATTTTTAAGCTGGATTGATGATCGGATTACAAAACATGTAGGGTTCATTTTGGTAAGATATATTCAATATGGTGTTTTCAACTCATTATAAGACTCAGGAATTTTATATTGGTAGCTTCTACAATTTGATTACTCTCATATTCTATCCTTAAGTCTGAAATGTTTCTTTGCCTTGTGCAAAACTTAATATAGGTAGTTAGTTTTTTGAAAATGTATACAAAGTTTTTACTTTCAAAGCAAGTATGCCGTATATTTTTTTTACTTGAATCTAGAAGGGTACTGCTTTTGTGTTCATTAATTATAATACTTGTATCCACAAAATGAACAGGTTAAGTATTGTTGTTTATAACTGCAGATAGATCATTAATGCACAGTAAATATAGTAAGGGACCCAGTATAGAACCTTGTGGTTCACCATACTTTATTTAAAAAAATTCAGTGTAAGCATTTCTATTATTTGTAGTATTTATTATAACCTTTTGTTTTCTGTTCAATATGCAAGATACAACCCATCGATACCCCTTGCCCGTGATACCACAAAAGTTTTGATAGAAATATTTTATGATTATAACAGTCAAACGCCTTTGATAAATCACAGAATATTCCTAATGTATTAAGTTTAGTATCCAAGGAATCAAGAACCTCATTAATTAACTTGTAAATGGCGTCGTTGATTGACATTTTACTTTCCTAAAATATCACATTTATCAAGATGATGATAAATAATTTTAAATATAATTTTGTCAAGCATTTTGGAAAAATCTGATGTGTTCCATTCACATGACTTTCTCTACATCTCAGTAACATATTACTGATAAAAAGCTAATGCTTCTAATTACTTCACACTTCTTGAGAAAAATTAGCCGAAATAGCCTTATTATTTGCTTCTTTGTGAGTATAAATAAGGGAGTACCATAGGTTAAAAGTGTTAGTCAAACCTGGTTGCTATGTGTTTAAAGTCCCTTTGTTTGTATGGACAGGAGTGTTTTAAAGCTGAAACCAATATCAAGGAATATTTAAAATGTATATGACATAAATTGTGTGTTTTATCGTGATCTACATTTTGTGTATTTATCTATCTCTTATGGTTTACTAGTTATGCAAAATTCAATAAAGATCATCCAGAATAAGGGAGGCCTTTAGAAACTATTCCCAGAAAATTCAAGATATACATTTTGTTTGGCATATACATATCTTAAACACAAGAGATTTAAGTCAATCGTTAGAGCCATTTTAGAGAAAATCAAAAATTTAAAAATTCTTTCCATGTAAACGGGTAGTTTGGGGTGGAGGGATATTTTTGAAAATCTTGGTGTCGCAACCTTGAAAGACATCAAACTTAAATACCAAGTTTGGCAGTTAACGGTCTATTCTTTTGTTAACTATGTTGTCCACAGACACACACACATACACGGACCTTTTTCCAAAAATGTTTTTAATGGGTTCAGGAGGACCTAAAACATGTATTGCCGGTGAAATCTCGGTATCCAATTTTTGGGTGGAATAGAGTACCTATGATACACTATGTACATAGTAGTTGTAGAGAAAGTGAAACATTGTTCTGTGAGAAACTCATGTGAATGGAACACAGTTTTGTACTTTCTCTTGTTTGATATTTTTACTTTCTCTAGCCCCTTATGTACAATTTACACAGGGATAGAGAAGTATTGCATTCCAATTGTGTGCGTGTCTGTCTGCCTGCGTCTGCGGACAACATAGTTCCAAATGACCGTTAAATACCAAACTTGGTATTTAAGTTTAGTATCTTCCAAGGATGTGACATGAAAGTTTTCCAAAAATTACTTCTACCACAAACTACCCTTTACATGGAAAACATTTACAACATTTTGATTTTCTAAAAAAACGAATAACGGTTTTGATTCAAATGGCGTATATTAAACCTATTTACATTCCAATAAAATGTATATCTTGAATTTTCTGGGAAGGCCTCTTTATTCTGGACGAATGTTGCCGAATTTTGTGTAACTGCTAAACCGTAAGAGATAGACAAAAACTTGCTACACAAAAAATGTCCTTTACGTTTCTGTTGTGGAGGTAATCGTTTCCAAGCTATTCCTTGTTATTGGTTTAAATTGTAAAGTACTTATACCTTGTCATACAGGATGAGTCCATTTTTCATTTGCTCTGCTCCTGGCCAAGCAAAGAAGCGATTTGCAATGATAATCGCATAACCAAAACTTTTAAAACAGTTGACTATCACGTTAGAATAGTGCATTTCTTTAGTCCCTTCTACTTATAAGAAACTGAGTAATAAGAACATTCTGCTATTGTTTATCTCGATTAGCACTGTATGCAAAGAAGAATAAGCTTTTTTAAGAAATTTGCAGAGCAGCTAGAGAAAGTCATGTGAGTAACACATCAGATTTTTAAGCATTGCTAAAAACAAGGAATAAAATCTTATTAGTGAGTCATTTGTTCTTAAGAAGCTTTGGCTTATGAATGAGAAAGCCTGTGGCAGTCTTCGAGTATGTCAAGGTAATGTCATTAAAGACACTTTGTGCGAGTGCTACTGACAGAAGACAGGGAAAACAATGAATTAAATGTTATTAGTGAGTCATTTGTTTTTAAGAAGCTTTGGCTTATGAAAGAGAAAGCCTGTGGCAGTCTTCAAGTATGTCAAGGTAATGTCATTAAAGACACTTTGTGCAAGAGCTACTGACAGAAGACAGGGGAAAACAATTAAATGTTATTAGTGAGTCATTTGTTCTTAAGAAGCTTTGGCTTATGAAAGAGAAAGCCTATTGCGTCTTCAAGTATGTCAAGGTAGCGTCATTAAAGACGCTTTGTGCGAGTGCTACTGACAGAAGACAGGGAAAACAAGGAATTACTCGTTATTAGTGAGTCATTTGTTCTTATGAAGCTTTGGCTTATGAAAGAGAAAGCCTATGGCAGTCTTCAAGTTTGACCCACGTCAAGGTAGCGTCATTAAAGGCACATTGTGCAAGAGCTACTAATGGCGGTGCTCTAATCCGTCCACCAAATATCCTTAGGTAACATTCGGATGGAATTTAATCGCAGAAATGTCACTAGGATTGGCCCTTTGCCGCAGTAATTAAGGTGTTTAATATCGATGAGCTACCGGCACCGCAGCTGGCCGGGTGATTACGGATGCCACTTGGGTACAGAGGCTTTGACGTGCAGCGACGCATGTTAAGCTATCTCACCTTCCGCGTCAGACGCGAGGAATGAGACTGGGGTCAACTAACTTACTCGTGCGGCCAAGTTTGCGCACGGCTTAGGCCAAGTAACAAAGTAGCAATGCTCACGATATGGTGTTATACTCCATCACAAATGAGTATGGAACATACCTGATGTCACATGCCTTTCTCTACCCATTCTTATTTACTCTAATAGTTACCTGAAGTAAAACATTTTTAATGAACCATTCAATAAGTACAACTAGGTTTTACACTTATATAATAGATAAGTCTTCACTGTATATTATCAAATTTATTAGACAGTACTGCTATGAGTATTTCTGTTACAACAGCTTCATCACGCTGATTTTAAAACACTAAGTCTAAGGATTTGCTTCTTTTCAATCTTCGTACTGCATTGCTGTTTACCAGCTTACACAACACCTCGGTGTTTTCATGTACACCTAACCTTTCACCGTCTTTCGTGATTTGATTTCTTCAAAATCCCTGTGGATATTGTCATTGCGTACATACCAAGGTGCTTTTGCTATATCCCTTAGTAGCTTATTCTGAAATTTCTGAATGATATCGACATTCGTTTTCTTGGCGCAGCCCCATAGGGAAATACCATCATCCATACAGGTTTCAGCACTTGTTTACTCAGAACATTAAATTGTTGATTTATAATGTCCTAGTAACCAATACAGATTTCTAAATCTTGGATCTAGTTCACTTCTTTTCCTTTTTACATGCGATTTGCAGTTAAGCTGTTCATCCAGTACCAAACCTAATTATTTTACCTCAGTAAAACATTTTATGTATTCCATTCACATAGCTTTGTCTAGTTGTTCCACATACAAACTATTGTTATAAAAGATTATTTTATCTACCTCAAGCTAATCGAGATAAACATTAGCAGAACTGGTCTTATTACTTGCTTCTTTGTAAGTAGAAAAACCAACAGGAAATTGAAGGGTTGAGAACCAGATTGGGCCAAGCACCATTTTTAAAAATGGAAAAATAGAAGGTCAATTTTTTTCAATATCATAATTTATTGAGCCAAGTTACTCATAATTAAATGCCACAGCAATCTAAAATATATTTTCTATTTTATATTAGTGCAACATTAATGTGGCTTCATGCAAAATTAGGTTTTGCAGTTATTTATTGGGAGCTACTGACCTTTGCTGGGATTTGGCCCAGCTTAAAGAAATGTAACTAGGCCATTTCCATACATCTAATCAATGTCCTTCTGATCATCATTATTGACTTACACACGCAAACTCTTGTAAAAATCATAATTCACTGTAGGAATAAATGGTAGCATGGATACAAGATCATCCAATGCGCCAACGTGATTTGCTGCATGGATTTAGACCACTCTAACAGAATTTGTAGTTTCATTTAGACCGATATTTTGATGCTCTACTGTTGTAAACGGGAAATGCTGGACATGGCCCACTGCAATATAAGATGTATAACCATAAACTGTACCGACAGAAGGAAACAGCTCAATTTTGACTTCACATGGAGATGGCCCACTATGGTTTTCAGGCCTTCAATTGGAAAATAGGTGACATATAGGAAATTGACATGGATCGGATACGTGATGAGGAGAGAAGGTGGTAGTATAGCTAAAACGACTTTCGAATGGAATCCTCAAGGATCAACTACAAGCACAGAATAAGATTGCAGAGCAAAGTTAAGAAAGGGGCAAAAGTTTCAGGAAAGAACTGGAAGGAAATTAAGGCATTGTGAAAGAACAGAATATGCGTTCATGAAGACCCGATGTTTTCCAGAGGAGGGAGAGTTCCACCACCACCACTGCTTATAAGTAGAAGAGAAATAAGGACGGTATATTAAGTAAAAGTCTTAGTCAGATATTTTAAAAGTAGGTCGCTATATGAAACTATTGAGGTTCGGTTCGTTTTCCATGATCCCGTTTGCAAAAAGATAGATAGTTTAAAATTTAAAAAGTTATTTAGTTTAAAATAATGAAGAATATCTTGCAAACAGTGAAATCTACAACCAAAGTCTACATGACATAAATTATGTGTTTAACGAGATCAACATTTTTGTGTAGTACCTTTTTATCTATTTCTTACGGTTTAGCCGTTATGCAAAATTCTATAAAATCATTCAGAATAAAGAGGTCTTCAGAGCTTATCCCCACAAAGTTCAGAATATAAATTTTATTTATGATATATCTATATTTGATATACGTTAGTACAATCAAAATCTATGGTAAATTTCCATTAAGGACAAACACTTTAATGAAAAGCAGTATTATTGAACAAGTGGATGTGATTTAAGCTATGAAATAAATGAAAATATAAATTAAAATGTAACTACATTTCAAGCACTAAGTGGCACTAATAAACGAACATGGAAACAAAAACAAGAAAAGATATACAATTAAAATATTCCGCCATAGCACTTGAGACATACACACTAATAAATAAATACTTCAGCAAACTATAAACAACTGAAATCTTAAATAATGCAAAAGAGAAGGCCGATGTAGAAATAAAGATATAAGAACGGAACTAAACATTGAAGCTATTATAGAAAAATCTGATGTACTCCATTTACGTGACTTTCTCTAGCTGTTACACAAAAAAAAACTTTTCTTATAAAATATTGTTTTATCTACAACATGATAATCAAGGAAAATATTAGCACAAATAGCTTTATTACTTGCCTCCTTGTAAGTAGAAGGGACATAAGGGAGCACATTAAAATTTTAAAAATAGGTTGTATGTGAAACAACTGAAAAAACGGCAGCTCTGTATAAAAACAATATGACTTAAATTATGTATTTTAACGAGATCTACAATTTTTGTGTCGCAAGACTTTATCTGTCTCTTATGGTTTAACCGTTATACAAAATTCTGAAAACTCGTCCAGAATAAACTGGTCTTCAGAGGTACTAACAAAAATTCAAAATATACAGTTTATTTGTGATATAAATATGTTTAATATACATTTCAATCAAAATCGTTAGAGTCGTTTATGAGAAAAACTTTTTCAAAAACGTTTTTATCTAAAGGGTAGTATGGGTTGAGAGGATTTTCTTGAAAAGCTTCATGTCGTATTCTTGGAATATACTAAACTGAAATCCCAAGTTTGGTTTTTAACGGTATTTTCGGTTTTGAGCTATGTTGTCCATAGGCACACACACACACACACACACACACACACACACTGACATTTTCTTAGAAATAGTTTTTTCGGACTCAGGGGACCTCAAAGCATATATTTCCGGTGAAATCTCGACACTGAATTGTTTAGTGGAATGTAATACCTTCTCTATCCAGTACACACATTGTACATACAAGCTAGAGAAAGTAAAAAAAAAATAAATCTGATGTGTTCCATTCACATGACTAACATTTTATTCAAAATATCAATCTTTTATCTACATCATGCTAATCAAGATAAACATAAGGAAAATTATTCTTATTGCTTGCCTCCTTGTAAGAAGAAGGGAAATAAAGTAATGCACTGGCTAAAGCGATTGTCATAGCCTTTAATAGCCGGTCGCTATGCGAAATATTTGAAATTCAATTCCCTTTGGAGAGAAACAAGAAGAAAAACGTCTTCCCGTTTGAGAAAGGTTTAGGTGGCTTAAAATTAAAGCAATAATACGGATAATCTCAAAAGCGGTTAACTTTACAAAAATATATATAATATTAATTGTGTATTTTAATGAGATCCACATTTTATTTTGTTTGCCATAAAAACTCTTAAATATAAGGTATATTTATCAAACTTGTTAAAGGCATTTTTGAGAAAATCAAAATTTTCGAAAAATGTTCTATGTAAAGGGTAGTTGGGGTGAGGGGAATTTTTTGGTAGTGTTTAACGCCCGCTTTTACTGCTCTGGCACCGCAGGCGATGACACTGATGCTACATGAAGATGGAGCCCCGGTGGAATGTAATGGCGGGGTAAACGGAGAAAACCCGCCCCTGCGCCGCTTTGTCCAAAACAAATCTCACATGTGGTCGCTTGGGATCGAATCCGGGCCGCCTAGGCGAGAGGCGAGAGGTCTGACCACTCGGCCACAGCGCGTCCAGGAATTTTCTCGAAAATCTTCATGTCTCATCCTTGAAAGACTCTCAATTTAAATACCAAGTTTGATATTTAACCGATTTTTTCTTTTTGAACTATGTTGCCCCCCCCCACACACACACACCCAGACGGACATATTTCTGAAAAGTCTTTTTCTGGAATCAGGGGATCTAGAAACATGCATTTCCAGTAAAATATCGGATCAAATTTTGGGGCTCAATGCAATACTTTCTCTGTGCACTATGTGGATAGTACGCGTAGAGAAATTAATGAAATATAGGGAAGATTTGCTTGAACATTTAGAAAGAATTCCACCAGAAAGGATACCTAAACAAACAAAATAATAAAAACCATGAGGTCAGAGGTTAGTGGGAAGATCTTGGAAACGCTGGATTGATGTGGGACCGGAACAGGCAGTAGGTTAATCTTTGACTGAAGAAGAAGAAGTTGCAGGGGCCCAGGTTGAGTGCATATAAGGGATGCGGTAACAATAATTAAGGACGTAATTCATGCATTTTGCGGCAACAGCACTATATAGTAATGTTTTTCAAATGGGAAGAGTTTTACGCTGTAGTGAATGAAATGCGTTATCGTGTTCTGCATTGCCAGGTCGCTAGCCCCCACTCTTTTCATATTTCCCCTCTCACTCACACATTGAGCATGCAAATTTGCCTGGCGACAATGTTTATTCATTTGTATTATGAAAACTATTTGAGCTAAGAATCCGTGGTTTTTACGGTTCTGCTACGAATATTACTTCCTATCTTCCTCGTGAATTAAATTTTGCATAATTTGAACATTTTGTTTTAGCGCAAGTTGTATTTATGAGAGATGGAATCACTTAGGAATTTACTCCCCAGTTAAGCGTGAATGCAATGCACAGAAGTACTCTGATTGGCTGCCGGCCTGGTGGCGCTCAAGGATAAACACCATCCCATTTGAAAGTCACTGTAGCTGAAATGTGCTGGTGCGTTGTCGTGCACTTTTTATTCGGATAAACGGATCTTCTGCCCCCACTCCTTGTCAAATCAGGCCAATAGCTCACTGTAATGTTGTCCAGTAATGGTTTTCATTATTCTAAACAGTCACTGATTAGGACTACATCCCATGCGAAAAAAAAAATTCATTTTTTCATCTAAAAGCAAAAGGTAGAGTAAGACTTAGAAATGCAATGCCACAGCTGGGATTTGAACCAAGCTTACAAGCTCCTCAAACTTCATAAAGAATAAAGGTCTTCAGAGGATATTTCCATAAAATTAAATGTAAATATCTTTTCTATATGGTATTTCAATCATAATAGAGCCATTTTTGAGAAATCAAAGTTTTCGAAAATTTTTCTAAGTAAAGACTAATTTGGGGTAGGGAATTTTCCTTCAAATTTTATGTCCGTCGGTGGTTTACAGACTTTTCGTTTGAGTTATCTGTTCACTCACACACACACATACACACGGAGGTTTTTCTAAAAGTGCCAGTTTTGGATACATAAAACCCTAAAATGTGTATTTTCGGTGAATTTCGGTATCGAAATTTTGAGTGGAGTGTATTGTAATAGCATCGATTTTGAATCAAGGTACGTACTAACCGTCCTCGTACCACTTATAGACAGATAGAAAATGAACTGGGACTTAAACCCATCATTCATAGAATGTTTTAGCACGTACTAACGTGCGAAGAAGCCTGATGGGAACGGTTAATGATATCAGCTGACAGGTCCACCTGCGAAAATAAATCGCTCCTTTTAAGGGAGTAAACCAACAAGTCTTAGAACGGTTAAATAAAGATTTAAGGCATCATCGCCCTCACGCTGCGCATCTAATTAATTTGTCTTGCCGCGTTTGTTTCCATTTTGTGACGTCACAGCGATTCATTAATTAAAAGGCGTCGGGTACATTGTTCGGGTAATATCGTCACACGCGCCTCCAGTCATCCATTTTTATTTCCCATTGCCAGCAAATACGTACCACCAGACGATAATGAGATAAAGGAATATCAAGAATAAATCATGACTCCCGGTAATGAGCCACAGCTAAGGTCACATCTATGTTCCATTTTCATTATACTCTTCTATTTCAAAATGGATTTCTACATGCCTAACATTTCACGATTTCTGTAAACATCTCCAAATCCTTCTCGGTACTAGAACTGGAACACCAAGAAGGGTATAATTAAATTTTGAACGTTATTACTTTCTCTAGCACATAAGCACATAGTAACTAGAGAAGGTGTTGTATTTCACCCAAAAATTAGATGACGAGATTTCACAGGAAATATATGTTTTAAGATCCGCTGAGTATCAAAAAAGGATTATTGCAAAAAGGCTTATGTATGTGTGTGTCTCGACAGCATAGCTGAAAAGCGAAACAAATAATACCAAATTTGGTATATTATAGACAGACAGACAGGTAGATAATATCTTCCTAGAACGCGTCACGAAAACTTTAAAGAAATTCCCAAACTATCCTTTTCATGGAAGCGTTTATGAAAATTTCGTTTTTCTCCAAAATACCTCTGAAAAGTTTTAATTAAAATACCGTATTTTAATAACTTTACATAATAAATGAAATATGTATCTTGAATTTTCCAAGAATAGCCTTTGAGACATTTTTCGGGGTGAATTTCGCTGAACTTTGCGTAACTAAATAAAAACTTACTACATAAAAATGTAGATTTCGTTAAAGCACATAATTCGTGTCATATACGCTTTTTGTAGAGTTGACCGTTTCTGAGATATTATTTGTTATTGGTTTCAGCTTTAAATTACGTAAGTTTTCTCAAACGGGGAAGTAATTTTAAATTTTCTCTCTCGTATTTTACTGTTGGCAATGCAAAGCGAATTGCATTTGTTTCACATAGGACCAACTTTTAAAAGATTTGACTATCGCTTTAGATTAGTGTATTCACTTATTTCCCTTCTACTTCCAAGGAAGGAAGCAAGCAATAAGTCATTTCTGCTAATGTTTATCTAGATTAGCACGATGTAAGAAGATAACAGACAAAAGAATACTCTTTTGGAAGAATAGTTGCTGTGTGAAACAGCTAGAGAAAGTTATGATAATGAAATAGATATTTTGCTCCAAAGTTTAATCAAAATTAACCTACTTAGCAAAAACTTACGTAACCCTCCCTTGACTTATATGCGCACCTAAGATCCCTGTCGAGGAATAGACCAACATTGAATGAATAACCTGGAACGAATGATTGATCCATAACCAGGCATGTGAGTGATAAAGAGATTATATGAAATGAAGAGAAATGGATGAAACAAAAGATGATGGCAAAGTTGGTGAAATTATAGGTGGAGAAAGTCTGAGAATCCGGAGAAAATTTGCCTATACGCCACTTTGTCACCCACAACTTTCGCAGGTCCTCGCATGCCTTTGATAAAAGTGCTATGTTTGATTATGACCCCATTATATTAGAAAAACTATTTAGAAGTAGACGGAGACTATATTGCAGCCACATCTTTGACGGATTGCCATTTTAATGTTTATAATGAAAGTGCATCCAAACTTTGCACTGATATTTATAACATATTAACACACGTGTATCACATGGTATTTTTGTATATAAAGATACAGTAATAAATGAATTAAATATTTATTGGATGCAAAAAAATTCTATCAGGTAGTCGTACTTTTTCATTGCTTATACATACATACACACATATATACATATTGGTTTTTGAGATATTATACAGCCTCAAGTTAAATGGTGCGCCCTGTTATATATAAACTAAGCGTTGAAGAAAGAAGCTTCTTGAATAAAAGTGCTTAATATAATGGGGGAAAGTAAATGCCATTTATTGTGATTTAATTGCAGAAGGTTTGGACGAAAAAAAATCATTTTTAGAAAAAGGTTGTGTATGTATGGACAGCATATCTCTAAGGACGAAAAGAGCCTTAAATACCCAATTTGGTATTTAGGTGTAGCATCTTCCAAGCATGCGACACGAAGATTTTTTCAAGAAAGTCCCCCCACCCCCAACTACCCTTAACATGGAACATTTTTCGAAAATTTTGATTTTCTTAAAAATAGCTAGCTATTTAAATTAAAACGTGGTATATTAAACAGATTCACATGACAAATAAAATGTATATTTTCAATTTTTTGGAAATAGCCTCTGAAGACCTCTTTATTCTGGATAAAATTTTCTGAGTTTTGCATAACTGATAAACCGTAAGAGATAGGCTAAAACTTAATAGAAAATGTAGATCTCGTTAAAACACACAATTATATTATATATACATATGTACATATATTGTTTTTGTAGAGTTAATCATTTTTGAAATATTCCTCGTTATTGGTGTCAGCTTTAAAATACTTACACTTTTCTCTTGCGGAAATTTGTCAGCACTGTCTATATAAACCAAGAAACAAAGAGTACATAGCAACCAGCTTTTGACTATCCCTTTAACCTATGGTACTTCCTTATTTCTCCTTTACTTAAATGGAAGCAAGTAATACGATCATTTCCACTATTTACCCCCGATTAGCATGAAGTAAATAGAAGAAAAGGTTTTTTTAACAATAAATTGTGGCAGAGATGTAGAGAGTGTATATGAATGGAACACATCAGATTGTTTATTTTATCTTCTTATTCTCATAAAAACTAAACAAATTTTATATAAATAACAGTTCACTTTTGTGGTATATCTATCTGCTGCAGTTTAGCAGTTATGCAACATTGAGCAACATTTATTCCAAATAAAGAGGTCTTTTGGGGCTATTCCCAGAATATTAAAGATATGCATTTTATTTTTCGTGTAAATATATATACGCTATTTTAATTAAAATTGTTACAGACAGTTTTAAGAAAATAAACTTTTTCGAAAATTTTTCCATGTAAAAGATAATTTGGAGTCTAGTAATTTTCCACAAAACCTTTGTGTCGCATCTTTGGAAGATACCAAACTTATATACCAAGCTTGATATTTTTGAATTTTCGTTTTTAAGTTATTGTGCTTACAGATTTTCTGCTGAAATCCCAGTATCGAATTTTTGGGTGGAATGCAATACCTGCACTATACATTATATAAGTAGTACGTGTAGAGAAATTAAAAATCTGATATGTTCCATTTATATGACATTCTCTACATCTCTGTAACAAATTATTGTTAAAATTGCTTATTCTTTCAATTCATGCTAATCCAGATAAAAGTTAGCAGATATGCTTTTTTGTAAGTTAGAAGCGAAATAATGAAACACACAGGGCTTAGTCAAATCTTTTAAAAGCTGGTCGCCATGTGGATGAAATCTGTTTCTTTGAAGTGCCAGGAGTTGACAAATTTGCATATGTGAAAAGTTTTTAAGTATTTTAAAACTAAAACCAATAACAAGGAATATCTAAAATGTGAACACTAAGAAAAAAAAACTGATGTGTTCCAGTCATACGACTTTCTCTACATCTCGGTAATAAATAATTGTTACAAAGTTTATTCTTCTATCTACTTCATAATAATCGAGATAAGCCTTATCACTTCGTCCCTTGTAAGTTGAAGGGAAAAAAATTTAATGTGTTCTATTCACAAGATTTCCTCTAGCTGTTCGCCAACAAATATTTTATTAAAACATTAATCGATTATCTATATCATATTAATCCATATAAACATAAGCAGAATAGTCTTATTACTACCTCCTTGTAAGTAGAAGAAAAATAAGAAGATACAAAGGCTAGCGCGATAGTATTGTCCTTTAAAAGACGGTCGCTATGTGAAACACTTATAATTCTAACTCTCCTTGATTGCAAGGAGTAAACAAACGGAAAAGGGAAGAAAGAATTCTTCCCATCTGAGAACGGTTATTTTATATATTATGTTAAATCTAATGTGTTCCATTCACATGAGTTTCTCTATATCTCTGCAACAAATTATTGTTAAAAAGCATATGGTTCTATTTACTTCATGCTAATCGAGAAAAAATTAATAGAAATAGTCTTATTACTTGCTTCCTTGAGGGTAGAAGCAAAATAAGGAAGTATCATAGGTTAAAGTGATAGTCTAAAGCTGGTTGCTATGTGACTGAAGTTCCTATGTTTGTATGGATAGGAGTTGACAAATTCAAATCTGAAACCAAAAACAAAGAATATTACAAAAACCATCAACTGCACGAAAAGCATCTATATGACACAAATTGTGTGTTTTAAAGTCCTCTACAATTTTTGTGTGGAAAGGTTTTCTCCACCTCTTACGGTTTAGCAGTTATGCAAACTTCCGTAAAATTCAGCCAGAATAAAGTAGTCTTCAGAGGATATTCCCAGAAAATTCAGGATATACATTTTATTTGGCATGTAAATGTGAAATTTTAATAAAAATCGTTAGACCCATTTTTGAGAAAATCAAAATTTTCAGAAAAAGCTCCATGTAAAGGGTAGTTGGGTTTGGAGTATTTTCTTGAAAATACTCGTGTCGCATTCTTGGAAGATACAAAACTTAAATCAGGTTGGTATTTAACGATCTTTTCGTTTTTGAGCTATGCTATATACACACACATGGACCTTTTTCCAAAAATGCTTTTTTTTTTTGATTCAGAGGGTATCCAAAACATATATTTTCGGTGAAATCTCAGTATCGAATTCTTGGGTGGAATACAATACCTTCTCTATACGTACTATGTAGGTAAAAAGTAAAAATGTATATAACAAATTGTTTATTTTAATGGGATATACATTTTTGTGCACAAAAATATCTTAAACATAAGGTATTTTAATAAAAACCGTTAGAATCGTTTTTCAGAAAATAAAATTGTCGAAAAAATGTTGAATGTAAACTGTAGTTTGGGTGGAGGGATTTTTTAAAATATCTTCGTGTCGCATCCTTGGAAAATACCAAACTTAAATGGTATTTAAAGGTTTTTTGTTTTTGAATCATGCCACCCACAGAATACACGGACATTTTTCTAAAAATGTTTTTTGTTTATTCATCGGATCTCAAAACGTGCATTTCCGATGAAATATCGGTATGGAATTTTGGGTGCAATACAATACCTTCTTTATATACTATGTTACACAGTACGTCTACAGAAAGTAAAATATAAGTGACATAAATTGTGTTTTTTACGAGATCTATATATTTTATGTAGTAAATTTTGTCTTTCTCTTACGGTTTACCAGTTACGCAACATTCAGAAAGTTCATTCAGAATAATGTAATCTTTAGGGGTTATTCCCAGAAAATATAAGATACACGTTTTATTTGCCATATAAACATCTTTGAAACACGGTATTTTAAACAAAATCGTTAGGGCCATTTTTGAGAAATACAACATTTTAAAACATTTTCCGTGTAAAGGGTAGTTTGTGGTGGAGAAATTTTTCTCAAAATCGTGTCGCACCCTTGGAAGATACCTACTAAACTTAAATACCAAGTTTAGTATTTTAACTACTTTAGTTTTTGATTTATCGTGTTCACGAATACAAACACACCAACACAAACACACATACGGATCTTTTCTAAAAATGTTTTTTTATGCAGGGGCCCCCGAAACGTGTATTTCCGGTGAAATATGTTATCGACTATTTGGATGGAATGCAACACCGTTTCTATACACTATGTACGTGTAGAGAAAATAAAACAAAATTAAAAGTGGTAGGTAACCTTCCGTGAAAACGTAATCAAACCGCAATAATGAAGTCGACAATAATAGCACATGCATATGAAGTCATTGGATTTGCAAAACAAGGACCGAAGCGAGCATCACACAAATTAATTACGGGAGACAGAGAAACTGCCAAGCATCCCAGTAATTTTAATAAAGAAGGCAACTTCAAATTAAGTAATACATACATGGAAATCGTTACTCAACCCGCATACTGTCTGCGACATCTGAATAACGCTGCAATGTTCACAGCCTGCTAGAGAGGTAGCGAGAGATATAGGAGGCCTTGATAATAGCTAGCGGTTCGGTGTTTCTGCTTCGTAGGAGAAGATAGCAGAGGGACGACTAAGAGGGTCGGCTGATAAGTTGTGGGCCGCACACAAATATGGCGCCACTAGGCCAGTTACACGGTAGCATCTATAGTTTAAACTAGTGTCCATAGTTACAGGTCAATAGCTTGTTTAATTTTCGAATGACATTTTAAACAAAGACAGCTTTAGAGTTTTCACGAAAATGGAGGATTTGGAAAAACGAGCAGTGATCGAATATTTCCATTTGAAAGGCTTAACGTTTAAAGAAATCAAGAAGGAAATGGATAGTGCATTTAAAGACTCTGCCTCTGCACATTCAATAATTAAAAGGTGAGTTGCTCTGTAGAAGTGACAACTCCAGAGATCACTAAAAAAAATCTTTGTTTAGTACTGGATAACCGCAGATTAAAGTTGAGATAGCAGAGGCTGTAAACATATCAAAAGAACGTGCAGGTAATATTCTAAAAAATGTTTTGGGCTTTCACGAGGTCTGTGCAAGATGAGTGCCGTGTTCGTTAGACACCTGATCAAAAATTGAAAAGAAAAACTGTTTCTCTTAAGAATGTGGAGCTCTACCGTGAAACTCCCAGTGAATTTTTGAGACGGCTTATTCCATGTATGAAACTTGAATACATCACTACACTCCATAGTCAAAACAGTGGATGGCGCAGGTAAACCAACTCCAAAGCTTACAAGGTTATGACGAGTGTTTTCTAGGATGCACAGGGAATTATTTTTATTGATTATTTGGAAAAGGGTGACTACTACACAAGCTTACTGCATCGTTTGAGTGATGAAGTGAAAATGAAAAACCTCATTTGACAAAAAAAAGATCTTGTTCATCATGACAATGCTCCGGCCCATCGTTCAGTCATTGCAATGGGGAAAATGTGCGAATTAAAGTTCGAATTGCTTGAACATCCACCCTATTCACCAGATCTAGCACCCAGTGACAACCATCTGTTTCCTAACCTCAAAAAACTTTTTGATGGACGAAGATTTCACAGCAACGCGGAGGTCATTGATGCGGTAAACAGATATTTTGAGGACCTTGATAAATCACACTATAGAGATGGCTTAATTCAAACAAGAACACGGGAATGACAAATGCCTTTCTGCAGATTATATTGAGAAATAAAGCAAACAAAAGATTAAAGCTGCTTTAATTGAGAGGCCCAGGACTTATCAGCCGACCCTAATATTATCTGCTCAATCTTTAGTTGAACCTCCTCAAAACAAAATCCAGGCAACCAGTGCTCCATTATAATGTAGCCTTCCGCCATCCGAGCCAGAAATACGTCATACTTTCACAACCACGTGACGACTAAACTTGGCATGTTATAATGTATAGCGAACAAATCCCTTATTCCGACGACTTAAACGGCGACTAAAATGTTCTGTTAAGTATCATGGTGATGATAGTCATAATGTGATGTGTTCCATTCACATGCCTTTCTCTATATCTCTTTAACAAATTATTGTTAAAAAGCTTAAATATCTACTTCGTTCTTATTGAGATAAATATAGGTAGAAATACTTTCTTATAAGAGAAAGCAAATAAGGGAATACACTAGGCTAAAACGTCATTAAAAAATAGTTGCCATGTGAATAAAATCAATTTCTATACATTGCCCGGGGTTCACAATTTCCTGTATGTGAAAAGTTTTAACTATATTAAAACTGAAACAAATAACAAGCAAGCAATATCTCAAAAATGACATACGAAAAAAATTAATAACATAACTTGTGAGTTTTAACGAGATCTGCATGTTTTTTGTGTAAGTTTTTATCTATATCTTACGGTTTACTAGTTACGCACATTTCAGCAAAATTCATTCAGAATAAAGAGGTCCCTAGAGGCTATTCCAAAAAAATCAAAATATACATTTTATCGGTCATATAAATATATTTAATCGTTTATATTTTATGTTTTAATAAAAATCGTTAGAGCCATTTTTGAGAAAATCAACATTTTCGGTATTTTTTACATGTAAAGGGTAGTTTGGAGTGTGAGATCTTTCTCAAACCTTCGTATCGCATCCCTGGAAGATACTAAACTTATACCAAGTATGGTATTTAATCGACTTTTCGTTTTTGAGCTATCGTATTCACAGACACACGAACACATACGGACACATGGACACACGAGCCTTTTTCTAAAAATACTTTTTTTTGCGTACAGGGGACCCTAAAACGTCTATTTCCAGTGAAATCTTTGTATCGAATTTTTGGGTGGAATTTATTACCTTTTCTATACACCATGTATATAATACATGCAGAGAAAGTAAAAAATTGACCGAAAAAAATAATATGTATGCGATAACTTAAATTTAAACGCTGTCTGTAAACGCTCTATTCCTCCAGACCAGAACCGTCGACTGAGCTGTTTGTGCTGCTGTTTTCCACTCCAAGGTTGATAACCAGGTTAACAACGGTATCACTCAATATATCCATCTTCCAAATCAAAGCTCCTTATTTCGTTGCATGTAGCACTTGACCAACCGTCGGCCGGCGGCCCATTAAAAAAAAAAGTTCAGCACTATTACCAGATTTGCATTCTTCACAGAATCGTCACGTTCTTACATCGCGTATTTCACACGCTTTTTTTTTATGCGTTTTTTCCCTTTCAGATTTTTCTTTGCTAGCACTGTTTACTTGTAGTTGAAACGCCAGTAACTCAGAAGTACATTTCACTACCTCTTTTACGGAAGTATTGAACATTTTGTGAGAAATACCCAACAAACATTCAATACTAGTAGTTATTACATCACTAGGCAACAGTTTACCAGCCTAAACGCGTTATGTAACTCGACGAAAATGCAAGAAGAAATTCACGGCGACTGACCTCCATGATTCTAAACAGTAACAACCAGCAACCGTTACTGTATAAACAACAATACGGAAATCAGGTGGCTCATACCAATAACATTTTGGGGCTTGTAGCTCTGTTTAGCGACCCAAATCGGCGACAGTGTAACTCTTAGGTATTTTAAGAACTGAAGCTTTCCTGGCGACGTGTTAATTCAAAATCTTCTCGGGCTTCTAGCCAGGTAAAAACTTGGCTTGACACCAACGTTTCGAAGAAGTGCATCTTCCTCGTCTTCAGGGTGAACTGATGGTTTGAGCTTCCGGAGACTGGTATTTATAAGAGCTGGGATGAAGCTAACATCTGATTGGTTCGCGTGATATTATGGCCTGGTATTTAAGATGACTGAGACATGGACATTTTTTTTTTTTTTGCATCACCAGGATTGAAAAGAAAAAGGATGTCTTCACCTTTGTAAACATCTGATGGGTTCCTTTCACATGACTCTCTTAACTATTTGCCTCCTTATAAGTAGAAAGTAAACAAGGAAATACACTAGGCTAAAACGATGGTAAAATCTTTAAAAGCTGTTTGCTATGTGGTTGAAATCTGTTTCAATGAATGGTTAGGAATTTACAAATTTCTGTGCGAGAAAAGTTCAAGTATTTTAAAACTGGAAAAAATAACAAGGAATACCTCAGATATAGTCAACTCCACGAAAAAAACATACATGACATGAAGTATATTTTAACGAAATCTACATTTTTTTTTTTGTAGTAGGATTTTGTTTATCTCGTGCGGCTTACCAGTTGCGCAAAATTCAGCAAAATTCATCCTTAATACAGAGGTCTTTGGAGGCTATTCCCAGAAAATTAAGATATTCAGATTATTTTTCATGTAAATATCTATAATATACAGTATTTAATCAAAATCATTAGAACCATTTTTGAGAAAATCAATATCTTTGGCATTATCAGTATATAGTTAGGAGTGGGCTATTTTTCTCAAAATCTTCTTGTCGCATTTCTGGAATATACAAAGCTTAAATACCTAGTTTGGTAGCTTTTTCCGACTTTGTGTTTTTGAGTTATCGTGTTCACACCTTTAATAAAACTGTTTTTTTAAATATAGCGTAACCTAAAACGTGTATTTTCGGTGAATTGTCGGTATCGAATTTTGGATGGAATGCAATATTTCCTGTATACACTATGACATAGTACGTGTAGAGGAAGTAAAAGGTAAGTTTTGAAAAATTTAAACAAATAATAAGGATTTTCCTGGATATGGTTAGCACTACAAAAATAAGTAAATAATAAACATTACTCTTACGCTCTCTCTCTCTCCCCAACATAGTTATGCATTGTCGATTTCCTAAACAGGTTGATGTACTGGGCTGTTCAGAAATGGGTTTCATCGGAACATTTTATGGTAGGTACTTAGTTTTTGTGTGTTTTTATTCTGAATAGGCCAGTTTTAATTTACTGTTATAAAGAGTATGAACAAGCATTTATTGTAATGGGGAAGCTGTGCTATTAAAGACATCTAGTTACTTTAACTGTCAAACTATTATAAATGCATCGATTGCAGGTTTACGAGACACAAGCGAATGTTCCACATGTACAGGTCCCCATGGCCACGCTCGCTAAAGCGTTTCGCTTTGGTGCTTCGTGGGCAGGGGATTGTGGGTTCGAGTCCCGCCTTGAGCATGAGAGTTTTATGTTTGTCCAATGTGTATATGTTTGTGCAAAGGAACAGTAAAAAAACAGTAATCGTACAGTAAAGTGAACGGGTGGGGGTGTAAACAGGGGTATTCAGCGCAGGAATCCTGACTAGACTCCGGGACTGTATTAAAACATGTAAATAATGGAAAAGACGATACAAGTCGCATTTCAGTAAAGTGACCTCGATAATGTTGGCATCCACTCTCATCGCTGCTAGTATTGACGTCATGGTTGGACAAACGACTGGCGGAAAAAGTCTGAGAAATCTGAATACCTTCTACATACACACACAGTGGGCTTTAAAAAACCTCATTTTTGGTGTAGTAAGATTCTGCCTACATTTCACGAATTACCAGTAATGCAAAAGCCATTCAGAACGAAGACTTCAGAGACTATTGTCAGAAAATGCAAGATATACGCATTTTTACTTTCTCCATACGCACTATGTACATAGTGTATAGAGAAAGTATTGCACTTCACCAAAAAATTCGATACCGAGATTTCACCGGGAATATATGTTTTAGGGTCCCCGATATCCAAAAAAAGCATTTTCACAAAAAGGTCCGTGTGTGTGTGTGTCTGTGAACACGATAACTCAAAAACGAAAAGTAGTTAAATACCAAACTTGGTATTTAAGTTTAGTATCTTCCAGGGATGCGACACGAAGATTTTGAGAAAAATTCCCCCACCCCCAACTACCCTTTACATGGAACTTTTTTCGAAAATTTTGATTTTCTTAAAAATGGCTCTAACGATTTTGATTAAAATTTTGTATATCAAAGATATTTACCTGGCAAATAAAATGTATATCTTTATTTTCTGGGAATAGTCTCTGAAGAGTAGTTTACTCTGGATGAATTTTACTAAATTTTGAATAACTGCTAAACCGTAAGAGATGGACAAAAACGTACTACACAAAAAATGTAGAACACATTAAAACACACAATTTATGTTATATTCGTTTTTTTCGTGGAGTTCGTCGTTTTTGTGAGATTCCTTATTTTTGATTTCTGCTATGAAAAACGTATACCTTTCTCATATTTTAACTTGTCAACTCCTATCCATATAGACAAAGAAACTTCATTGATATAGCAACCAGCTTTTGACTATCACTTTAACCTACGGTTTCCCTTATTTCGCTTCTACTTACAAGGAAGACCATTTCTACTATTTTTTTCTGATTAGCATAACGTAAATAGAAGTATAAGCTTTTTAAGAATTATTTGTTGCAGGGATATGGAGAAAGTCATTTGAATGGTGCACATCAGATTTTTACTTTCTCTATACTCACTATGTGCATAGTGAATAGAGAATGTATTGCACTCCACCAAAAAATTCAATACCGAGATTTCACCGGAAATATATGTTTTAGGGTCCCCTGTATTCAAAAAAAGTATTTTCAGAAAAAGGTCCGTGCGTGTTTGTGTCCGTGTGTCTGTGAACACGATAACTCAAAAACGAAAAGTCGTTAAAATACCAAAGTTGGTATTTAAGTTTAGTATCTTCCAGGGATGCGACACGAAGATTTTGAGAAAAATCACCCCACCCAAAACTACCCTTTACATGGAATTTTTTTCGAAAATTTTGGTTTTCTCAAAAATGGCTCTAAAGATTTTGATTAATATATCGTATATTAAAGTCATTTACCTGACAAATAAAATGTATATTTTGAATTTTCTGGGAATAGCCGCTGAAGACTACTTTATTCTGGATGAATTTTTCATAACTACTAAACCGTAAGAGATGGACAAAAACTTAACAAAAAATGTAGAGCACGTTAAAACACACAATTTATGTTATATACATTTTTTTTCGTGGAGCTGATCGTTTTTGAGATATTCCTTTTTCTTGGTTTCAGCTTTGAAAAACTTACACTTTTCTCGTACAGGAATTTGTCAACTCCAGTCCATACAAAGGAACATCATTCACATAGCAACCAGCTTTTGGCAACACTTTAACCTATGGTACTCCCTTATTTCTCTTCTACTTAGAATAAAGCAAGAAATAAGAATATTTCTTCCAATTTTTCTCGATTAGCATGAAATAAATAAACGTTAAGCTTATTATCAATAATAATTTACAGAAATATAGAGAAAGCCATGTGAATGGTATACATCAGATTTTTCATGAAAATATCTTAAACTAAAATTCGTTATAGCGATGTTTTAAAAGATTAACAGAATATACATGAAGTTTGGGGTGGAGGGGTTTTCTTAATCTTCGTGTGGCATCCTTGAAAGAAACTGAACTAGATATAAAGTTTGGTGTATTACAGAATTTTCGTTTTTAGTTTGTCTGTTCTCTCTCTCATTCTCTCTTTCTCCATACACCAAAGCGAACTTTTTCCTACAAATTCTTGTTCTGGTTTCATGAGACATCAAAGCCATATGTTTCCGATGAAACCTCGATATAGAACTTTTTGGAGGAATATTGAACCTCTCCTACTTATCACACGTAGTAGAGAAAATTAACGTGCAAAGAACTCCACTGACGACGTAAGGGACTGATGCAATCGGTAAGAACAGCACGTATACGTGACACACACATACACACGGACATTTTTCTAAAAATGCTTTTTTTGGATTCAGGGGGTTCCCAAAACATGAATTTCCGGTATCGAATTTTTGGGTGCATTACAATACATTCTATTTACATTCACAACTCACTTTGTGCGATTTATATACATAACTCAGGGCTTCATCACTTGACATACAGCGAGCCCACACATGGTGACGTAATACAAGATAATACATGGCAGAGTGATGACGTGAAGAACCACTCTCTGATTGGCTAGATTTTTATGCTTGATATGAGCATTGGAATTTGGAAACCTCCGAGTTCAAGTTTTAACTTTACGCATATGTTTATGTTAAATGTCAGACCATGTGAACGCGTGCATTTGGATAAAAGGAAACAAGCTTCTATTCTTACGTCATGTTTGTGTTCAATTTTCGTGAATGGCTCTCAGTACTGACGTGTTTCTGCATTTTATACTAGCAGTAATTAACATCTACTACAAAGATCCAGAACAATGAAAATGAAAGGTAGAGCCTGCCCCCCTCCCAATACAGTACCACTGATGCTGCCCGCCAAAATAAGTTATGTGTTGTAAATAATCTGATGTGTTCCATTCACATGACTTTCTCTACATCTCTGTAACAAATTATTGTTAATAAGCTTATTCTTCTATTCAACTCATGCTAATCGACATAGACACTAGCAGAAACGGTCTTATTAATTAGTTACCTATAAGCAGAGGGGAAATAAGGGAATACACTAGGCTAAACCGATACTCAACTGTTTAAAATGTGGATGCTATGGGATTGAAATTCGATTCTTTGCGAGGCCAGGAGTTGAAAAGCTCCCGCATGAGAAAAGTTAAAGTATTTTTAAACTGAAACCAATAAAAGGATCTTTAAAACACTCCTCGAAAAAATGTCTATAACAGAAATTGTGTGTTTTAAGGAGATCTATACTTTTTGTGTAGTAGGTGTTTGTTTATCACTTACGATTTAGCAGTTGTTCAATATTCAGAAAAATTCATTCAGAATAAAGAGATCTTTAGAGGCTATTCCCAGAAAATTCAAGATAGATATACTTTAGATATTTATATGAAAAATAAAATAAGATATTTTAATCAAAACCGTTCGACTCATTTTTGAGAAAAACAACATTTTTCAAATTTTTTCCGTGTCAAGGGTAGTTGAAGTTGGAAGATTTTCTTGATCATCATCTTGTCATATCCTTGAAAGATACTGGACTTATATAAATAAATATTTAGTATTTAACGCGCTTTTCGTTTTTGAGTAATACTGCCTACAGACACACTTACGGACATTTTTCCAAAAATTCATTTTTTATTCAGGGATCTGAAAACATATACTTCCGGTGAAATCTCGGTATAGAAATTTGTGGTGCAATACAATACTCTCTATATACACTATGTACGTGTAGAGAAAGTAAAAAGCAACGGAACACGCGCCAAAACTCTGAAAAAATACTTATAGATGGATTCCGGCCATAAAAGCTCTGCCTACCATCTAAAACCCTCTTGGATGGAAAATGTGTTTCCACTCTCCCAGTCACAGACGAAATACAGGATGAAATTTCCCAAAACTACCTTCACCAAAGGAAGAGAGATCTGTAAAGCTAATGGGATAACAGAGAATTATATAATTGCCTGTTTTGTGCTAAGCCACTCAATGTATACTACCAGAGCTTTTTTTTATACAAAAAGGAAAGTAAAAGTATCCGGTGTTTATTTCACTAGGGAAGTTTTTCGGAAGCAATAATTTGTGAACACCGTGTAGTGAACCAGAGCTTGTTCGGGACTTAAGGGATTATAACTCTATCTCTCTACGATTGCCTCCCTTCCCCCCTTTCTCGAAAGCCTTCTTTTGATACGGCAGTCTTTTAAACCACCGTTCTGGCCTCCTCATATTTCTGCAGATATACCACCTACTACCAGAGAAAATAATGGAATGGTGCAGCGAGTTTGAATCGTTAAGCTCTGTAGTCCTGTAAGATATTCCTGTAGCCCCCTCTCCCAATCCACCAGACCGGGTTAGATTGATCTACTGAGGCGAGAAAAAGTCGTAAAATTTTTTCTTAACGCCGAAGTAAAAGAAAAGAAGAGAACGTTTCGGTAGTTACTTTTGCCACGGCCATGGATCCACGTTTTTTTTTAAAACTGTGACGAAGGTGTAAAAAGAGAAGGTTAGGAAGACCAAGCCTATAGTTCCTTCACAGAAACCCAAATCTAATTATCCCTATTAGAGACTTCTTTGTAGGTGGAGAAGAAAGGCAGATATGGAGAATTTGATTTAATTTTATCAAAAGATTTGCAGAATCCACTTGCGTCATCTCGATACCTACTGAAGTTTTTCTCTCTCCTTTGCTTCAGTTTGTATTCTCTCTAGCAGCAAGCGTTGCATTTCACTATAGATATTTAATTTATTAATGCTTTAAGCTTCAAAAACATTTTTAAAAATCTTACGTCTTCCATCAACATGACTTTCTCTGCATCTATATAACAAATTGTTCAAAACCTTGTTCTTCTATCCTGGCTTATTACTTTTTTTCTTGTAAATAGAAGGAAAATAAGGGAATACACTAGGCTAAAGGAATAATCAAATCTTTTGAAAGCTGATTGCCATGTGGATGAATTCCTTTTGTGTATATCGCCAGGGGTTGACAAGTTTCAATATGAGAAAAGTTAAAACGTATTTTAAAAATGTCACAAAATTGGTCAACTCCACGAGAAAACTGTACTAAGTTTTGTATGTCTCTTACGGTGGCCGTGGCCAGGTAGTTAGACCACTCGCCTCTCATCTAGATTGGTTCAATCCCAAGCGAACCGCATGTAAGATTTGTGGTGGACAAAGCGGCGCAGGGGCGGTTTTATCCGGATTCTCCGGTTTCCCTGCCATAGCATTCCACCGGTGCTCCATCTTCATTTCATGTATGATAAGTGTCATCGCCTGCGGTGCCACAAGCAGTAAAAGTGGGGTTAAGCACTATAAAAAAAAACACAAACGGACATGTTTGTAATGTGCTTTTTTAGCTCGCTGAATCTCAAAAGATGTATTTCTGGTGAAATCTCGATATCGAATTTTTGGGTGGAATACAATATATTCTCTATCTACTGGGTACATTGTATATATTCGCTATAAAAAGTAATAAACACAGTTTGTAGAAAAAATATTTGAATGTAACACACATGTTTACTTTGCCTTGTATTAGAAGTGCATAGGAAATACGGATTAGATCAGATAAAATCAGAGCAAAGTTGGTTATATCTGTGTTATAAACACAGTCCTCCCTTAGATCTGATTGGCTGGTAGTTGCAGCAGCGATCCTGTAGACCCAAATAGTGGAGCCGATAATCTTCTTACTTGAAGTGTAACGTGTTCACCTAATTATTGGAACGATAATCCAGTAATGAGGGACACAGAATAATGGCCCAAGTTGGTCTCGTGCCTTTGCTAATTTGATTCTGATAGTTAATGTGCATGATGCCATAGCCTGGCTATAATCCAAACTTTGTTCTTTCTGGCATCCCCCTCGGGGCCCACCCCCTGCCTCTGTGAGCTTGCCACAACCTACTATCGATTCACTACGTATGTATATTTTGTGGGGAAGCTACACACCAGCTTCTCTACCCATCATAAACAATACAAATATTGAAAAAACTGCGTAAAATTAATGTTTTGAAATATCTGCTGCGCACTCGAAAATGAAACATGATTGCAATTCATTTGTAGGTTAGTTATTCTGTTTTAAATAACAGAAAAGAACATGATGGTGTTTGTGAACCCACTCCCCCAAGAGGAAAGGATCTTGTGTCTTTAAAAATATTAACTCGAATTCTCCGATGTTGCGAACAAAAATGACATTTATGCCTGTATCTTGGTTTTTCTCTTGTACAATGGTGTGCTGAAAAGTAATACTTCCTAGGTTTTTATTCTGTTTGCAATATCAGTGGACGTAACCATGTCATACACATTACTTGGTCATCCTTCCCGCTTCACTAACACACGTTATAACCCTCTAGCGCCAGAGGGCTCCGATGTGTAGCGTCTAACATGGCGGTGTGCAACGTGACTATGTCGGTACGTCAGAAACAGCGTGCTGTAATCGAGTCTCTAATTGCAGAAATTGTATCTCTAATTGAAATGCATAGAAGGATGAAAGATGTGTAAGGCAACAAGTGCATCGACAACAGTAGTGTGCGTCTCTGCAAGAATTGAACGCCTTAGGTTCACTGTCATCGATCATCCTCCGTACAGTCCCGACTTGGTCCCATCCGATTTTCATCTGTTTCCTAGACTTATAGAATACCTTCGAGGTGTTCACTGTGATATTGATGAAACGGTGCAAGCTCCGGCAAACGTTCTACAGTGACGGTATACACAAACTGGTATAATATGGAGGCATGAAGAATAAAGGTGTAGAATAGTAACCCAGTTTGTTTTATTCCAAACGTTAAGGGTGTTACCAGGAAAAAATCGGAGGCATTACTTTTTAGCATGTCCTCGTATATGACACCGTTTACTTGCAAGCAAACATTCTCATGGGGATAGAGAAGTGTTTTTCTTCTTTTAGCATATTTTAATGTCAAAACAATTGCTTATACACATTTTTATAACGCGATTTCGATTACTTTGCGAGTTATAGGCATATTAATTAAAAAGAGCGGAGGGGGGTGACTTTTGGTTTCCTGTGAAAAGAAATAAGATTTCTTACCTTAATTGAAGCTTTTCAGTATTACTACAGATCTCCAAATGTTGTTATTATTCCTGAACATATTCCATGCAGTAATGGTACTCCACAAAAAAGAGTGTAAAACATAATTTCACTGTACACCATCCTCACCTAATAACTGCCACTTTTTCACATTTAACACATAGTCGTAAACATCTTAAATATAAGAGATTTTAATCAAAATCATTACAGCCATTTTTGAGAAAATCAAAATTGTCGAAATGTTTTCCATGTGAAGGGTAGTTTCGTAATGTGGCGGGAATGCACATTGTGTTGCATTCTTGGAAAATACAGAACTTAAATACCAAGTTTGGTATTAAGCGGACTGTTAGTTTTTGAGCTATGCTGCCTACAAACGCACACATGCTTACTGATAGAGATACACACAGGGACATTTCTCTAACTTTTTTATGGATTCAGGGGGTATTAAAATATTTATTTCCAGTTAAATCTCGGTATTGAATTTTTGGGTGCAGTAAAATAACTTCTCTATGTACATAATACGTGTAGAGAAAGTAAACAAATATGAAGCGATATTAAGTGACAGTCATACCTTTTAAAAAGCCATCGCTTTGTGACGGTTTTAGACTTCGCTTGACCTGGAGAAAGGACAACGAATAACGACTTACCCTGAGAACAGTTTAGGTGTTGTAAAATTGAAATTTACAAGAAGTATCCCAGATATGGCTAGTCCCACACAGAAAATTTTGCGCTGTGACAAAATTGCGTGTTTAAGGATATCCACTTTTTTGTGCAGCAAGTTTTGCTCTTACAGTTTTCCAGTTATACAAAAGTCACTCTGGTGAAGAGGATGGGCTATTTCCAGATAATTCAAGATCTACATTTTATCTGTGAGAAAAATATGTTATACATGTGGTATTTTAATCAAAACCATTAGACCCATTTTTGATAAAATAAATGTTTCCATGTAAAGAGCAGTTTATAGATGCGGAAGGATTTTGTCGAAACGCTTCGTATTCCATTCTTAAAAGAAGCTGAATTTAAATACTAGGTTTGGTATTTAACATATATTTGTTTTTGATGTGTGTGTTCAAAATTTTTTCTGGATCAAGTGGCCCAAAAGAGAGATATATTTCCGACGAAATCTCGAAAAAGAATTTTTGGTTGGAATATAATATTTTCTCTAACTACTACACAAAATACGTGATATGTCCTGGTATACCTTAGTTACGCGTCGGAACACACCCATAGCTTTTTCCTAACCTATCTCTCCACATAATGCACAGGAAAGTGTATAACAAATTCTACTCAAACATTCGATACCGTGATATACGTAGCTTTTGAGATAGCTCTGAATCAAAAAGAAAACAAAACAAAACAATTTTTGCTAGAGTGCGAGTGTGTGTGCGCGAGAGTGATCGTTTGTCTGAAAAGCATCACCAAAAGATTAGCCTTTAAATGTAATATTTTTCTTTTTGAAAAGTGTATTTTCTATAAATAGCTGTAACAATTCTGAGTAAAATTACACAAATTTATGACACTTTTATGCAAAATGTAATGCACATCTTGTACTGAAAGTTTAAGAAACGTTGTTTCCAAATAAAGTGTTTATATGAATTTTCTGGAAATATCCTCTGGTTTTCATGATTGAGTTTTAAATAAAGTTGTAAATCTTTTTAGAACCTACCATTTCAGCGATACTTCCTGTTATTTTTTCACTTTATAAATAGTTATAATTTCTCAAATATAAATTGATTGTATGATTTTGTTTAATTTGAATGCCTTCACATAGGTACCACCTCTGATCTGATTTGTCTATCGCTTAACCTTAGTTTATCTTCCTGTTGTATTTCCAAGTCAATATGTAGATAATAAAACATAAATAAGCAAACGTTTATATTGATTAACATGAAGTACACCCCTTTGGAATAATATTTTTTTAAGAGTCATATGCATGAGGAAATTGTTTTTAGTGGCTATCCAAATGATACATTTTCGGTGTCACATTTTTGGGAGGAATGCAATTCTTTCTCCAGGCAGAGAAAGTAACAATTAAACATGCAGCATTTTCGGACATCTGGATGCATAGCCAACTATATTCATATATTTATTCTGTTATGCATGGCCTTCAGTGCTAAAAATGGCAACAGAAACGCAGGAAAAAGACACCTCGGTGCGCCCCAGAGAAATAAATCAGCGTCAGGTAGAGGAACTCGCTTATCGGTAAGCTGGCATCATGAAGTGTGTAATTTACTACCGTCTCTAGCTTTACTATTTTCATTTAAGTGCCACGTTATGGTAAATAAGGTGCTATAAAGCTATAACGGTACATTACACCTTTGGCACGTAACTTTAAGTTTCTACTGCATTTCTAGGGTGTTAAACATTCACTTTTTTCTGAGATATAATAAATAACCAGAGATGGCTCCGGGGTAACCTGATACCTCACATTTGGAAGCTCCTGGTTTCAATTCTCCTGGACCGTCTGCTCAAAGCTTAGTTTTTTGTGGTTTTCCCTGACCAATAGATAATGCTGGGGCTGTTTCGTATCTACAACGATTTTCTTTCCAGGTTTTCCCTCACATTATGTCTACTTTCTCTGGTATATTTACAACATACATAGTTGATAGAGAATATATAATATTAGTCAAAAATTCGACACGAGGTTTCACCGAGGTTTCAGACCACTAAATCCAAAAATTACCTTTTTAGAAAAAAAAGGTCCTTGTGTGCCTGTGTGTAAGCAATCGTGTGTGTAAGTGTTTGTGTCTGTGGTCAGCATAACTAAAAAACGAAAATATGGTTACATACCAAACTTAGTTATTTAAATTCAGTATCCTTCAAGGATACGACACGAACATTTCAGAAAAATCCCCCACCCGAACTACCCTTTAGGGAACATTTTTCAAAAATATGACTCTCAAAAATGGCTCTAACAGTTCTATTAAAATACCATATATTTAAGAAATGTTCATGACATTTGAAGTGCATATCTCAAATTTTGTGGGAATAGCCTCTGAGGTCCTCTTCATTCTGGGTTACTTTTGTATAACTGGTAATCCGTAAGAGAAAGATAATTTGTTTACTCGACAAAAGATATAGTTCTCATTTAAAAAAAAGAGAATTTAAATCATATATATAATTTTTGTTTGTAGATTTATCCGTTTCCGAGATATTCGTCGTTATTGGTTTCAATTTTAAACTACCTAGTTAAAATTTACTCAAACGGGGAATCAAGTTTGGTTTTATTTCTCTTTTGTATTTACTCCTGGATATCGAATTTCAATTGTTTTACATAGTGACTGGCTTTTTCAGAAATTGGACTATCGGTTTAGCCTAGTGTATCACCTTAATTACCTTCGTTTAGAAGGAACTAATAGAACAATTTACGCTAATGATATGATGTGGATACCAGAATAATCTGGGTAACAATAATTTGTAGTGAGAGTCATCTAGTAGTCATCTAATACACGATTGCATAAACATAGAACTTCGGACAGCAATAATAATGAATGAAATTATTTAGAATGGAGATACTGGCCTCTCAGCAATATTTTGTAAATATATTAAATCCATAAATATCCAAGCCAAACAAATGTATAAATATATTGTTTAATTAATATGTACTAATTCTGAGCACAGATTCTACATACCAAACTTGGTATTGAAGTTTAATATGCTCCAAGGTTGGGACACGAAGATTTTCGAGAAAACCTCAACTATCCTTTACATGGAACATTTTTCGAAAATTTTGATTTTCTCAAAAATGGCTCTACAATTTTGATCAAAATACTGCATATTAAAACTATTTACATCCAAATAAAATGTATATCTTACATTTCTGGGATAGCTTCTCAAAGCCTGTTTACTCTGGATGAATTTTGCTGAATTTTGCACAACTGGTAAACTATAAGAGATAGACAAAAATTTACTAAACAAAATAGTGTCTCGTTAAAACACACAATTTGTCATATACGAGGGTCGTTTTCTTTTTCAACCTCCGATAGGCTATAAATAAAAGACAAGTTCATAGAAAACAATTGTTTAATTACTAAAAGTTTTGTACACTTATGGTTACTTTTCAACATAATCACCAAAAAAATGGAGCAGTGTGCGGACGAGCGTTGTCATGGATCAACACAATTCCTGAAGTCAGCATTCCTCTTCGTTTGTTTTGAATGGCTCTCCGCAAATGTCGTAAAGTACGAAGATCTTCAAAACAACGTCAATGCTCATTTGAAATCATTGGCATCAACATTTTTTGAAGCTGGTATTGCAAAGCTTGTTCACAGGTACGATAAATGTCTCAATATTTTCGGTGATTATGCTGAAAAGTAATCATAAGTGTACAAAACTTTTAGTAATAAAATAATTGTTTTCTATGAATTTGTCTTTTATTTATAGCCTATCGGAAGTTGAAAAAAAGGCCTTCGTACACTTTTTTCGTACAGTTGACCGTTATCGAGATCTTCCTTGTTATTGGTTTCAGTTTTAAAATACTCATATGGGAACTTGTCAACACCGGCCACGTAAAGAAACGGATTTCAATCCCAAAGAACCATATTTTAAAACATGTGACTGTCATCTTAGCCTAGTGTATTCCCTTATTTTCGTTCTACTTATAAGGAACTAAGTAATAAGACCGTTTCTGCTAATGTGCATCTCGATTAGCATTAGATAGATGAATAAGTTTATTAACAATAATTTGTTTCAGATGTACCTAAAGTCATGTGAATGCAACATTTTTTTTTTCTTTGGCGTTGTATTTTGTCAATATCAAAGCTCTAAACAACAATGGTAAACTTAAATATTCATTAAAACTTTACAGGAAATGAAATTAAAATGCCTATATATCTGTTGAACTGAATCACAACAACTTTCTTTACTGCAAAACTTCACAGGACTAATGTTACTAAGGTTGACCATTCTTATATATATATATCACGTGCGCACATTTTCTTGGAGCTAGGCTCCGTCTTCATTCGGTACGTCTCGGGTAATTTCGGAATCAGACAAAGTGACAACATTGAAACATAGTGGGTTGAATACTAAGATTTGATTCTGTCTGTTGTTTCCAGAGTTCACGCACGTACACATGCGCTGTATTTCGTTTAATAATTCAACTACTTCGCGGTAAATTAGACAACCACCCACCATAATGGCTGAGAGCCTCAAAGAAACTTTCTTCGGTTGACAACACTGCAGAAATATAGGTGGACAGTCTCTCTCTTCTTACTCCCGACTTTCGCTTCCCCATAAAACTAGAATAGTGTGTATTCCCCAGATTTTCACAACAAAGCACTCCGCATATGAGTATGTGTTTTGAATATAGCGATTCTGCGCGATATCCCTTATCGAGAGTTTATCCAGATTACCGATCCTACGAAATCAGGAGCGGGGTTCATTGTGGCGCACTCATGAATACGGAAAGCCATAAAAACAAGAGTTTCAAGAGTACAAGCACGTGCAGGGTTCCTTTCCCAGAGTGGTAATGGAAAGGAATGCTAAAGTGTTCGTTATGATTACATAGCTGAATGATATGCAAATGTTTCTATTGTTTACTTTGAATGCAAGCGACATAAGCCATTAGACATCGCGCTCCGACTGCATTTAATTAACTTGCGAAATTTTACCGTGCATATATTTCCATATTTACATGGCCACTGCACAAATACAGCAGTGTTGTCTTTTGTGAAGCGGTGATTCTTTTAGCAGACCTCAATGTTGTTTCACTCTGAATTAAATTTGTTCAAGAAAACGCAAATCTATGCGGTGGTTCACAGAACACAAATATTTAGTTTTCTGGTTTATGGTTGGCAGATTAAGAGGGTCGCGCTGAATTGTCTTTATCCTGTAATAGTCGTTAGGTTCGGTAGCTACTGTTCAGTAACAGGTACTGTATCACTGTTACAAGAAAGTACAGTGTTACTATAAATGATTTTCCGATTATAAACTTGAATATATATCGTTAGGAGACACTTAGAAACATGAAATCGCTATTAATGGAAAGAGAAATACGAATATTTGTTGTAATGTTGACGAACCTGTTGCATAGGAGAGATATAGCAGAAAAATTACTGTAAATGAAGACAAGAGGACATTTTGTGTGCTAGATGCTTACATTTCCGATCTGTTTATAGCTCAAAAACGAAAAGACATTAAATTGATATTTACGATTATCATATTCCAAGGAAGGTTTTCAGAAATGCTCTCTCTCCCCACTACAAACTATTCTTTACATGGAAAAAAACTTCAAAATTTTGTATTCTAAAAATAGCTTATATGATTGTCATTAAAATATTTACTCACAAATAAAGTGTATACTTGAATTTTCAAGAAATAGCCTCTGAAGATCTCTTTATGTTGGATAAGTTTTGCACAATTTTGTATAACTGTTAAACCTCGAAAGATATACAAAATATAGAACTCGTTAAAACAAATAATTTATGTCATATACGGTTTTCTTGTAGATTTGACCGTTTTCGAGATATTCCTTGTTATTGAATTTTAATTTTGAACTACTACCTTTTTTCGAAGGGGAAGCCACCTTTAGTTTCATCTCTTTTACTGCTGGCCATGCAAAGGGAACTGAACCTCACAGTTTCACATAGCACCAGTTTACATTAGCGCAAATTCTTATTTCTCTTCTACATGTAAAGAAACAAGCAATAAGACCAAGTCTGCTGATATTTGTCTTGATTAGCATTATGTAGATTAAAGAATAAAATGTTGTAAATATGTTTTATACATTGAACAGCTAGACAAAGTTATGCTAATAAAACATATCGGATTTTTTTATTGTGATATATGATTATATTCCAGTCGACGGTTCTGTTCGGATACTCGTTAATCTGTATGTGTTAGACAATAGCCATCATGGTCTTTTTCTCCGTACCGATGCTATTTTAGCTTTGCACCATCTAGATTTTGTTAGGGTGCCAGCCAGCCTAGCTACTTAAATATCCGCCAGAAAATTGCAAGCATTTCTCAACGCAAACAACGGCGAGCGACGGACAGTTTCCTAAAGAGATGCCAAAAATGTATGAACGACGGTGACCAGTTACGCGTTGATAACTTTGGCAAGTAAAGCCTTTAAAATAGCCAAAAATGTAGCAAGGCTTCATTCGCGCCTTTCTATGCCAGCGGCAGATGGCAGAACACCGCGCAGACGGTTCGGACGCTTTTGGATCACCCGGCACAAGTCAACCTGTTCTATTGGTGCGCCATGGGGTCGAGGACTGAAGGAGTGCATTGCCCAATCGGTTTTGCTGTTTCTCCACTCCACAACCCCAATACACACCCGCCATCCTACAAAACCCACAATCCCGTCAGAACGTGGTTAAGTTCTCTCTGAGAACAGGGACACGTCTAATACACCTCGGGCTGCCCTCAGCCTGCCAATCACACTGGACTGGCTGTTTCTTACTCGCGTAGCATGTTGTACCAGAGTGGCACCAACGAATTCGTGGAAAGATCCGAGTTCTCGTTAAACGTTCGCATTTTCACAGCACTAGACGTATTTTTAAAGTTTTGAGTGTACCATGCTCTTGACCTCCGCAACTCGATGTGAATGCTCCGTAGTCCTCATTCGTTAGGCTACGCAACACTGGCGACACCGCCGTTAGAGTAGTCTGAACTGGAAGGAACTATATACCGTGTGGAAGGAAACTTATATTTCTTTTAACATGTGCTTCATAGAAGCATTACAAACAGAGTCTAGTAGCATTCTGTTCTTTGAACAGTCGATTCTGAACAAAATAATTGGTTTTTATTCCAAAGTTGATGCGTACTTCCACAAGAATGTGCGAGGATAACAGTTTATTATTTGTAAGATGCGTGGAGAAACGTATTTCTGACATTAGCTTTCTAGGAATTATGGGCTTATTATATACTTTACAGTATATTTTTATACTCATAGATTCCATTTTTATGAGAATTAAAAATGGAATCTATGAGTATAAAAATAATTAAAAGTATATAAAATGGAACCAAAGTTTTCCTACATTCTTAAAAGTTTGAATTTTGGGAAATTTTTTTTTTAGGGAGGAAGACAGGGTTTCGAAATAATTAATCATTTAAAAGGATTAAAGGAATATTCCAAGAAGCTTTGTCATACGTGAAATAACTCGTTGCCAGCTTCTCTGTTTCTTGTTTTCGAAAAAAAAAAAAAAATCTGAGTAGGAAAGAGTCAGAGACAAAATCGTAAGATACAAAATGTGTTCCAACTAACGAGACCTCACACTAGTTTAATGTATTGAGCTCCCTTCCAGCCGCTATGAAGATCACATATTTACTACTTTCCCAAGAAGTAATCTTGCTTGTTTACCTTACCTCGCCATTTTTGGACGTTAGTGTGTATTTTACTTTCCGGAAATATTCGCTTATAGTTAAATTCTCCTTCCACAAAAACCTCAAAGAAATAGCAGCTAGTTGAATTGACGGCGTTCTATGAAAGCCACCGCTAAGGAAAGCAAGAAAGCGTTAGGTATATACCTGCCGCCCAAACATCGCTGTCCCAGCCCGGGATTCCCTAGAGAAACTGTAGGAGCCCAGTTCCTTGCCGAGAGGAAAATAAACTCGGTAGAGACCGCAGAAAAAAAAAAAGAGAGAGAACACGCGGAGTCTTTTAATTTCCCCGATGTACCTAATAATAAAACAGGTCTGTAACACAATGAAAACTCCTGCAGCAACCACGTACCGCGGGGGATAAAAATCGCCAATGGAAAAGAATTAAAATATTATGTTGCCTTTGTAAGCATATAATGGAATTACATTTCAATTGCCAGCCTTCAGAGCAACTAGCGATATATTTAACGCTGTGTACGATATCCAATACGTAATACGATAAAACCTGTTACAGCTAAGCTATCTAAAGAAAGAGGAGGAGAATTTAACCTCTACGTCCGCTTATACGTGTTCTATATCCACCTTTATGTAACAACTTTTGATCATGCCGCTTTCACAAAAGAGCTTGTGTGTTCCATGCACATGAATATTAGCTGTTCCGCAAACGTACTTTTCTTACAAAGATTATACCTTTATCTACATCATGATAATCGAGATAAACATTTGTGGTTTTCTCGGGCTTTCAGCCAGGTGTAGATATGGTGAGGCACCAACGTTTCGGGAACATAAATAGCGGCCGTCTTCAGGGTTGCTGAATGAATTGACACGAAACGAGCAGTTGACAGACTGAGGGCAGCCCAACGGTGTGTTATACGTGTTCGCATTCTTGCTAGAATTTAACCATGTACTGACGGGAATGTGGGGTTTGCAGGATGGCGGGTGAAAATGAGGCTGGGGAGTGAAGGGAGGCAGCAAGTTTGCAACTCAACGGGTGCCAGTCGTGGTGCAACAGCCTTTGTGCAAAGCTGGTGTAAATTAGTTCACAAACTGTTTATTTGGGTGGGGGGGTTGAAAATTTGAATCCAAGCAACTCTTGAAGGACTGTAAGTAACTTAGCCGTAGTAGCTGCTGGAGGGGCTCCTTCATTACCGGGCATACCCGCAAGCCATGTGGGGAAGCCGTTATCAGCGGTTTCTGGGATTGTAATCCCCAAGAGACCTAACGAGAGCGTTCCGATGGAACGGTAAATCTTCGATGAATTTTACTGCCCGACGCATAATTTCGTCCTCTAGGTAATAGCAGATCAGAGGCTTCGCGCAGGAGTTTCGTAGGAAAGAAGAAAGGGACAGAATAGATGGCCCGGAGGCATCAATTCTGTACCTTTTGAAGTAACAACAGACTGGAGTATACCGCTATCCTTAGATCTTGCAGGCGTATATTAGCAAGGGGACTATGAGATCCCTCAAAAAGCGCAACTTAAGGGGAACCGGCATCCTGGATTTCAGCATCGGTAAAAGGAGACCGTAGCTCCAGTGCCCCGACACCTCAGTTCCCGGATGCGCTCCCCGAAAGTAACACCCTTATCAACTTTCACTCGCAAATAGTTGATGTTCGTCCATTCAATCCTTCGTCAGAGGTACGTGAATGAAGGGAAGTTTGCGGGAAATTGGCGTTTGGTGAAGAGGATAGCGTGGCTTTTCTCCGGGTGATGGACAACTGTCAACGCTCGTACCACTCTTGGAGGAGGCGGAGGTGTCTCTGAATGGGGTTGAAGGCTCTGCGTGGGTTTTTGTTTGTACAGAATAACAGCTCGTCATCAGCATATTGAGCTATGTTGACGTGCTGCTCTATTGGAAGGTCGGCCACGTAGACGCTGAAAAGTGTGGGGGATAGTACAGAGCCTTCGGGGACTCCGACTCTTATTGACTGAAAGAATTGACCAGACCAGAGTAGTTGGCAGGCTGAGGGCAGCCCGAGGTGTGTTAGACGTATTCCTATTCTCGGTGAGAACTTAACCACGTACTGACGGGATTGTGGGGTTTGCAGGATAGCGGGTGAAAGATGGGGTTGTTATTGAACTGATGGGGTCTTATTAATATAGGTATGCTTACGAGCTCCGTGCGGGCCAATCAGCGCGCCGAGAACAATGCATGCTCTCGAAACGTTGTTCCCTCACCATATCTACACTTGGCTGGAAGCCCGAGATAACCTCGAAGATTTCCTCCGCCAGAAAAGCTGCAGCTCCTATTAGCAGAATTATTTTATTGCTTCCTTCTTTGCAAGTAGCAGAGAAATGAAGGAATCTATAGGCCAAAGAGATAGTCAAACTTTTAGAGCCGTCATTATGGGAAACAATTCAAATTTGGTTCTCTTGCTAGAAGTAAACAAAAGAGAGCCGAAAAGAAACATGACTTCCCGTGTGAAAAAAAGTTTTAAGTTGCTTAAAACAGACACCAATAACTCCGAATATCTTGAAAATGTAAAAATGTGTATGATATAGTGGGTTTTAACAAGATCTACATTCGTTGTGCAGTAAGTTTTTGTATATCGCTTACGGTTTATCAGTTATACAAAAGTTATACAGAATTCATCCAGAATGAAGAGGTCTTTAGAGGCTATACCCCGAAAATTCAAGATATACAGTTAGTGTTTCATACAAATATCTTAAAATATATGCATTTTAATCGGTAGCTATTTTTAAAAATCAAAATTTTATAAAAATGCCCCATGTTAAGTGTACCTTGTGGTGGGGCGATTTTCTTGAAAATCTCGTGTCACATCATTGGAAGATTTAGAAACCAAGTTTGATATTTACTCACATACACACAGGAATTTTTGATAGTGTTTAATGCCCTCTTTTACTAAAAAGGCACCGCAGGCGATGGCACTGGTGATGCATGTAAGACGATGAAGCACGCTGGAATGCGATGGCGGGGGAAACCGAGAATCCGGAGAAAACCCGCCCCTGCGGCCCATTGTCCCACCACAAATCCCTCATGCGGTCGCTTGGGACCGCTCACAGATTTAAACAGGCAAATTTCACACGGAGAGTTTTCTATTTTTTTTTTATTTTGCCCCCTAAAAACATGTATTTCTGGTGAAATCTGATACGAATTTTTGGTTGAAATACAATATCTTTTTCTCCACTATGTACATATGTGTAAAAAAATGTGTATATTTGGTGGAATTTGGCCTTCTAATTTGTGGTTAGAGTGCAATATCTTCTCTACATATGTATTATGTACTAAGTAGAGATTATAAACATCGCAGTCACATAATTTGCATATCGTTTTTTGTGCCAGTATGGTCAAATAATGACCTTGATGTCTAAAACTTAAATCCTTAACTTACTTGATTCTAGAAAAGACCATTGTCATAAATAAGTACTAAAATCAGTGGAAATGCATCGTTCATCTATCACCAGTGCAATGCCGTCCATTTAATTCAATTTTAAAGTAAACATTGCGCTTCTTGCATAACTCTATTATTTCCTTTTGTTTTCCTGTCTTGCTCTTTGCTGTTATTATTCATTCCAACATTCTCTTTGATACAGTATTCCCTTCCATACACTTACTTTGTGCATCGGCACTCAGCTGTAATTGCTTATACTCTGTAAATGCATTCAGCTATCTTGTGCACTTGGGATTCTCGTGCATCTCTGTTCAAGTCAAAGCAATTCCTTTCAAAGCCAACATTTTTATATTGTATCGTGGGTCTTATGTTCTCTTTCCAGTCTATGGACAGGCGGGATATAAAATGATCTCTGGCTACCCATCCGTTTTGAAATGCCATTTATCGATGGAAAACGAAGCTTTATCCAATAAATCACAAATTTATTCTAAAAAGAAATGATTTTTTATTTAAAGAGCAACATTTTTCCTTATAAATGGATCGTATTTTTACTTTTCTAAGTAGTAATATGCTTATCTATAGAACAGAGACCCAATTACAGAGAGGGAACCACAGGAGGCTACAAGTCCAAGTATATAGGTCACACAGACGCGCGAAGTCCCTAACAGAGTAGATCTTATTAAAATACAAACTGTATGGCTGCCTTAAGTAGAAATATTTAAAACTGCAACGGGGATTAATTTATCCACTTAGAACATGACACATGCAAAGAAAGTATTGTATTTCACAGAAAAATTCGTATCCAGGATTTCAATGGAAATACATTTTTAGGGTCCCTGTATAAAAAAGAAAAATATCTTTAGAAAAAAGTTCGCATGTGTGTGCGTGTGTATCCCTGTTGTCACCTTCCGTGGTGCAATGGTTACCATGCCAGCTTCATATATACAAAGTCATGGATTCAAGGACGGCGGAGGGGATGGATTTGGCATGACCTTCTTCGGAAGGGAAGTAGAGCCGTTGGCCCTGTATAGTAGATTTACGGCACGTAAAAGAATCTCAAGTCTGACTCGGAGGCCTCTGATTAAAATTCATTGGATCTTCATGCCCAATATAGAATGAGAACCACAGTATTTAATCAGCGTCCATAAATAAAACTCCATTTCATTTTAATCTCTGTACATGAACAACATAACTCAAATTTAAAATCTCCTCGGGCTTCTAACCAGGTAAAAAGTTGGCTTGATACCAACGTCTCGAAGAAGCTTAATCCATCAGTTCACCCTGAAGACGAGGAAGATGCACTTCTTCGAAACGTTGATATCAAGCTAAGTTTTTACCTGGTTAGAAGCCCGAGAAGATTTTGAATTAATACGTCGCCAGGAAAGCTTCAGTTCTTATAACTCAAAATGTTTTAAAACTAGTTGCTGTGTGATTGAAATTTGGTTCTGTTTTTTCTATGGCCAGGCCAGGAGTAAAGAAGAAAAATATCCCCATTTGAGAATATAAACATTTCTTTAACATTGGAACCGATAATAAGCAATATCTCAAAAACGGTTAACTCTAAAAAGTGTAACATACATTGCATGTTTTAACGAGATCTACATTTTTGTGCAGCAAGCTTTTGTCTTTCTCTTAACGGTTTGCCATACATACAAAAGTTAGACAAAAGTCATAAAAGGGTCTTTAGAGGCTATTCGCAGGAAATTCAAAATAGGGATTTCGTTTGTCATAAAAGTATCTTAAACTTACGTTATGTTAATAAAAATCGTTACAGCCGTTTTTGAGAAAATAAAAATAATTGAAAAATGTTCCATGTAAAGAGTAGTTGGGGTGGAGAAATTTTATTGAAAAATCTTCGTGTCGCATCCTGAACTTAAATACCAAGTTTAGCATTTAATGTACTTTTCGTTTTGAGCTATGCTATCCAGAAACACACACACACACACACACGGACATATTTCTAAAATCCTTGTTTTCTTTCTTTGGATTCTGGTAAAATCTTGGATTGAGCTTTTGGGTGAATATTTTTGTACATAAATGCTAGAGAAAGTAAAAATGAATGTATGATAGTCGACTAATTGTATCATTGTATAACTGAATGAAATTGTGACTCATGAGTAATAAAGGCATAGGCATATATCTTTATTTATTGGTAGCTGTATTTGTAATTTGTAAAACAAAATGTTCTATATTTGCTTTAATTGGACGAAATATTCAATGCATTAGAATGTAATACAAAGCGAATTAAATAATTCGGCATGCATAAAGAAAAGCCTTGTGCGACATTCACATGCCTTTCTCTACCTGTTCTGCAACAAGCTATTCTTATATAATATTACTCTACATTATGCTAAATGTGGTAAACACTGTCACAGTTGATCTTACTTAGTTCCTTATATGCAGTAAGGAAATATACCAGGTCAAAGCGATAGTCAAATCGGTACGTGAAAAATTAAAGTTCGGTTCACACTAGAGAGAATAAATGAAGGATGACCCGTTTTGAGAAAATGCGAGTTTACAGTTGAAACATATAAAAAAGAACATCTCGAAAACGGTCAATTCTGCAACACAAATGTGTATGGTATAAATTGTGTGTTTTAACGATATACATTTTTTGTGCAGTAAGTTTTTGTATGTCTCCTACGGTTATGCAACATTTAGTAAAATTCATCCAGAATGAAGCGGTCTTCAGAAGCTACACTCAGAAAATTCAACATATACATTTTATTTGTGATTTAAATATATTTAATAAACGGTATTTTAATCAAAATAATTTTTAAAAAAACAAAATTTTTAAAATATTTTAAAATGGTCGTGGGAATTTTTTTGAATATCTTTGCGTCACATCCTCGGAAGATACCAAACTTAAATACCAAGTTTGGCACTTAACGTCCTCTTAATTTTTTAACTATGCTGTTAACACACACACGTGGACCTCATTCTAGAAATGCATTTTTGGCTCGGGGACCTTAAAACATACTTTTCCAATGAAATCGGTATTGAATATTTGGGTGAAATGCAATACTTCCTCTATACACTATGTAAGTACCTAATACTTGTAGAGAAAGTAAAAATCTATACTTTTGCACGACAGGTCGGTTGTTTTTTTTTTTTTTTTTTTTTTCCGCTTCTGAAGGTTGAAGCAATGACACGATATGGAATACCGCAAGAGTGGGAATTTCAAGACGGGTTGAAAAGTGACATGTCAGTTCCTTTCAGCAGCGCCAGTTGGAAGTTTAGTGACACTAAACGAAGTAACTGAAATTCTAAAAATGAGTCACAGCCTTTCCTAGCTTATATTTAATTCAACGATTTCTGCAGTTTCTCAGCGACATAAATGATGACCTCAAAGTCAAATAGTGACGTCACGATAACCATAAAAATTCTCGTTACATTTTGTACACTTTGAGAATCATAACCTAACTGCGGTGTTTAATCCTTTAATTTACATATTTATTTGTATAGTTTAATTACTTAAAACCAAACGTAATTCCATACAATTTTAAATGTTTTTAAGAAGTGTAACAGTAAAGAAATATACCTATTCTATAACAAAGTACTATTACAAAAGCTAATTCTTCTATCTACTGCACGCAAATCAAGCAAAATATTAGTAGGAGTTAGTTTCTTACAAGTAGAACGGAAATGAAGGAATACACCACGCTAAAGAGATGGTCAGATCTTTTATAAACTGGTTGTTATATGTTTGTAAATTTATTATATTTGCAGGCTAGTAGTAAAACAAAGGAAACAGCAATGGCAAAGTTCCGTTTGAGAAAAGCTTAAGTATCTTAAAGTTGAAATAAATAACAAAGAATATCTCAGAAATGTTTATACCGACAAGGTATATATGGCATAAATTATCAGTTTCAACGAGATCTACGTTTTCTGTACAGCAAGTTTTTGTCTATTTCTCTTGGTTTACCACTTTTGCAATAGTCAGTTATGCAATGTAGAGGCCTTCCGAAAATTCCTAGAAAATACCAGATATACTTACATTTTATTTTTCATATGAATATATTTTAATAGATATCGTCAGACCCATTTTTTAGAAAATCGAAACTTTAAAAAACATTCCATATAGAATGCTCAACTTGAAAATCGAGTTTCGTTTTTAGTAGACCTTTAGTTTTTACTTTCTCTACATATACTATGCACATCATGTATAGAGAAGGTACTGTATTTCATCCAAAATTCGATACAGAAATTTCTACAAAAATACACATTTTTGGATCGCCTGAATCCAAAAAAACGCACTTTTATAAAAACGTCCGTGTGTGTATTCTTGTGTGGGGGTGCTGGCAGCATAGCTTAAAAATGAAAAGTATGTTAAATAACAAAATTAATATTCAAGCTCGGTGTATCCCAAGGAAGCGACACGCAGATTTTAAGAAAATCACCCCACCTCCAACTACACTCTTCAAGAAAAAAATTCACAAATTTTCGTTTTCTAAAAATGGTTTTAACGATTTGTATTAAAATCTCTTATATTTAGGATATTAACTTGGAAAATAAAATGTGGGTCTTGCATCGTTTTTGCCAATATTTATCTCGATTGGCATGAAGTATATAGAAGAATAATCTTTTGTAAGCAGTATGTTTGCGATATAGGTGGTGAAAATCATGTCAGTGGAACACATCCGACTTTTTAATTTCAAAAATGAATATACACACATTCATAACAGGTTTCTGAAAATAATGTGTTCTTATTGGGAGTACCAATGTCTATTTTTATTTTTACAATGCTATGTGGAGTATTTATGACAAATCTCAGTATATCTTACTGAGTCATTCTCAATACATTATGTTTTGGACATATTCATAACAATTATTTTATAAGTAATAGGATAAACTATACTTAGATTGAGATAATCTTAGGGTATTACTTTAAAACTGATTATATCTTCTTGGATATTATTGTGCAAATTTATTTTGTGTCTATAAGGTGTTTGAAAACTATATATTTCTTTTAATTCAGATTTTTACTTTCTCTAGCCCCATATGGACAATGTATATAGGGATAGAGAAGGTATTGTAAGGCACCCAAAAATTCGATACCGAGATTTCACCAGAAATATATGTTTTGGGATCCCCTGAGTACGAAAAAGGCATTTTAAAAAAAAGGTCCGTGTGTGTGGGTGTGTGTGTGTGTGTGTGTGTGTGTGTGTGTGGACAGCATAGCCCCAAAACAAAAAGACCGTTAAATACCAAATTTGGTATATATGTTTAGTATCTTCTATTTTCAAAAAACTCCCCTCACCACAAACTACCCTTTACATGGAAAACATTTCGAAAATTTTGATTTTCTTAAAAATGGCTCTAACGATTTTGATTATAATCCCGTATATTAAAGCTATTTATGTCCGAAATAAAATGTATATCTCAAATGTTTGGGAATAGCCTCTGAAGACCTCTTTATTCTGGATGAATTTTGCTGAATTTTGCTTAACTGCTAAACCGTAAGGGATAGAAAAAACGTACTACACAAAAATAATGTACCTCATGACAAAACACACAATTTTTGTCCTTTACGTTTTTGTTGTGGAGGTAACCGTTTTCGAGATATTCCTCATTATTGGTTTCAATTGTGCAGTACTTAAACTTTTCTCACACAGGAAGTGTCTGTTTTTGTTTTGTTTTACTCCTGCCCAAGCAAAGAAGTGATTTGCAATGACAACCGCATAACGATAGCTTTTAAAACATTTGACAATCACTTTAGCATAGTGCATTCCCTTATTCCCTTCTACCTATAAGGAACTAAGTAATAACATTCTGCTATCATTTATCTTGATTAGCATTGTGTACAAAGAAGAATAATCTTTTGTGGGAGTTTTGTAGAGCAGCTAGAGAAAGTCATGTGAGTGTAACACATCAGATTTTTTAATTCGGATAATATAAGTATAATGTATAGTTTGAAGAAGGTAAAATTTTTTCGTAGGCCTCTAGGAGAAGATACGAACAAAAGAATGCAGGCTAGATGGCTATCTCACCTGCTGTTCATATATTTGTTCACCTCATTTTCTCCCTTCAATGTCTTGGTGTCCAGTCATTCCATATTCATTCTCAAAATGTGTTCAACATGCCTCAGCTGAAGAGTAAAAATCAATAAACATTGTGGTGTTAGTATTATAGCAAATATTCAATACTGACAAGTATATCTAACTTTGAAATGTATTATGGGTGAAAGTTATGGCTGATTACCAATATTTATGGCGATGATTAAGTGATCTGTTGGTTTCTTTTTGGGGGGTGGAGGGAAACAGGAATAAAGGTTATAAGGATAACAGGTCAATAAGGTATTTGGGAAGGATAAGGGAAAGGGGAGAGAAAGGATATTATGCTGTGGTGTGCCTATTTATTGGGATAACTGTGGTGACATGAGGCCCGACACTGCCAAAGCAAACCGAGTGTTTGTGGGTGACTGCTATGTGGGTGGATGTACCGACTTCAGGTGTAGGAATGACGTCTTTACCGAAGCACATACCAACTAATTGGGGTGTTGCCTACCATTATGGTGGCGTCTGGTGTTTGTTGATGGCAGCTGTTCTCGAGTGTGTGTAGCATGCTGTATATTAGTGGTGTAGAGTTTCTGAAGCATCTGTCTTTGGCTGTTGGTGATGAGCTCGACGACGTTCTTTACTACTAGTTGGGTTTTATTAGTCGTATTTTCATATACACACATGCATACTTCCTAATTTTAAGTCATAAAAATTCGCCTCAAATCATTTGATCATTTGCATTCTGCAAGTCTTAATGAGTCATTCCGTAACACATTTATTTCAACACTTATTACCGTGTTTACCTCCAGACAGCACTTTGAGATGGCATCCGTCGCGCTAAAAGTACTTCTTGCTTTTAAATTTACATTTCAGTCTCTTGAAAATGTCTGTATATTGTGTTGATTTTATCTGTAGGCTTTTGAAACACCCTCTTGTATAGGGTTATGATAGGGGGTTTTTGGAAGAGAACGGTACACATTTGGAGAACCCCAGAATAAAAAAAAAACAATTTTAGAAAAAAAAGTACAGCAAAAAAAAGAACCTAAGTTAAAATGTCGGTTAAACACCAAATTTGATATTTAAGTTCCGCATCTTCCAAAGATACGAAACAATGATTTTCAGGTAAATCCCCGTAAACGAAAATATCCTTTAAATGGAACATTTTTCGAAAAGTCTGATTTTCTCAAAAATGCCTCTAAAGAATTTTATTATATCACCATGTTTTAAGATTTTTTTCATGACAAAACTCATCTTGTCCCAAGAGCCCGCATGCGGAATTCATGGTGCACGTCGTCTGGGCGGGTTCTCTCCGGGTCCGCGGGTTTCCCCCGTGATTCATTCCAACAAGTGCTTCATTTCATCTTTCCACTCAACAATTTCGCTTACATTTCAATCATCCACTTGATGTTCATGCCCGGCTACGGGCTCACCCCTCGTAACAGATTCTCCAGTCTGTGCCATAGGCTCCCCGACAGGATTCGGACCCCTAGGAAAGTCCTAGGGAGGGGTGTTATTCCTACAAATACGGGGAGGGTAAATCGATTACGAAACGAATGTTATCTTGATTTTGTGGGAACAGCCTCTGAAATTCTCCTCACTGTGAATGACTTTTCCGTATGTATCACAAATGAAAAGTGTTTTACCTCGTCTAAAATTGTATCCTGTATCGTGAGAAGGTCGGTTCGACAAATGCCGTACTCTATATTTCCACTATTTGTGTAGTGTATAGTTATTTTCATTATGGAATTAATAACTTCAGAAATTCTCCTTGTTACTGGTTTCAGGTTTGAAACATGTTTTTCTCAAATGGGGGTGAATCAATTCCACCTATTTTCTCCCAATCCATACAAAGAGAACGAATTTTAAATCCAAATCACTGCTCTATAAATATTTAACTATAGCTTAAGTCTACTGCATTACTCTATTCCCACTGCAACTAGAAGAAAATATTACAGAAGCACTGCTGCAAATGTTTATATAGATTATATAGATTAGCGTAAAGTAGATAGAAGAATTGTTTGTTGATTATTTTAAAACATAGTATTTAATGATATAATGTATGTACCATAAATATCCTTCGACTTTTATGGCCATATAACGGGCAATTTTTTTTTTTTTTTTAATTTTATTAGTGTGGATTTTTCTCCAACACGATTTATGATCATTTAAGTTATAAGTTATATATCATTTAAGTATAATTTGAAGAAAAAATGTACTTATACTAAATATGTAGAAGTACATTTTTCTTATGTATAAAAATAACAATTTTTTTCCATTTAAGCTCTGGTTTGGACAACTAAAAATTCTTGAACATTTAAAATTATGTATTTTTATTAAAATAAAACCTATAAAGAAACAAAATTAACGCGTCATAAGAAAGTTTATTATTAAGTTACAATTCAGCACCATTTTTTTCAAATTAATAAGAAATACCCTATTATCTATCAAATTTTACGTTGAAAATGGTGCTCAAAATTCTAACTATATTTTATATTAAATCTTTACAATTAATTATTAAATCATGTTGATTTAGTCCCTGAGTTTCTTTATTACCACGAATGAAGCACTTTTTAAAAATGTCGGTATTTTCTTGCCTATAAATTTGGGATTTTTATTGTAATTCGCAGGAAGTAGGAAGGTAAGTTATGACTGGACAGTTTGGATAACATTATGAAAGTAAATGTTCATTTAATTATGGTTACGCTGTAGGGCTAGTTAGGAATTTCACTGGCACTTGAGAGTTTTCCAAATGCTTTAAAAACTATATTTCCAGATGTTTATGCTTTAAGTGGGTGAGGTGTAATATACCCTGGTTATTAGTTATTTCCATTTTTTCAAAGTTACTAACGACTATGAGTAGCGGGGTGAACATTGAGAGCCCATTAGTAAACATAGTTATAATATAAGTAATACCACATGTATTCTGTGATAGGTCAAAAAAAATTACCTGCATTTTATAATAGTGTTTATTTTATGTTTTTCAGGTAAATCCCCATCTTTTTTCCTGCCAGTTGTGACAATTTGGTAAGTGTACTACTTGTGATTTAGAATTTTAATTTTTATAACCATAATTATCTACTTTCTCTGCAACAGATATTGTAGGAAGAGAAGGTCTTGCATTCCGTTCAAAAATTTGGATTCGATATTTTACCAGAAATATATGTTTTGAGTCAAAAATAATTTGTTATCAAAAGGATCAGGTGCATATGTGTCTAACAGCATAACTCAAAACTAAAATTCGGTTAAATACTAAGGGTACATGTCTCCTATTATTTATGTTCTCAGAAAGGGTACTAATCTCGATTACATACCACGTCCCAAGTAGCAGAACTGCACCTTATTTCACGCTGCAGATATAAGAGTTGCAGCACTAAACGAGCAATTGCATGGTTTTATTACGTTTCTTTAATATTTTTATCCTATCTACAACTTCATGTATACATTTTATGTATCCTAAAAAAACAACTAATTCGTCGTGAAATAACGCAAGTTTTTATTATTTCATTGTAAATAATTTTAACTCGTTTGGCAGCTCTCAATTCTTTAAAGTTCAAATAATGAAAATTCATTGTCATGCAAATCCTTTGACTTGCCGGGTAACAAACGAAGTATAGTTTTCTTTAGCGTAGTCTAAAACTTCTTCGGGAATATCCATTTTCATTAATTTCTTGATGTATTTAGTGCCGTTTAAACAACCAGAATTGAAGCTGGCTATTCATAGGGGGTTAAACAGCAATGAACTAACAAAGCACTACCTAAGTCAGGATCAAAATTCAATTCCTAGTAATGACTCTAATAATATTAACGTTAAAATATAAAAATATTTCAGTAAATATTAGGATAGGAAAAATCGTTGTATACTACAAGTGGCTTAGTAGACTAATTTTTGCTCATGATAAATTAGCTTAAGCTGTCGTGTACTAAACATCCCACTCACAAATAATAGTATATTTAAGCCACTTATAAATAACTATTATTTACCCTACAGTGACTGTAGTCTCTAATTTTAAAAGTTAACAGCGTACAACAATTACAAAACTAGCTATTGTTGGACAATAGTAGGTGAATTTATATTCTATGAAATAAAGGCTCTGGAACTGAAATGGAAAACAACTAAGTTTTCATCTCTTGTATATCATCACTGACTCTGGTGTAAGTCTGGTTCTCGATGAGCATGATTCCCACACCGCTATTATGCAATTGGTGAGCAATGAAGGTCGCTCGTGCTATTTTCTCAGCCGCCACTGACCGTGTTTGCTACCAATTGCCCCATTGAATGCTGCAACTCTTTTATCGCACGAAAGACTATCTGCAAACGTGAAATACGGCGCTGCAGGACCACATAGTATTAAAGATGTTTAGTTGATAAAGGAAGTATATATCTTAAGTAGCCTTTAAGGGCACTTCATTTGAAATAAATGTTATATAATATTGTGAAGTTAAACAATAGACGAAAACGTACAACAAAAAATCTAAATTCAGTAAAACACTTAATTGTAAATAATATTTGTGAAATAAAACCTTCCAAGACATCTGATGTTTATTCGATAATGCGTTAGGAAAATGGAAATGGAGAATTTTATATACTCCAACTATAGTGGTTCTCAGCATCCCATTCTATATTGGGCGTGAAAGACCGCTAAATTTTGCTCAGAGACCTTTTTAATCGGGCTTGAGGTTCTTTAACGTGCTGTAAAACTACAACACGGGATCAACGGCTTTACTTTTCTTCCAAAGGAAGCCATGCTAGGATTTTTACGCACGAAAAAAATCTAACGTCCTCCGCCGCGTTTGAACCCGCGACCTTGGGCATATGAAGTTAGTATGCTAACATCACACCACAGAGGACGACTAATGCGTGAGGAAACATATACGGAATTCTAAAAATGACATTTTATTCGAGTATTATTTATTTAGATTAAAGTTAATAAAAGTGCAAACTTTGTTACGAACAGCTTCCAACTATCGGATTAGTAACCTAAATACTGGGGCCAGTAAAATTACCGTTTTTTAAACAGTTTTTTGTGAGAATTGTCTGAAGTTCGTCACGGAAGAATTACATTTTAGACCTTATATCCATTTCCCCCAAAATTGGCAAGATTTTTTATTTCTTTAATATTTGCGATTATTTTAGTCATTTCGATTGTTACGATTTCATCAAAAGCGTCTGAAAACTTAAATCCAGCAAATTATATAGCGACCAGCAATTAAGGATCTTACTCACTCGCTTTGTATCTGAAATGTGTAACTTATTTCTCTCTGCAAATGTTTATACGCTTAAAAGGTAGATGGAAAATAAATATTTGCAAGAGTAACGTATAGCTAACAAACACCAAAAGAGGCAGAAAAAGTCTGAGGAATGCCATTCACATGAATTTCTCTACATGTCTGCAACAAATAATTGTGTTTCTATTTACTTCATGCTAAAAAAAAAAGAATAGCAGAAATAATCTTAATACTTGCTTCCTTCCAAGTAGAAGCGAAATAAGGGAGTACCATAGGTTAAAGTGACAGTCAAAAGCTGTTCCTTTGTTTGTGTGGACAGGAGGTACTTCCTGTGTGAGAAAAGTACAAGTGTATATAACATAAATTGTGTGTGAGCTCTATGCCTTCTGTTAAGTAAGCGTTTGTCTATCTCATACGGTTTACCAGTTATGCAAAATCCCATGTTTCCAGAATAAAATTAGTCTTCAAACGCTATTCCTATAAAATTAAATATATACATTTTATTTGTCAGGTAAATACCTTTAATATACGATATTTTGTTCAAAATCCTTAGAGCCACACGTCATGGAACCACCGGGTTTACATCCCTTCCGAAGTAAGCCATGATTGGGAGTTTTAGGCCCGAATAAAATTTACCGCCCTCCACCGGAATTCAGCTCGCAAAAAGGTAAAAATAGTCACACATCGGATATTTCGCCCTCTCTTTTTCATGTTCGTAAAGAGACACCCAATTTCCAGAGCCATTACGTAGTGACTAGATTTAAAAAGTTTCGATCCTCGCTTTAGCTTATTATAATTGTGTAAGTAGCAAGGGTTTATCTCGTGCATAACTAGATGGAAGAGTAAGGTTTTACTTTCTCTGCCGCACACATATTAGTTATAGAAAGCATTACATTCCACCCAAAAGTCGATTCTGATATTGCATCGGAAATAACCTGTAGGTATGTTATGGAAAAAGCCCAGTCTGTAAATAGCATAACTCAAAACGAAAAGTCCGTTAAGTACCAAAATTACTATTTAAGTTCGGTGTCTTCCAACGAAGCGACATTAAGATATCTGTTCGTCAAAATCATTCACCCACCAAACTAAGCTTTACAGCAATGATTTTTTAAGCGTTATATTTTCTAAAGACCATCTCTGAAAATCTTGATTAAAATTAAGGGCATTCAGATGACACATACGAGGTATACCGGGAAAATGTTTGTGCACTGTAAAACTGGATATTTGTGTGTGTGTACCTATTGAACTCTATGGATTTAGTCTTTTAAGACCTCTTTGTACACGTTGACTTTTGCATAACTGGTAAACCGTAAGAAAACTTTACTGGACAAAGGTGCATATCTAATTATAGCACACAATTTTTGTCTATTAGTTATTTCTTACATATTCCTTGTTTTATTTAAATTTCCCACTGTAAATTTCTCAAATGGGATCTTTTTTCATCTTGATCAAGCAAAGAGAAACGAACATTCCATGTCTATACATAAGGACTTGCTCTTAAAAATTACTAGTTTTGCTAAATATATTCCCTTTTGGCTTAAAAGGCAATGTGAAATAAAATACATTTCCTATGATGTTTATCTCAATTAGCTTGAAGTACAAAGAAGAAACTTCTGTAAGTGTAGTTTGTTGAATTTAACACATATATTTTCATGTTTGATATCCATTTAAAGAGAACAGAATATCATCACCCGCCTGGGTAGTGTGATGGAGCGTGTCTGCTTCATTTTCAACAGGTCGCGAGTTCGATTCTCAAGCTCCATGGACCCCAAAATAATTTGTGCATCATTTCACTAAATTTATTCACTGTCCGATATGTCCAACAAGATTAAAGGAAGCTAATCACGTACTGACTGGATTTACAGCCTTTTTACAATTCATCTTAGCGTAATCTTCTTAAAAATAAGCAATATATTGACAAGTGGACAGAAGAGTAAGCTTCTATAAGAATAGTTTGTTGTGGAAGAGGTACAGAAAGTCATGTGAATAAATCACATCGTATGTTTAAAAAATATGATATGTTCCATTCACATTGACGGTCATATTACTTAGTTTCTTGTAAATATAGAAGGGAAATAAGAGAATGCACTAGGCTAAACCGACAGTCAAATGTTTTAAAATGTGGTTGATACGGGATTGACACCAGATTCTTTACGTGGCCAAACGTTAACAAGTTCCCGTATGAGAAAACTAAGTATTTTAAAACTATAATCAATAAGAAGGAAGAATTTAAAAACGGCTAACTGCACGAAAAAATGCATATGGGTCTACAAATTTTGTGTAGTAAGCTTTCGTCTATCTCTTGCGGTTGCTCAGCTATGCAAAATTCAATACAAATTAACCAGAATAAAGATGTTTTTGGAGGCTATTCTTAGAAAATTCAAGATACACATTTTATTATTATGTAAATATCTTAAATATAAGAGATTTTAATCAAAAGCGTTAGAGTCATAGCAAGACAGCTTACAAGGAACCTTGACCTACCGCCCGGCCGCTGCGTCCACCTTCACGGACCATGACAGACATCATGGATGGGGTGCCAGTTAAAGTGGTCCTTACGACCTAGAGCCGCAACTTCTGCATCAAATATCTCAATTGGCCCCTCAGGGACCTCACGATGCTGAGTGCACCCCGAAAAATCCCCACGCCGGTACCAGGAATCGAACCCTGGTCTCCCGCTTGGTAAGCAGCTGCGCTACCACCGCGCTAAGGAGACGACCATCATTGGTAGATACTGAGCTTAAATATCAAGTTTGGCATTTGGCATTTGAGCTATGGTATCAACAGATACACAAACATACATAAATTTTTCTAAAAAAAAATATTTTTTATTCAGGAGGTCACAAATCATGTATTTCCGCTGAAATCTCAGTATCAAATTTTTTAGGTGCAATACAACAGGTACCTTCTTTATTCTCCATGTACATAGTACGTGTAGAGAAAGCAAAAAGCTTGGAGAACAGCATGCAGGGAACGTTACGAGTGCAACATGAGATTTTCATTAGATACATATGCAAATAAAGTGAGCGGATGTTGTGAGATAATCCATGCTTACGAGGTATTTTGTCGAATGTGCTGCCTTATGAAAATCGGAAGCACACTCGAGATTGTGCGAGGAAGGAAGACCTGGCACAAACAACGTTGTGCTGTACACGGAGCAAGCTTAAGCTGTAAAGCAAAGTTGTGCCCTAGGGAGACAACTTGACTGGTTAAACTTAGGGCAAGTAAACTGTCCCTTTGTAGCGGCTGCCACACACACAGCCAGGCTAAAGATGTCTTACAATACTGTCACTTAAAATGTCTTCCATTCAGAGCATACACTTTTGTCCCCAAAACTTCCTATTATTACTTTCTCTACACACACTATGTATAAAGTGTATGCAGAAGATATTACATTTCACCCAAAATTTTGACACCCCGATTTCAACGGAAATATACGTTTTATGGTTACCTGTATCAAAAAAAAAAAAAAAGGATTTTCAGAAAAAGCTCCGTGTGTGTCTGTAAACACCATAATTAAAAAACGAAAGGTCGGTAAACTACCAAATTTGGTATTTACGTTAAGTATCTTCCAAGGATGCGAGACGAAGATTTTGAGAAAAAATCCCCCCTATAGAGGCGAAAAATTTCAAAAATTTCGATTTTTACAAAAAAGGCTATAAAATATGTGCAAATACCGTATATCATAACTACTTATAGGGCAAATGAAATGTATAGCTTGAATTTTATAAAAGTAGCCTCCAAGGACCTCTTTATTGTGAATGGATTTTTTAAATCTTGCTTAACTGCTAAACCGTAGTGATAGGAAAAAACTTTTAGTACACAAAACAGAAGATCAGGATAAAACACACCACTTATGGCATACAATTGCTTCGTGGGGTTGTTCGTTTCCGAGAAATTTCTTGTTATTGGTTTCAGCTTTGAAAAACTTCTACTTTTCTCATACAGGAATTTTGTGAACTCCTGCCCATACAAAAAAGAAACTTCACAGTCACATAGCAACCATATTTTGACTATCACTTTATCCTATGCTACTCCCTTATTTCCCTTTTAATTACAAGGAAGCAAGTAATAAGACTGTTTATGGTAATTTTTTTCTCTATTAGCATGAAGTAAATAGAGCCATGAGCTTTTTAACAATAATTTTTTGCAGAGAAAGTCATGTGAGTGGAACACATCAGATTTTTATATTCAGAGCAGTTTTAGTTTCGTAATCACGTGGAAAAATCAGCAATTAAAGAACCCTACAAAAGTTTTGCTGGTCACAGACGTTAGAGGTCTAAAAATAGGCAAAGAATCTCAGTCTATCTAAATTAGTCTTTATAAAGGTTTCCTCTGTAGCGCAAACTTCAACCCTTACAGTTTCCTCTACCTTCCGCACTGCAGGGACTAACAGCAAAAAGAGAAAAATTAAGTCTAGCAAAAAATCGGATAATTTTTAGTTGGTAAACTTTCGTCACACTTGCTTTTATAATTTGATCTCGGCTCCCCGGTCTGTTCCCTTGGTTGCTAAATTAATTACCTTCGTCCCCTTCCTACCCCCTTGAGCCCGTTTGCACCCCCTAGTGCGGCCAGGGGAAAACATCCTCCACGACCTAGGGAACACCAAGGAGGTATCTTCTTTTCGCTTATAGCCGAAGCCAATTTGCACAATTATAGCAGATGTTCATTAACAACGGCTACTGCACTTTTTGTTTTGATTACAGCGAGAAAAACGACAAGCTACGTTAAGAAGCAATGATAAATCTGGACGTAAATCTGATGCCGCGATGTCAGAGTGGGTATATATTTAACTTTTCAGTTTCTCTAACACGTACACTAATGTGCATACAAAGTGGCCCATTCCTCTTGATTGCAATAGTCTTTTTTCCTCCATTTAGTTTGTAGATTAGTACAACAATGGAATTTGACCGAATATATATTCGGAGACCCACTGAATATAAAAATGCGGGGGGGGGGGGGCCAACGGCTTTGCTTCCCTTCCGAACGAGGCCACAGTAAGGAGTTTTGCACCCGAAAAATCTGATATTTTCCATTCACATGACTTTCTCTACATCTCTGCAATAAATTATTTTTAAAAAGCTTATGCTTCTATTTACTTCCTGCTAATCGAGTAAAAATTAGCAGAAATAGTCTTATTACTTGCTTCCTTGTAAGTAGAAGCGAAATAAGGGAGTACCATAGGTTAATGTGATAGCCAAAAGCTGGTTGCTATGTGACTGAAGTTCCTTTGTTTGTATGGACAGGAGTTGACAAATTCCTGTATGAGAAAAGTGCAAGTTTTTTAGAGCTGAAACCAAAAACAAGAAATATCTAAAAAACAATTAACTCCACGAAAAAAATGTATACAACATAAATTGTGTGTTTTAAAGTGCTCTACATTTGTTGTGGTAAGTTTTTGTTCATCTCTTACGGTTTAGCAGCTATACAAAATTCCGTAAAATTGACCCAGAATATAGCAGTCTTCAGAGGCTATTCCCAGAAAATTCAAAATATACATTTTATTTGTCAGATAAATAGCTTTAATATACGATACTTTAATCAAAATCGTTAGTCATTTTTTAGAAAATAAAAATTTTCGAAAAAAGCTCTATGTAAAGGGTAGTTTGGGGTGGGGGATTTTTATCAAAATCCCCGTGTCACATCCCTGGAAGATACTAAACTTAAATACCAAGTTTGGTATTTTACCGACTTTTCGTTTTTGAGTTATCATGTTCACAGACACACGGACACACTGACACAAACACGGACCTTTTTGTGAAAATGCTTTTTTTGGATACTGGGAACTCTAAAACATATATTTCTGGTGAAATCTCGGTATCGAGCTTTTTGGTGGAGTGCAATACCTTCTCTATACACTATATACATAGTGCATATAGAGAGTAAAAAAAGCCATCGTCCACCCCGGGTTTTGAGCCCCGACCTAGGGGGGAGGGGCGACGTAAAGGTTAATGATTATACCACTTGCCTCTCACCAAGATGGTCTTGGTTTAATCCCAGGGACTATGTGTGGGATTGGTGGTGGACAAATCGACGTCTGGGCAAGCTTTCTTCGGGTTCTCTAGTTTCATCCTCCATTTATTCCACCGCCTCCTCCCTACTAACCTCTCCATTTTACCGTCATTTCATATCCATTACGAGCGCTATTATTTTTGAATACTCTTTTATTTAGGAGTCGTCAAAATATGTTTTCCAGTAAATTTTTGGTACTGAATATTGGGTGGAGTGAAATAAATTTTCTACCTACTATGTACGTTATAAGCAAGTAAAAATAAAAACAAAAACGCCCGCCTGGACAGTGTAGCGTGTCACGAATTCGATTCTTGCTTATGTGAGTTGACCAAATAATTTTTTTTCTAGTTTCCCTTATCCTGAGAAGACAAAGGTCCATGGATCCTTAGGTCATTTGAGCATTGCTTCACGAATATCATTCATCGGCCGATATGATAACCAGGTCAAACGACGTTAAGCTATATCTGACGTGTTCCACTCTATGGCTTTCTCTAGCTGTGTCATGAACAACTTTCCTAAGGAAGCTATATTTTTATATACGGCTACTACTGAAGATAAATATTGCCAGAATTTATCTTACTACTTTATTCTTTTTAAGTACAAGCAAAATAAGGGAAAACACAAGATTAAAGCGATAGTCAGATTTTTTGAAAGCCGGTTGCTAACTGAGATATTTAAAGCGGTTATCTTTGCTTGCTGAGTAAATAAACGAGACTAAAAGAAAGATGACTCCCGTTTGAGAAACATTTAAGTACTTGAAAACTGAAAACAATAACGGAGTTGTCGAAAACTGTTAATTCTAAAAAAAATGTAAGTAACATAAATTGATGTTTTAATAAGATATACATTTATGTGCAGTATATATTTTTGCCTATCTATTACGGTTTACCAGTTATACAAAAGTGACACAAAATTCATCCAGAATGAAGAGGTCTTTAGAGGCTATTCCCAGAAAATCCATTATACACAATTCGTTTGCCATATAAATATGTTAATTATGACTTTTTAATAAACACTGTTAGAACAATTTTTAGGAAAAGTCAAAATTTTCGAAACATATTTCATGTAAAGGGCAGTTGGCGGTGGTGGGATTTTCTTTAAAATCTTCCTGTCGCAAACATGAAGATACTTAACTTAAATACGAAGTAGTTTGGCATTTAGCCGAATTTTCGTTTTTGAGCTATACTGCCCCCCCCCCACACACAGGAACATGTTTCTAAATTATTTTTTTTTTAAATCAGTGAGTCCGAAACAAGTATTTCCGGTGAAATTTCGGTATCGAATTTTTTGGTGGAATACAATACCTTCTCTATTCACTAAGTATATTATGCATACGAGCTAGACAAAGTAATAAGCTAAACAATCTAGATCTTGGATCAACAACAAAATTCTCTCAAAGACTTTTCACTCTTGGATCAAGAATTATACACTTTTATGTTATAACTTTTGTTATATGGCGTTTCATAGTGCATTACAGGCCCCTGAGTCTTCTTTATCACAAGCCAGAGATCAGGGGTTAAATGTAATATTGTGCATAGCAAATGTATTGTATCACAATATTGAAAGACAAATTTAATTAAATGAAATTATTTCAGTTTTACAAATATTTTAATGTTCTTTAAGCCCAGTGTTGCGTAGTAAAATAATTGAATTATCGAAGAAACATATTTGAAGGTTACAGCGTGCAAATTGCACTCAATTATCGTTATTTGTATTTTAAAAAACAAACAATTCATTATTATTAATGCAAGTACATAGCTTATTATCTATAGCTTTGAAGGTTTTGTGTTGATTTTAAAATTATATGCCATGCGTTTGCAATGACGTTCTGAAATTAAATATCACGTATTGAAATGTTTTTATTAAACACAATGATGCGTTAAATGTTTTTATATGTCAACACCGCTGCAGTCAGTAACGAAATTATTGCCCAAAGGATTTATTAAAATCATATATAGAGCAGTAATAAAACTCCAGGCGGCGCCTTGGTTGGGAGGTTAGACCGCTTATCTACCATCTAGGCGGCCCGGGTTCGATCCCGAGCGCCCACATATGGAATTTGAGGTGGACAAAGAGGCGTCTGGGCGGGTTTTATCCGGGTCCTCCGGTTTCCTCCGTCACTCATCCCACCAATTGATTCACCCTCACCTTTCCTATCATCATCTTCGTCTACATATCATCCACTTTCTCATGCTCACGCGTGGCTACGGGTTGACCCCCTCCTAACAGGTTCTCCTTTCTGTGGTTTCGTGCCGTAGGCTCCCTGACAGGCTTCCGATTACTAGGCATTGGCTTGTATCATACGGGCAGGGATAGCCAATAACGAAACCAAACGAATAAAGTTCCTAAATCTTAAGTTTACTAATACTCAACTGGAACTAGTGGTGAAACTCCAATAAGTAACAATCACATTGATTTGTTTACTCTGTTATACTTTATGTTCACACATATCTTAGGAATCTGATTTGTAAATTCACAGGACGTTCTCTACCAATTCTAAACAAAATATTCTTACGAAACTTCTATCTACTTCACGTATGCGGATATAACCACTTTCCTAAATAATGTTTACTTTTTCTACGTACTATGTACATAGGTTAATAGAGTGAAAAGGTCGATATCGAGATTTTATCCGAAATACATGTTATGAGACCTCCTGAATCAACAAAAGAAAGCATTTCTAGAAAACTATCAATTGTGTATCTGTGGCATAACTCAAAAACGAAAAGTTGCTTAAGTACCAAACTTAGAACTTGGCTTCAATACCTTTCATCGATGCAACACAAAAGATTTTCAAGAAAATTCCCTCACTCTACACGAAACATTTTTATAAAATATTTCTTTTCTTAAAAATGGCACTAACGATTGTGATCAAAATACTGTATGTTAAATAAAAAAAAAATAAAAAATAAAATGTTTCTCTTGAATTTTCTGGGAATATAGTCTGAGAATCTCTTTATTTTGGCTGATTTTTGCATAACTGGTACACAGTAAGAGAGAGACAAAAACCTGCTAGACAAAACATACAAATCTCATTAAAGCACACAATTTATGTCACACATTTTCTTCGAAAAGTTACCTTTTCCGAGATATTCCATGTTGTATGTTTCAACTTTGAAATGCTTAATATTTTTACATACCGAAACTTGTCCACTCCTGGCCATGCAAAGAAAGGTATTTAAGCCCCATAGCAACCAGTTTTTCGCTTATGGGTCTCCCTCATTTTCGTCGGCCTCCGTGGTGTAATGGTTACCATGCTAACTTCATATACCCAAGGTCGCAGGTTCAAACCCGGCGGAGGACGATGGATTTTTTCGGGCGTAAAAATCCTTAGCATGGCTTCCTTCGGAAGGGAAGTAAAGCTGTGGGTCCCGTGTCGTAGATTTACGGCACGTAAAAGAACCTCAAGCTTTATAAGAGAGGCCTCTGAGCAAAATTAAGCGATCTTTCACGCCCAATATAGAATGGGACGCTGAGAACCAAAGCAGTTAAAGAGCGTCCATAAATAACAGGCCATTTCATTTTTTTTTATTTCCCTCATTTCCTTCTACGAGGATCGGCAAATAATTTCCGTGCCTGTTAATGAAAACAATTTTTTTTGCTTTATTTTTCAACATAATCTCCAGAAAGGATAATACATTTGTCATATCGGTGTTCTAATTTAATTAAACCATCACTGCAGTGCGATTTATCAAGGTCCTCAAAATAGCTGTTTACCGCATCTTGATGTGAAATCTTCATTCTCCAAGAATTTTTTTTTTGAGGTTTTTAAACAGATGGTAGTCACTGGGTGTTAGATCTGGCAAATAGAGTAGATGTTTGAGCAACTCAAACTTTAATTCGCACAATTTTCCCATTGCAATGACTGTACGATGGGCCGGAGCATTATCGTGATGAACAACATGCCGGTCTCCATGACCGCGCTCGCCAAAGCGTCTCGCTTTGGTGTTTCGCAGCGCAGGGGATCGTGGGTTCGAGTCCCGCCTTGGGCATGGGTGTTATATGTTTGTGTATGTATGTGTAAAGAGTAAAACAGAAATTCAGTAATCATACAGTAATCAAAGTAAACAAATTAGGTAAATAAGAAGTAAGGTATACAGCGCCGGAGTCCCGATCAGACTCCGGAACTGTATTTTAAAGAAAAAAAAACAAAAAAACAAGATCCCCCCCCCCCACAAATGAGATCTTTTTCTTTTCACCTCATCATTCAAACATTGCAGAAAACATGTGTAATAGTCACGAGTGATACTTTTACCCTTTTCCAAGTAATCAATAAAATAATTCCCTGTGCATACCAGAAAACACTCGCCATAACCTTAGCTGACAAAATTGACTTTGCATTTTTTGGAGTTGGTTTACCTGCGCAATACACTGTTTTGACTGTGGAGTGTAGGGACGTATCCAAGTTTCATCCATGGTATTAGCCGTCTTAAGAGTTCACTTAAGAGCTCCACATTGTTAACAGAAACAATTTTTCTTTGCAGCTATTGATCAGGTGTCAACAAACGCGGCACCCATCTTGCACAGACCTTGTGAAAGCCCAAAACATTACTTACAATATTACCTGTACGTTCCTTTGATATATTTAAATCCTCTGCTGCCTCAAACAACATTAATTAGCGGTCTTCAAGTACTGAACGATGAATTGTTTCAATGATCTCTGGAGTTGTCACTTCTACAGGGCGTCCAGAGCGAGGCTCATCACTAGTGCTCGTACGTCCCATTTTAAACTCTGCAACCCATCTTTTAATCATTGAATATGAAGCTGCAGAGTCCTTCCTCCTTTATTTTTTTGTGTTAAGTCTTTCAAATGGAAGGATTTAATCACTGTTTGTTTTTTCCAAAGGCTCCATTTTCGTGAAAACTAAGGTTGTCTTGTTTAAAATGCTGTCATTCGAAAACTAAAACTATTGTACTGTAACTATGGAAACAAGCTAGTCTAGAGTTAAAATACACGTCTAACTGGCCTAGTGGCGCCATATCTGTGTGAGGTTCGGGACTTATCAGCACTTACAAGGAAGCAAGTAATAAAATTATTTTTGCTAATTTTTTCTCGATTACATTGGCGTGAATAGGAGAATAACCTTTCTAAGAGTAATTTATTACAGAGATGTAGAAAAACGCCTTTTTATTACATGCTTCCTTATAGATGCGCTGGAATAAGGAAACACACTAGGCTAAAGGGAAGTCAAACATTTATAAATTTACTTTGTGAGGCATTGGTATTGCGTTCTCTTTTCTTGACCAGAAGAAAGAAAACTAAATAACGGTTTTGCATTTGAGACAAGTGTTTTAAAATTGAAACTAATAATTAGGAACATCTCGGAAACGGGTGGCTAAAAAAATGTATTTGACATAAGTTGTTCGAAAATTGCATTTATTAAATAGCAAACTAGCTTAAATATACGCACGATGTTGACTCCTGATTGGGTAAGAAGCACATGATCATGATTTCACAAACTGTATGCTATTGCGCCATTACCTTCGTGACAGACCCATATTAACCATTATTATTTACGTAACAATAGTAATACAAATTTTATTATTATTATTATTATCATCATCATCATCATCATCTGAAATACCCGGCGTTGCTCGTCATTGGTGGTTCCACTTGCTCAATGGCCTTGCGTTTCTTTAGAGGCATTTGAAGAATATTTTACTACTCCTCAACTGTTTCATCTGTAATCTATTAATGTATTATTTTTAGATGGCACTATATGGATTTAGAAATTCCTCACGACTGTTTTTGATCATTAAGGTTCAATACAACACAAGATTTATATTAAACATCACCAGAAGTACTTATATTGGTTTGGTGGTCTTGTGCTACGTGAGTCACAGATGCAGAGCTGCCAACATGTTTCACCAAAGTTTTTTGCGTGCGCAAATTTAGGTCTAGGTTAGTGTGTGTTTACACTGATTATCATGCAATCCAGGCGCCAGTCTACCGAATTTCCCCGAATGTATTCTTGCGCAATAAGCTGTAAAATGGCAAGATTTTCTTCCACAAAATGCATATTTTCGTAATTTGTTGTATATAAACAAATGTCATGGCGGGTATGGCATGTCGATTCAAGGTGTAAAGGTTAACGTCAGTAGATAATACGGTTTATTCTAAATGACATTTCGTGGAACAGTACCAAAATGACTCTCTCAGCTCTCAGGATAAGACAGATGCCGCTGCATACGTCCTCCATGTAATCTGTACCTCTCTAGTTTACATTGGCAAAAGCTGAAACTATCTTGGTAATGTTGCTTCAGAAATTGAACGTGTCATAGCATACCTTTTAATGAGTAATGTCAGCTATCAGCTGTGAACTATAGAAATTCCTGTGTCAAATACTAACTAAATGAAAAAAAAAAGGTACAAAACAGTAAATAATTTCAATTTTTCAGGTCAAAACTATCTTTTCTTTGAACCTTAAAAATGAATACATTACAAACCACGTAATATTGTGGCTTCTAGACGGCTCGAAGTGAATACTAACGTCTGTTTCACTTCTAAATGCTGTATATGGTATAAAGCACCTATCCTTTCCTTCGTTTAAAATAAATACATTAAAACGCATTTATTTCACGTACATATTTATAAACGTACAGGAATGTCAATAAAATGTACAGAAGCCAAAACAAAAGGAAGACGAAAACTAATATACAAATTGTTATTCGAACTATCACTATTATCGTTGAGATAGATACAGATGGTCTTGTCAGTTTTGGTAGGCATAACATGAAACTAAATAATTGCTGTTGTGAAATAACTCGAAATTTCGAATTTTAAGCTGGATAATGTTTCTCGGTTGGTTCAAAAGGTATCTGTACCATGTTTGGTCGAAATAGGTGCAGCGGTGTAGTAGCTTATACCCACCTACTTTTATATTTTAAGATATTTATTATTATTATTATTATTATTATTATTATTATTATTATTATTGCGTAACTATAACCGGGTACATTACATCGTCCGTTGCACTAAGTGTGGAGTTTTGGGAATGCATGACATAGCTTATCCCCTCTCCCAAGTTTCACATACCATGCTAAACTCCGGCCCGGAACACCGGACGTCATTTTGCCACTAACCGTTGTGGAATCCACACTTAGCATGCAAATGTATTTGTGGCTTCGCATTTATCAGCTATAGGCCGTTACAAATCAAATGGTATTAGAAACGTCTGACACTATTGATATCAGTAAAAGTGGAATTCTATTATCTTATTATAAAGAGAGAAAATGTGTCTGCGTTGGCATATCCAGAGTGATCTCACAGCTCACTTTGTATATACGTGTAGAGAAAGTAAAAACTAAGTGTATAGAGTAGGTTGTGAATTGCACCCAAAAATTCGATGTCGAGATTTCAACGGAAATATGTTTTGAGATCAATTCTAAAAAATAATTTTTAGAAAACTGTCCTCGTGTATGTGCGTATGTGTGTATATGTGCGTATGTATGTATGTCCAAAAAGTCCCTTAAATACCAAATATAACACTTAAGTTCAGTATCTTTCAAGGATGCTACACGAAGGTTTTGAGCGAAATCTCCTCACCCAAAATTACCCTTTACGTGGAAAAAGTTTCGAAAATTTTGGTTTTCTCAAAAATGGCTGTAATGTTTTTGATCATATTTTCTTATATTTAAGATATTTACTATTTACATGACAAATAAAATGTATATCTTGAATTTTCTGTGAATGGCATTCAATATGGATGCATTTTTCAGAATTTTGCATAACTGGTAAACCGTAAGATATAAGACAAACTTATTACACAAAAAGTGTAGATCTATTTAAAAAACACAATTTATGCAATATACATTCTTTTCGAGGAGCTGACAGTTTTCAAGATATTGCTTGTTATTGGTTTAAGTTTTAAAGTTTTAAAATACTTAAAAGCTCAACTTTTCTCTTACGGGTTAGCTTTTCTTGGTCGCTCGGCTCTCCGTGTAATTTCGGAAACAAAGCAAGGCGACCATATTGAAACATGAAGTTCGCTATACACCTTAATGCATAACAACTTCAATGTTGTACTTTGTCTGTATAGCTCAGAATTCATGAATATGTACCTGCGCGATATTTCGTTTAATAATTCGATAGTTCGCGGCAAATTAGATAACTTATTTATTATATTAGCAGAGGGCATCAAAGAAGTCAGGCGGGCGAGCTCTCTTTTCTTCCCCTCGGTCGTCGCTACCCGTAAAACTAGCGCCCAAGAAAAGAAACGCGCATACAAGTTTCGGAAACGTTCGTCGCCACGAAATGGAACTTCTCTTTCTTATTACTCTCTCTACTTAGCACGTAGTAGAGAGGGTAACTGGACTCTATACAAAAACTTTGTTACAGAGATTTCACCGGAATAATGTTTAAGAGCCCCCAGTATCCCCCCCAAAATAGAAAAAGTACTGTGTCCGAGTGTCTCGGAATGCATAACTCAAAATCTAAAATCAGTAAAATACCTAACTGATATTTAAATTTGTTATCTTCCAAGGATGCGACACAAAGATGGAATTTTTCCTCCACCCCAATCAACCCTTTGTATGAACAAAATTCCTAAAATGTTGATTCTCATAAATGGCTGTAACGGTTTTGACCAAAGTACTGTATATATTAAATATACTTGCATAACAAATAAAATATACTTTTTGTATTTTCTGGTAGTAGCCTCCGAAGGCCTCTTCACTATGGATGACTGTTGCATTACTGGTAATCCGTAAGAGATGGCGTAAACCTCGCTGCAAAAATATTTATATTATAAATGGCAAAAATAGACTATGATTTCTGAGTGGGATGTTTGGTAAACGAGCGCGTAAACGCGAGTATTTTAATTTCTCATGAGCATGTGTAATATACAACGTTTTATTCCATACTGATATTAACAGAAATATTACTTTTATTAATATTAATATTATTAGAGCTGTCATTGCGAGCAGTTGAATTTTAGTCGTGACATAGATAGATCTGTTTGTTCGTTGCTGCGTAACTTCGCTGCAATAGTTTAAATTCTGGTTGTTTAAACTACACCAAATAAATCAATAAATGCATGAAAATGGATATTCCGCAAGAAGTTTTAGTTTATGCTAAAAAAGCTGTACTTAGTTTGTTACCCGGCAAGTCGAAGGTCTTATGACAAGGAATTTCATTATTTAAATAATGGGAAACTGCCAAAGGAGTTTAACTAATTTACAATGAAATAAAAACTCATTTTATTGTTCCCTGGAATACATGAAATGTATACATGGAGTCTATGGGATAGGTTAAAAATTTATACCCAGTTAAAGCACAATTTATGTCACATTTTTTCGTGAAGTTGACCATTTCCAGTTATTTCTTCTTAATCCTTCCTTATATTGAAATTTGTCAACTCATCACGCAATGAAACTGATTTCAATCTCATAGCAACATAACTTTTAAAATATTTGACTATCGCTTTATCTTGTGTACTCCATTGTTTCCCTTTTACTTACATGGAATCAAACAATGAGACAATTTCTGCTCATGTTTATATGATCAGCATAAAATAGATAGGAGAATAAGCTTATTAACAATCAATTGTTATAGAGATGCAGAGAAAGGCATGCGTGCGTGCGTGCGTGCGTGTCTGGTAGGCTCGTGGTGAGCCTGGGTGTTGTTGCTGTGTACCTACCCTGGTAAGGGTTTAACCACAGGAATGAGGTGATGGTTAAGGTTTTGTTTGAGGTTTCGAGTGTTGGTGTTAAGGAGGTAGCGCTGGTAGGCTCCTCGAGCGGTTGCATTTTCAGGAGCAGCATCCTTTCCTCTGCTCCGCTGGTGTTTATTTATTTAAATATGGTGGTGAATTTTGATAGACCTGTCCCTATGGGAGGGGGAGTGCTTTGTTCAGCTATTACGCTGTTGGCTGGTTTAAAGCCGTTGTTACCGGGGGTGCCCACAAGCCATGCGGGGAACCCGGAACCGCCTTTTTCGGCGTTCAGAGGGTAAGTACTCCCTCAGTGATCTGACAAGAGCGTTCTCATGTTCGCCCAATCTGGCGTAGAATTTTTGAGCCCGGCGCCTAATAACATCTTCCACATATGGGAGGGCCGAAGCTTCATGTAGTAGCCTCAAAGGGAAACGTCGACATACAGAATATATGGACCGGAGTCCACTATTCTGCACCCGCTGTAACCAGAGAAGCCAGGAGTCTGCTGCCATACCCCACACTTCGCAGGCATAGAGCATCAGGGGGACTATAAGCGCCTTGAAAAGGCGTAACTTTAAGTGAACCGGCATCTGGGAGGCCAGCACAGGGTAAAGGGAGGCTACTGCCCCCTTCGCCCTGTCCGACGTTCCCCGCACGTGTTCACGAAAAGTTAGACCCTTATCAAGAATGACGCCCAAGTATTTGATGGAATTCCCCCACTCTATCCTTTGGCCCTGATAGGAAAAGTTGGGTATCTGGTTTATTACGGGGCGTATTCTGGTGAACAGAACAGCATGACTTTTGCCCGGATTAACGGACATCCGCCACTGTCTGCACCAGTCCTGGACGAGATGGAGGTGTCTCTGTATGGGGTTGAAGGCTCTGCGTATGTTCCTGTTGGTGCGGTAGAGCAGGACGTCATCAGCAAACTGGGCCATGTTGACGCCCTGCACCGTAGGGAAGTCTGCCATATAAAGGCTAAACAATGTGGGTGATAGTACAGAGCCTTCTGGGACTCCGCCTCGTAGGGAGAAAGGCATGAGAATGGAACACCACATATATATGCTACTGGATTATAGGACCCTGGCTGAAGGGTGGGCTGTGAACATTAAAATCACGTATTCTGCATCATTGTAACCTCTGTTTCAATTGCCTATGAATGTCCTCTACTTGAGCCTTCCGCATGTGCCAGAGGAGAGTACGATCACTATAGTGTGAATATAACTTTGTAACACACTAATGGAGACGAAAGTCTAATGAGAAGCCGAAAGCTCTCTTATACAAAAAATGCTTTTCTCGTCTTGTATCAGAAGGAAATTTAAGAATGTGTAGTTAACTGCATGGGCGATCAGTCAAAATGACAGAAAGCTGCATTAAGCTTGCCGGAGCAATTAGCAGGCGGTGAACACGGAACAAACAGCCTTATAAATCACCTGTCCTAACCTTTCCTTCGCCTGGCTATGAGTGATGGAAGTGTAACAAGATTGAAACGCCCGCCGCGCTGCTAAACCGTATGTAATTTCCTGATGTGTTTTCGATCACTTCTCCGTCCAGCTCTGTGTCAATAATCTGGATTAAATTCCTCCAGCGTTCTCGTGAAGACCCAGGGTGTGAGCGTTTTCAGTGTGCTCACTCCAAAAGAATTCTGTGTTCCATTCACATGACTTTCTATACATCTACGTAACAAATTCTTATTAAAAAGCTTATACTTCTATCTGCTACATACTAATTGAGATAAACATTAGCAGAAATTGCTTATTACTTGCTTTATTGTAAGTAGAAGATAAGTAAGAGAATCCACTAGGATATAATGATAGTCAAACGTTTTAAAAGCTTGTTGCCGGTGGTTGACATATGTTGCTTTGCTTTGCAATGAGTTGACAAATTCCCGAATGAGAAAAGTTTAAAAGTATGTATTTTAAAACTAATACCAATAACAAGGAAGATCTAAAAAATTGTTAACTCTACGAAAACATGCATATGATGTAAATTGTGTTTATTAACCAGATCTACATTTTTTGTGTAGTAAGTTTTTCTGTATCTCTTACGGCTTACAAGTTTTGCAAAATTCAGCGAAATTAATCCAATTTTCTGAGGCTATTCCCAGAAAATTCAATACATAACTACATTTTATTTTCCATGTAAATGTCTTTAATATACGATATTTTATCAAAATCATAGAGCCATTTTTGAGAAAATTAAAATTTTCGTAAATTTTTCCATGTAAAGAGTAGTTTGGGGTGGGGGGAATTTTCTCAAAATCTTCGTGTTGTAATCCTTGGAAGACACAAAGCTTATATATACCAATTTTGGTATATTACCAACTTTTTGCTTTAGAGTTATCGTGTTCACAAACACATGAACACAGATATTTTTTTAAAAATGCCTTTTTTTTTAGATACAGGGGACCCTAAAACAAGTATTTCCGGTTAAATCTCGATATCGAATTTTTGGGTGCAAAAATGACGTTCTCTATACACTGTACGTTGTATCTGTAGAGAAAGTTGTAACTTCTGAAGTGCTACAGCTCACATAGAATCCGTATTCTTTTATTTTCGTCATATAGGTGTTTTAAAAAAACAAAAACATGAAAATAAAGCAGCAAACTATTCATATAACACTTTACTTGTTCTGCAAACAAACTGCCAATGGTTACAAATCTACATTCTTTGATAGGTAGAGTCAGACTGGAATGTCATAGCCGGGATTTGAACCACGGAACGCCCGGACTATGGCCAGTTACTTTGCCACTGAGCTACCATGGCAATATACCGGCATGGCATTAAATTCCCCAACTGATTCGCATGTTTCCCGGTACACCACAAGGTGGTCTGAAATTATTTTGAGAAGACTTACCCCAATGGTGACTTACAATGACGTAAGCACTTTTAGTCCCGGGCTTCACATTCTAGCCAACTATTATCGTCAGTTAGATTAATTTAATTGTTTTTTCATAAAAGTCATGAGCAGCCGTGTAGAATTTTTCAGTCTGACTCTACCTATCCAACTCCTGTTCACATGGCTTGTGTTAAAACCATTTAAATTAACTCAAAATCTACATCCTGCTTATCCAGGTAAACCTTAGAAAAATGGTCTTATTACTTAGTTTCTTATAGGTAGAATGTAAATAAGAAAATAAATTAAGCTAAACTGATAGTTAAATATTCTAAGTTGATTGCTATGTAACTGAAATTCTGTCTTTACATGGTCAGAAGTTTCGAAACTCCAGTATGAGAAAAGTTAAAAGTATTTCAAAAATGAAACATATAACAGGGAATCTCTCGTAAATGGTTAACTCCACACAACAATTGCAAATGACAAGTTGTGTGTTTTAAAGAGCTCTACAATTTGTATGCAGAAACTTTTTGTTTATCTCTTGCGGTTTACCAGTTGTACAAAAGTCATTCAAAGCTTCAGGAGCTATTCCCAGAAAATTCAACATATGCATTTTATTTGTCATATAAGTATTTTTAATATAAGATGTTTTAATAAAAATAATTTCGAAAATTTTTCCATGTGAAGGGTAGTTTGGGTTGGGTATTTTTTGAAAATCGGTATACGGCCTTCTAATCTCAAGGTCGCGGAATCAAATCCGGCCTAGACCGATTGCTTTCAAGTGTACTTAGAAGTGACAGCCTGATGTCAGTAGATTTAAACTAAGCCTTCGCCTAGAACACTACGACGACGCCACTGAAGATGTTCACCGCAGCTGTGAACGAAACATCAGGACAGAAAGATTCCAGCAGACCACGGCTTCTCAGCCCGGAAGAGGCAACTAGTTATAATTCTAACCCCGGCCGTGAAACTTTACGATTATTCAAAAATAATTAATTATACGAAAATTAGTTAACTCCTACAAAAAAAACGAATATCAATAACATAGCGACAGCTTTATAAGATTGACTGTTGGTTTGGTCTGGTGTATTCCTTTATTTCCCTTCTAATTATAAGGAACTAAGTAATAAAGCCGTTTCTGCTAATGCTTGTCTCTATCAGCATGGACCAGATAGAGGAATAAGCTTCTTAAGAATAAATTGTTACGATATTTGGATAGCTAGAGTCAGACTGTAAAATTTAATATCATAGCCGGAATTTAAACCACGAATCTTGCGGTCTCTAGCCGGTTGCTCTACCACTGAGCTGCCATAGCAACATACCGACACGGCATGTAATTTCTCAACTGACTCGCATGTTTCCCTGTAAACCAAAAGGTGATCTCAAATTATCCCCAATGGCGACTTACAACGTCATAAAGCTTTAAATCCCAGACTTCATAGTTTAGTCAACTATTATGTCAATTAATGCTAATTTAATTCATTACACAACTGTGTATAGGACAGGAGTTAGACAGGTAGAGAGAGTCTGAAAAAGTCAATGCCATAGTCTGGATTTGAACCACAGATCTCCCGGTCTCTAGCTGGTTGCTCTACCACTGAGCTAACCTGGCAACACATTAAATTTCTCAACTGGCTCGCATGTTTCTCGGTAAACCACAAAGTAATCAAATTATTTTGAGATGACATATCCAATAGCGACTTGCAACGTCGTGATAATTTACATCCAGAATTCATAGTTTAGTCAACAAATAGTCAATTAGTGCTAATTTAATTTTTTTCATACAACTGTGTGTTAGGTAGTGTAAGACTGAAAATTTCAATGCCATAGATTTGAATCACAGAGAAGTTACAGATATGTTGAGAAAGTTATGTGAATGTAAAACATTAGGTGCTTTAATTTATGGCTATAATTGGAATATATCACCACTTAAGACTGCAAAAGAAGCGGGGAGCAAAGCTGAACAGAAAGAGAAAGTAAAAGCAACAGTTAACTTCGACTACTGGAAATACGTGTCATTACCCAGATGTGCCCTGCGCAGTCATTTGTTTCTATTCGGAGCCAGGCATTCCACTCCAGAGCATTGGATTCGCTAAACTTGTTTTAAACTATGCGTGCATAACGTTGGGAATAGCCCAAATAAAACAAGAGTACAGAAAAAGAGAAAATTTGAACATCTGATGGGCATGAAGCTGACATTTTTTCAGTCGTTTCCCGTGACCTCCCCGTCTAGCCGGGACGCAAATTATTCACCACTCCCGAGTCCTCACCGGAACTGAATTAGGATCACGTCAGCCGGAACACCCGGATCAATCAAATAGACACAGGTTCCCGTTGGATGCCCTTTGTGCCGCATGAATCATAAATAACTCTACGGTCTGCCTGCACGGAACCTAAGGCAAGGCGGGAAAAAGGGGAAATTTCTCACTTCAACCTCGGTTGGTACCACTACTCTGCGGGTTGTCTCCTCCTACTCCTGCATCGCTTCCCTATTAACGGTAGGAAAACTTGAGTGGAGAAAGGGAAATTTCGAGTTTCCGGTGAAAACTCCAGTTGCACGCCACTACAGCTCCAAAAATTACTTTCTACAACCGGAGAAACAAATTTTATGGTTTCCTCTTTTATGAAGAGAAATTTTATTGGTGGAGAATATACAGCACTGGATGTTTATACAACTTGTTACCGACAAAAGCTTCAATTTTAAAATGTGTGTTATGGATGATTATAAACAGTTGTGATTTTGATCATTTTGAGTTCTCTGATAGCTTCCAAGTAGGTAGAGATATTATTGCATTCCACTCAAAAATTTGATGTCGGTATTTCACCAGGATTATATACTTTATGGTCCCCTGGATAAAAAAAAAATAGAAAAATGTGTGTGCGTGTGTTCGCGCGCACGCCTATGGACAGCATAACACACAATTTTAGTGTGCTGCAACTCATGGCTTTCTTTACATCTCTGCAACAAATAATGGTTAAAAAGCTTATGCTTCTATTTACTTAATGCTAATCCAGAAATAATTAGCAGAAATAGTCTTATTACTTACCTCCTTGTAAGTAGAAGCGAAATAAGGGAGTACCATAATTTTAAGTAATAGTCAAAAGCTGGTTGCTGTGTGACTGAAGTTCCTTTGTTTGTATGGACACGAGTTGACAAATTCCTGTATGAGAAAATTATAAATTTTTCCAAGCTGAAACCAAAACCAAGGAATATCTAAAAAATAATCAACACCACGAAAAAATGTATACAACATAAATTGTGTGTTTTAAAGTGCTTTAATTTTTTTGTGGTAAGATTTTGTCCATCTCTGGCAGTTTAGCGGTTATGCAAAATTCCGTAAAATTGATCCAGAATAAAGTAGTCTTCAGAGGCTATTCCCAGAAAATTGAAGATATACATTTTATTTATCAGGTAAATATCTTTAATATACGATATTTTAATTAAAATCATTAGAAAATGAAAATGTTCGAAAAAAGTTCCATGTAAAGGGTAGTTTGGGGTGGGAGAATTATTCTCAAAATCTTCGTGTCGCTTACCTGGAAGATACTTAACTTAAATATCAAGTTTGGCATTTTACCGACTTTTCGTTTTTGAGTTATCGTGTTCACAGACACACACACAGACCTATTTTTTTAAAATGTTTTTTTTTTTTCCCTCTCTTCGATACAGGTGACCCTAAAACATATATTTCCGGTGAAATCTTGTTATCGATTTTTTGGGTGGAGTGCAATACACTATGTACATAGTACGTATAGAGAAAGTAAAAATCTAGCATGTTCAATGCACATGATGTCCTCTAGCTGTTCGATACACACACCTTTGTTTCACCCACTGTGTTTATGGCAGCCCCAAACATTCTTAATCATTTTCAGGGCGATTGCACGTATGTGGGTGCTTATTTGGAATCCTGTCTTCTTCCACAACATTAAGAAATAAGGAAAAATGTTCAAGCGCCTTTAAGTACTCAAATTTGTATAAGCGCTTAACCATTATGTCCCGTTGATTAAAACTCTTACAATGCACCAGTTTCCTTTCGTAAATCCAAATGATAAACGTTTTGGATTTTTATTGGGAGCTTCAGTCATTTACGTTCATACAGGGCGGAAAGAGTGAAATGGCCTCGCGGTAACATGCAAAGCCAACCCCGGTGACCACCCACTATAACCATGAGGTTTTTCATGTTTTTTTTTTTTTTCCCTGGTCGCCATGTCAAATTTCGGGGTGCATATATACTAAAATTCTCTTTACCTTATTTCTCTTATTATATTATCCTGTTATGTTTCAAGTCTGCTTTCGAGTCCTTCATTGCCAGCCAGATGGCGCAGTTGCTTGCACTATGGAAACATTTTTTTCCGTAACGAGTTGCGTCGCAAACTAGGGGTTGCTCTCTAACGGTGCGCGGGTGTTCGAATTGGAAATGTTAGGGGATCTTGAGCGAGACGTTGTGGGTTTGTGCTTGCAAGTCTGGGAGTTCTTACGGCTTCATCTTAACTCCGTCTCCCGAGGGGTGTGGCCACAATCGATCTACCATGGTATCGTAATGAGCGAGGTGTCCCTCTCCATTTCTTTATCCCATATAGTATAGAGGGTTGTTATTAATGGAGCAGAAAAGTCTTCCATGGTTTTTAATGCCGAGTGCATAACTCCAGGAAAGGCAACTAGTGGGAATTCAATTAAGAGATTTCCATTATACTGCACCCGTGTGCGTGTTTATAACATGCATATATGCATATGAAGTATGTGTATGTTTACTTTTGCAAAGTGTTGATGAACTTGTACTGCTAGAAACGCAGGTGTGTAGTTAAACAAAACTTTCTCAGCGAAAAAAAAAATTATGGAATAACGTATGAACATACGGCACGCATCCGTGCGCGTGCAAAGAGGCAATTGTACAAAAATGAATTTTTATTGTGCCACATAACGCAATGCAGCGTTTGTTACGTTTGAATTTATAAGTCTCTAAGTTTATTTTGGGCCTGTTAATCCCTTGTGGGCTGTGTTCTATTTATTTTATTTATTAAAGTAAGGAGCTATGTTATGCCGTTTTCCAAATCCAAAGAGTGCTATATGCAAAATAAGTTAAGTTGAAACTTTAACTGATTACGTTTGAAAATTATAACATGAGTAGTAACATGTTATCAGAACTCATTCTTTCTTACGCTTATAAGGGATAATTATTAAGGTAGATTATTAATTGCTTTTATATTTCTTATTATATATTATTATACCTTCTCTACACGTGCTATATGCCTATGTACATAGTAGTAAGTAGAGAAGGTCATATCCAGCCAAAAAATCTATGTGGAGATTTCACCCAAACTATGTTTCCGAGTCCAATAAATATTCTTATAAGTGTGCGCGTGTGCGTGCGTGTGCGTGTGCGTGAGAGTGTGTGTATATGTGTGTGTGTGTGACCATAGCTCAAAAACGAAAGTTCATTGAAGTCCAAACTTGACACTAAGGTTCAGCATCTTCAAAGTATGCAATACAAACGTTTTAAAGAAAATTCACCCACCGCAAACTACCTTTACATGGTTAAATAGTTCTAACAATTTTAATTATAATCGCACAGATTAAAAATATTTACATGGCAAATAAAATTTATAGGTGAATTTTATGAGAATAGCCTCTGAAGTTCTCTTTATTCTGGGTAACTTTTGGATAACTGATAAACCGAAAGGGACAGACAAACTTATAATACAAAAAATGTAGATCTCATTAAAATACACAATTTATATCCTATACGTTTTTGCGGAATTAATCATTTCCGAGGTATTCCTTGTTATTGTTTTAATTTTAAAATCCTTATATTTATCTCAAATGCAAATGTTTCATTACTTTTTTTTAACCTCTGGTCATGAAAGGGGATTCAAATTTCGATTACATAGCAATCAGTTTATAACAGATTTGACTATTGCTTTAGCCTAATGTATTCCTTTATTCCCTTTCTATGGATAAGGCGCCAAGTAGTAAGGCAACTGTTTAACTTGATTGGCAGATTTCTTTATATTAAAACGGCTGTTTCAAACAACATTTTAGAATATCTTATTATAACTTATACTATGACTAATCTTTCGTTATAGATAAGAGACCCGGTTTTTGCAAATTTAAACACGAGAAAGCCAGCTCTTTCATTCATATGGTTTCTCTACCCATTTTTCAATAAATTATTGTTTCAAAGCCTTATTCTTCTACCTACTTTACGTTAATTGAAACTTTGGCAGATATACCTTCATTCCATATTTCCTTGTAGATACATTGTGAATAGGAAAATATGAAAACGGAACGTGAATAGGAAAATGTTAATGTTGCTCTCTTGGCTTGATCAAGAGAAGGAAAAACGAATAACAACATTTTATTTGAGAAAAGTTTAACGAATGGCAACAATTTAAAGTAATAACAAAGAACATCTCAGAAGTGGTCAATTCCAAAAATAGTTCCGTTTCACATAAATTGTGTATTTTAATAAGATTGTGTTATTTGTTCAACACGTTTTTTGTTCATCTTTTACAGTTTTATAGTCATGCAAAAGTCATCCAGAATGAAGGGATCTTTAGAGGCTATTCTCAAAAACTTTAAGCTGAACATTTTATTTGCGATAAAAATATCTTAAACATATGGTGCTTAATCAGCATGTAGCGCAGATAACTGAGTTAAAAATAATATATTACTGCGGCCGATTTTCTCTTCGCTGCATGATATCTTGGTTGTAACCAGTGTAGTCTTGCATGCAGGAGTAAATGTTCTACGCAGCTGATAGTTGAGCAGAAGATATGCATAGAGTGAGCCGTTATAACTTAAACCTTTATATTTTTATCTAATGGTGTGTCTGGGAAGAGAAAATCGTGACAAAGATATAAAAAGTAAACTGGTGAAAATAGCCATAGTTGATGGCAGTCTAGGGATGGCTGACTGTTACAGAATCTAAAACCATATACAAATCCTCAATGCTCTTAGGGGGGGGGGGAGTTTCTGACCTCTTCAGATGCTCCGGTGCGGCGCTGCAGATCCCGACCACTCGTGGTACTTTAAGCGTTACTAGAAGTAGTTGGGCCGAACACCCGAGCCCCTCCCAGAAGGAAGTTGTTCAGATTGGGTCGGACTCAACGGGGCAGTGGCCCGATACCCGTTGGAGATTAGGTACATGTTGGTGTTGACACCTGGACGGGGTTGTGAAACCCCTCAATGTCCTCCGGCACGAACCTGGATAGCTAGTACTTTTGATTTAATCGTCCTGGAGTAGCATCAGCTTTAACTCCAATACTAGGAATTGTTCATGAATGGATTACATCTTCAGAGTAATTAGAATTCGTTAATACCTTTATTGGTAAAATGTTTTGATTATCAACTTCAAGTAATTTAATATTATAAGGATCTGGTTCATTTGGAGGAATTATATAGGAATCAAATTCAATATCTACACTAGATATCTGTCGGCCACACCGAGGCTTTTCGGTAGTCTTCCCTTTTGGAGTTGATGCGCGTATCCACTTCCGTCCCGGTATGTTCCCATACCGCGGGGCGTTTTAGTAACCTGGTATTCCTAATGGGAAAACCCACTGAAATTAATTTCTCCTTGGTCTGAGGGATACACACTCGCGAAACAAAATCCTCAATGGGTAATGACTTCGGCATTTAATTTACTTGTAATAAAATCTTATTTATTACTTCAATTCTGATTACAATAACTGTCTGACGCTCTCTCGTCTACTATGATGTCTTTTTACAGCAACTGTATGCTCCGAACTCATGCTCTGTATGCTCGGAAAATAAAACTTTATGGGTCAAGTTTCCCCATTTATTCCCTTCGATCACGTGACAAGAAATCTCCACACGTAGTGACACAAATTCACACACAGGTAAGACAATGTCTTGGCTGTGAAAAGCAAGCCGCCGGCGGTGGCGCCCGGCAAGCCACGTTCATGAAGCGATTCAGGGCGGCAAGGTATACCCGCGAAGTCTAGTATTGTTATGGCAGGTTAACTCCCATATTTTGTTTTCGATGTAACGCCACTATAAAATTAAATCTCAATCTGTGACATCAATGTGATACCTGTTCAGGAATGTACATTTTGGTGTTTAGATCTCGCATGTCAAGTTGTCCCGGGGAGCAACAATAGCATATAAAAGACAAACAGCGCCTCCTCGGTACAAGTTTTTACGCTCAGCTAACTTCTCTTGTGTCAGAATCCTTCTGGTGTTCAGCACTATCAGCAAATACCTATAAAATTTCAAGTTTACAGTTAGTTGAACTGCATCACCTATGTGGACAGTCGAGTTCTTCACCAAGGAACATAGTAGAACGTTACAACGTCTTGTGAAATTTAGTAATACTAAAATTAATGCTTCAAAATTAATAACAACCTTTAGAAGAACTTATTATGTGAACAAGCATTTTCTGCCATTAGCTTTCAAAAACTCGATAAAGCGAAAGCTTAACAGATAATCTTAGGAATAATTTACGCATTGGATTTTCAAACAACTGAATTTGAAGCATTATATCATTAAAAGTGGTGAAAAATTAAAGTAATGTAAAGTAATTTGTTTTCAATCTAGGATATACAGGATTGTGTTGATCGTTTTAGTACATATTAGTACACAATACATTCTGAACGACATTATTTTTAAACATGTGGCCCACATCTGGGCTGACCACATGTACTCGGAACACAACCATAAAGACAAAAAAATGTGCAAAAGCAACACAACATTGGAATATACAGTGTGTTTCAAAACACAGAACCAAGCTGCTCAGATCCTGTGTGTCCATTCACATGAGCTTCTCTCCCTGTTCTGTAACAAACTATTCTTACAAAAGCTTATTTTTCTACCTATTTAATGCTAATCAAGGTAAATATTAGTATAAATGTTATTGCTTAGTTCCTTATGAGTAGAAGGGAAACAAGGAACTACACTAGGCTAAAGCAATTTTAAAATCTTTTAAAAGCTGGTAATGTGATTGAAAAATAGTTTTTGCATGGTCAGGAGTAAAAAGTCGCAAAAGAAATGGCCAATTCCTGTTTGAGAAAGGTTCAAGTATTTTAAAATTGAAGTCGATAACAATGAATGAATGTCAGAACTTATGTTTTTAAAGAGATCTATATTTTTGTGTACTAAGTTTTGTTTATCTTTTACGGTTTACCAGTTATACAAAAGTCATCCACAATGAAGGGAGCTTCAGACACTATTTATCAAAAATGCAAGATAAATGTGAGAAAATCTTTAATATACGGTATTTTAATCAATATCGTTGCAGCTACTGGTGTTCTTGAGCATGTCGAACATTTCTCTAAATAAAGGGTAGCTCGGTGTGGATGGATATTCCTGAAAATCTTTGTTTTTGTTTTTTTATTGTAGTGTTAAACGCCCGCTTTTACTACTTGTGGCACCACAGGAGATGACAATAGTGATACATGGAATGTATCTGGAGCACCGGTGCAATGTGATGGCGGGGGAAACCGGAGATCCCGGAGAAAATCCGCCCGTGCCGCTTTGTCCACCACAAATCTCACAAGCGGTTGCTTGGGATCTAGGAAAATCTTTTTGTCGCATCCTTCGAAAAAACTGAACTCTAATATCAAGGTGATTAATCGACATTTCGTTTCTGAGTTAAGCAGACTTATAGATATACACGCACAACTTTTTCTAAATACGCTTTCTTGGACGCAGGGACCTCAAAATACGTGTTAACGAATATCGAATTAAATTAGAATTTTGACTGGAAGATAACCTTCTCTATCTACTAAGTATGTACATAATACTTAGAAGAAGTAGAAACAATTCTCAAGCATTAATATATTAAAATTAGGGAATATTAAAGTTTTGAAAAGTTATTTTTTCATAATTGTTTGGATTGTGTTAGTATATAATAAATACTGAACAATAAATATGTCATGCGTATTTTATTCTTTTTCCCCTTTAGAAAGTTATGCTTTTTACCTTTTATTTACGTTTCGTTTTGCTTTAATAATCAATTGAAGTGACGTTGGTTATTTTATATTAATATTCTCTATAAATATGAGTAATACATTTTCACCGCACAGCAAACACAATATGTATTAATGTAATAGCAGTTATTTCATAGAACGCGTTCAAATACAAATGCTTATGACATTATCAATTTGCAATAAAATGTGCGTATAAAACAATACATTCTCGCGCAGCCAGTAGCTTCAAAATCCGACTAACATAAGTTCGAACAAATGCCTAACACATCTACTGTATCGCAGTGTGTTTCACGCGGATTACTGACCTTGACATCTCAAGTTTAGCAGAGTGGTCAGACACTCACCAGTTAGGAATAGAGCCCTAAAATGTCAAATTGAGAAGAGTATGTCGGGAATTGAAGTTTTTGTATTTTTTTTTTGATAATATCTAATGTAATTACTTGTTTTTGCTGTGGATTTATGATTTTCATGTATCTTTTGGATTTTTTAATATTTATTTCCGTAATTTTCAGTTTTAGGAAATTAAATGGTTTTTCTTGTGGCAGATTTTCAAAATAATAATTTGGCAATTAATTAGAATTTTGCATAACTAGTAATTTTACAAAATAATTTGATAAACACTAGGGAATTAATTAGAAAAAAGTTACAGAAAATTATTATTTTGCAAAAATTAGGAAATAAATTAGAGACAATTATTATTTTGGAAATTAACTAGAATAAAGTTAGAGGAAAATATTATTTTGGAAATTAATTAGAATAAAGTTGGAGAAAAATATTAGTTTGATAAAAGTAAGTGTATATCAAATTTTTACCAAATGAATATTTTGTAAAATTACTAGTTTTGCAAAATTCTAATTAATCACAAAATTATTACTTTGAAAAACAGGTTAATTTCCTAAAACTGAAAATTACAAAAATAAATATGCAAAAATCCAAAAGATATGCAAAAAATCCAAAATTCACAGAAAAAACAAGTAATTACTTTGATCCATTTTCCAACAACAAAAAAAGCCTCAATCCTCCCATATACCACTTTGGGAAATTCGTTGTCTCCGTTTTGGTCATTCTATCATTAAAACTAATCAGGATCCATAAATAGCTAAATGTATAATGTCACCATGTCTACTTATAACAATGACCGAGTGGCATCAATGGAAAGAAGGTATTAAGCTGCAGAGATGGTGTGTGTGGGTGGGTGTGTGTGTGAAGCAATCTAATAGAGTGCAGTTGTTTCCTACTTGTGTGCACATTACAGGCGACCAAACGAGAGTCACGAGATATCACAGTGTAATCACTCACCTATACTTGTTTGCTCCATCTTGTTAACTCATTACTTGAAGCTCTACAGAGGCGGAATCTAAACACTTAATTAGCAAACAAAACCACCTACTGTGTGTAAGTATACCCACTAAGAGCTCCATACGTTGCATCAGTTTTTATTCAGTACAATCTAAGAATTCTGTGATATTGTAAGAGAAGAACAATGATTCATTCAGAATTCTGTCGATTAAAATCAAATTTGAATAATATACAATGTAATGAGCGAGTTAAAAAAACACGAACAGGCTGCGTGGTGTTTTGACTGTCCGCGCCCTCGGCGTTCGTTGCCGTCTGCCGCTTTCATAGAAAGGTGTGGATGAAACAATACAACATTTTAAAAACTAATTTTAAAGAATTGCTTACCAACGTTATGAAAGGAGTTGCCAAAATTTGCCAGTGTCGTTGTCCTTACATTTCTGGAGTCTCTTTAGGAAACTATCCACCAGTCGCCGTAGTTCACCTTAAGAAATGCTGGGAAACAGTTGGCGGATATTGTATTTTAATTCTTCCAGAGTGTGTGTTTGTCTTGTACACTTTGTTTTAATTTAATTCAGAGATATAAATAGCAGGAAGTTGTGTCGAGGGACCGAAGAGGCCACAAATCTCTACTAATAATTCTGACCTGAAACACCTGATTTGTAGAAAAAAGGCAAAATAACGGCCCCTGTCTGTTACTTTTCTAAAAAGGGGGGGGGGTTGTCTTGACGTATGTACGGGCGTCAACTGCTGACTCGAAAAATGTCACCCTATAACTCTTTCTCCGTAATTTTTCTGAAAATCATACATTCACTTGACGAGCTGACCAAGTTAACATATACGAATCATAAATAAATACACGCTGTGCAGTAGAAAACATACTGAACCATAATATACTTTGTGACTAAGTACAGGACAAAATAATAAACCACTTGTAATAACTGAACTACACCAAATCACTGTCAACTCAATACTGTTCTTTCAGAGCAGAGCAAACCTGCGTCAGAAGCGTAAGGTCACCAGGTCGTTTACAGCAGTGATGAAGCATGTGTCCATTAGCCCAGCGGAAAAACACTGCGCAGCCGGTTCAGAGGTTTTTGACTATCGGTACATAATACGGTAATCCACCCAAATATCAAGATTTCAACAGAAATCCAAGCTTAAGGGCCCCATGAATCCGAAAAAAGCATTTTTAGAAACATGTCCGCATGTGTGTTCAATATCTTCCAAGCAAGTGCCGCGAAGATCTTCAAGACAATCTCATCGCTCCTATCTATGCTTTACGGGAACGTTTTTAAAAAAGTTTGATTTTCTCAAAAATGGCTAAAAATTATTATCAAAATACTATATGTTTAAGAGATTTAATGCAAACGAAATGTATTATCTTCAATTTTCCGGAAATATCCCCTAAAGGCTTCATTCTGGACGACTTTTGTATAGCTCGTAAACCGTAAGAGATAGACTAAAATTTTCTATGCAGAAACGTAGATTTCATTAAAACTCATAATTTGTCATATACGATTTTTTCTACATTTAACCGTTTCCGAGGTATTCCTCGCTATTGATTTCAATTTCAAAATGGTTACATTTTTCCCAAGTGCGGAGCCAAGTTTTGTTTCATCTCTTTTTTTTTTTTACTATCGGAAATGCCAATTAGAACCGAATTTCAATAGCGATAATTTGTAAAAGAATATATTTTGACTTTAGCCTAGTGTAATCCCTTATTTCCCTCCTACTTAGCTAGCAAACAAGTAACAAGACCATTTCTGCTAATATTTTTTCTGGGTTAGCATGACGTAGACTAACGAATAATCTTTTGTAAGAAATGTTTGTGGAACAGCTAAAGATAGACACGTGGATGGAGCATATCAGCTTTTTATTTAACTCCATTCAAAAATTCGATATCGATATTTCACTGGAAATTCACGTTTGAGGGTCCCTGTATGCTAAAAAATCCGAAAAGTTGGTAAAATACCAAATTTGGTATTTAAGTTAAGTAAATATCTTCCAATGATGCAAAACGAATATTTCTAGGAAAATAGCCCCCACCCAAACTTCTGATTAAATGGACAAGTTTTCGAAAATATTTATTTTCTCAAAAATGGCTCGAACGATTTTCAGTAAAATACCGTATATTAAAGCTATTTACATGACAAATAAAAGCTATTTACATGAAAAATAAAGTGTGTATCTTCAATTTTCTAGATATAGCCTATGAAGGCTTTTTCATTCTGATGAGTTTTGCATAACTGATAATCCTAAGAGATAGACGAAAACTACTTCTCGTTAAAACACACAAATTACGTCATATACATTCTTGGAGTTAACCTATTTTAGATATTCCTTGTTATTAGTTTCAGTATTAAAATACTTAAAATTTTCATTCGGAGATTTGTCAACTCATGGTAATACATAGAAACGGATTTCAATCAAATGGAAATCAGCTTTTAAAATATTTGACCCTAAAAGAAAACAATAAGACCATTTCTGCTAATGTTCGTCTCGATTAGTATGAAGTAAATATATGAAAAAGCGTTTTTGTAAATCATATTTTACAGAGATGTAGAGAAATTCGTGTTAATCAAACTCATAATATATTCTTCATGTTGGTACCACATAGTTGGTGGTTCTGCAAGGGTAGTAGAGTAGGCAGCTGGTTGTAGAAATGGATGTAGTGACTCCCAGTAAGTTGGCCACCTCTCCTATCCAGTGTGGTTTACAGTGCTCCAGTAATGCACGTTGTTGTGACGATTTGCATGACCTGTGTTGTGGAACTCTGCTTCGTTTGTAAATCACACAGGTGTCCAAAAAATGTGGCTCGTATTTAGTTTGTCGTATGATCCACATAGAGAACGCCACTCTCCGTCCATAATTCGGCTGCTGTAGCTCTGGTGCAGTTGAGGATCAGGATGAAGGAAGATTGACTAGCATTGTGTTCGTCGTTGCTTGGTCACAGACAGAGTGATTTCTTCGAGGATTTGGTGTATTTTGCACAGTTCCTGATTCCAAAAGACGGCTCGCAACTCGCAAAAATGTTCGATCTGTACGAAGTGTTCTCTATGGAAACCTCTGTTTATATAAATACGCGTCCGTTGCATTCTGCTGCGCTTCCCCGTATACTAACAACATGTTCAGATACTCTCTATTCGAAAAAATTGTTCTACTATGAGTACGAACGCCTGGAATTTTGTATTTATAGGCAAATCCATTTTATACTGTATTCGTAAAGTAATCATGTTGCTAGAATGTTCTCGAAACATGAACAGAAATGAATAATCACTTCCTGCGTGTTAACCATTCCGTTTGGTGTACGTTAACAACGAGCACCACCGTAGTTCTAATCTGCGGCATGGTGCATGCTGTGGTGTCAACACTTGCATTTCGATCTTTTGTAAAATACAGGGTTGTCAAGTTATCAAACCGTAAGATCAGAAGGCTCGTGTGGTATATGTATTATATAGGCAAAATGCAGAACGATAAGTTAATATATTTAGCATGAAGGAGATTTTTACCTTTATCTTTAAATTTTTTATTATTTATTTGGGCTTAACATTTTTCTGCGGTACATGGCATATCATGCAGTTTAATGCGGCAGAAAACGTTTCTTCTTGGTATTTCACTGGGTTCTTATACTCTAAGATAGTCAGGAAGGTTTGAAGATCCTCAAAACTCTCTTAGTTAAGTCCAAGTTAGGTATAGAGAACTACTACTCACTTATTGAACTAGTGCGCTCAATTCAGTTCAGGTGATGTGAGTATCGAAACATAAGGGGATTTTGGGCAATCAACAATAGATGCAGCTGCTAAGAAAGGAACGGAGCAACTTGCTTATTGGACGTGAATCAGCACTGGGAAGTCATCAGGACCGGTTGAGTTGGCACTCAGAGAAGTCCAAGAATACAGGAGTTCCCCTTAAGACATCAGGCACTCCAAGAACTCTCCTATTGGGAATTGAACCGATTTAAGTTATGAACATCTTTACAGGACATTGTCTCATCAGTGGAAGCCTGCGCAGAATTGATCAGCAAATGCATCCTGACTGTAAATTGTGTACATGCGGATGAGACAGTGCACATCTAGTATGTGAGTGCGCGGTATTTGATCACCAAAGAACCCTCATTTTTGGGAGGGACACACGAGGTAGGCCGGTATCGACCCGTTCCCACTTATAGGTCGTCTTCCCATCGAAGTCCTGGTCGGATGACATTTATTTTTGGTTTATACTCAAAGATATCTAGCTGGTCATGATGGTCTCATCCTTAATGTAATGAAACCATCTTTGTTCATTATCATGGATTATAGTATTTAAGACGGTAGCGCAGGGTGTCAATTGACAAAATTGGAGCAACTTTTAACCATCACATTAGGGGCCAAGTTCAGTTTCATTATGAACATCAGACCTCTCTATCTAGATGATGGTAGGACTAGGGTTGGACAATAAATCTGAAAAAATTGTGTTGTAGGCGATATTGCCCTAAACTTATGGTGATATCCTGCATCAATTTGCATGGTTTATATTGTGACTATGGCGCAGAAATCTTTAACTGTCGCAAAACCTAGGGGCCTCTAACTAGCCACTTGGTGCAGCTATTGTTCGATCGGTCGCCCATAACAACACAAGAACCGCGTAAACAAAGCCCATTATGTCACTTCCCTGCAGTTTAAGTAATACAGTTCTGGAAGCTTCCTTTTTCGGATACCTCGTGGATCTAGAGCTTTCGAGGGGCTTGGCTACGGAACGTATATAAGGGGCAAGCGAGTGCCAGATCAATCAGTACAGAAAGTCAAAAAAGATAGTTGACAGTGGGCAGCAATTCATTTGTGCAGTTGTGACTGACTGATTCAATTGTGATTCGTCTCAGTATTATGTTGTATACCGAGTGTGCGAGGTGCAACTAGTGTCTAGTGGCAATAAAGTGAGTTTAGCAAAACTAGTGTTTCACAATTGTTACGGCATAGGAGTATTTTCCTGACACAGATTTTGGCGAGCCAAAATTGCCGAAGCGATACTGTTTATCTTGAAACAATTTTTGCGTTGCGAAGTAGCGTCAGCGTTTAATGTTAAGTCATAGATAAACGATTACATCAAACTTGCGTTCCCCGATGTCATAACTAACTACAACATCCGATTTTTATTTTTCCATCATTTTATCCCGGAATCAAAACCATCGTCATACATTTTTCATGGTGATTAACGGCCCTATGTAAAGCGAGCGAAACCTTTGTTATACCATAAATGCCGTCAGTTATTTTGTCAAGCCTTTCTGTCAAACTTTGGCTTATTTGCGGGGTATTAAACAGGATGTTATTATTCATAATGAATACCGTCCGACAAATTAATATTTCATTGCTGGCGCTCCACAAAGGAGATGCAAATCCATAAAGCGATGCAGAAGCGCATCATTTATACATAAGCCAACGGGTCATTCTCAGAGATCTGATGGGCGATCAACAGCTCCCGAAAATACCGGAATCGGCCAGCGGTTGAGACTATTTCCAGATGGTAATCAATTGCCATTGCTTATTCATGCCCACGTTCATGCTTTTGTGTTTAATACCGCAGATTGACCGCCTGAGAACGCCACTACAATCATTAGGGTACTTGCTACTGCCTCTCGCTGAAGCTTTTTTTCAACAAATACCGACCTTCTCTTGTTATTTCTCCTCTAAGCTATTTCCTATGAAGGGAAACTCAATCTGCATCTACAATGAAAACATGCTGTTTTAGCGGTTGAAAAGTATGAAGTTAATGAGGAAAATAGGACGATTTAATGCACATTATTTTCTCTAGCCATTACCATTTACTGACATAGTTTCTATAAACTATTCCTAGAGACACTTATTTTTCTAATGTAGTTAACCATTAGTAGAAACAGCTTCATTATATATTTCACTGTAGTTACAAGGAGAACAGAAAGTATCGAATTGGTACGATATTTATAATCAAGGCTGCTATTTGCGTCATATTTTTTACATGACATCGATCAACAGAATTTAAATAACAAAACACTAAACACTTTAAATCAATTTGTTATAGTGTTTAACGCCCACTTTTACGCAAGTGATGACACTGATTATGGAATGACGATGGTGCATCGGTGTAATGCCATGGTGGGGGAAACCCACCCCTGCGCCACTTTGTCCAACACAAATCCCACATGCGGTCGCTTGGGAATAAACCCAGGTCGCCTAGACTAGATTTACATAAAAAAAGTATCTGTGACATAACTAATGTCATAAAATGTCATTTTAATTAAGCTGTGGTTTTATATATATTCTTCTCTTTAGTGTAGTAAGCTTTTGAGTAACTTTATGGTTTACCTGTCATTCAAAATTATACAAAATTTTCTTCCGAATGAATAAGACTTCACGCGCTATTCACAGAAATTCAAATCATACGTTTTATTTTGTATGCAAATGTTATAAATATGTATAAGGCGTGATGAAACAACTGGAGCTGTTTCAGGGGAAATTAAGAAACAAAAATTGTAGGGCACTTTGAGCTGGGCGACCTTTCTTTTTTTACTTTCTCTATACGCAATATGTACGTAGTGTATAGAGAAGGTATTAATTGCACTCCACCAAAAAATTCGATACCGAGATTTCACCGGAAATATATGTTTTAGGGTCCCCAGTATCCAAAAAAAGCATTTTCACAAAAAGGTCCGTGTGTGTGTGTGTGTGTGTGTGTGTGTGTGTGTGTGTGTGTGTCCGTGTGTCTGTGAACACGATAACTCAAAAACGAAAAGTCGGTAAAATACCAAACTTGGTATTCAAGTTTAGTATCTTCCAGGGATGAGACACGAAGATTTTGAGAAAACTACCCCCACCCCCAACTACCCTTTACATGGAACTTTTTTCGACTAACGATTTTTATTAAAATATCGTATATTAAGGCTATTTACCTGACTAATTAAGTGTATATTTCAAATTTTCTGGGAATAACTTCTGAAGAGTACTTTATTGTAGATGAATTTTACGGAATTTTGAATAACTGACTACACTATAAATGTAGAGCAGGTTTAAACACACAATTTTTGTTACATACATTTTTTTGCGTGGAGTTCATTGTATTTGAGACTTCATTGTTTTTTGCTTTCTGCTTTGAAAAACGTATACTTTTCTCATAGAGGAATTTGTCAACTCCTGTCCATACAAACAAAGCAACTTCAGTGATATAACAACCAGCTTTTGACTATCACTTTAACCTATGGTAGTCTCTTATTTCGCTTCTACTTACAAGGAAGCAAGTAATAAGAGTATTTCTGCTAATTTTTTCTGATAAGCATGAAGTAAATAGAAGTATAAGCTTTTTAAGAATAATTTTCTGCAGGGATATAGAGAAAGTCATGTGAATGGTACACATCAGATTTTTACTTTTGTACTCGGTTGTGTGATTTTCTTTTACACATAAGATGGCAAACACTTGGCATTGAAAAACCATGGTGTGTAGACCAAGTGAGATACAATTACTCTTGGGTCTGAAGCTGAAACCCCCCTAACTTCTTATTATGTTCTCGAGCTTGTTTTTAAGCCGTCTGCAAACCAAATCAAAGATCAACCATGTAGATGCTCGAATGTTTCAGCATAAACGCCCTCTTCAAATGTTATATTAAATTTCTTATGGAAGGCAAATGTTTTTCGAAGTAGTTTGTTTCTACGTTAAAAATCAAATCATCTAGTTCGTTCAAAATAACTAGGATTCCGATGACAAGTGTTTAGTAGTTCAACTCGAAACAACAGTTCCACAGGAGAACCATTGAGCTGCTATCTGAACCCTGGCAGACGATTAGCGATTACGTCACTAAATGAATGCGCGAATGATTGATTTATGACGTAGTGTATTAGTGTTGATATTCTGGATTAAATTTAAATGTAATATATTGTAATATACTGTATGTATATAAAATAAAATCATGACATTGTAAAAACGGTCTGGGCTTGCCTCCGATTCAACGTAATTTTGCATATCATACACTAATGAAATGGATATTACGACGAACATTAACAAGAAAGCCAATACATACACTTTTAATTCACATTTAGACATTTTATATCTCCATAACTATAATCAGAGTTTTAAAGCACTTAACTTTTTTTTAATGGCGTGTTATTTGTGGACGCTCTTTAACTACTGTGGTCCTCAGCGTCCCATTCTAAATTGGGCATGAAAGACCGCTTAATTTTTCTCAGAGACCCCCTCTATAAGGCTTGAGATTCTTTTACGTGTCGTAAATCTCTGACACGGGACCAACGGCTTCACTTACCTTCCGAAGGAAACCATGTTAAGGATTTTTACGTCCGAAAAAATCCATGTGATAGCCATGACATTAGTAATCCTCTTTTGGCCTCAAAATTTCCGAATGGTGACCTCCCAATAATAAAAAAAACCTGACGTGTTCCATCCAGATGAATTTCTCTACTTGTTCTGAAAACAAACTAATCTTATAAAAGACCATTGCTTTATATAGATCATGCTAATCAAGATAAACCTTAGCAGAAATGTCCTATATAGGTTTTAGTGCCTTGTAAGTAAAAGGGACTTTTGGAAATATAATGGACTAAAACGAAACTCGAATATTTTAAAAGCTGTCGCGGTTGTCATTGAAATCAAATTCTCTTCCACAGAAAGGAGTAAAAACAAAACAAAAAATTGTCTGAGGACTTGTTCTATGAGAAGCGTTCAAGTATTATAAAACCTAAACTAATAACGTGGAATATCTCTGAAATAGTAAACTCCACAATAAAAATGTATGATACAAATTGTGTCTTTTAACGAGATCTAAAACTTTGTGCATTAAGTTTTTATCTTTTCTTTACGGTTTACTAGTTATGGAAGTCAAGAATAAAGATGTCTTTAGAGGCTATTTCCAGAAAATTCAAGATGTGCATTTTATTTGTCATGTAAATATCTTTATTATACGGCATTTTAATCAACATCAATGTAGCCATCTTTTAGAAAATAAAAACAATTGATATTTTTCCACATAAAGGGTAGTGCGCTTGAAGGGTTTTTTCTCAAAATTTTCGTTTTGCAATCTTGGAAGATACTAAACTTAAATACCTAGTTAGGTATTTTTCTGACTTCTCGTATTTGAGTTATTGTGTTCCCAGACATAAACTGTTCACAGACACACATTTACACACAAGCCTTTGTCTATGATTAATTTTCGCTTTCTCTTCACGTACTATGTACATAGAGTATAGAGAATGTATTATATTGCATCCAAAAATGCTATACAGAGATTTCACCGGAAATATATGTTTTGGGACTTCCTGAATCCAAAAAAAAAACACTTTTAGAAACATTTCCGTGTGTGTGTGTGTGTGTGTGTGTGTTTGCGGGCAGTATATCTCAAAGACGAAAAGGCAGTTAAATATAAAACTTGACATTTAGGTAGAGTATCTTCCCAGGATGCGAAACTAAGATTGTGCAACAAATAGAGAAAGGCATGTGAATGCCACACCAGATTTTTTTTATTTATAATTTTGAGCTTTACTTTTCATAACGCTAAAGTAATCTTAACTCTGTGCGACTGATTAACAATATTAAATATGCACTTTCTGCGCTAAACGTATGTTATAATTTGAATATTTCTTTTAAAAATTAAATGTCAATTTATAGACAGTTTGATTGACAGTATTATTTTTACGGTTGTACCAGTCAACCATGATATGAATACATTCGGAGCGAATATGAACTAAAGAGCTATGGATCGGTGCGGAGCATCAGAAGTAAAGATCTTTTTTTTTTTTTTTTTTTTTTTTTAATATATATACTGTTTTACTGTTTTACACCAGCTTTTACTACTTGATGGAGCACCGGTGGAATGCGGTGGCGTGGGAAACGGAGAACCTGGAGAAAATCCGCTCCTGCGCCGCTTTGTCCACCTCAAATCTCGCATGTAATCGCTTGGGATCGAGCCCGGGCCATCTAGGTGAGAGCCGAGTGGTCTAATCACTCTGTAGAGATAAAGAAAGTAAACTTAAAGATGCTGCTTCAGTGAAAACTAATGTGAATATTTATAATGTTTTCATTACGTAACTGTACATTCCAAATATCACTTTGCCCCTCGTATTCTTCGGGTCCTAAGTATTGAAAATGTCAAAAATACATTCATCTCCTAGTCGAGTAGTACTCAATTCTGTTTAAGGCAAATTATTATAAATATTATTATTATGAAAATTTGTAGAAATATATGTTTTGCATTGATATATATTTCTCCACTCAATTTTCTACACCCATTATTACAACTTACAGTTCTTCTATTATTTATAAATCTCGGCTTATAGCGAGCGATAGCCAACATCTTAGACAGCAGAATATTTAGCTATTTTATCACTTGAAAGGCCGTGTTACCTACATAACCATGAGAAAATACGAATGGCAACTTACCTCTTGAAAAAGACACGTGTTGAAAAATAAAAGCGAATAATTGATAATATTTCGAAAATGGTTAACGCCACAAAACTGATTTCACATTCACTCTTGTGATTTACATACACATTGTGTAATAAAATTTTGTTGATTTGTTAAAATTATTCGTATTATAAGTCGTTTTATAAAAGTCAATCATTGGATTCACAAGCTATTCACCAAGAATTCAATATGTATATTTATGCAAATATTTGAATCATATGTTAGCTGACTCCAAATCATTAACACTATGTTTTCCTTTGTCTATCACTACAATAAACATAGTAATACACAAGATTTACATTCCATTCAAGAATTCGATACCAAGATTTCATCGGAAATAGATATATATTTTGTGGAACCATGAATAAACAAAACAAAAAGAAACTGTTAGTAAAAGGTTGGCACACGCGGCATGAGACAATATTGGCTGCTAACTCTAAAGGTCGCCGCTGTTTGCAATAGCAGTGTTATGCAAAAGCGTACTTAAATATTACAAGAGCAAATATTTCACATGTAGCAACAAGCACTAAATTGCCCTACGTAATATCAGAGAGTGTTTATCTGAAGTTGGAGCGCTATCTTTGGAATAACCTGGGAGAACATAGTAATCCTTCTATAACATCTTTGTTATCTTGAATACAAAGTGATCATTCGATGGCAAAATGGGATGCTCAAACTTCACGTTTAACGGATGAAGGTAAAGTCCTAAAATGTATATATATATATATTTCTTTTTTACTTTGTCTATACGTATTATGTACATAGTGAATAGAGATATTGTATTACATCCAAAATTTGATAATATTTTACCGGAAATCATATTTAGGAACCCCCTGAATCCAAAAGAGCATTTTTAGAAAAAGATCAGTGTGTGTAGCATAACTCAAAAACGAAAATTCCCACAAAACTTGGTATTTAAGTTCAGCATCTCACAAGGATGCGGCATAAAGATTTTAAGAACATTTTCAACTAGTCTGTACATGGAAAATATTTAAAAAACTTTTGATTAAAATCTCTTAAATTTTAGATATTTACATTACAAATAAAATGCATATATTGAATTTTTAATCTTATTTTTTTTTTGCAAAATAAACTGTAAGGGGTAGATTAAAACTTAACAAAAATGTAAAGAGCGTTAGAACACGCAATTAATGTCACACACACACACACACATATATATATATATATATATATATATATATATATATAGAGAGAGAGAGAGAGAGAGAGAGAGAGAGAGAGAGTTGATCGTTTTAGAGGTGTTCCTTGTTATTGATTTGTGTTTTTAATTACTTAACATTAGTCTTATACAGTAACTTGTCAATTTCTTGCCACGCATTCCCCTATTTGCCTACTATTTATAAGAACTAAGTAATAAGGCAACTTCTGCTAATATTTAGCTCGATTAGCATGAAGTGGATAAAAGACCAAGATTAACAACAGTTTGTTACAGAGATGTAGAGAAAGTGGTGTGAATGAGATTTACTTTATTTTTATTGTTTATTTTTTCTTTCTTTGATTTTGTTACTTTACAACGCTGATGAAATGTTTGTTCTAACGTTTAAAATGTTCAGTACACACTCTCTAAGTGGATGAAGATACCTTAGCAATCTTAATTTGACTGACTTTTAGAAAACTAAAACGTTGTGCACCCTACTCCAGAAATAATATGCAACATTCAAAAGTTTATAATCTGATTTTCATCATTGATGAAATTTCATGTGACGTATTTTTTATTTTAATTTCTCTACCACGAAAATATTATAGAGAAAATAGTGTATGCCACCCAAAAGTTCTATCCCGACATTTCGCAGGAAATACATGTGTTGAGAGGCCTAGAATATCACAAAGAATTTTAGAAATACTTCCTGTTTGTGTGCGTGTGCGTGTTTCTGTGCCATAACTGAAAAAGGAAAGATGCATTATATACCAAAGTTGCTATTGAAGTTCAGTATATTTGATGTATTCGACAAGAAGAATTTCGAGAAAATTCCCTTTCCCAAACTACGTTTTACATGGAATATTTTTTTAAAATTTTCATTTTCTTAAAAATGACAAATTATTTTGCTTAAAATGTCATTTGATTAGGATATTTACATCGCAAATAAAAGGCTGGCAATGATCTGTAAAGCCCACTTCATTCGAAAGTATAATTTTTTGTAGCTACTGAATATTAAGCGATAGAAGAAAACAAAGAATGTAGATATCTTCAAAACAGAAGCTATTTCATATACTTTTTATATAAACCATTTCTGACATGCGTTATCAATAGTTTCAATTGTCATTTCTTTGCAATTATTTTAAAAGTATTTTATCATTCAATTGTTTCTCGCGATTGCTTGGGAAGTACACAGAATTTTAAGGTTTACAGCGCTTAGCTCTTCAAAATTTTACTATCGCCATTCCCTTTGCATGACTATAACGAGATGTGTAGTGCAGCTATTCCTGCAAGAGCTTATCTCTATTAATATGAAATAGATAAAAAGAATAGTTTGTATAGTTACTATTAAATGATAGAGATCAGAGAAAAGTTATACAAATGTATCTCATTAACGTTTTTAAAAAATTGCTCTTAAATATAAAACCACGATGAATCATTTGCTGCAGCAAATTATAAAAATTGTATTTAAACTTTCAGCAATAGGTTGGTATTTGTGTAAACTAACAATTTCTATGCCGAGTAAACTAGTAGGTTGACTTGCTTTTAATAAACTACTCTAGCTAATGAAACCATTTGTTGCAATCGATTAACAGAACGACTAACGAAAGTAAATGTAAAATTAATTCTTACCAGAATATATAGAGTTAACTCTGTATGAATACGACTGTGTCGGTCTGTAATCTCTGCTGTATTATAATTATTCAGCTTTGCCAGGTTGGTTACGTCACTAATGGTGCAGACACCTCTCGTTACGTTGCGGTTACAAATAAAGCAATTACTTTCCGAGTGTCTAAGAAAGCAAACTCCAATTTGTTCTCTGCGTAGAGATCAGCTCAATTATAATGTATAGCTCTTGAATTTTTACTGGTGATTCGTGAAGCAAATGCTGTTCTAAATTATCGCCCGCAGTCATAGTATTTCTGATTCAGATATAGTTTTTGTAGTGTTTAACGCCCGCTTGTACTACTATTTCACCATTGGCGATGACACTGGTGATTCATGGAATGAAGATGGAATGTGATGGCGGGGGAAATCAGAGAAAACCTGTGCCTTTGCCGCTTTGTTCACCAAAATCCCAAATATAGTCGCTTGTGATCGAACCCGGCCACCTAGTTGAGAGGCAAGTGGTCTAACGACAATGCGGCATTAAATATTTTAAATTATTTTTATGACATACATTTTATTAATTTTTAGAATGCAACAATTTAATTCAATTTCTATACTCGATTTCTAGAGCAAATATTTGAAGATAACAGATAAGAAAATAAAAGTGTCCAGATTAAAAAAAATCTTAAATGTGATCTTATTTTAATTTATTTACTGTACTGATGCCTGTTATGGGTCCAACTGAATATACCGTAGCAAAAATTATGTATTAATAAAATTAGAAGCGTTTAATATATTTTTCTATTTTCTATTTCATTCCATATTTGTTATTAATTAATGTAATTACCAGTTGCAGAAAAGCAAATCATATCACCCACTGATTACCAACTTCTTAATCTCTCATCAATTTGGCTTTTAAATAAACGTTAATCAAGGATCATTGAACGTTCATCAATTGATTGCCGAAATGGATTTGGCAACAGTGCCTTTAACAACGTCACCTGGAACCTGTTGGCGTTGGTTTTAGGAACCACAGCCAGCAGACAATGAATGCTGTTTTCATTGTTTAAGGCGTCGTGGGCGGAATGAAACCAACTAAAATTATTTGTGGCCGTGATTTCTCCAAAAACCATAGAGCTCTTCTACTTTCATAACCATAGGAGTGAAGGATTATTTATTTTCATATATGCTCTCAGAGGATCTAGTGTTCCAATCACTTGATCAGCTCTACCTTTTTTCATATATGCTCTCATTAGAGGATCCAGTGTTCCAATCATTTGGTCACCTCTACCTTTTTTCATATATGCTCTCATTAGAGGATCTAGTGTTCCAATCACTTGATCACCTCTACCTTTTTTCATATATGCTCTCATTAGAGGATCTAGTGTTCCAATCACTTGATCACCTCTACCTTTTTTCATATATGCTCATTAGAGGATCTAGTGTTCCAATCACTTGGTCACCTCTACCTTTTTTCATATATGCTCTCATTAGAGGATCTAGTGTTCCAATCACTTGATCACCTCTACCTTTTTTCATATATGCTCATTAGAGGATCTAGTGTTCCAATCACTTGATCACCTCTACCTTTTTTCATATATGCTCTCATTAGAGGATCTAGTGTTCCAATCACTTGATCACCTCTACCTTTTTTCATATATGCTCTCATTAGAGGATCTAGCGTTCCAATCACTCGATCACCTCTACCTTTTTTCATATATGCTCTCATTAGAGGATCTAGTGTTCCAATCTCCATGATACTTATTATGTAGTTGCCCATTTCCATTATGTACTTTCCATAGGAGCTGTTTTTGCAATTATAGCCGGTTTTGTCCATTGATATCCACCATTTACAGGAAAAATAAGGGTTGTAGTTAAATATAACATTTGATTTGCATTCAAAAAGTATTGAAATATCAATCAGTAGACATGTTCTAAAAAAAAGTATATAGACTCTTGATCACCTCTACCTTTTTTCATATATGCTCTCAATAGAGGATCTAGTGTTCCAATCACTTGATCACCTCTACCTTTTTTCATATATGCTCTCAGAGGATCTAGTGTTCCAATCATTTGGTCACCTCTATCTTTTTTCATATATGCTCTCATTAGAGGATCTAGTGTTCCAATCACTTGATCACCTCTACCTTTTTTCATATATGCTCTTATTAGAGGATCCAGTGTTCCAATCATTTGGTCACCTCTACCTTTTTTCATATATGCTCTCATTAGAGGATCTAGTGTTCCAATCACTTGATCACCTCTACCTTTTTTCATATATGCTCTCATTAGAGGATCTAGTGTTCCAATCACTTGATAACCTCTACCTTTTTTCATATGTGCTCTTATTAGAGGATCCAGTGTTCCAATCATTTGGTCACCTCTACCTTTTTTCATATATGCTCTCATTAGAGGATCTAGTGTTCCAATCACTTGATCACCTCTACCTTTTTTCATATATGCTCTCATTAGAGGATCTAGTGTTCCAATCACTTGATCACCTCTACCTTTTTTCATATATGCTCTCATTAGAGGATCTAGTTTTCCAATCACTTGATCACCTCTACCTTTTTTCATATATGCTCTCATTAGAGGATCTAGTGTTCCAATCATTTGGTCACCTCTATCTTTTTTCATATATGCTCTCATTAGAGGATCTAGTGTTCCAATCATTTGATCACCTCTACCTTTTTTCATATATGCTCTCATTAGAGGATCTAGGGTTCCAATCACTTGATCACCTCTACCTTTTTTCATATATGCTCTCATTAGAGGATCTAGTGTTCCAATCACTTGATCACCTCTACCTTTTTTCCGTAAAAGATTATTTTTTTATCTACATGCAAATCGAGATAAACTTTAACAGAGTTGGTTTTTTCACTTGTTTTCTTCTAAGCAGAAAGAAAATAAAAGTTAAGCGATACTAAAAATGTTTAACGGTTATCACTATTAAAAATTATGTTCCATTCACCCGACTTCCTCTACTTCATCTACATTATTGTTAAACATTTATTTTTCTATTTGCTTCAATGGTCTTATTACTTTGTCCCTTGTAAGTAGAAGAGAAATAATGGTGTACATCAGGCTAAAGCGATAGTCATATCTTTTAAAAGCTGGTTACTTGTGATTGAAATTAGTTTCTTTATATGGTCAGGTGGTGAGAAATTCCCATTTGAGAAAAGTGTAGCTATTTTACAACTAAAACCAATAACAAGGAATATCTCGGTAATAGTCAACTGCAGGAAAAACTGTTAATGACATAAATTGTGTGTTTTAACGACACTTACAGCGTTTGTGTAATACATTTACTCTATATCTTGCGGTTAAACAGTTATTCAGAAGTCATCCAGACTGAAGACGTCTCAGAGAATATTCTCAGAAAATTCAAGATATTCATTATGTTTGTCATGTACATAACTTGAATATACGGTATTTAAGTCAAAGTCCATAGAACTATTTTGAAGAAATGAAAACGTTCGAAATTTATTCCTTCTAAACAGTGGTTTGGAGTGGGGAGATTTTCAACATTTACGTGTCACACCCCTGGAAGATACTAAGCTTCAATTCCAAGTTTGGTATTTTATCGGCTTTTCGTTTTTGAGTTATCGAGTTCACAGGCACATGGACTGGCACACACGAACCTTTTTCTAAAAAATGTTTCTTTTGGATACAAGGGGACCCAAAAGCCTGTACTTCCGGTGAAATCTCGGTATCGAACTTTTAGGTAAAGTGCAGTAATTTTTCAATCTGTGTACTATGTACTAAGTAGAGCGAGAGAGAGAGAGAGAGAGAGAGAGAGTAAAAAGGAGAAATGAAACGAAAAGTGATTTCCCATTTTAGAACATTTGCGTAGGTTAAAATTGAAAGCAATAAAAGGCACTATCTCGAAAATGCCAAATTTATAAAAAAATGGTATGACATAAATGGTGTATTTTAACGAGATCTGAATTTTTTGTTGTAGAAAGTATTTGTCTATCCCTTTTGGTTTACCAGTTATGCAAATTTTGTCCAGAATGAAGAGATCTTCAGAGGATATTTGCTAAAAGCTCAAGATATACATTTCACTTGTCATGGATATATCTTTAATACGGTAGTTTAATCAAAATCGTAAGAGCCATTTTTGAGAAAAACGACATTTAAAAAAAAAACTTGATGTAAAAGATAGTTTTTTGGAGGAGAGTCTCGAAAATCTTTGTGTCCCATCTTTGGAAGATATTAAATTTAAATTCCAAGTTTGGTGTTTAACGGTCATTTCATCTTGTGCTATGTTGTTCTTACCGAAGCGCACACACTCGCGTCTCTTTTTTTAAAAACAATCTTTGACTTAGGGACCTGAAAACATTTGCGGGGATATCTCGGTGTCAACTTTTGGGTAGATTGCAATACCTTCTCTGTACATTATGTGCATAGCATATGTAAGGAAAGTAAAAAGAACGAACAAAATAAAACATACGTAGGTCCTACCTAAGATATACATACGAGGGTCTCTCAGTAACTCTTATCAATCGAAATGCATTATGGTACAAACTAGGCAGAAAGGGGTTACCAAGTAAAATGGTTAGAGCATTGCAGGCAATGTATCAAAATGTCGAATTCTGTGTGAAGTACGACAGAAACAGTGTGTCCGAGAGCTGCCGAAGCTATAGGGGAGTGAGGCAGGGTTGTATTTTATCTCCCTTGTTATTTAATCTCTTTGTGGATGATATTAATGATACAATGATAACAGAGAATATCCAAGCACCAGTAGTAGTGGATTTGCAGATCCCAACACTTTTATACGCAGACGATTTAGTACTGTGCTCTACGACAGTAAACGGATTGCAACGAGGACTGGACAAACTTAAGAATTATTGCGATGAATGGCTACCTACAGTTAATGTGAATAAGACTAAGGCAATGACTTTCAAAAAGGGTTGTGTTTATAGCAGGGAGGAGACTTGGACATATGCAGGACAGATACTGGACAATGTTAAATCCTTTGTGTACTTAGGACTCACATTTACAATGAACGGAAAATGGACAAAACACATTGACCTTACGAAACACAAGGCAAGGGTGAAAGCTGCGGAAGCTCTCCGGATACGCTACAAAATACCGAATATATTCATAACCTTAATGGAAACTGTATACGGAGCGACAGTTAGATCCACGATGACATACGGAGGAGAAATATGGGGGTGGGAACAAACAGGGAATCTGGATCAAGTGAGGACCCAATTTTTGAAAGGAATTCTGGGTGTAGGGAGGGGTACGGCAAACTGCGGAATAATGAGGGAATTCGGGGCACCTGGTGAAACGATACAGTGCAAAATCAGAGCAGTTAAATATTGGACGAGAATCGTTCACGGAAACCAATCTCTAATTAGGGCAGTCTGCTACCGTGAACAGTTGCGAATGGAAGGTAATTCGACGTGGGCATCAAAATTAAAGTAAGGGTTGGAAACCATTGGGATGGGAGACATTTGGATTGCGGGGCAGGAAAACAGGCGAAGTATTTGGAGAAAAATTAAGAACCGCTTCTGTGATATTGACAGACAGCAAATAATTGCGCAATGCACAGAGAAGGTGTCATTAGAAGTACAGTCTGGGCTGAAATCGGAGTGGGGTATGGAGCAATACATCAAAACAGGTACCAAACTCATTAGAGAGGGGCTCGCGTGGATTAGACTAGGAGCATGGAGGAGCACGAAAATTTCTGACGAGAATGGTACGAGAATCTGTCCCATTTGCGAGGAGGAAGAGTCGCGGACTCACATCTTGGCAAGATGTAGGGGTACGGAGGAATGGCGGGAAAAATATTTGTCGCGATTTTTTACCACTGCGAATGTAGGGCTAGAAGCATGTTGGACGCTACTGGCAGACGCGGAAAACATGGACGGGCTAGGTAAATTTATACTTAAGGCAAGACAGATGAGATCTGAGGAGGCTGCCAATAGAGAACGGGGGGGGGGGGAGGAATAAGATCAACTAAACAAAAAAGACTACAATGTTCTACATACATATACAGGGTTACTACTAAAGAAATAGACAACTTCAACTGCCTGTAAAACAAAAACTATTAGAGATAGCAACCTAATTATTTTGGAGGTATGTTGAGAAACACTCAAAGTTTCGTTTGTTACTATTAGTAATGCTGTAGTGTTTTGTTTGTTGTTGCAGAAGCTGAAATGGCGGAAAATCCTGTGGAAAAGGCATATTGCGTGTTGGAATTTGCTAGAACGCAATCAGCAACTGTTGTCCAACGACATTTTAGAACACGTTACCACAAAACGCCACCGACTAGACAGTCAATCTACGACTGGTATAGAAAATTAGAGACAACGGGATGTTTGTGCAAAAGGAAGAGCTCGGGAAGACCAAGAGTTTCGGAAGAAAACGTTGAACGTGTTCGTTCTGCCTACATAAGAAGCCCACAGAAATCGACATCTAGGGCAAGCATGCAATTACAAATTCCACAGCAAACTGTATGGAAAATTTTGCGGAAGCGACTGCACATGATGCCTTACAGATTACAGATGTTGCAGTTTATGAGTGAAGAAGATAAGATCATACGGCGTGACTTTTGCATCGACATGTTGCGACATAATGAAGACGATGCTGGTTTTTGTGAGCGCATCATTTCATTTTGGTGGTAACGTGTTCTAAAATGTCGGACAACAGTTGCTGATTGCGTTCTAGCAAATTCCAACATGCAATATGCCTTTTCCACAGGATTTTCCGCCATTTCAGCTTCTGCAACAACAAACAAAACACTACAGCGTTACCAATAGTAACAAACAAAACTTTGCAAATTTCTCAACATACCTCCAAAATAATTAGGTTGCTATCTCTAACAGTTTTTGTTTTACAGGCAGTTGAAGTTGTCTATTTCTTTAGTAGTAACCCTGTATATTGTGTCATACTTAGGTCACTGTTGTGCTATGGTTTTATATATGTTGTATATATTATGTAAATATATGTCTTTTAAGTGTAATTATCAATTATAAGAGGGTGCATTTATGAAGGTGTACTCTGTGCTGTAAATTTAAATTGCTATATTTGAATATCTTTGTATTTTTATTTTCGGGTTCACTCTTAATTCTTTATTGTTGTTTAATATTGCTTTTGACTGTGAATTTCCTTTGTCTTTTTATTTTCGTGTTTACTCTTTTAATCCTTTGTTGTTGTTGTTGTTGTTGTTGTTGTTGTTGCTGTTATTTTAATATTGCTTGTAATGTGTATTGCAAAAGCACGTATGGTCTGTGGACCCGTTCGACTGTTGAAATTCTATGTATGATATTAATATGCCAATAAATACACATATTCATTCATTTAACTAATTTATCCTTTTTTTTTTCTCTCTTTTAATTTGTAAGAAAATTAAACTTTGTTTACACAGCATGAATACGCTATTGATTGGCAATAAAACCAGTTAAACATAAAAAGACTGCTCTTCCAATAATAAGAATAATCTCGGATATAACCCTGTTGGCCTTTCTGCAACAGTTGCGTTACTGATCACCAATAAAAGTAGTCTAATTGTCAATAAATTGTAATTTGTTTTCCTTTAACCTGACATAATATATGAAAATCAGTGAATATTTCATATTTTGCTTCTCCATGTAGCGATTCGTATCATATTCACCCAGAAGTTTTCGAAAAAAAATATGATGTTACTCTCACATGTCTTTTTCTAGCTGCTGCTCCACAAACAAACTTCTTACAAAAGAGTATATTCTTCCTTCTACACCATGCTAATCGAGATAAATATTATCAGAATATTCTTATTACTTAATTGCTTATAAGTAGAAGGGAACCTAAGGAATGCGCTATGTTAAAGTGATAGTCAAATGTTTTACAAGCTGTCGTTATCCGATGCTCATTACAAGTCGATTCTTTGCTTGGCCAGTAGTAAAACAAAACAAAAACGGACGCTTCCTGTCTGAGAAAAGTATAAGTACTTTACAATTGAAACTAATAACAAGGAATACCTCGGAAACGGTTACCTCCACAACAAAAACATAAAGGAGATAAATTGTGTGTTTTGACGTGATCTACATTTTTTTGCGCAGTAAGTTTTTGTCTATATCTTACGGTTTAGCAATTAAGCAAATTCGCAAAACGCATTCGGAATAAAGAGGTCTTCAAAGACTATTCCCGGAAAATTCAAAATACACACTTTATTTAGTATGTAAGTATCTTCAATATGCGGTATTTTAATCAAAAGCGTTAAAATCATTTTCGAGAAAATCAAAATTTTCGAAAAATTTTCCATGTAAAGGGTAGTTTGTGGTGGAGGGATTTTCTTGCAAATCTTCGCGTCGTATCATTGGAAGATACCAAGTTTGGTATTTAAGAGTCTTTTCGTTTTTGAGCTGTGCTGTCTACAGATATACACACACGCGCGCGCGCGCGCTCGGACTTTTTTTTTTTAAATAGTTTTTTTTTTCGGAATCAGGGGACCCAAAAACACATATTTTCGGTGAAATCTTGACATCGAATTTTTGGGTGGAATACAATACTTCCTCTATAAATTATGTACATAGTATGTGTAGAGAAAGTAATAATAGTTTAGGTGGCTAATTGGACACAGAGGAAAAAGGAAATATGGATATTATATTTACAATGATTAAATACAAGAGAAAGGTGCCACACTACAAATCTTATTTTTGTTTTACTCGGAAATGAACTTGGTTCATTTTTGCGCAAAATGCCTCATTATTTCTTCATTCAAAGATAAATACTTTATAACGAAGTTGGATGGTTCGGGGCAGATTGCCAAGAAAAAGTGAAATCCTCGACAGTGTCGAGGTGCGTTATGTCCAAGCCAAGTTGGAATAAAGTGGATTGGTTGTTTAATGAGTCAGGCTCCATTAGCGGAAGAGAAGGAGCAACTCTGCTTAAACAAAAGAGGGTTTCGGGGGAAACAGTTGCCTTCTCTAATGAGAACATATCGCTGCTGTGGAAGGAGAGGTCGACTTTTCCACGGTGTGAACGCGGGTGTATCTTGCATCTCAAGCACTGCCGTCAACTGCCTTAAACACAAACTAAAGAAAAAGTCTCTCGTCGACCATGAGAAACAAGCGAATGTCGACGTAAACGCTTCAACAAAGCACCAACTATTTAAAAATTCAACCCATTTATAACGAACATAGATAGTGGTGAAACATTTGGCATAACTTGTGTAATCTACATTTTTTTTCTGTAGCAAGATTTTGTTTATAACCAATTATTTACGAAAGTAGCCCACAACATCGATTCAGAATGAAGAACATTTGACAAGCTATTTGCATAAAATACAGGATAAACATTTAATTTTAATGCAAATAGCTTAAACACACGAATTTTAGCCAAAATGTTGATTACCTATTTCCTCTTTATGGTTTAGGACATGGATATGCCTTTTTTTTCCCCCATTACTTAAAAACAGAACTTTTCTCCAAAATGCTGCTTACGTAATTTCTCTTGATGATTTAGGCTATGAATAAGCGTTTTATGTTTAATGCAAATTACTTAAAGATAGATATTGTGTACAAAATGTACCTTATTTAATTTCTCTTCATGGTTTATCCCATGGTTATGCGTTTTATTTGTAGTGCAAAGTATTTAAAGACAGAATTTTATCCAAAATATTGCTTACATTATTTTTCTTTATGGATTAGGCCATTTGTCGTTCTGAATTGTCACCACTCTAAATGACATTTTGATTTTCTTTAGGAGTTTCTTAGAATTCAAGTTTTATGATTCATTGTTCATCTATGGAAGTGGTTCCTCAAAATTTCCCTACTTTGTGAAATTTTATAATGTATTTAACTGCTACCTTATTTTATCTTCATTTATATAATATCCTGTCAACGCTCTATGTAATCACTTTCATATCATTGTATTTTGTTTGTTGTGTTGTTTCACCCATGCACCATAATTGGTCATTGTTTTATAAAATTTAAGTTAATGTACTGTACCTTTCAGTTCGTCAAATTGTTCCATGAAATACACATATAGTTTGTTAGAGATATAGATACAGATATTCTGATAAATGTTGCCTGGTTTATATCCTCTTCGGCGTGTTACTTGTCCTTTGTAGAGTCTTAACTGACCGCGAAATGAACAACCCGTCATTATAGACTATCAGTTATACTTTCGGGTTTCTCTTCTCAATATGTGGCCTACTTCCCTGGGTGGTGTGGAGTCATCGGCCTATCAGGAAGCATTCAAAGTCGCGGGTGGATTTTATAAAATGAAGCGTACCACATCACTACGGGCCCCGCCGTGGCCGGGTGGTCAGACCATTCGCCTCTCACCTAGACGGCCCGGGTTCGATCCCAAGCAACCGCATGTGAGATTTTTTTTTAATTTTTTTTTTAAATACAGTTCCGGAGTCTGATCGGGACTCCGGCGGTGTATACCCTGCTTTTTATTTACTTAATTTGTTTACTTTGATTACTGTATGATAACTGAATTTCTGTTTTACTTTTTGCACACACATACACAAACATATAACACCCATGCCCAAGGCGGGACTCGAACCCACGATCCTCTGCGCTGCGAAACACCAAAGCGGGACGCTTTGCCGAGCGCGGCCATGGGGACCGGCTATGAGATTCGTAGTGGACAAAGCGGCGCAGGAGCGGGTTTCCTCCGGGTTCTCCGGTTTCCCCCGCCATCACATTTCACCTTCATGTATCATCAGTGTCATCGCCTGCGGTGCCAATGCAGTAAAAGCGGGCATTAAACACTACAAAAACAACAACAATAAAACACGTCAATACAAAATTAAAATAAAATACATTTTAGAAAGGCGTAATCATTTTCACGGCGATTATTTTATATCACTGTGTTTAAATATAAATTGGAGTAATTAAAAATGGCTATGGCAGTTATTCGGCTTGAAACAATTGATTTACTTTGTTATTTTTTTCAATAAACATTAAATAATTCAAAAATACACTTCTCATTTAGAAGGTTGTGCAACATGGTGTTACAATTAAGCGAAAATAGATGAAGCAATAGAACTTGCTTTAAGAGATCTGTTACCCTCAAAGTCTAAAGCTATTTATAAATCACAATAAGGCATTTTCAAAAAGTGGGGTTTGAGGAAAAATGTACACGTATAGAGAGAAAATGTTGTTCTTCCACATTTCTTTGAAGAATCTAACAAACTAAGATATTTTATGATGCATTTGCTAGAATAGAAAATTATTATTTACTTTTGAATAAAAAATTAACAAAGTTAAATAAACACTGTGCTACATATTCTATTTTTTCACGATAGGCGTAAAGTAACGTTACGTAGTCGGCTTACACCCTACTAGGATTTTCAAGTGGATGCCAAGGGGAGCTAACGACAATAACCGCGGAATAAAGAACCTGGAACGGGTGATCGGTCCGTAGTCAGGCATGAGCTTTTGGAAGTGAATGATATGAAATGAAAGCGAAATGGATGATGACGATGGAGCAATTGGATAGAGTGATGAGGAAATTCGGAGGATCCGGAGAAAACCTCCCATTCGTCCACCACATATCCCGCATGCCGGCGCTTGGGTTCGAACCGTGGCCACCTAGGTAGAAGGCGAATGGTCTAACCACTCGGATATGGCGTAAAGTTACAGTTTGTTATTTTTAGCTTGCATGTTACAAATCTTCACTTTATGCACTAACAATAATGGGTAAAATGAAACTACGCACCATCGTGCAAAAATATTTAAGGACTCACGAGGTTAAAATAAATGACTCACGAGGTTAAAATACCTATTTAAAATGTTATGACAAGTCTACTGACCTTGAAAAACCTCATTATTTTCACAGAGTGTTTTTCAACACTATTTAAATATTACGCAACAAGTTACTATTATTTTTTGCCTAAGAAGATAGTATTGGAAATTCTTTATCGGCAGAGAAGCCAAATCTCCAATTCCATAAAAGCATATTTTGTGTGATCAGAATCCTGTAAGTCTAAGCACACAAGAGCTATCTGATATTTCCCTTATTATGGAATACATTGTATCCCTGACATGTAAACCGATTAGTAACTGAAGACGAGGATTGGATCCTTGGAATGTTTTGAAAGCACTTTGCAGGAAGATCTCGTTATATAAAGCTCCTTTCACAAAGGGTTACATAGCAACAGGATTCCGTAATGACAGTTAATCCTCTGTATAGCAGTAATCGAAAAAGAGAATGCCTATCCATTTACCTAAACGCGTTATCGCGATACGGTAACGAGTAAAGTGAATCGATAACGAATCGGAATTATTTATGAGACTGAACGACTTCTACACAAGTTGTTAGTGTTTATTATTGTGTATCTATGCTTCAGCTTACATGTATATGAAAATTACAGAAAAAAGTCTTATGTTTCTATTCACATGGCTTTCTCTACATATAACAAATTATTCTTAAAAATGTATAATGCAATCCATTTCATACTAACCGAGATAAACACTAGCAGAAGCGGTCTTATTATTTGGTTCCTTGTAAGAAGAAGGGAAAAAATCTGATGTGTTCCATTCACATGAGTTTCTCTACATCCCTGTAACACATTATGTTTAAAAGTTTATTCTTCTGTTTCATGCCAATCGAATAAACAATAGCAGCTATGATGCTGTTACTTAGTTCCTTATAACGGAAATAAGGGAATACATTAGGGTAAACCCACAGTCAAAGGTTTTAAAATGTGGTCGCTACGTTATAGAAATCCGTTGTTTTTGCGTGGCCAGGAGTTGACAAGTTCCATATGAGAAAAGAATAAGTACTTTAACACTGAAACCAATATCAAAAAATTGCTCAAAAACGTCCATCTCCACGAGAAAAAAAAATATATGGCATTCTCTTACGGTTTACTACTTATGAAAATTCAGCTAAATTCATCCAGAATAAACAGGTCTTCAGAGGCTATTCCCAGAAAATTCAAGATATACATTTTATTTGTAATGGTATTGGCTTTAATATGTGGCATTTTAATCAAAATCGTTAGAGAAATGTTTAAGAAAAGCTAAATTTTAGAACATTTTTCCATGTAAAGTGTAGTTAGGGGTAAGGGGATTTTCTTGAAAATCTTAGTGTCGCATTCTTGTAAGATACCAAACTTAAATACTAAGTTTGGTATTTAGCCGTCTTTTCAATTTTAAGCTATGCTGTCCACAGACAGACAGACAGTTGGGCACACACACACTCACACACGGATCTTTTTCTGAAAACGTTTTTTGGATTCAGGAGGTCCTAAAACAGACTCGGTGAAATCTCGGTATCGAATTTTTGGTTGGAATAGAATACCTCCTCTATCCACTATGTACATTGTACATACGGAAAGCAAAAAATGTGTTCCATTCACATGACTTTCTCTACTTCTCTCTAACAAATTATTCTTAAAAACTTATTCTTCAATCCACTTTATACTAATTGAGATAAGCACTAGCAGAAACGGTGTTATTACTTGGTTTCTTGTAAGAAGAGAAAACAAATTTAATGTGTTCCATTCACATGAGGTCTTCTAGCTTTACGGTAAGCAAACATTTTATTTAAAGCATTAATCTGTTATCTACATCATGGCAATCAAGCTAAACATAAGCAGGATTACTCTTATTACTAGCTTCCTTTTAAGTAGAAGAGAAATAAGAAACTTTACTGGCTAAAGCGGTAATCTCGTACTTTAAAAGCATATCTCTATGTGAAACATGAAATTCCAATCTCTTTGCTTACCAGCAATAAACAAATGAGAAACGAAAAGAAAGATGTCTTCCGTTTGAGAAAAAATTAAGTGGCTAAAATGAAACCCATAATCCGCAATATCTCGAAAATGGTTAACTATACAACAAAAATGTATGGGATAAAATTATGTGTTTTAATGAGACCAAAATTTTTCTGTAGTAAGCTATTGCTATCTCTTACTGTTTGCTAGTTAAACAAAGCCATCCAGAATGAAGAGGGCTTCAGAGGCTATTCCAAGAAAATTCAAGATATACATTTCGTTTTTCATAAAAATATCTTATACATAAGCTATTTTAATAAAAATCGAAAGACATTTTTGAGAAAATAAAAAAAAAAAATGAATTTTTTCTATGTAAAGAGCAGTTTGGGATGGGCGGATTTTCTTGAAAATCTTCGTGTTGCATCCTTGGAAGATAAAATTAAATACCAAGATTGGTATTTAACGATGTTTTCGTTTTTGAGCTATGCTGTCCCCACACACACACACACACACACACACACACACACACACACACACACACACACTCACACACACAGATACACACACGCACACACAGACCTTTTTCCACAAATACTTTTTTTTTTTATTCAATGGGACCCAAAACATGTATGTCCGGTGAAATCTCGGTATTGAATTTTTGAGTGCATTACAATACCTTCTCTACACACTATCTACACAAAGAAAGTAAAAATTATACATTGGAATTTTGCTTTGTTTATACCAATGGTGTACAAAAATATTTTATGGGTTCATTTCACAGCTTTTTCTACGTATTCTGTAACAAATTATTGTTACAAAAGTTTATACTATTCTACCTACTACATGCTAATCAAGATAAAAGAAAAAGAAATGGTATAATTTTATTACTTAGTTCCTTATAAGTAGAAGGGAAATAAGGAAATACACTAGGCTAAAGTGATGCCAAATCTTTAAACTATCGGTGTGCGATTGTCATTGAAATTTGGCTCTCTTTGTATGACCAGGAGTAAAACAAAAGGGACGTGAACGATGAAGCCTTCCTGTGTAAAAAAATTTTGGAATTTAAACCAATATCAGAGAATATCTGTGGAATTGTTAGTTCTAGAAAAATTTGTATATGTCAAATTGTGTGTTTAAATTAGGTCTACATACTATGTATAATAAGATGTGTCTACCTCTTACGGTTTACCAGTTATACATAAGACATTCATGGATTTACCCAACACACAATTGTCGTGTAAACATATTTAATTAGTGGAATTCTAATCAAATTTTGAAAACCCGTTCCATGTAAAGAATAGTTTGTGGAAGTAGGATTTTTTTAACTAAACTTAAATACCAAATCTGGTATTTATTTATTTACATAGAATTTCCAATGACCATATTCTCTAGGTAGGAATCGCCCTTTAGTGGGGCGATAAGCAAAATGCAAAGAATAAAACACACATAAAAAGTACACAAGTATAAATTATATATATAAAATATACACATTTTTAAACCTACTTTGCGTGGGTGTGTGATTAAACTCAACGCAATATTTCAAAAATACCATAGGGATTTTCTGTTGTTAAATTTTTAGGAATTACAGTATTGTTTAAGTAGGTATTTTGTTTGTGATATAGCTGTCCACAGAAACAAACACACACACACACCTAAATTTATTTTTGTTTGCTTTTAACCGGGTCCTCAAAATATCTATTTTCAGTGAAATTTCAGTATGGAATTTTTTGATGGAATATGACACTTTTTCTATCTACTATGTACATTGTGACCACGTGGAGAGAAAGCAACAACAAACCGCATAATAAAACTACAAGAAGTTCTTTCTGTTAACCTCGGCCGAGGACTCTTGAGGTCCTGTTAAAGGCGAGGTCGCGAGAGATGCTGATCTTATTGTTACGTAATCATAAAGAGGATAAGAAGTGGCTAACAAATTGGAGTGAGAGGCGCTAACCATTCAATTACCGGAAACGTAAGAGCTCGGAGACCAACCGCAGTCCCAGGTGTGTCCCCACTTCCCTCGACAAGAACAATCGATAACGTCTACCAACCGCTATCTGGCGCCACATTTCTTCTTTAACGTTCACGGTAAAAACTGTTCTCAACTCCTCCCCTCTTGGATTAGGTAATTACTGCTTCAATCTCAAATTTCTTGAGTACCTGAAAAAGGCTCTTACGTACATTCGGTACACCAAGATTATATCATAATACTTTTGCTTTCTTTTGGAAAACAGAGTTGGCTTGGCGCCACGTTTTCATTAATAGTATACGGTGCTCCGTTTGGATATGCACAACATTAAATGTTATAAATGCCAAAATGATTGTAGGAGATATGTATTGCTGGTTATATTATGCTGTAAAGTTGGCAATTTCCATACATGAAAATAAACAATGCAAAAGACAAATGAAATTGACGAATACTGTATAGATGATTAAAATAGCTATAAGTCAACAGCGGGTATATGTTCTTTGGTGTGTTAAATTGGAGAGCACTAAGAGTTCAAAGGGAATTTCTAGTATATATGGTGTGCGTTATGTACTTAAATAGGATTCGATAGTGATATGGTATCGAATATTTTCGTAAGCAGGTTCTGTGTTAAGAATAGTATGACAATATTTATGAAAATGCACAAAAAATAGATTGTTTTAGGTTGCTTCCATAAAATAATTTAATATAGTTGAATACAAAAAAAGGTATAATTGGCGACCGGGCGCCTTTTTTAAATGCCTTAGGTCACAGGAGCAAAGCTGAAGCTGTACTGGACTCGACAAAAAAAAAAAAAAAAAAAAAAAATCAGAGCAGTAAGCAAGAAGAGAAGGACAGAAAAGGCAGCAGTAGAGGAGAGGAAAAGGAAAGTTGAGATCACCCTGATGCATTTCAATGAGAGCCATGCATTCAAATCTTTCCTTGTTTTCTCGCTATGGATAGCATACAATGGTACAATGAATAAAATTTGCCCTAGGTTTTACTATCAGATGTAGTTAAGATTATGTTGCAATTTTCAAAGACAAAAATTGTATTTTTATGACAAAAAGCACTGTCATAGCTTTAAAAATTCTTGGAGCCTAAAACAAAGGAAACACAGAGAAACCTAGGGTCATTTCGAAAAGTAGGTGTATTATGACCTACAATATTAGATCAAAAGTGTAATTTTTTTGTCTCAAGGAACTTTTTAGTGACGTCACAAAAACAAATCTGATCACAACTTCCAAATCATTTTAAATTTCAAAAAGCTAGCATTATTGAATTGGTATTTCAAACTTTCAGCCAAACATATCCTTAAAAAAAACATGCAGCACGAGAAGAAGCTATGACAAGGAGTCCTAAGAACATTGAGGTGACTGTCAGCAGAAATGAATGTACCATATACGTTATGTCAGTGTATGGTTCGAAACAACCTGAAACTGTATCCATTTCACTTACAACGTCTAACGCCTTACGTGATTAGGATAGTGAGACTCGTTTCAATTTTGCATCCATGGTGTGCCAACGGCCTGAAGGTGATGACTGCTTCTTAAACAAACACTTATTAACAGACGAGGCTACTTTTCATGTCAGCAGAAGGGTAAACACGCACAATTGCATTCTTTGGGCAAGAAAAATCCACATATCCCGTGTATGGAAAAGAAAACATGCCATATCAATCTTATTTGGATACGTTTCATTTGTTTTTGTTGCCACAACTTGAGGAAGACGACAATATGAATATTTTATTTCAGTAAGATAGTGCATCTCCTCACTGGGCATGGTGTAGTATGGTGGATTCATTGCTTGGCCCCTAAACTCACCAGATCTAACCCCACATGACTTCTACGTGTGGAATTTTTTTAAAGATATTGTCTATACACAGAAACCCAGGAACATCTATGATCCGAGAGTAAAAAATACTCAAGCTTTTTAAAAAATTATCCCTCTTATGCTACAACTGACATGGGCGGAATTGAATCACCGTTAAGAGTTACGCAGTGTGGGTAATGGGGGTCATATTGTGGGCTGAGGAATCTTCCATCTTTTAGTGTTGTATACACAAGTTTCAACAAATTATCCAACTTTTCAGATGTTTTTATTTTATCCATACCCAAACGGTCACCCTACACAACCCACAGTTCCATTACGATTATCATTAATCTGCTCTCCTTCTTTCTCCCTATGATGCTCTTGCAACCCGTCTAAGCTTCTTTATTATTAATGTATTTATATATTACTTTATCAACCTAGTACTATCCAGGCACATTAGGTAGAGAAGGTATTCCCGATATTCCAGAAATGCACCTTTTGAGGACCTCTATATATAAAAAATATTTTAAAAAAATGTCCGCTCGTGTGTGTGTGTGTGTGTGTGCGTGTCTGTGGACGGTATAATTCAAATTTAAATTTAAGCTCAGTATCTTCCAAGGATGCAACACGAAGCATCCCGTCCCTATTCTACTCTTTAGGTGAAACATTTTCTGAAATGGTTTTAAAATTTAAAATTTTCGGGCTGTTTTGCCGTGGTCTGTAGGTTAAAATATGTTTAGTTAAAATATTTCTACCTAACGTTTCGTCTCTGTCTGTGGGGGACATCTTCAGAGGCACTGCACTCACGTCGCTAACTCGGAAAGAATTACATCAATGCGGGTTACAGCCAGTATACATACTCGGGCACTGGTAGGCGGGGTCAAGTGGACAGGTTCTGGTTTGTTTATTTGGCCTGGAGGTTGCGGAGCTGGGAAAGTATAGGGAACCAGGTGGAGTTTAATTTAAGTCCTTCGTCTTTGTTGAAGTTGTTGGTGTTCTTATAAATCTCAATGGCCTCTCTGAATAAACGGGGAAAATAATTTTTAGTCGTAGCTATAACCTCTACTTAAATTAAACTCCACCTGGTTCCCTATACTTTCCCAGCTCCGCAACCTCCAGGCCAAATAAACAAACCAGTACCTGTCCACTTGACCCCGCCTACCAGTGCCCAAGTATATAATGGCTGAAACCCGCACTGATGTAATTCTTTCCGAGTTAGCGACGTGAGTGCAGTGCCTCTGAAGATGTCCCCCACAGACAGGGACGAAACGTTGGGTAGAAATATTTTAACTACACATATTTTAACCTACAGACCACCGCAAAACAGCCCCAAAATTTTAAATTTTAAAACCATGGACACCGGCCGTGAAAGCTTACGCATATATTTTCTGAAATGTTCAATTTTCTCAAAACGATTTTAATGTAAGATATTTAATGTCAAATAAAACATACAACTTGATTTCTTGGGAACATCCACTAAAGTGTTCTTCATTCAGAATGACTTAAACTTAAATAACTCTAACTAAATAGTAAGAGATAAACAAAAACTTACAACACAAAATGTTGCAATCTCTTTAAAATACACAAGTTATACCATATAATGTTTTATTTATTTATTTATTTTTTGTAAATCCAACAATTTTTTATATATTTCCTGTTATTTTTTTCAATTTTAAAATACTTAAAGCTTTCTCTTATCGGAAGTATTCATCCGTTTAATATCTCTTGTTTTATTCTTGGTCATGGAAAGGGAACCGAATTTCAATGTCAATTGCAGAGCAACAGCCTTTAAAGGATTTGACTATCGTTTTAGTCTAGTATATTCTCTTATTCCCCATCTACTTATAAGCAACTAAGTAATAACGTCATTTATGCTATTATTTTAAATGTCATGGTGTACATAAAAGAATAATAGTTTGTTTACGCAACAGATAGAGAAAGATTTTGAATGGAACACATCCGATTTTTAGATAAAGGCTTGTGTGTGGGTGGGTGTGTGGGTGTGTGTGGGTGGACAACATATCTCAAAAACGAGAAGACCGTTAAAAGTCAAACTTGGCATTTATATTTAATATTTTCTAAGGATGCGACACGAACATGTTTAAAAAAAATTCCCCCCACCACAAACTATCCTTTATATGGAAACATTTTTGAAATTTTTGTTTTGCTCAAAAATGGCTCCAAAGATTTTGGTTAATATAACTCATATTAAAAATATTTACATAAAATCCTATTTTGAATTTTCTGGGAATAACCTTTTAAAACCACTTTATTCTGGCTGAATTTTGCAGAATTTTGCAGAATTTTGCATAACGGAGAAGCATAAGAAATAGACAAGCTTAATATAAAAAAAAAATGTACATTTTGTTCAAACAAATGTTATGTCATATACGTTTTTCTTGTAGAGCTAAACGTTTTCGATATATTCCTTGTTATTGATTTCAGTTTTAAACAACCTATCTTTGCGCAAACAGGATCATGCAAAGCGAACCGAACCTCAATTGTTTTACATAGCGACCAGCTAACGTTTTAGCATAACATATTTTCTTATTTCCTTTCTAATTATAAGGAAGCAAGTAATAATAACAGTTCTGGTAATGTTTATCTCGATTAGCAAGATGTACACTAAAGAACAATAGTTTGTATTTGAAACATCTGGAGAAAATTGTGTGAAGGGCACATCAGATTTTTTATTTAAGCGATTTCTAGCTTTTGAATTATGCTGTTCACAGATACAGACATATTCAAGACACTTTTGTAAAAACGTTTGTTTTTTTGTTTTAGGGGGATTTAAAACCAATGTTTCTGGTGAAATCTTGACATTCAGTTTTTGAGTAGAATACACCTATATTACCTACTTACCATATGTAGTAGAGAAAGTAAAAATAGAGAAAGTAGAACACTAAAATCGCTGAATCAGAATTGTTAGTTTGTAAAATTGTCAGTGTTACCAAAGGCACTAAGAGTCCCAGTTAAATATACACCCCGCTAGACAATAAGAAGACGATTTCACAATAATGGGTAACAGCTACCAGATATTTTGCATTGCCTGTTAAAGTAATTAATGTATCTCTCGTCTGTAAAACAGAAGAGTGTTAATGCGGAGCAAATGAACTTTCATATTTTGCGCCCCGTTGTGCGCTCCACAAATGGGTCAAAAAGTCCTCCTTTTCATGACCTGATTACTTGATTGTGTTTGTCGCTGACGTCAACGAAACTAAGTAGGTAGGCGTCTCACTAAGAGCATTACAATTTACATTCTTAAACAGCTACGAACGCCGGCTAAAGACGTTGCTTTACTTCCTCTGGATCCTTTTATTCTCTCTGTATGGTTGAAGAGTTGCTTTGATCCTATCACAGCTTTTGGTTTTTCACTCTATGGAGCTTTCAAATATTAGCTTGATTACGAAGTTCAAATTCTGAGTGATTCCATAAAATTGTTTAATATTTCCAAATTAAAATATAAGATGTCTTCCGACCTTGGGGGCTATGGTTGAAGAATTAAATTCGTGTTTCGTCCTCAACTGTGAAGGCCATCCTCAGAAGTAGGGCAAGGATTAGAGGCACAGAAACCCTCTACGGGAGGAATAAGTTTTGGAGGGGGACAGGGGGGGGGGTTCAATTAAGAACCAATAACTCGGTTATAGCAACAGGAAGGAAACCGGAAGATCCATGGTTCTAGTTCCGGATTTGGGATTTAAATTATTATTTGATTCCTTTCCAAGCTTCTTTAAAAGAACAATTAATCACATACGAATGTCTGATTGTTATTTCTCTGAAGGATGCTTTCATATAGAGAACAAACTAGAAATACGAGTGTGTGCGCGTGTGTGCGATGTCGAAAAGGATTCCACACTTCCATTGGTTAATTGTACTTCAGGAGGATAGGATGAGATGAAAATAATTTCAAAGGGTGGCCGAAACCGGACGGTGGAAGAAGAGCCACCGTAAGGGTCCCTAACATGTTCCATGCAGTTCTTCATCCCGATGCGGGGAGCGCTAGGAGCATGCGGTTCAGGTATGAGCAAGCTACCTGGATCCACAGACGACTTCCAATGCCATTCCATCGCCGAGAGGTATCTCCAGAGCGCAGTCACCACCAAGGAAAGGCGCCACCACCGCAATTCTCGTCAACAGTTACTACCCTAAAAGAGACCGGTTGGATAAATAGAGATGAAAGGAAGCGACAGGAAGTTCGGGGGAATGAATAAACCTCCCCAGTATCTGTTTACTGACCCGAGAAAACACATGGGTAGAGAGATCGATCCCACGAGCTCCTGAATACCAATCTGAGACGAAACAGCTTAGTCACCTAGCTTGGTGAAATAGTAGTGTAGGGTGAAAGAGAAATGGGTCAGGAAGGTAAAGGAAACAATAAGTATATAGATTATAGGGAAGATAATGAGACGGGAGGCAGAGACCAAGAAAGCTACCAGTAAACCAGGAGACTAGAGAAACTGAGGTAGCAAAACTCTTAGAGCCAGCAACAAACGTGTACAGGCGCCCGCCTGGGTGGTAGCATGTCTGCCTCACATTCAACAGCTCACGAGTTCGAATCTCGCTTAGGGTGAGTTACACGGATAAGTTTGTTTTCGGATCTTTTCCTTATCCTGAGAACACGAAAGTCGGCAAACTTTAAGCTACATGGATCCTAAGGTAATTTGAGCATCATTTCAACAATTTCATTCATCGTCCAACATGACCAACCAAAATAAAGGATGTTAAGCTACAAAAATAAATAAAATAAAACATTTAAAGAAAATCTGATGTAATCCATTCACATGACTTTCTCTATATCTCTGCAAAAAATTTTTGTTAAAAAGTTTATGCTTCTATTTACTTCATGCTAAGTGAGAAAAAAATAGCAGAAATAGTCTTATTACTTGACTCTCTGTAAGCAGAAGTGAAATAAGGGAGTAATATAGGTTAAAGTGATAGCAAAAGATGGTTGCTATATGACTGAAGTCCCTTTGTTTGTATGGACAGGAGTTGACAAATTCCTGTGTGGGAAAAGTATAAGACTGAAACAAAGAAAAATATAAGGCTGAAAAGTATTTTAAGGCTGAAACAAAAAACCAGGAATATCTAAAAAACGATCAACTCCGCGAAAAAAAATGTATATAACGTAAATTGTGAGTTTAAATGTGCTCTATACTTTTTGGGTGGTTTACGGTTTACCAGTTACACAAAATTCCGTAAAATTCATCCAGAATAAAATATTCTTCAGAGGCTATTCCCAGAAAATTCAAGATATACATATTACTTCGCAAGTATATATCTTTAATATGCTATATTTTAATCAAAATCGTTAAAGCCATTTTTTAGAAAATGAACATTTTCGAAAATTTTTCTATGTGTAGGGTAGTTGGGTACAATGTAATACCTTGTCTATGCACTATGTACATAGTTCGTATAGAGAAAGTAAAAAGGTCCGTGTGTGTCTGTGGACAGTTAAAAAAGTATGAAAAGACCGTTAAATACTAAACTTTGAATTTAAGTTTGGTATCTTCCAAGGATGCGACTCGAAGATTTTCAAGAAAACCCCCTCACCATAAACTACTCTTCACGTAAATAGTTTTTAAAAAATTTTGTTTTCTATAAAATGGCTGTAACGATTTTGATTAAAATCCTGTATATTAAAAATACTTAGATCCCAAATTAAATGTATATCTTAAATTTCCTGGGAATAGCCTCTGAAGCTATCTTTATTTTGGTTGAATTTTGCCGAATTTTGCTTAACTGCTAATCTGTAAGAGATAGACAAAAACGTACTACACACAAAAAATGTAGATCTTGTCAAAACACACAATATATCTCAATTAATATTGTGTAGAAGGAAGAATATTATTTTGTAAGAAGTTAGTTTGTAGAGCAACTAGAGAAACGAATGTGAGTTTAACACATTAGATTTTTTCTCTTTGTTTCTCGTTTATTCATCTATAATGCTGTTTAATACAACAAGATGAACTCAATTACAATACCTGATGTTCGTTAGTAATGTGACCTTAGTTTTGCGTCATTTCCAAGTTTTCGTTGTTGAAAACAAATCCGACACTTAATGGGAGTGAGTGCAGATTGTGTTTTGTTCAACTAAGTTGCCTGCAGCTGTGTTTTGTTTGTCAGCACATACGCGTTATCGGATCAGGAGGTTGTTACTTTAGAGTTTAATAATGTGCAAAATAAAAACTACTGCAGAGAGAGAGAGAGAGAAAGAGAGAGAGAGAGAGATAGACAGAGAGAGAACTGCGAATTCCATCACAGCTTAAATGTAAGAACTCCAGTAATAAATAACATCCGAAGAGTGAAAGGGATACAAAACGACATATCATGTATCCGATAGAGAATAATCTGTAGTCGAAACTATCATCGTGTTACAGTGAACCCTTTGTAGCTGAAATTCAAATAGTTACAAGAAATATTAATCTAAAATTTCTCTCTTTTACCTCAATTTATAGCTCAAATTATTGATAAAAAGCTTATTCTTCTTTCACTTCACCCTAATCGAGATAAACACTAGCAGGGATGCTAATTAGAAGGGACATAACGGAACACACTAGGCTGAAACAAAATCAAATCTTTTAAAAACTAGTTGCTAGGTGGATGAAATCCGTTTCTTCGCATTTTCAGGAGTATAAAAATTTCCGTATGCGAAAAGTTAAAGTATTTTAAAACTGAAACAAACAACATATAATATTCCGAAAACGGTCAACTCTAGGAATAAAATGTATGTTACATAAATTGTGTGTTTTAAGGAGCCCTACATTTTTTGTGAAGTAAGTTTTTGTCTATCTCTTACAGTTACTAGTTAAGCAAAAATCATCCAGATTAAATAGATTCAGGAACTTCAAGATATACAATTTATTTGCCATATAAATATCTTTAATATACAGTATTTTAATAAAAAACGTTGGAACCATATTTTATAAAAACAAAACTTTCGGAAATTTTTTCATGTAAAGGTGGTGGAAAGATTTTCTTGAAAATCTTTGTGTCAAAGATATTAACCTTAAATAAAAAGTTTGGTATTTAATATCCCCTTCGTTTAATCTGGGCTGCACACACACACACGCACTATTTTCTGAAACGGCTTTTTTTTGGGATTCAGGATATCTCAAAACATATATTTCCGGTGGAATCTCGGTGCAATAAAATTTACACTATGTACATAGTACGTGTAGAGAAAGTAAACATGAAATAATAAACTATTTTTACAAAAGTTTATTCTTCTACTATTCTATCTACTTTATGCTAATAGAAATTAAACATTACAGAAACTTTTTATTACTTAGTTCATGGTAAGTAAATGGGAAGTAATGGGCTAAAACAAGACAAACTTTTTAAAAGCTGTCACTATGCTGTGTTATACTGAAATTCGTTTTTCTTTCATGGCCAGAAGTAAAACAAAATAAACTAATGACGACTAATTGTTTCAGAAAAGTATAACTATTTTAAAATTGAAACCAATAAAAATGAATATGTCGGAAATGATTAAATCTACAAAAAATTGTATATGACATCATTGTGTATTTTAGCAAGATATATATATTTTTTGTTTAGCATGTCAGTTGTGCCAAAGTCATTTAAAACGAGAGCTTAAAAAGCTATTCCCAAAAAAGTCAAGATGATTTTTATTTTGCTATTTATTACATTGTACTTTAATCAAAATCCTTAGAGGCATTTTTGACAAATTAGAATTTTTAGATTTTTACTTATTTAGATATTAGAATCTTCCATGCAATGTGTAGTTTCTCGTAAGAATATTTTCCTGTAACTCTTCCACTAGTTTCCTTAGAAGATATTAAACCTAAAACGGAATTTTCATTTTTGAGTTATGACACACACACACACACACACACACACGCGCGCGCGCGGAAATATTTCTAAAAAGGTTTGCATTAAAAATATGTATTTAAGGTGAAACGTCGGTATCGAAATTTTGGATGGATTACAACACCTGTCTACTATGTACATTGTACATACGTGCTAGAGAAGATAATAATTCGCACAGAAACATTCATGACAAGTCAATCTATTTGATTGAATGTTTGTAAACAAAATGTATGAGTCAATAGTAACTTTTCAATAGTTAACTAACTTTTAAAATTAATTAATTATGAAGCCCATGACTGAGAATATACCTCAGTGGTAAGACTTTTAAAGCGAATTCGAAAACGCTTCGTGGTTTACCGGAAAAATGTGAACCGTTTGAAGAATTTATTGTCTTGTAGCGGTTGCGGTGGTAGTTCAGTTAATTAGAGAAAAGGCGAAAAGTGGAAGATCTATGGTTCAAATCTCGTCTGCGCGATTTAATTTTTAATCTGATTTATCAGTTTATTATAATTCGCATTTATGTGATATCTCAAATTCACTCACGAGATTGTCATTGAAGTTCTGCAAGTAGGCAATTGTGCTGGACAATTTTAGATGAATACTTCACGAGTGCGACGAGCCGATTGGAACTTACCAATAATACATAGTATTATAAAGATAACTGTGTTCCTAACTTCCCAAATGAATGTGGACTACTGACGCTAATTTTTACGTGGTAACTGAAGGACAGAAAACCAGTCGTGAGGGTATGGTGTAGGAATGGAAAAGCCAGACGATATTTTCTGACGTACAACAGCGTGCGAGTGGTCGAGTTTTATACCAAAGATTATTTGATTTTATCAGAATAAACAAAATAAATAAAGGAACTGCTATCTATGTAGCTGTAAAATGAAAATAATTAAGCATTTATAGGTTCCATGCTCAAAAAATCAAATACATGAAGTTTTCCAATTTGTAAAAGAAGTTGAAATTTTCAACTTAAGTTGAGCTTTTGGACTTCATTTCGGGGGAAGAGAAGAAAATTAATTTACTAATAGTTGATTTTGAGGTCACTTAAGGCACAGATTAATTATAAGATTTCCATAATGCTAGCAGAATTAAAAGATGGATTTTATGATAGCTAACTTCACAATTATACTACCAAAATGATTTCAATATCTTTAAAAAAACAATAATTAACTACCCTACATCCCACCGTTTAATTCCCTAAACAGCAAAAACATTTAATTTACACTATTTATATCACTATGTTTACTTCCTCTGCACGTACTATGTACATGTGTATAGAGAAGGTAATGTAATGCAGCCAAAAATTCGATAACGAGACTTCACCGGAAATACATGTTTCCAGACACCCTGAATACAAAAAAAAAAAAACATTTTTAAAAACTTTCCGTGTGTGTGTATGTGTTTGTGTGTGTGTATGTGTATGTGTGTGTGTGTGCGCGCAGCATAGCTCAAAAACGAAAAGTCCGTTAAATATCAAACTTGGTATATAAGTTTAGTATTTTCCAAGGATGCGATATGAAGATTTTGAGGAAAATCCCCCATCCCAAAACTACTCTTTACATGGAAAATTTTTCCAAAATGTTGATTCTCAAAACTGGCTCTAACGATTTTGATTGAACTACCGTATATTAAAGACATTTACACGGCAAATAAAACGTATATCTTGAATTTTCTGGGAATATCCTCTGAAGCTCTCTTTATGCTGGATTTTGCATAACTAATAACCGTAAGAGGTAAGACAAAAGCTTACTGCACAAAAAATGTAGATCTGGTTAAAAACATAATTTATACCATATAAATTTTGTTCGTATAGCGGACCATTTTTGAGATATTGCTTGTTATTTGTTTCAGTTTTAAAATGCTCAAAACGTTTCACATACGAGGATTTGTGAACACCTGGCAATGCATAGAAACGGTTTTCAGCCATATGACAATCAGCTTTTAATGTAATTTTAGCCTAGTGTGTTCCCTTATTTAGTTTCTGCTTTCACTAAAATATTTATCTTGATATTTATCTGGATTATTATGAAGTAGATAGAAGCTTAAACTTGTTAACAATAATTTATTGCAGAGAAAGTCATGTAAATGGAACACATCAGATTTTCTGCTTCATGCCTTCCCATAAAAAGTAATCGTGCTATTTATGTTAAACTTGACAATATTATACAAAATAACTTTAGTGTGGCGTGTGCATTGTGGATTCATTGATGCTGGATTGGCATATGTTTCAAAGTTTACAGTAACAATAATTTTAAAATTTAAACATGACATTTGAAAATACAATTTTGTCTGCGGAGATAACTTCGGAATTTGCATATGTTAATTCCCTCCGAAGATCATACTTATATAATGATTAATAATGATTAGCATTTTTAAATCTGAGCACAATTTATTATTGTTTGCAGTAAGCTTTTGCTTGGAGGATGTAGGGATATTGAAACGGAGGAGGACACCTCCCTCACTGCGACACTATGATGCATCGATTGTAGCTATAGACCCAGGGAGACAGGGATGAGTGAAGGAGTCCAAACCTGCAGGCAGGCAAACCATTAAATAAAAATAATTTCCTATTCGAATTCCCGCACACCATTAGAGAGCAACGCAGAGACTCTGGCAACCATGGGGAGATATCTTTGCATTGGGCAAGCAACTGCGCCATATGCCCAGCATTTCTAATACCATAGGACATGAAAACATACCAGAAACATGAAAGAGAAATGAAATGCAATGAGAGGAATTTACGATAATAAGTAAAAATGAGGAGGTGTTTACGCGGTACAAAATACTCAACCGCGAGCAAAATTGGATAGACAGGTAAAGAGCCAGGAAGGGTGCAACCAAACTAACTACAACTAGGAACGTTATCCGTCTACCATAACACGCTTAAGCAGAGGCCTTTATATTTATATCCTTCATATTTGTGTATTGTCATCTACTACACTTCAACGGAGTGTAACGTTTATATTATCAGACTACGCTTCACGTGGTTTGTTTACGTCGAGTCTACATATGCACATCGCACACAGTTTACATCATCTGAGCAAAATAAGTAATAAATGAATAAAAACTGCAAAATCTTACCCTAATGCCTAATTTCTATATCTAAGTTAGCCCTAAATAACAAAACTACATGTGAAATAAATTGTGCGTTTTTACGAGATCTACATTTTCTATGTAAAAGTTTGACTATCTCTTACAATTTGCCATTTATGTAAAAGTCATTCAGAAAGAACAGGACTTCAGGAGCAGTTGCAAGAAAATCAGGATATACGTTTCTTTTCACATGTAAATACCTTTAATATTCAATGTTTTAACCAAAATCATTAGTCACTTTTAGAAAATCAAAATTAAATCAAAAACTTTTCTATGTAAAGGGTAGTTTGGGGTGGGGATTTTATTACAAACCTTGGTGTAGTATTCATAGAAGATTGTTGAATGTAAATACCAAGGTACTATTTAACCGCTTTTCACCTTTATGTTGCGTTTACAAATACACGGACACATACAAACACACACATAAACACGTGCCTTTTTCTATAAATGCTTTTTATTGACTTAGGGGCTTATTGATTCAAAATCTTGGTATGGAATTTTATTGTGTAATACTGTATCTTATGTACCTTATTAGTACATAGTAGTATAAAGAAAGTGAAAAAAAAAGGAGATGAAAATTGAAGTTAGCGAAAATGTTCATAATTTATTATATTTTGTTTTTAAAATTTTAATATAAATTGGAAATATATAAAATAGTTTATTTTGGAGCCAAAATGAATTAAGGATATATGTTATTACCGATAATTAATGATAAACCTGTAGTTCAAAATTCAAAACGTTTAACGCTGTAGAAATAGGTTATGCAAACCCATTGAAACTAAAATGGAATTATTCCCTTTTCGTGTGTAGCAACCAGACCACGAAAAAAATGCAACAGTAATAGAATTGTGCTCAAAGCGTGGAAAAGAACGATCAAACAGAATAAGGTTCAAACAGTTTTAGCTAAACTAAAGTTCAAAGTTGAAATCTAAATTCTGTCAATAAATGTACGAAGTGAAAGCACACAGCAAGCACTGACACATTCACAGAAACGTCATTGTTTTGTTATTAAAGAGTTTAAATTATCAGCTTGTGTTTGAGTAGCCGTTCCTGCACAGTGCCTTTTGTGCATGCATTTGGTGTAGCTGAAAGCTAAGGGATGAAGTGATTGGTGTGAAAGGAAAATGAAACAGTTGAGCGATGAATTTATAGAGGGAGGTGATATTCGGCTAAATCGTGACCTGAATCTGAAGCAGTCTTCTTGTGAAACAAGAAATTCATTGGCTATGATTTTCACACACATCGACCCTCTTTCAGCTTACACTCTGCTACACTTGACTCAGTCCTAAAGAATTTAGATGTTCCCATTAAACGACCTGTATTTTACGAGCTATGAAGTATTTGATAGTCTCCTTAGAGTATGAAAAAAGTCGCTTTCTGCATGACAATCTCTTCGTTAGTCGGGAAGTTGCGTTTTATCAGGATTTCCTGAATCTTTCTTTACACGACACAATATTTCATCAACTCTACAAACGAGCACATGTAAGGGGTATGTTCAGCAGCGAGTAGAAAACTCCCTCTGACGATGGTTTTTACGACAAAATTTGTACACGTTGATGAATAACCATAATAAAACGTCCGTTAACTATTAACTCAAAAGAATACACCATAGAGTAATTAAAAACAAATATGTATGGTGTTAATGAACTACACCGAAATAATTTGCGAGATTGTGCAAGTGACTGATATAAATAATTTGAGATTGGCGATGCTTGGTCCCTGTGTAAACATAATGCAGATACATAACGTTAAACGTGTGGGTATCAGGTGCTGATAAGTTGGTGTTAAAGCAAAGCAGCTTAGAATGTCTTTAAAACTGCTGTCCGAGTATAGAAATATCGACTTTTAGCAGCTCGTTCCTAGCGTTCTCAAGATTTAATGTCGCAAAAATCTGTAAAATCTCGAACTAATCACTTGACAGTACGACACTGAGCATTCATTAACTGCGTTCTTGAGTTATGTAGACTACTCTGGAGGCGATTTTTCAGTTGCTCGGGTGGCTTAATGCGTAACGCGGGAAGCTGTTATCCCAAAGGTCATGATTTCGATTCCTGTCATAGAGTAAGTGTTTTTTATTATTATTTTTTTCATTTCAGAGGAAGTGCCGCGATACGTGGCGTACTGGCACTTCAGAAAGTTATAGCCGTTATTTCGAAATTTCAATAAACAGGCCGCAAGTCTCCTATCTCATATTACTTATTTAAGTAATCAACATATTCTGTGAAAATATTTCGGTATAGTTCATTAACAACCTGTATAATATATCTTAACTTTGTAATAAACGAAACGAATTAAAACATATGTAATAATCCAATTTCTCCAAATAAAGTTGATGGAGATATTGCATAAGGAAAATAATAATCAGGTGTGTTCCATTCACATGCCTTTCTGTACATCTCTGCAACAAATTATTGTTAAAAAGCTTATGCCTCTATTAACTTCATGCTATTGAGAAAAAATTAGCAGAAATAATCTTATTACTTGCTTCCTTGTAAGTAGAAGCGAAATAAGGGAGTAACATAGGTTAAAACGAGTCAAAAGCTGGTTGCTATGTGAATTTTGTTTGTATGGACTGGTGTTGACAAATTCCTGTATGAGAAAAGTGTAAGTTTTTTAAAGCTTAAACTAATAACAAGGACTATTTAAAAAACGATATGGTATAAATTGTGTGTTACATCGTGCTCTATATTTTTTGTGTGGTAAGTTTTTGTCCATCGCTTACGGTGTAGTAGTTATGCAAAATTCATCCAGAATGAATTAGTCTTCAGAGGCTTTTCTTAGAAAATTCCATATATACATTTTATTTGTCATGTAAATATTTTAAATATAAGATTTTAATCAAATTTGTTAGAGCCAGTTTTGAGAAAATCAAAAATTTTGAATTTTTTTCCATGTAAAGAGTAGTTTAGGTGGAAGGATTTTCTTGAAAATCTTCGTGTCGCATCCTTGGAAGATACCAAACTTAAATACGAAGTTTGGTATTCAACGGTCTTTTCGATTTTGAGCTATGCTGTCCACAGACACACACACACACATATATATATATATATATATATATATATATATATATATATATATACACATACACACATGCGCGCTCGCACAACAAACGGACCTTTTTGTAAAAATGCATTTTTTTGAATTCAGGGGGATCCAAAACATGTATTTCCGGTGAAATCTCGGTGTTGAATTTCTTGGTGGAATGCAATACCTTCTCTATACAGTATGTACATAGTACCTATGGAGAAAGGAATGAACTACATTCATATCCCTTTCTCTAAACTCTAGGAGTTTATTTGTGGATATTTAAACTGTTATTTTATTATGACATTTAATTACTTTTCTACCACCCATAATTGACAGCAAACGCTTTTAGTTTGAGGTACTGCTGCCACTCTTCACGAGTTAAATTTACGTGTGGCGATAAGTGCACTGAAATAAGAAATAAAATGAAATCTGTATACTACACCCCGGCACCTAATGTGTCATACCAAGGCAAATATCTCAGATCTTATTGTTTATTTTTAATGTTAGCCTGAATGTTATGCAATTATTCTACAGATAAATTGAAAATACTATCTAGCCAAATATAACTTAAAATAAAGCAATTATTTTACTTATCCTAGTATACCAGTGTGAGGATAGGACTTATTTCTACACTGCGCATCCTAGGAGGTAGTCTTTCAGAGGTAAAAGCTGGTGCTCGGGTCTGCGAGAGGAAAGCAGGTAGCTTTAGGGTTGAAGATCTGAGAAAAGATCAGGAGCTATAAATAAATACACCGAAGATGCGAGGAGAGACACGGCTTTTATTATCAAGTAAATGAATGTATGCTTAGGAATGAAGAGAAGAAAACCCAAGTGGGAAAATACATTTTAAATAAAACTATTCTCTTTCTGTCGACATCGGTCTGGCGTAAGTCTTACAGCGCCAGCAGCTCACGTGGAAATATTTTTATGGCATAGTAACTGGAGATTATACAGTTAAACCTATGCTTATGCCAGCACTGTTTTAAGAAAACACAGTTTGTCAGCATTTTGACATCATGCCACCAAGATGGATTGCTGAAACTGGTGCAACATTACCTCTTGTTAAATGAAATATAGTTGATTCAAAATGATTATATCAGGCATCCTATAATATAAGCTAAACAAAAAGTCAATTCCTACATTACCGCCTATTTTAATATTTTCATAATTTAAAATTACTATAATTAGCCTATATATATTTATAAAATAATAATCTATTTATAATTTCCCATTTTTAGTATATTTTATTTACTAATGACCTTATGTATAATATAGTAATGTTTCACATTCATGTATTTGAAAATATTATACTTCATTTACATTATTATTATTATATATTTCCTTTGTTGTATGAATAAATCCATTTTAAAGTATATTATTCACTTTTTAAATGTTACTATGTTATTTATTTCTTTTATGAATTTATATTTGATTCTTATTATTTAAACTTATGCATTTATATACATTTATATAAACTTATATTTATATAAACACATGTTTTCTTTTTTCTTTTATTTTTCTTTCTTTCTTCTCTTTTCCTCTATACCCATAACAACCAATGACTTGAAACCAGATATGTTAACAATTATATATAACTCTACATTATTAATTAAATTAGCTAAATTATAAGCAGCCAATTGCGTAAAGGCAATGTGTGCAACAATAGCTGCAAACACGGAAAGGGAGTTGCTCAATAGGCAGACATTACGGACCGGCAAGTCACAGGCACGTGCATTCGTCGCGTATTCATATTATACATCCAAATAGTAACAAAATAATAAACTAGGATATTTAAAAGTGTATGTGAAGGGTTTCTCTAAATAACGACGTTATAACAACACAGGAAATTAATAACCATTTAATTTCAAAGTCCAGATAACAGAAAATCTTGCAACAAGAAAACAAACTCAAGAGTTAGAAAAGTTATGCCTGCAATACTTATTTTACAACTGTATTAGAGCTAAAGTGTGTTCCTTGGTACTTGCATACAATTGTAGCTTCCCGGAAAAGCGTTGCTAGCATAATGGATATAATTCGTTGTACTTTGGCAGTACTTTGAAAAACTGGTGGTCGTTTTTGTTTCATACAAATATGTCATATTCAGGCCAGAAAGTCACCCTCCGTGCTGTAATGGAATCCATGCTAACTTCTTATACCCAAGGTCACGGGTTCAAATCCGGCGGAGGATGATAGGTTTTTTTCACACGTAAAAACCCTCAGCATGGCTTCCTTCGGAAGGGAAGTACAGCCGTTGATCCCGTGTCGTAAATTTACGACATGTAAAAGAACCTCAAGCCTGGTAATGAGTCCTCTGAGCAAAATTAAGTCATCTTTCACGCCCAGTATAGAACGAGACACTGAGAACCACAGCAGTTAAAGAGCGTCCATAAATAAACCTCCATTTCATTTCAAGGCTGGAAGAATAAATTGTGTATTCAAACTGTTACGGAATATGTAGGATGATTTAATAGGAAGTAGTAGAAACGTGAGTATTTTATAAACAATTTGCAAAATAGCCATGCAGTAAAGTAATATCGGTACAGAAAGTGTTTGCATTGGTTCTGCTAAATGGGCTCTTTGGAGTTGCCAAAAAATGCGCACCGCAGTTGTACAAATATAACAAAAAAACAAATTAAAGAAGATAGGAACAGAGGACCTAGTTCAGGAAATGAAGCAGCTGATGCCAACTGTTGTTCAGATATTCATATGCCAAGTTAGTGTCATGTATCTTCATTTGAAAAGATTGTTAGCGCAAGTTGTAAAAACCGCTCTAACCTGGCACTTATTCAAGAATCTTCTGGCACATTACTCATAATAACGTGAAGGGAAACTCTGCACAAAAAGCCGCCCCTCTGGACCATTTGTCTCTTCGGCCCAAGAATATTCCGTTTTAATTGCAGAACTCCCGGTTTTCCTCAAGATTACATCTCAGCCCTTCCCGAAATCTCGCACTTTGCAACGGATGACGCGATCTTACACTTTATGGAAGACTTGCCCCGTACGTTACCCTCTCGACGTTTATTGCCCTATGGCGTCAAGAACACGTGTTCCGCACCCAAGGGACGTTAAACGGTTGAGTGGAGCCGACAGGATTTCGGGAACTTTCATTTTGCAGCAGCAATCTTCACCATCTGCTCGATCACTTTTCAGGCAGTGGTTAACAAAATGTGATAACTGTCTGCTTTATGTTGGGATCAGTTCCGTCTGTATCGGATCTTAATGACAAACCCTTACATTTTCTCCGAAGCTTATCTGCGGTAGAGGATTTACGAGTCTTAAATTTGAAGCACAAGTTAATTAGCTCTACGGCAAGTATTTAATGACATAAAACATTTCATTTTCTTAGCTTATCTAAGGTAGAGGAAGTTTAATGACTCATATCTGCAGCACGCGTTCAGTTTATCTATATCAACTCCTTTATAATGCCACACGTTTGGGCATTTATCTTCCCAAACTGTGGCCAAGTATTTTTTTTTTTACTTTCTCAACTTTATACGTAAGCTGGGCCATGGTAGAGTGGTTAGATCGCTCGCCTTCTATCTAGGCGGCCCGGGTTTGATCACAACCGCATGTGGGATTTGTGGTGGACGAAGTGGCGTCTGGACGGGCTTTCTCCGAGTCGCTCATTTCACCAATTGCTCCATAATTAGCTTTCCTATTGTTCATTTCGTATGCAATTCATATCATCCACTTCTTCATGCTTATGCCTGGCTCATTCCACGTTCTCCATTCTCTGGTTTCATGTCGTTGGCTCCCCTACAGGCTTCTGACCCCTAGGCATCTACCTGTAACTCCTAGGGGAGGGGTGTCAGTCATAGATACGGGGAGGGTAAGCCGACTACGAAACGAACAAATATACGTATTGCAAATATCTAAAAAAAAAAAAAAAAAAAAAACATACAGAGATTTCACCGGAAAAACATGATTTAGGGTCCACTGTATCCACAAAGATGAATTTTTAGTAAAAGATCAGTATAATCAAAATTAAGAAAACTTCATTAAATTTAGCATTTTCCAAGGATGCGAAAGGAAAATTTTAAAGTAATCCAAATCCAAATTTCTTGGAGAAGTTGTCGAAAATTTTGTTTTTTCTCAAAAATGTTTCTAAGATTTTGTTTAAAACAGCGTTTATTAACGATATTTACATGAATAATAAACTAATTTTTGAGAATAGCCTCTGACGAGCTCTTCAATCTGCACGAATTTTGTATAACTGGTAAATAGCAAGAGATAAACACAAACTTACTACACTTATGTTATGCACACTTTTCTGTGATAAACATTTTTTAAATGTTTGTTGTTGATTAAATTTTAAAAGAAGTTTTCTTCCCCTTTCTTTTGTTTTACTCCTAGTCATGCAAGGAAAGCCGAAATTCAACCACATAGCAAACCACATTAAAAGTTTTTGTGTATCGATTTAACTTCACTTATTCTCTGATATCCTTTCTATTTACAAGGAACTAAGTAATAAGACCACTTTAAAATCGATCAGAATGAATTAAATAGAAGAACAGGACTTTGTAAGAATAGTTAGTTACAGAACAGGTGGAGAAAATCATATGAATGCAACACATATTTTTTTTAAAACTAAATCTATCACAGCTAATAGTTTAAGGTCTCAATGAGTTTGCATAGGTAGGAGTAAATCATTTCCTATATCCGTTATTGGTCAACCTCTGTCACGTTTTAAACTTCTGACAAAATTCAGTTGTTATTTGCAACTGTATGCAAAACATTAAAATGGTGGCCTTAAAATTAAGGCCAATAATTACCATCAATTTCCTAAACATTCTTCGCTAAGCTCTTTGTATCTATAAAGAAATATCTTGATTAAAATGAAGAAGAAATCGGATGTGTTCCATTCACACGACACTCCGCCTATTCTACAATAAACTCTTATTACTAAAGTGTTCTGTTCTATCTATTTTATGCTAATTCAGATAAACATTAACAGAATTGGTCATATTAATTATTTCCTTGTAGGTGCAAAAGAAGCAAAAGAATTACTAGGTTGAAGCAATAGCCAAATCTTTTAACACTTGATCATTATGTAATAACTCTGCAGTTTGGATCTCTTTCCATCTCCATTCTAGAAACGATAAGTTGCAAAATTTAAACAATAACGCTATATCCGGGAAACTATTACTCCGCAAAAATATATATTGTGTGCTGTAACAAGATCTACATGTTTTCTACAGTAATCTGTAAAGGTTAGGTTTCCTTGGGGGAGGGGATATTTTTGGAAATCTTCACATCACATCTTTAGAAGTAGTTACATTTAAAATAGCAAGTTTGTTATTTGACAACTTTTCGTAAACACTCATTTTTTAATTCAGGGAAACCCGAAATGTTTGTTTCCGGTGAAATTTTGACATCGAATTTTTGGCTGCAGAACAATACCTACCGCACTTACTGCAAGGTTGCAGAGAAAGTAAAAGGTAGGTATACCTAGAAAGTTGAGGAATACTACTTTTCTTCTCTAGTGTCTGAAGACGAAGCTAAACACAAGCGTCACTAGAAGCTAGAAAATTGTGAATTTTACTTATCCGTTTTCTTTTTCGGTGTTTTTTTTATTTGAAGGTCCTTTTTAAACTTTTTGTGTAATTTAATCACTTTTTCTGAAACTTTATTTTGACTTTCTAATTGTAGTCCAATCCAATTTATTTTAACCAATACGCACTGCATAAAGCATTGCTTTCCAATGTGTTTAAGAATCTTGAGTTGAGCTTGTGTTACACTGCAATGCCGACTGAGGTAAGGTTTGTGAAGGCTAATTTCCATAAACCTAAAGTAATTGAGGCAAATATAATTCTAAATATACCTCTGTATTATTCTCCTGAATGTCCATCGCTGCTTCGTGAGTAAGAAGAATGTAAAATTTTTTTTTCACAGTGTATCCTGCATACTAAGAATTTTGTATTTTTAACATATATTAATGAAATGTGTAATTGAAAATTCAATTATTATTTGATTTTTAACTACTCTTTTGATCCTCTTTTTGCAAGTATTTAGGTGTTTTTCTTCGTCTATTTCGTATATAAATATTGCATTCCCCTAAAGAATTAATATACAGATTTCACAGGGTCTCCTGAATCCAAAAAAGATATATTTTTAAAAAGTTCCTGTGTGTGGGTGTGTGTAGTGTAGACATCATAACTCAAAAATGAAAATTCAGTTAAATACTAAAATTGATGTTTATGTTCAACATCTTTCAAAGTTGCAACATAAATATTTTCAACAAAGTCCCCTAACTACTTTACATGAAAACAATTTTCGACAAGTTTAATTTTCTCAAAAGTGTCTCTAATACTTAGATGAAAATTCTGTATATTAAAACATTTATTTGAAAAAGAAAATTATTTTGAATTTCCTAAATTTAGCTTCTGAAGCCTTCTTCATATCTGGTAAAGCATTAGAGATAGACAAAGCTTAGTACACAAAAAGTGTATATCGGGTCAAGTCAGACAATTTCTGTCATTTATGTAGGAATATATATGTGTGAGTGTGAGATGTGCAGCTAATTGTTTCAGAGATATTACTTGGTAAATTCAAGTTTTCATTACTTATATTTTCCTCAAATGGGGAGCCGTTAATATATCTTCACCCTTGTCATGCAGAGCGGAATTTAAATACCATGATGTGACTGGTATTTAAAAGGGTTCACTTCGCTTTAGCCTGAGTTTGATTTTATTTCCGTTCTGCTTAGAAGAAATTAAGTAACAGAACCGTTTCTGTTAGTGTTTGTTTCGATTAGCATGAAAAAAATATAGCAGTAAACTTTTATAAGAATAGTTGCGTCAGAAAAGGTGGGGGAAGTCTTGTAAACAGAACACATTTGGCTTTTTTTTTATAGTTTTAGTACTTTTAAAGGTCTTTTTAGGCAATTTATAGGTCTTTAACTTTTTTATTCTAGTAATAAGCTATATTAGAATGGTTTGTATAGCCGCTAATAAACGAAAGAGGGTAGAGGAATTAAAGTGAATGTAACTAACGAGACTTTACGATGTGTGTTGGTTACTGAGCTGTCCCTATCTTGTTTTTTCAGATAACGGAGTGAGCTGCCTGAAACTGGTACGAGTCAGCGTGCCCCAGTACAAGGTGAGAGGTGATATGGCACTGCTGGAGTGCCAGTACGAGCTGGAAGGCGACAAACTCTACTCGGTCAAGTGGTACAAGGACAACGAAGAGTTCTACCGCTACGTGCCACGCTCAGAAACTGTCAAACAAAGCTACAAACTGGATGGCGTACGTGTAGAGGTGAGCAATCCGTCTTAATCTGCGTAAATATGTCTGTCGTTTACTTAGTCACGTGTAATGGCTTTATTACCTAGTAATGGACTCTATAGCCACATAGATCATCATGCGCCCAATTAACCCTTCCAAATACCGCTCACCAGTTACCCACAAAACGAGGCTTTCCTCGTGATATTGCAACAAATATAGGTCCCTTTAGGGGTAACCCAAACATTACACGATTGCTTTCATGAACATGCACTTACAACTTCTTGATAATCTGCATTAGTCAATATAATTAACCCTTTCCAGCCCAATTTATTTTTGATTGAAACTTGAGGTAATATTTATACCCTAACCGCGAAATCAGCCGACATTTTGTGAATGTCATGTCATTTTCAAATGTTTTTGGTGTGTTGCATTCCGAAGTTGAAATAGCTGGGTGCAAGTGTTTATTATTCGTTGTGCTTTCGTCGCGTATAAGTGTTTTGGCTTTCTCTATGCGATTTTGTTTTCCAACAATAGTTACGTGTTGATGTTCTTAGCTGTGAAGCCAGTTATTATAAAGAGGTTTTTCCAGAAGCATGAATAAGGCCACTTGCAGGTCATTAGTGAGAATACGCGTACCTTAATGTATTCGCGTAGAACTATATGCACACAAATATTTGCAGCGGAATCTTTGAAAAGTTTCCGCTCACGAGGAATTAGATTTTTCCATTGGAACTTGCAAAAGAAGTTAAGCGTCGCGAGAGAAAGTATATTCGCATTCGACAAAGCACATAATTGCAACGAGCAATTGCAGTTTCATATAAGAATTGTATGAAATAATTGTGAATAAACTACAATTCAACAAAGGAAATCCTGGTGATTTATTATTTAAGAAATCGCAGGTAGCCTGGATCTATGAAGTCCAACAAGCCCATTGAAACACCCTGAGATAAGAGTGAATTGCTAATTCAAACTAGGCGCAATCGCTAGCAGATTTTTATTTCAAATTTAGCAAAAGCGAAAAGGATTTCATGCTGCAAATTATTGGCTCCATAAGATGCATATTTGCCTTAAAAGGTCGCTCTTACTCGATCTCTTATTGGTAGCTCATTTATCTAAACTTCTAAAACATTGAATATTACTGATCAAGATTTCAATGTCACAGGTTAACCTAGGTTAGAATACTTGCTGCAATACTACAGTGATAAAGAGAGGGATGGACCCAGGTAAAACAAACGCTGATTGATATATCTAAGTGTGTACTGACCTCGGTAGCATTGTGTCGCCCTCCATGGTGTAATGGTTACTATGCTAACTTCATATACCCAAGGTCGCGGGTTCAAATCCGGCGGAGGACGAAGAATTTTTTCGAGCGTAATAATCCTTAGTATGGCTTCCTTCGGAAGGGAAGGAAAGCCGTTGGTCCTGTGTAGTAAATTTACGGCACGTAAATGAACCTCAGGCCTGTTAAAGGAGCCTCTGAGCAAAATGCGGTCTTTCACGCCTAATATAGAAAGGAACGCTTAGAAAGAGCGTCCATAAATAATATTCCATTTCCATTTTTCGGTAGCATTGTAGCGTAAATAAATTCTGCATTGCTTAAAAAAAAGTACTTACAGGATTTCATGTTCGCTTTTGCTGGTTCTAATCCGCGTTAATGTCAATAAATGTAAAGAAAATACCGAAACGTACCCAATGAAGGTAGCGAATTATTGAACGTTAACCTTTACTATCTCGGACAACAAATAAGATAATGATGTCATATGGCACAATGGACTTAAGAACGAAAAGGGATGAATAGGGTTAGCCAGAAGAAATCTTGACGCAAATACAGAAGTGAAACACGTGGTGAAAGTATTCTGTACATCAGTGAGAATAAGATAGAACACACGAACAGGAAATATGAGGTTAACTGCAAAAATGAAAAGTCCTTGTTTATACCGAATGGTGAAGTGAGGTATATGTAGATATATCTAATAAACGAGGAGGGAACGATGAGCTTGGATGGGGACAGGAGCATTACTTTTGAAAGAGATGGGAGACAATGAATTAGAACGTATTTTATGCGAGGAGAAAGACAGTATTGTTTACTATTTAAATAATGTCAAGAGTCGAAATTAGAGGGAAATTTGGGACCACTAATGGGATAACATGCATGCCAGGATAGATGGTAACAATGACAATATTTGAGAAAATTAAACGAAAAGTGGATAAGAAAAAATAGATAATAGCAGAGAAAATGCCCAGAATGGTATGAAACAGATAGCACGAACAGAAGGGTCTACACTGGCTAAAAGCAGATGTAGTGTGCAAGCGGTACTCAAACATACAACTAGCTCGCCTTGGTAGTATGGGGGTAGCGAGTCTGATTTTTACATTCAAGAGTTTGAGAGTTCAAATCTCGCTTAGGGAGAGTTACCCAGATAAGTTTTTTTTTTTTTTTTTTTTTCTCCCAAGGCTTTCCCTTATCCTCAGAAGATGAATGTCGGGTAACTTTAAGTTCCATGGATCCCGAGATCAATTGAGCATCATTTCATTAATTTCATCCATCGTCCGGTATGACCAAGCAGGCTAAAAGACATTAAGGTATGTTATTTATCCTAAAGTAGTTTTTTTTTTTTTGTAACTTAAGTAGTAGGACAATATTCTGTAAATAATTGCAATCTAATTGCAATGCATAGTTACGGTCAATATTGTTGTAACAATCATTAACTAATAATTAATATTCTTTATTTTGTCGCACCCAATAAGCTGCAAATTTAATACAAAGTTTTTGGTGTATTCGATCTGTGGCATGTGTAAAATGTAGGAACCAAAGGACTGTAAAGAGTTAGGTTCTATTAATAAATGTTTATACTAGCTGCAGCTATACATTATTTATTATTACGAATATCTGTTGTAGTAAATACACATGACAAGTTTGACTAAATAAGGCTTTAAATATCACTCTTCTTGAAAATAGTAACTGAAGGAAACTTTATGATATCGAATACAAATTTTACTTTCTCTACTACGTTTATAGTGCATAAGTAGAGAGGGTATTGCATGCTATCTAAAAATTCGACATCTAGAAACACGTCATGTTTTAAGGTTCCACAAATACAATGAGCACGATAACTCAAAAACGAAAAGTCTGTTAAGCATCCAACTTGGTATTTAATGTTAGCATCTTTGAAGGATGCAACACGAAGATTTTAAAGAAAATCAACCCTACGCCAACTGCACTTAAATGGAAAAATCTTTGAATACATCATTTTCAGAAAATTTCTAACGATTTTGATTGAAATACTATATATTGAAAATATTTAAATGACTAACAAAATGTATACAATGGATTTTCTCGGAATTGACTTTGAAGGTCCTCTTCATTCTAGATGACATTTGCGTAAATGGTAAACCATAAGAAATAGACAAAAACTTGCTAAATAAAAATGTAGATCACATTAAAACCAATATTTATAATATATACCTATTTTTTGTTATTTAACCATTTCAGATGTATTCCTTGATGTTAGTTTTCCATTTTAAAATACTTGAAAATTTTCTCAAACGGGAATATATCATTTCGTTTCTTTTATATTACTCCTGGTAATGCAAAGATGAACGGATGTCTATCACAGAGTCTAATCTGTTAAAAGACTTGACTATCAATTTAGCCTAGTGTATTCTATTTATTTCCCCTCTGTGTATAAGGAACTAAGTAATAAAACCATTTCTGGTAATGTTTATCTGAATTAGAAAAATGTTTAGTGATAATGTTTTATTACAGAGTAGATAGAGAAAGACATGTGAATTGAACACATACTTTTGTAGCTATTCCATTTAGGTATATGCCGCCTTTAATGTCTTGTCATATCGGCGCTTTTGATCATCTGGAACAATATATAATGGTTTTCAAACTCACTTCAAATTTTAAAACATTTTATTGCCCATTGTAATGTCCGAGTGAGAAAAATAGTAAAATCTCACTGCACTAGTCAAGCTTCGCCAATTGGTTTTAATTGATTACTTTAACATTTCATAGTTGCAGTAGTTAACAGTTTATAGATCATCCGCCCCAGTAAAGTCCAAGGCGCACTCCGGCGTCTCAACACCAAAAAGGCTTGCGAGCAGGCCGGGCTGACACCCGCCATGCTCAGCAACCTTCCATTCAGAGCAGTGCTGTACCTCACCAAGGTATTCAACATGTGCCTCACCTTAGGTCACTTTCCGCGGGAGTGGAAGGTGGCACGGGTGGTGTGCATTTTGAGGCCTGGTAAGGACCCCGCACTTCCTTCCAGCTACCGCTCCATTAGCCTCCTACCCACCCTCTCGAAGGTCTTCGAGAGGTTAGTTCTACACCGCTTGTCGCCGCAGGTAGTCGACATTCAAGCCATCCCTCTCCATCAGTTTGGATTCCGTCCTGGGCACTCGACAACCCAACAGCTGCTGCGGGTGGTGGAGGCTGCCGCCCTGGAGTTCCAGGACGGGGCCTTCACGCCGGCGGTGTCTTTGGATGTCGAGAAGGCCTTCTCAACCACCTGGCATGAGGGTCTCCTGTTTAAACTCATCCAGATTGGCCTACACACACAGTTAATCAACATCATACACAGCTTCCTACACCAGCGCACCTTTGTAGTTGCGGTTGCGGGGCAAACATCTACACCTAAACCCCTACGAGGCGGAGTCCCAGAAGGCTCTGTATTATCACCCACCTTGTTTAGCCTTTATATGGCAGACTTCCCTACGGTGCAGGGCGTCAATATGGCCCAGTGCTGATGACGTCCTTCTCTACCGCACCAACAGGAACATACGCAGAGACCCATACAGAGACACCTCCGTCTCGTCCAGGACTGGTGCAGACAGTGGCGGATGTCCGTTAATCCGGGCAAAAGTCATGCTGTTCTGTTCACCAGAAAACGCCCCGATATAAACCAGATACCCAACTTTTCCTATCAGGGCCAAAGGATAGAGTGGGGGAATTCCATCAAATTCTTGGGCGTCATTCTTGATAAGGGCCTAACTTTTCGTGAACATGTGCGGGGAACATCGGACAGGGCGAAGGGGGCGGTAGCCTCCCTTTACCCTGTGCTGGCCTCCCAGATGCCGGTTCACTTAAAGTTACGCCTTTTCAAGGCGCTTATAGTCCCCCTGATGCTCTATGCCTGCGAAGTGTGGGGTATGGCAGCAGACTCCTGGCTTCTCTGGTTACAGCGGGTGCAGAATAGAAGACTCCGGTCCATATATTCTGTATGTCGACGTTCCCCTTTGAGGCTACTACATGAAGCTTCGGCCCTCCCATATGTGGAAGATGTTATTAGGCGCCGGGCTCAAAAATTCTACGCCAGATTGGGTGAACATGAGAACGCTCTTGTCAGATCTCTGGGGGAGTACCTACCCTCCGAACGCCGAAAAAGGCGGTTCCGGGTTCCCCGCATGGCTTGCGGGCACCCCCGGTAACAACGGCTTTAAACCAGCCAACAGCGTAATAGCTGAACAAAGCACTCCCCCCCCCCGCCCATAGGGAGAGGTCTATCAAAATTCACCACCATATTTAAATAAAGAAATGAACACCAGCGGAGCAGAGGAAATGATGCTGCTCCTGAAAATGCAACCGCTCGAGGAGCCTACCAGCGCTACCTCCTTAACACCAACACTCGAAACCTCAAACAAAACCTTAACCATCACCTCATTCCTGTGGTTAAACCCTTACCAGGGTAGGTACACAGCAACAACACCCAGGCTCACCACGAGCCTACCACACACACACACACGCACGCACACAGTTTATAGCACAAAATATCACTAAACGGTAATTTCGAGGCCTTGGCCTCTATTAGCAAACGATGGAGTAAAGCTGTTATGAAAGCAATAGAAATCTTGGAGGTCTAAGAACTTCAAGGTTTCAGAGAAGGTTAATACTAAGTTCTTAGTTTTAAATTAGGAATCTCTCTCTCTCTCTCTCTCTCTCTCTCTCTCTCTCTCTCTCGTGTGTGTTCCATGAACCACACCAGATAAAAGTTATGAGAATACTTAATAGAATACGTAATCAGCTGCTAAGTATTTTAAGATGAATACTTTGCACCGTTCCTGAATCTAAGCAAACAGATAGAAGTACATTTATTGGTGTCATACTGTTAACATTATTACATAAACACTTCAAAAACTACTGCACGGGTCGTTGACCATACTTGCATATTTCAGACACAAGCTAAAGGTGACAAAAGGAAACAAAGAAAAAAATCTGATTTGTTGCATTCACAGGACTCTCTACATCTCTAACATATCATTGTTAAAAAGTTTATTCTTCTATCTACTCCATGATAATCAAAATAAATATTAGCAGAAATTGTTTTTATCTTTTACTTCCTCGTAAGTAGAAGGAAAACAAGGGAAAGTCAAAGTGATAGTCAAACGTTTCAATAGCTGGTTGCCATAGAGTTGAAATCCATTTATTTGCATGGCTAGAAGTTTAAGTTTCCCGTAAGAGAAAAATTGAAGTATCTTAAAACAGAAACCAATAACAATGAATCCTTCAAAAATGATCAACTCAACGAAAAAATGTACGACATAAAGTGTATATTTTAACAAGATTTATATATTTGTGTAGTAGGCTTTTGCCTGTCTCTTATGTTTAAAATTTATGCAAAATTCAGAAGAAGATTATCCAAATAAATAGGTCTTTAGAGGCTATTCGCAGAAAATTAAAGATATGCATTGTAATTTTCATGTAAATATCCTTAATATACGGTATTTTAATATCTTTTGAGCAATTTTTGAGAAAATCAAAATGCCCGACATTTTTTTTTCATGTGAAGGGTAGCTTGGGATGGGAGAATTTTTCTCAAAATCTTCGTGTCAGATCCTTAGAAGATAACTTAAATACGAAGTTTGGTGCTTTACAGACTCTTCATTTTGGAATTATCGTGATTACGGACATGCACACACGAACCCTTTTCTAAGGATGTTTCCTTTACTCTAAAACGTGTATTTCTGGTGAAATATCGGTAACAAATGTTCGAGTGGAATGCAATTCCGTCTCTATACATTATGTAACTTGTATACGTTTAGAGAAAGTAATAAATAAAAACATATATTAAATTGCTGTGACTAACTGAATAAGTGTGATCTGTCTTCGCGCACTTTAGCCAGATAAGTACCCATTTTTGGCCAGTTCCTAGATCCCAACATGCTAGAGTTCTTTAACAGGGCTTAAAACTGTTTTCTTTGAGTTTAATTATTCGCTGATTCTCCCACTATTCAACCAAAGGATTATAACTGAATTTATTAAATTGATACCATATTAAGGACTCTTTATGAAAAAAAATAAACTATTTATTTTTGAATGCATGGCCGATCAAACAATAACTGAGGGTCAAGATTAACACGTAGCTCTGAGCTGTCCTTTAACACCAAATGCCTAAAGCTGGACTTTGGCTGATGTTTGCATGCTCCGTTTGCAGCATCCTGCCCCAAGTATTGATTATCTATGGCACGTCACCTAAGATTTCTCTGGGAAGTCAGCAAGGCAGCTGACATATGATGGATGAAGACCGATGAAGATGTTCAGAAAGTAACATCTGTCAAATTGTGGGATGTGCAAGAACTCCCAGCAACTGCAGACCTCGATCTCTTCCTCATGGTCTCGAGGTAACATATTGCCTTCACAACAGGTGGCTGATATGCGAGTTGTTTTTCTCTCTAGAGTGTAACTTCGGAGAAGTAAACTCAACTCTTGACTTGGAGCTCGTTTTTTGAAGTTATGAGGAACTGAAGACGCATCGAACTATTTAAACGCAGTTTTTCTGCATTTCAAAGGATAATCATGGAAATATAGTTTCATGTCCTAGATTGAAAAGGTTTTTTTTCTTATCTCTGCCAAGTATTACGTACGTACATAGTGTAGAGCAGGTGTTGTATTCCACCAAAAAGTTTACCGATATTAAACCGGAAATACACGCTTTGCAGAAACTGAATAAAATAACATTTTTAGAAAAAGGTTTGTGTGCCAGTGGACAACATAGCTAAAAAATCAAAAGTCCGTTAAACTCGGTATTTAAGTTTAACATCCACCAAGGACAAGATACGAAGATTATCAAGAAGATCCTCTATTTAAAACTATCCTTTACATGGAACATTTTTGGAAGATTTTGATTAAAATACCGTATATTAAAGTTATCCGGTATTTTGTGGGAATAGCCTCTGAAAACCTCTTCATTCTGAATGACTTTTGCATAACTGGTAAACCGTAGAAGATAGACAAACTTATACCCAAGCTGTAGATCTCTCTAAAACAAGAGGATTTTTGTCTATCTTTTTTGAGTTAATCATTTCCCAGATATTCCTTGTTATTGGTTTAAATTCTAAAATGTTTAAAATGTTCTGAAACGGAGTTTGTCATTCGTTTTTCTTTTGTTTAATTCCTGTTCATGCAAAGAGAACCAAATTTCAATCTCATATAAACCAACTTTTAAAAGGTTTGAGTATCGTTTTAGCCTAGTTTATTTCCCATCTACTTATAAGGGCAGCATCATAGTTGTTTGTATTTTGGGTAAACATCAAACTGGAGTTCTTTACAAATGTAAGGAATATGTGAGTTAAATTTTACAATGTCGAAAGGTAAATTATCATTTTAAAAACATTCTAGTGCCATGTTGATAATTTCCTCAACCATCATTTAATCGCCAATGAGTAGCATAGCCATAGGCATTTGGAAGTTTTTCCATTCATGCTCATAGTTTAAGCTGTTAATTTTTCACACTTTAGGAAAATGCAAAGAATCTACCATATTTAGGGAAACTGGTAGTTAAAAAAGGAAGATGTATTTAAGGCTACTGAATGTTGATACATTTGGTCATCTATACAGAGTTAACATTTACCTGTGCCCTTTTGCTTCGTGTTCTACAGTCATTTATAGATCGCATAATATACCTGTTTCTTGGCATATTAGATTATGAAGCAACGTTTTTTTGTCAGAAATACACTTTCACACCTTCAAAATGTTCTTCGCCCTTAGATTTTACTTAAATTCAATTAAAATTTTCCAGAATGTGCAGTAGTATACACTAACATTCTATGGTAATGATGACAAGTATTCAACCCAAAGGCCGGTCAATGGCCGGGACGAAATTATGGGAGGGACCGTAACCCAACCTCGGCGTTTAGACAAAGGATAATATCGCGGCGGTGCTGCCATTTCCCGCGCGAAGTGATTTTCGAAAGTATTAAAGCTGGAGATGTAATATTTGAACACATCTTATTGGCAACAAAAAAGTACTCACATGAAGTTTCACTCAATTATTTGTTTTTATTCTGTACATAATACTTTATATATTCGAATTAATTAGTTGAAATCAAAATCTGTTTTCAGCTATAGATATTGAGGTACATATATGCACCATTTTTAAAACTTACATTCCTTAATACTCTGGTAACAAGTTTTCTGGTTGAAATTTCACATTATATAAAGAGGTAAAACCTGCAAAAACAGCGCAATATTAGGCTAATTTAGTTGCAAATCTAACCTATGATCAATATAAAAAAAACTCAAACAGACGTATTATTATACATTTTGCATTGCTTTGGGAAACATTTTCGGATATCTAGGTTATTTCTATGGTCAAAATCTAACAACAATTTGTACATGATAAAATGACTTTAAAGTTTTGAATTTAAGCAGCGTAAAATTTTAAAATTGCGTCCAAATATGCATTACATCTGCTCCAGGAGAATCAGACATTGCAAATATTGACTACATATTATGATACATTTTTTGCAGCAAAAATCCAGAAACCGACATTTTTACTAAAATCGCCACAAATAAAAAGACACATTTGTGTCCCCTTAAAGCTACAAACATTCACAATTCACTCATCATATATAGTTAAAATTTATTTTCGTACAATAATTTTATGTCTCAAAACTCTAATTTGCAAAACTTGCAAATAATTTTTCTCAACTGAAAGACACATTGCGTATTTTGATTTTGCTTATGTAATAACATTTATGAAATAATTAGAAAGCTCTCGAAGCATATATTCAATTTGATTATGTTGGTAAACATTATAGCCTAACAGAATAATAATTATAATAAAGTATTCATAAAAGTCCGTACAAAAGTGTTGAACTTTAACATTTACTAGCAGTACCACTTAAATGATTAAATTTTAAAGCTGTACATTTATTGATGATATTTGCAAGGAAAATCGCTGGAAAGATTAAATAGAATGGTGACTATCGTCTATCAAAGCAAGTAAAACTGGTGTGTTTTCTGAAACAGGCAACAGGGAACGTTTAGAACTTTTTTACCAACTGAAACTGACACATCCCTATATAGATAAAGTTTCTGTCGTTGAAATCTGAAGCATAGTTTCAAAATTAATGCGCATATGAACGGAGAGAAGGCATTAAATGGACAATTCGTGCTGCTGCTGAAGACTATGTAAACTATCAACAGCATTGTCTAGTACAGTAAGTGACAATAAGGGTCGTCATGCAAATATTTTGAACATCAACGTCGACAGCTGGCCAAAACGGCATAAAATCCGTTGAGCGTTGAACGGCATGAAAAAGAGCAGCATTTACATGATATTTTAGTTCAACTTTGAAGCAGCGCGAATAAAAGCAGTGCATGAAACATGAGGCCGAAATTGTGTTACGTCACATCAAATGAAAATGTTACGTGGCAAGCTAATTCTGCAGGGGACCGCGCGCGCGCCTGCCCGATCCAATTGGTAGCCTGTGTGTTCCCTTTGGCTTAGTCCGACACCGCAGGTCACAAATCCTTTTAAATCGCTCCTGTGTGCGCCCCCCCCCCTACTGCAGTAAACCCCCGTCAAAGCTTTCAAAAATACAACTAATATTTAAAGGGTTAACGATTTTGGTGCATGTGATGCATTTAGTGGGCTATGACAGGAAACGCTATAGACAAGTAGATTTTGCTATCGATAAACAATGCGTTGAGCTAATAGTGTTTTCTGGATTGGTTATCTGATTAAGTAAATCAATAATTTGTTGTCCTTTGGTGTAGTTACCAAAGAGTTTATAAAGACAGAAGCACAAACCCTGCTGCATATTGGGGAGCAATATCAAACAGCCCAGCTAATGACCGACATCATCATAAACTATTTACAATCGATAAAAATAAACTAAACTTCATACGAAAATATTGGATGTATTATGTACACTTGAATTTGCGCACCTATTTTGCAACACACTATTACTACAAAAGCTAGAAATGATTTAGTTCATATCCACCACCTCCTCCTCATTTTACGATTAGATGCTATATCCACCATTCCGGTCTCTATCATCCATCCATCACTTAAAAGGTCTGCTGCCTAGATCTCTTTCCAATCAACCGGTTATTATTTATTTTAATCTATTTTTCATCATTCTCTCAACAGGATCATTGCATTTCACTCTATTTTTACTTTCTCTAGCCCGCATGTACAATATACATAGTGAATAGAGAATATATTGTATTCCACTCTCAAATTTGATGTCGAAATTCACCGGAAATAAACGTTTTGAAGTCCCCTGAGTTCGAAAAAAGCATCTTTTGAAAAAGGTTCGTGCGTATGTGTGTCTTTAGACAGCATACCTCAAAAAGAAGAGACCGTTAAAAACCAATCTATTTTACGTATTTACGTTTAGTACCTTCTATGGATTTTCAAGAAAATGACCCTTTTTGAATTTTCTGGGAATAGCTTCTGAAAACCACTTTATTTTATACGAGTTTTGCAAAATTTTGCATAATGGTTAAATTGTAAGATATGGTAAAAACTTACTACACAAACATTTTAGATCTCATTGCAACATATTAACGTGTTTATGGAGAGCTTATCGTTATTGAAATATTCCTTGTTATTGGTTTCAATTTTAACCTAAAACTTTTCTCAAACGGGAAATGACATTTCGTTTCATCTCTATTAATTTACTGTACGCCATGCAAACCGGACCGATCTACAATTCTTTCACAGACAAATTTTTGAAAGATTTGACTATCGCTTTAGCCTAGTGTATTCCTTTATATCCCTCTTTCTTACAAGGAAGCAGGTAATAAGACCATTTCTGCTAATGTATTGTAAGAAACGTTGTTGTGTAATAGCTATAGAAAGTGATGTGAATGGAACACATCAGATGTTCTCAGTAACCGAAAAGATTTCTAAATATGATCTTATTTTTTCATTCCTTATTTTGTCCATTTAGTGCATTTCTCTACATATCTCCTGCCTATTTATGTGATCTTTGATCCATGATTCAGCACTATTAAAGAGTAGCCATAGCCACACCTTATAGAATTTCATTTATGTTTGATTTCTTTTGCTTGCCAAAGTTCTTCAATTCGTTTCACAGATAGCTTAAAATCTATTGACCTTCTTTTCAATGTTTTTGTTATATTTAAAACTAATATTCTATCACCTCCTAGATAATTGGAGTACGATACTTGTTCTAAGATTTTCTCATTTACAATTCTTTTCGATCTAATTGTTCCCTTTTCAAACCTCATTGACTAGTTTGTTTCCATCTACCTTCCTTATATTTTATAAAATTTTTATACAAAAATCCATAAAGCTTTTATAGTGAATACTTCCCTTTGTACCCATTACTGTAATTTCACACAGTCCCAACTATTCCAAATAACGGAAAGAAATTCCCTAATATTCGCAAACGATGAGAAACATCGGCGGAACGTTCGTCTTCTTAAGACCCTTCTCCGGCAGTCTTCCCTGGAAATTCTTTCACGAAGGGATGGCATGCATTAATTTTCTTTTTACTTCCTATCATATAGAAGCAGCCATTTTATTCGTATCCGATTGTATCAATGGCTGCACACACTTTCAACCTGGAAACTACATAAAAGAGTGTACATCGAGTTACACTCAGCGTACTGTTGAAGGCCGTTGGCAACTTTTCCGTGACACCAAGGCTTCCTTGTCAGACTGGATAACAGACACGTAATATTGAGATAAGGGTAGCTTCGATTAATCTGGAGCGCATATGAGCTTTGGAATTAATTTTAGAAATAATTCTTCACACATATAGATGGATATGTCGAACCAAACATTGCCACAATATGAGCACAAACTTCTCAAGATAGCATACATATTCATTGGCAAAATATAGTACTTTCAGGCAGTTTTCCCTTGGTTTTTATGGGCACTACTTTGTAATGGAATTAATATCAGTTGCAAATTATTAGCAAACTATTCATATGTCTTGTTCCATAACAACTAGCTCTCTGAACAATTCTTTAAATTCTCCTATTGGTTGTCCAGAATTAATATATAATTTGTACACTAAGGCGTTCTAATTTCGGAATCTGAACACCAAGTGGTGCGCGACATTTTGTGTTAGTGCTTTGTAGACGAAACTATTTGCATGTAAAGAGTAGAAATCTTCGTTATCATTCTGAACACAGATCTGATTCTTTTCCCAAGTTTTATTGGGATGATGTCGTTCTATACAGTCACTGTGAGTTTGTTGTCAGTCGTGCTGACAAGTGAACGTCTATATTATAAGTACAGGTACAGTCAAAGGCATTGAAAATACGCCTGGCACTGTGACTTTGCTGAAAATGCGAACGTTTGACGGGGGCTTGGGTCTTTCAACTGGTATCATTCTGGTACAAAATACCACGCGAGTGAGAAAATGCAAAACCGATTGGGCGATTCATCCCTTTATCCCTCAGCCCCGATGGAGACTCCTGTAGAGCAGGTTGACTTGTATAAGCAGTGCATTTAGCCTGAAACTTACTTTGGCATTTTAACTTCAGGGTTCACTAGTTCGCAAATCAGAACTTCATATGGCGCAAGTTACGTTTCATGACTAACCCTTTCCCTTCGGTAATGTGTCCTGTCAATACGCTTTTAAGAGCATAGCAAACAGATGAAAATCATGGTCGAGGTTGGCGAAAAGACTCCGGTTTACGATAAGTATTTGCTGCAGTATTTGTTATGTCTTTGAGTGTACGTGGAATAAATATTGGAGGGGTGGGTTTGTTATAGTCCGCTGGATTTCAAGCTCCCCATTGATTTCCAGAGTTATAGGTTTCATTTTAAACCTTTGTATTTTCTTGTTGGTCCATTAGTTATTTAATAACAGCCATGTAGCTCTTAAATAATGAAGAAAACCTACCAAATCCCGTCAACTGATGATGTACCCTAGCCACATATTGATTCTACACTCTCGCACGCACACAGACACGTCATTTGTCTCGCGATAAGCGAGATTTCACCTGAATCATACGTTTCAGGGTTCCGTGTATGAAAAAAAATGCATTTTCAGACAAGGGCCCGTCTGTGTGTGTGTGTGTGAGAAACACGATAACTGAAACACGAAAAGACGGTAAAATACCAAACTTTGTATTTAAATTTTTCCAAGGATGCGACAAGAAGATTTTGAAAAGAATCTCCAACCCCAAACTACCATGAAAAACGATAAAATATAATTTAGGATTTTCTTGTAAACCTTCATGTTCCATCCTTGGAAGAACTTGCGCTGAAATATAAGCTGCTTATCAAACATTTTGTTTTAGTCTCTCTCTCTCCCTCCCCCTCTCCCTCTCTCTGTACACACAAATACAGGCACATAAAAGCAGGCTTCTATGTATGCGACATAATGACTTAAATAAAATACGTACATGCAGCAAAACAAAAGTCCGCTTATCCTAAACTTTAATATATTTGAAAAATGTTCCATAATTTCTTATTTCCTCAAAATGGCTCAAACTACGTATTTAACTCATTTATATATCCAATTCGTATCTTGAAATTTCTATGACTAACTCGCAGACTCCCTTTCATTTTGAATAGACTGCGTTATTGCAAACCGATAAATCTTAAGAGATAGATAAATCATAGCTTTTTCAGTAAAATGCATTTCGTTAAAACGCAGCTTAGTTTTTGCGATTGGCCATTTCTGGATATCTTATACTATTTATTAAAATCATTTAATACTTTTACGTTTACTAAAATGGTTCTCGCGATGTCATGGAAACATAAGTATGCTGCCAGCATATAACGACCTTTTTTTTAAATATTTGACTATCACTTCTGTTTGCTGCACTCCTTTGAACCCACGAATATAATATCTGTCTATAATAAATATATTCCTGCAACATTTTATCGAGGTAATTTAATTCATGTGTTACATTTGGAAAATCTACAAAGTGAATTGTATCTTGTTGAAATTTACACCAGTTATTACACACAACAACGATAATTAGCCATGCTTTAAAATTCTATCCTGTATTTAAATAATGGTTTTCATTGCCTAGATACATTGTTCTAAGAAAATGTTTCACGTGGTACAATTTTAAAAATATTCGTATTAAAACCGAAACTTTACAGTAAGGGAATGCACAAATGGATATATTACATCAGATCTTGTGTGTTATTGTAGAAACATTTTTTACTTTTTGGAATCGGCAAAACTCCTTGATTTTTCTGAAATTTATAATTATTTATCAAAATTAGAGCGTTCTTTCAAAAAGCATATGGCCATTATATTTAATTCCTTTTGAATATTTATAAAAAGAATTGACAGAAAGTGCTAAAAATTACATAATGTGGAGCATTTTGAGAAAAACTTGGTTTTTTCTTAAATAAATAGCACCTGTCAGTCATAGCTTAAGTTAAAATGTACCAAGTGAGAAAATACTATAAGTTTATCTCTAAACTGCTTTTATTACGAAAAAGATTAATTTTTCAATTTATCACAAATTTTCCTTTAACTTTCACAGACGTATTATCATAGTGCACATTTGAGAGAAGAATAAGCTTTCGAAATCACATTTCATCGGCATATAAGGGGTGTGATTAGTAAAAAAATAACTAAAAAAACAAAATCTTTCCGAAAAAAAAAATTGTTCAAAATTCGATTTTAAGGGTATTTCAAAATATTCGTTTGTTAGTAATTGTTCTGTATTATTTCACAGTACACATATTCTACTTTGTATGCGTGGGGTGTGTTGGATTGCTATGCGAGGGCTGTGTTAGGTAAAAAAAGGAAAAAAGTCCTACCATAATGTGTATATGGCACTTTTTTTTTTTAAGTTAATAGTATACTTTGTATTTTAATGGAACGCTATAACAAGTGGTTAAACCACTCGCCTCTCACCATAGGTTCTATCCCAGGTGACCGTACGTGGGAATTGTGGTGGATAAATCAGCATGGGGCGGGTTTTCTCCGGGTTCTCTGTTTCCCTCGCCATCGCATTTCACCGGTGCTCCATCTTCATTCTATGTAACACTAGTGTCATTGCCTGCGGTGCCTATGTTGTAAAAGTGGGCGTTAAACACTAACAAAATTGTATTTTAATCATGAAATGAAAGTTTCTGCAATAAAACCCCTGTAATATCAATATAATTTAAAACATGGAATATGTAGTACATATTTTTCATAAGAGTAAAGGAATTGTAGCTTGAGGGAAAATATGAACAACGGATACACTATTTTTACAATGCACTAGCTTGTTGCATTAGCCCTTTTTTTTTTTTTTTTTTTTTTTTTTTTGCATCTACTGGGTTAGTATTTTAATACGTACACCTCTAGTCTGGAAAACGAGTTAAAATAAAAAAAAAGGAGAATAACGTAAATAGAAGTTGATCCGATGGTGTTTTGTTCCAGATCTCGACGACAACACGGTGTATGTTAGTCATAAATCCAGGCGTGCTGTAAAACTCTGAAACAGGAGGAAAAGCGTGCTTAAGCCTGATAGGCACACTTTCGGAAATATGCTTTGTTCGTGGAGTTCGTTTTGATCCCCTGGAAAGCAACAATTTTTCATGCTGCAGACAATAGTGCATCGCACGAAAACATATTACAAAGTTATAAAACGATACAATAACAACCCTCATGGGTAACCCTCGCAAATTTTTCCCTCTCACTCACTCAGCAGGTTTTTGCGGAACTGCTGCACGTTTGGGAATGAACGTGATATTTCGTAGTATTTGATTTAAAAGAAAAACCCAAATGGATGCTCGTTATAATCAGTTTCCGCTATGTATGAAATATTATATTTAACATATTATGTGGAGAACTTTGCTAATATTTACTGATATCCTCCAAGAAACTAAAAAACAACACAGCAACTTTTGTTTCTATTAACGATGATAAGATTTTATTAAATTGTTAGTTTTTGATGGTTTCATTTATTTAGTTCTCTTTAAATTTGTTGTATCAGAGGCTTTGAGTTTTTAAGCATTTAACGTTGATATTTAATTTAAAATAATCGCCATACAGTGTTTTAATGTGGTTACTAACAGGTAAATCTAATATCGTGAGAAAACTTTAAATGCAGATAAAATATGCAAACATTCCAATCTTCCATGACTTTTGTTATCATTTAACATATATATAATTCCGAAAACCCTAGTTTCCATTCACTTTACTGCTGCTTTAGAAATACGCTACATGAGATTATTTTTGAAAATCTTGAATCGTTTTTTGTGGGTTATTGCTCAGAAGAGGCTAATTCGAAGTAAATTTGTAATACGTCATACTTATCTTGTCCCCAGCAAACAAGAATAACTTTAATTAAGCTGCTACCCTCGCAACAACTTAAGATGTTACTACACTATCTTGAATTTACCACATACACCAAACTGTGTTATGATGGAGTAGTGTTATGGTTATGGTGTTATGGTTAAAAGATACACTTGAAATATATATACACACAGTATTAACACCATAACAATACGCTAGCCCAAAAGGATGACCAAAAATGTATATAAAACAATCACTTTTTAGCTATTCTTATCGCTGTTCTATCCCTACGAACAGTTTTCTCTGATTTCACAAGCAAACATTCTGATGGGGCAGATAATATATAATTTTGTTTTCTTCCAATATGTTTGTAGTGTCAAAAAAAATGTTTATAACGCGAGTGCGATTTCTTCGCGAGCTATTTACGTATTAATAAGAGCGGTGGAGGGGGTGCGGTTGGTTTCATGGGAGAAGAAGTCAAATTTGTTACCTTAATTGAAGATTCTCGGGAGTAGCATACATCTCCAAATGCGGTTATTATTTCTGAACATATTCCCTGCAGTAATGGTATCCCACAAAAAAGTGTGTAAAAAATTATTTCACTGTACATCATCCACACCTAACAACTTTTTCACATTTATCACATAGTTCTTTCAAATTCTTAAAGCAATATCCGTTGTGTTTTGGAAATGGTTTTTGTTTTTTTCTGATTGTCCAACCAGCAGCCAACCGTACTGTAAAAAACTTACTGCCCAAAAATTTAGATCTCATTAAAGCATACATTTCGTATAATATAAGTTTTTGTAAAACCGTTTTCGAGATATTACTTATTTGTTTCAGCTTTAAGCTACTTTCAAATGGGAAGACATATTTTTCGTCTCCCTTTTGTTTACCAAGCAAAGAGAACCGAATTTCAATTGTTTCACTTAGCACCTGGCTTTCAAAAGATTTGACTAACGCTATAGCCTAGTGCACTCCCTTATTTTCCTCCTACTTACAACGAAGCAAATAATAAAGCCAATTTTAGTAATGTTTATCTTAATTAAAATTATGTTGAGAAAAGACTAGCATTTGGTATTTAAGGTAATTATCTTCCAAGGATGCTACACGAAGATTTTGAGGAAATTCCCCCCCACCCACAACCTTTACATGGAAAAATATTCGAACATTTAAATTTTCCCAAAAATGGTTTAACAATTTTGATTACAATACCGTATGTTAAATATATTTACATGATAAATAGATATTTACATGACATTTATATTCTGAATTTTCTGGGAATAGCCTGTAAAGAACTTTTCATTCTGGATGACTTATATAACTGGTAATCCATGAGAGATAAACAAATACTTACTGCGCTCCTTAAAACACACACTCTATATAATTTACTGTGTACTTTTTCGTGGATTTGGCCGTTTCCAAGATATTCCTCGTTATTGCATTCATTCTTAAAATACTTAAAACTTTTATCATACGGGAACTTGTCACTCCTGCCCATGTAAGGAAACTGATTTCACCTAGCAACCAGTTTTTAAATTATTTGACTATCGCTTTAATCTAGTGTAGTCCCTTATTTCCCTTCTATTTGAAAGAAAGCATCTAGTAAGACTATTTCTGCTCATGTTCATCTAAATTAGTATAAAGTAGACAAAAGAACACGCTACAGAGCTGTGTTCCTATCACACAAGTTTCTCAACATCAGATTTTAATTTTTCAGTATAAGTTAATATTTTTGCGCCAATAAATAAAGAAATAATAAAATTCAGCCTTAAATATTTAGATGGTACACTGAAGATTAGTGTGATAACGCTTGCTGTCCCTTAATCGCCGCACGTATATATCGGTTTGATTATGAAAGCTTATAGCTCATTGTTGCACGTGTTCAGTAGGCTTCTTTAAGTGCAACTGCCGTAAATTTATCAAGTGAAGATCGGCAGCAGTAACTCAGAGCTTTAGAATACGGCACCTAGGCACAATGAACATGTGCTAGAATGTTCGCTTTTTCTGAACTTGCCTTCTTAATCGACAGGTTTGAGAAGACGAGTTGCAAATTAGGCAGTGTTTGATCCCGGCGGAGGACGATGGATTCTTTCCGGCGTAAAATCCTTAGCATGGCTTCCTTCGGAAGGGAAGTAAAGCCGTTGGTTCCGTGTCGTAGATTTACTGCATGTAAAATAGCCCCAGGTCTGATAGAGAGGCCTCTGAGTTAAATTAAGCTGTCTTTCACGCCCAACATAGAATGGGACGCCGAGAGCCACAACAGTTAAAGAGCGTCCATAATAAAACGGCATTTCATTTCAGATTTTTGACTGGAGTTCTGAACACGAAGGAACAGTCAGCTATATACGCGTCGACAAAATTGTACCGCGGAGTTGTTGTAAAAATAGGTTTGAAGAAATAAGTTATGTTACACTATGTATGCAAATTTGTATGCGCATCAAATGAATTTCATGTGCAAACATTAAAAAAAAAAAACTGAGTACAAACCACATACAGAAATTAGAAATACGATTGAAAGGTAGCGGAAGAGTGATTTAAACCAACTTCCGGGCTTTAAAAATAGCGAATCGTAAAAAAATGATCCAACAAAATAAATCACAGGTACCTATAGAATGCCTAAATCAAATATTTAAAATTTTAAAATGCTATTTTTACCCAACAAGTAAGTCGCAGTGTTGCTTAAATAAGCTAATAGGTTGGTTTTGGTTACACGGACAATTATAACAATGTAGTAGATATAAATTCCTTGCTTTAAACCCTATATTTTGTCAGCATTAAAAAACCTGCTCTCGGAATCTCTGTAGACGAAGGCATTTTATTTGAAACAGCAAATTTAAGAGCTTATTCTTGAATTTCCCAGCAAGGCCGTTTTTGCAATGTCACACTTGGACAAAGAAGTCTGCAGAATGAATTATTCAGCCTTTCTTCTGTCTCTAATTCCATGACCTCGAGGAGAAGAGGAATGTTTTAAAAATTGAGGAAACCTCAAGGCAAGGGACTAAGAAGGCGAAGAAGAAGAGAAATACATTAGTCCTGTTTGTAAGGTGCCTAGTGCGCTGACTATCTAGCCCTGGTTAATATTTAATCTGTTCTGTGAATGAAATATGGGCTAGCTCATATAACTTTAAAGGTGCACTGTTAAGGGTAACATGGGGCTATACTGGAGCTTTAGTAAGTGGCAGTATTAGAACACGAAAACTGCATTTCCGGGTAAATTCTACCTTTTCAGCGACGATAAAACCAAGCGAAAGACCAAGCGAACATTTTGTAATACTTTCACTGCGATTACCCTCATTGCCACTAGGGAGTAACAAGCTCTAACTGCGAGCATGGTAGCTCAGTGGTAAGAGCAACTTCCAGCGACGGGGAGAACGTGTTTCAAATCCCGGCTAGCACTGAATTTTTCAGCCTAAATCTACTTATCCAACTCGTCTTCTACTCACAACTTGTGTGAAAGAAACAAACAAACAAAACGATTAAATTAACTCTAATTATAAAAGCCTACTTTCACATTAAACAAATCACGTGATCAAAAAGATTATTTCCTAATTAAATTCTCTGCACGTACTTTGTACGTAGAGAAGTTATTACTGCACACAACATTTTATGTAAATATTTCATTACAAATATACGTTTTGATGTGCCCTGAGTCAAAAATAAAATATATTTTTAGAAAACTGGTCAGTATGTGTGTGTTGTCCATGTGTCTGTAAACACGAAAACTCAAAATCGAAAAGTCGTTTTATATTAAAGTTCAGCAAGTATGCGACACGAAGATATTCAAAACAATCTCTTCATAAGTAACCCTTTACGTGGAAAAATGCCCATAATTTTGATTTTCTCAAAAATGCCTCTAACGATTTTGTTTAAAATACCGTGTATTAAAGATTTTTACATGACAGATAAAATGCATACTTTGAATCATTTGGGAATAGCCTCTGAAGTCGTCTTCATTCTGAACGCCTTTTGCTTAACTGAAAAACTATAAAAAGAGACAACAATACGTAGACCTCGTTAAAAGACACTGTTTATAACACTAACATCTTTTTTGAGAGTTAACGATCTACCGGCATATTCCTGCTGTTGGTTTCAGGAAGTCCTCATCCGTTCATACATCCTTTGTTTTACTCCCGACCATGTAAACAAACATGCATAGCAACTGCTTGTAAAACATTTTAATATGACTTTGGTATAGCTATGGCTATTCTCTTACTTCCCTTCTACTTGCAAGGAAGCGAATAATAAGACAATGTTTGATAACGTTTATTTAGATTGGCTTGAAGTATATAAAAATAATATTTTGTAACAATAGTTTTGTTTACAGAAAACTTGTAACAAATTATAGGAATAAAACATCACATATTTTATATAGGCTATATGCTAACAATAAATAAATATAGTAATATGAAGCAAATATCTGATGTGTTCCATTCACATGACTTTCTCTACAACTCTGCAATAAATTATTGTTGAAAAGTTTATGCTTCTATTTACTTCCTGCTAATCGAGAAAAAATTAGCAGAAATAGTTTTATTGTAAGTAGAAGCGAAATAAGGGAGTACAATAGGTTAAAGACAGTCAAAAGCTGGTTGCTATGTGATTGAAGTTCCTTTGTTTGTATGTATGCACACGAGTTCACAAAGTCCTATATGAGAAAAGTATGTTTTTTATAGCTGAAACCAAAAAACAAGGAATATCTCAAAAATAATCAACTGCATGAAAAAATTGTATATAACACAAATTGTGTGTTTTAAAGTGCTCTACATTTGTTGTATGGTTAGGTTTTTGTCCATCTGTTACGGTTTAGCAGTTATGCAAAATTCCGTAAAACTGACCCAGAATAAAGTAGTCTTCAGAGGCTATTCCCAGATAATTCAAAATATACATTTTATTTGTCAGGTAAATATCTTTAATATACGATATTTTAATCAAAATCGTTAGCCATTTTTTAGAAAATCAAAATTTTCGAAAAAAGTTCCATGTAAAGGGTAGTTTGGGGTGGGGGATTTTACTCAAAATCATCGTGTCGCATCCCTGGAAGATACTAAACTTAAATACCAAGTTTGGTATTTTATCGACTTTTCGTTTTTGAGTTATCGTGTTCATAGCACACTCACAGTCACACACAGATACACACACGGACCTTTTTCTGAAAATACCTTTTTTGGATACAAGGGACCCTAAAACATATATTTCCGGTGAAATATATCAAATTTTTTTGGCGGAGTGCAATACCTTCTCTATAGACTATGTACATAGTGCGTATAGAGACATTAAAAAGGAACGAGTAATGAAGATGAAGATGCGTTTGGCAAAATCTGCCGCAATGTTTAAAGAGGTAGTAGATGCGGCGATGTTGTGCAATATATGGGAACGATTTGTTCATACACTCGCGTTGGCCCAAGAGCATTAGGATGAATTTGCAGCAAGCATACTTGGGAAAAACAATACTTTTTATTTTAAAAATGATCCACTGTAGTGCAATAATGACAGAATAATATGATTATTGTATTATATTATTGTTATTACCCACTTTGTTTATTATGAGAATTGAGTTTGTTTGACTACTCAAAAATAAATGTATCACGACCTACTGACGGAAACATTCATATAGTAAACAAAGAAAAATATGACGTGTTGCATTCACATGACTTACTACATATCTACGAGTATTTTTATCTAGTTCGATTTAATTGGATTAGTTTAAAAAAAAATATGATGTGTTCCATTCACATAACTTTCCCTAGATCTCTGTAACAAATTATTGTTGAAAATCTTATTCTTCTATTTATTACATGATAATCGAGATAAACATTAGCAGAAATTGTCCTTATTATTTGTTCCTTGTAAGTAGAAAGGAAACATTTAATGTGTTCCATTCAAATGATGTCCTGTAGCTATTCGGCAAACAAAATTATTCAAAACATTAATCTGTCATCTACATCATGCTAATCAAGATAAACCTAAGTACTAACATCCTAGTAAGTAAAAGGGAAATAAGAAATAGCGCAGGTAAATAGAACATCTCATGCTTTAAAAGTCTGGTTGCTATGTGAAACAACTGAAATTCCAATATCTTTCCTTGCCAGGTAAACAAAAGACAAATAAGAAGATTGAGGTCTTCCCACGTGAGAAAAGTAAGTGGCTAAAATTAAACCAATAATCCGGAATCTTTCGAAAACGTTTAACCGTACAAAAAATGTATATGACATAAATTGAAATTGTATACGAGATCTAAATTTTTTGTGTATTAAGTTTTACGCTTTACCAGTTACATAAAAGTCATCTAGAATGAATAGGTTAAGTAAGAGACTATTCCCAGAAAATTGAAGACATACGTTTCCTTTGTCATAAATATTAAACATGGGGTGTTTTAATCAAAATCCTTAGAACCATTTTTGAGAAAATCAATATTTTTGAAAAATATTCCATGTAAAGGCTAGTTTGACGTTGGGGGGGAGTTTTCTTGAAAATGTTGGCATTTTAGTTAGGTATCTTCGAGGGTTTGGTATTTAATGGTTTTTTCATTTTTGAGCTATACTGTTCACACACCCACGCACACACACACACACACACACACGGTTCTTTTCTTTTTTTCATTTAGGGGAACCCAAAACATGGATTTCCGGTGAAATTTCGAGTGCATTACAAACTTGGTATTTAAGTTTGGTATTCCCCAAGAATGCGAAACAAAGATTTTCAAGAAACTCCCAGCCCCAACTACCCTTTAAACATAAAATTTTCGAAAATTTTCACTCTCTCAAAAATATCTCTAACAGTATGCAAAATATTTACATGATAAATAAAATATATATTTTGAATTTTCTGGGAATATCCGACTAAAACCTCTTTATTTTGATGAATTTTGCTGAATTTTGCATAAAAACTGGCTTACTACACAACAATATGGTAGATCTCTTTAAAATATATAATTTATGTCAAATGCATTTGTTTTGTATACCTGTCAGATTCTATGATATTCCTTGTTATTGGTTAAGATATTTATATTTTTATACAGGAATTCATCAACTCCTGGTCATACAAACAAAGACATTTCAATCGGATGGTAACCAGCTTTTAGAATATCCGACTATCGCTTTAGCCTATGATACTCCCTTATTCGCCTTCTACTTAAAAGAAAGCAAGTAATAACACAATTTTTGCTAATGTTTATCTCGATTGGCATGAAGAAGAGAGAAGAATAAGCTTTTAACAACACATTGTAACTTAAATGTAGAGAAAGTCATGTTAATGAAACACATCATACTTTTATTTTTTCAAATTATAGTTTTGAAATATTTTGTATTGCAGCACCATCTATCGAGCGACAAACAAGTGACACTGAAGAGTGTGAATCTGAAATCCAGCGGTGTGTACCGGTGTGAAGTGTCAGCAGAGAGACCAAACTTCTCGTCTGCTGAAGGCGAGGGTCGCATGGAAGTTGTATGTAAGTTCCATAACACATTATTTGTACATAAAATGGCTCATTTGTTGTGTCAACTCGTTGAACTTTTAGTATTAAGGTATTTGTGAAATTTGTCCAAAATTTGTGGAAATTAAAACGCTGTTTATAACAAAATAATATGGTTTTTAACTTTAGGCGCATTCAAATTAGTAACTTGCTGCAACAATAAACGGACAAGCGTATCTTTCTAATAAGCACACCCAACAGAGAAGGATCGGAGTATTTGATGTACATAGTAAATAAGTAGAGAAGGTATTACATTTCACCCTAAAATTCAACACTGAAAATTCACTATAAATATACGTTTAGAGTCCTTTAAAAAAACAGTTTTGGATAACTCAAAACGAAATGTCGGTTAAATAGCAACTTTATTTTAAATTCAGCATCATCCGAAGATGTGACACCAAACTACTCTTTATAATGGGAAATTTTTTTGAAAATTTTGATATTATCAAAAAGAGATCCAGCTATTTTGATTAATATGTTAAATATAAACTTCTTCTAAGGCAAATAAAATGTAGCTTAAATTTTATGAGAATAGTCTGTGAAGTTATCTTTATTCTGATGACTTTTTCTTAACTGGTAAAGCGTAAAATATATACAAAAGCTACTACACAAAAATTGTAAAGCTCGATAAAACACGCACGTTATGTCATATACATTTTTAATTTTGAGTTGACAATTTTTGAGATATTTCTTAATATTGGTTTCAGTTTTATAATACTCCTGGTCATTCAAAGAGAACGAATTTCAATTATATAGCAACCAGCTTTTAAAAGAGTTGACTATCACATTAGTCTAGTTATTCCATTGCTTCCCTTCTACTAAATAAGACAATTTATGCTAATATTTATCTCGATTAGCTTTAGCTAGGTAGAAGAATAAGATTTTAAAGAATAGCTTGTTTCAGAGATATAGAGAAAATATGTGAATGGAACACTTATATTTTTATACCAAAAGGTATTCAGACGGTGTACTTCAATAACATGAACCTTGATTTAGTTTAGCACTACTAAAAAAAACCACTCGACAAATCCCATTTTCCTAATGGGGACAAAGCAACCTCTGATTTACACCTAATATTTTCAAACATTGTTGCACTTCCTACAGCTGTTATATAAAGAAAACATATATGGAAGGTGATAAATCTGAATTATGTTTCACATCAGATCAATTTTAGATAAATAGGTCAGAAAATAGTGATACTATTTGACAAATCTTTGATCTTAATTTTCTACGAGGGTTGGGGTAAAAGTCATTGCAACTAGTTTTTTTCTTGTAGATATGTGAACGGATTACAAACATATATGTGTCATGTGGAAGTTCTGCAGGCATAGTGTGTATGGCTCTATGATAGTTGGTAGAGGCGCAGTGAGGGCTGTGAAATCACTCAGTTGGCGAGTGTCGTGCGAGATGGAAATAACCTGTGTTGAGCAGCGCGTTTACATTAAAATAGCCGTTCTCCGAGGGAGAAATGCGATGGAATGGCACAGTGAATTACTGGAAGCCCTTGGGATAATGCCCCACAGTAGCACGGTGGGTAGGAAAGTTTCAGCAAGGACGTGTGTCAATCAGTGATGAGCAACGTTCGGGACGACCTGTCAGTGTGCGGGCCGACGTGGCACGTGCCGTCATCGAGCAGCTCCTGGATGAAGACAGACGATGGACACTATTGGAGTTAGAGATGGCAAGTGGCATCGAGAAACGCACCGTCCACAGGATATTGCGTAATAAGCTGCAACTATCGCATCGTTGTGGGCTCCAAGGTGGGTGCGCAGTGCAATATGCTCCGACCATGCTGGCAACACGACGGCGATCAATTCTTGTCACGAATAATCGCCATCGATGAATTTTGGGCCAAGGCAAACGCACCAGAACTGAAACGTCAGTCCGCGGAATGGCGACATGCTAGATCACCAAGGAGGCAGAAGTTCCGTCAGAATTGTTCCCCTGTCAAATTGATGGTGATCGTCGCGTATGACGTCAGTGGTGTCATTGTTTGCAACTTTGTTTCACATGGCAGAACAGTGACCGCACAATACTACAGGAACTTCTTGGTGCGACGTGGCGTTCGGGAGAAACGTCCGGATGTGGTGGACAGAGCAATAATCCTACATGACAATGCAAATCACATAAAGCAGAGTGTGTATAGCAGTTACTGCGACGTTGGGATGGGAAGAATTGGAGCACTCACCGTGCTCTCCCGACATTTGGCCCTGTAACTATGATCTCATTCGAAAGATTAAGGATCCACTACGTGGTAGGCGGTTTGCAACACGAAAGGACATTGCTAATGCCGTGTGCGAACAGATGACGCGATTCACACATGGTGCGGCAAATGCTGCGGAAGTTGGTATTCCGCGCCTGCTACATCGTTGGCAGCGTGGTGACAATGGCAGGGGACTACTTTGAGGGTCTTTAGGCCCAGGTTTGTCATGTAAGCTGTATGTGTACTGCGTTGTCATTCTGTTGCACCGTAAAGACCATATTGCCCTGTATACTACCGTAATAAATTAGTGTGTTTCGATATTCAATGCTATTCATTTTCCACACATGTAGTTAACAATTGTCCTTTTGTGTCTATATGTCACATTTTCCAACCGGACTGGTATCGACAAGAAAATAAATAGTTACCAAGACTTTTTCCCCAACCCTTGTATGTTTCGCTATTATTGACATTTTCCTAACTTCAAAATGTTCTACTGGATGTAATCTTTTACCCATCTGTCTAAAGTTTAATATCCGTTTTTAAGAAAAGCTGTTTGATTTATCGTTCTGAATAAACAAACTATTTTCCTATTAACAACATTATAACGACAAAGAACGGAAAAAATCACATGGACACGAGCATTTTTTGAATTAAGAGGAATGTCAAATGCATTTCATATTTTTTAATTTTGTTAATTTTCATATTTGTTAATTTTTTCAAACTGCATCAAATGGGACATTTAAAAATTGATCAATGTGATTATAACAATTAATATTGAATAAGTTTTAAAAGCTATATAGCTAAAACTGTGTATTTTGTGTGTTGTGTTAATATGAAATAATTAGTAAAAATTAGAAAGAAAACTTAGGAAAAAACTTTATAGGATTTTTCATTTTTTCACAAAGGCCTCTCCTTAAGACCAGAAGGCGATGTTGCACTATAAAACTGTCCAGCAATCTCTTGAAATAAAAATGTTCAAACTGTTTGCTGTTAGCATTTTTCAGTTTTCAAAAATCTCTTGTGTCAAAATTTTACTGCAGAAACTTAAGATGAAATAATGAAGTTGCTGAAATTCCAGTGCGTAAATTCGCATGTAAATGTCTATCTTTTTACGAAGTAATGAAACGGATTAACAAAAGCCGAAATATTTATTGTTTTAAAAGTTAATAAACATATGGTTTATTCGTTTTAACTGAATAAATATGAGTTTAACAATAAACCTAGATAAGTTTACAGTTAAACATTTTTGTCAACATGCATTTTATTTTAATGTCCTTTAATGTGGTTGGTCATACCGGAAGATGAAAGAAATCGGTGAAAAAATGCTCAAATGATCTCGGGGTCCATGGAGCTTAAAGTTTATCGACAATCGTCTTCTAAGAATAAGGGAAACCGCTGAAAAAACCCTTACCCGGGCAACTCACCTTAAGCAATACTGGAACTTGTGCGGATCAGGCATGCTACCTTTTCACTACCGAGGTGGGATATAGCATGCATGTTATCAAATTTGGAAACAATTTCTAAAAGTTTGTCGCAAGAAACTTTATATACGTAAAACGTAAACAATTAGATCAACATACCGCGTGGAAGGGATAAATCTCGGTATTTGAAACACATTTTGCATCTTACGATTTTTTCTCTACCATTTCCTACGGAGATACTTTAGTTTTGTGAAAAGCTGGCAACGCTGCAGGTTGTGAGGGTGTCACTTGCACTAGGTCAGTACATAAACACGCCTCACTAGGACGTTGCAGGAATTCCTACCGTATTTACCGTGCGAGTGTAATCCAATCAGAATGTCAGTTGCACTCATTATTTACCAAAACATTACACCAACCTGCGTCGAGTTTACAAGCGACCGAAGTGTTTACATTCTGAAGCCAGTTCAGAAATCTCACCAACCTCAACGCAAGTTTACCGAGTTACTTCACGTTTGAAAAGCTGTCGGAATATTCCTGTAATTCGTTTAAATGATTATTTATTTCGTAACTCTGTGAGATCTCCCACAATTCCTACCGAAACTAATGTCTCAGAAATACGTTACTCTACGCATATTACAAGTAACAAACTATTATCCTCGTACATTTTTGTGGAATTATGCATCAAATTTGGAAATATTTCTTTTTTCGAAATCGGCTACTCAAAAAACTAAATGTCATTAGACTTTTTTGATTGTAATACTTCTATGAAGCATATATTAGAAGACATGTGATAAGTTTCTTTCCACCCGGTATTGTCAAAATGTAAAGCAATTATTATAGAAAACAGTATTTACAGAGACACTGTTAGACAAAACAATGGTTAAAATGTTGTAGGTTTAGCTTTATAAACACAGAGGTTACTGTCTTTATACGAAATTAGCGTTTAAATATTCTGTCGGCCAGCCTCTCTGGGCCTTTCTGCGGTTCCATCACTCATCGTTTCTTAAGGAGGCGGTTAGCACAAAAACAAAACTTCTTCTACCTCAATCATACATATTCATCTTCATTACTTCTTGCCAACATATCGTCACACATAACAGTTACTTATGAACACCTGTGTACAATACCTCGACCATTTACGAACTATCGATATTTTATTTCCAGTACATTTCCCGAGGAGTCATTACAACAACATTTGGCACCTTTCCCATTCTTGGAGCATTGTTACTTTTGGGTTACTTCATATTCCAGGAGCCTAGACGGTTCCTGTACGTGGTTCCTACATAAAACAAGTCCAGTCTACAGTCACAAAAAACTCTATCCCCCTCCGTTCCTTTTACTGCCTCTGCCTTCCACCATATTTCTGCCCTTTTTTCTCTTGTAAAATATCAATGAAAACTTTGCTCAAAGGCTCCCTGGCTACCCATTCCTAGAAACTTCTTTGGTTATTATTTAACATTTCTTTCTAAGCATTTTTTCCGTTTTTTTAGAAGTCCTCGATCATTCGACTAGGAAAAGTGTTTTGAATCCTCAGTTTCTAAGAAAAAGGACAAACTTGAGACACACTAAACGATGTCTCTTTAAAAGTTTACAAATGTTTCATTTTGATTTCTCTATCATTTAGCTATGATAGGTAGAGGAAGTAGTGTACTGAACAACAATTTTAAACGAACACCTTACTGAAACTTATAATAAAACACAAAGACCAGAGACTTTCCCCAGAATTTCTTACTTTCTCTATCCATACTATGTACATGTGTATAAAGAGAGTATCGTAATCCACCTCAAAATTTAATACTGAGATTTCACTGGAAATACACGTTTTCGGACCCCCTGAATTAAAACAAACAATATTTATAAAAAGGTCAGTCTAGCTGTGTCGGTGAGTGGTGTGCGTGAGTGTATATGTAGAGATCATATCTTAAAAACGAAAGGTGCAATAAATATCAAACTCGGTATTTAGCTTTAGGATGTGACATGACTATTTTCAAAAAAATCTTCCCAATTACATGGCAAAATCTGCGAAAATTTTGATTTTCTGAAAAATTGCTAACGATTTTGATCAAAATGTCGTATATTACATATATTTACATGACAAATAAAATGTATATCTTGAATTTTCTGGGAATAGCCTTTGAAAACCACTTTATTTTGGATTAATTGTGTATAGCTGGTAAATCGTGAGAGATAGGCAAATACAACACAAAACATGTAGATTTCATCAAAACACAGAACATATGTCATATGGGCGCTTTTGGAGAGCTGACTGTTTCCGAGATATTGCTTGTTATTGGTTTCAGGTTTAAAGTACATAGATATACTTTTCTCAAATGGGAACGTGTCAACTCCCGGTGATACAAAGAAAGGAATTTCAATCGCATAACAACCAGCGTTTAAAAGATTTGACTATCGCTTTAGCATAGTGTATTGCCTTATTTCCTTTCTACTTGCAAAGAAGTAAGTAATAAGACCGTTTATGTTCATTTTATCTCGAATAGCTTCAAGTAGAGAGAAGAATAAGCTTTTAAATAATAACTTGTTACAGGTATGTAGAGAACTTCATGTGAATGAAACATCAGATTTTATCATTTTATTTCAACAAAGTTCTATACAAATTACAACGTAAGAAATGGGTAAACTACCTTGATGCACAAGGTCTAAACGCCGCTCAGGAATATTACTCTCCCTATTAGAGTATTATTTATTTAAAATGTAACCGCGATCTAAATGATATAGTAGTTCGTACCCCAAATGACTCAGTTACCAAAGTTGCATAAAACTGTCTCACTTCAAATAATATTTCAAATCTTATTTTATACGACATAAAATTTATCAATTAGTCGTATGGGCTGCCTCCGTGGTCGAGTGATGAGCGAGCTGACTTCTCACCCGGAGGTCTCGGGTTCGATTCCTGGCTGGGGCGGAGAATTTTTCTTTTACCAGAATTATTCGCTATCTCCCATAGAGTCGAAGTATGAATGTGAGAGTGAATGTGCCTGTGTTTAGTAATAAGAAAATAATGGAGGTAATATTGATAGTGTAGATAAAGAAATAAGTTAATCATAGAGTTTAACCTAATGTTCTGAGCCTACAGTTTTACAAGTCAAAGCCCGCGGTATGACCATGAGCACCACCCTGTATGCACCACAATTTAAAAAAAAATTACAACTGTATTTAAATTTCTTAAAGAAACCATTTCCAAAATTATATATTTGAAATGAGGCATTAATATTCTCATAAAAAATGCAGAAGAATACATATATATTACCGTTAGATGAGGGATGATGATAATGGTGTTTAAGGGCGCTCAACTGCCGAGGTCATTAGCGCCCTTATGATTAAAACTTGGCAATAGAATAAGAAAATGCCATGGCAAAAAAAGTACACACAAGTAAAAGAGCTAAAAGAGCTAAAAGAGTTGAGACAGAAGGAACAGAACTGTCCAGCCCTCTAACCAGAGCTGGATATAAAACTCCATCTAAAACCAACACATTAAAACCAAAAGTGCTATCACACTAAAACTTCAAGGTAAAAGAAACTTTTGCTAAAAATTTAAAACCCTGTCCACTGCTCTTGGGTCATCTGCCAGGACCTCAGCAAGAGAGGCCGGCATGCCCATAGATGGCCGAATGTGTGCCAGGTGACCCACTCCAGCAACACATGACGAACTGTTTGTGCCTCCCCACAGAGCGCACAGACAGGAGCAGGTTCACGTTTAAAAAGGTAACTGAGTAAAAATACAGTGGCCAATTCTTAGCCGAGCTAGTACTAACCCGTCCCGGCGGAAAGAACGAGAGGAGGTTACCCAGTTGACAGTGAGGCCCTTCACCTCTCGCAGCTTATTACCACGGAGAGCCGACCACTCCGCATGCCAAGTCGAAAAAACGGCTCTCCGTACAGCCACTCTAAAATCTTCTGCTGTAGAATGGGTAATCGTAACACTGGGCGCTGTGGCTGCCGATTTCGCTGCCAAATCCGCCGTGTCATTCCCTGGCAAGCCAACGTGTCCAGGAATCCAGGCGCACTCCACATTAAAAGCAGAAGCGTGCAAAATGTGGAGAACGTCCTGGATGCGCTGCACCAAAGGATGGTAATTGTACAGCTCACGAATGCTCTGAAGGGCACTAAATGAATCACTAAGAATAAGGCAGTCACCTAATTTTCGATGCCGAATATACAGAAGGACTTGATAAATAGCATATAGCTCGGCTTAATATATAGATGTGCCACCAGGCAAACCGTAAGTAGAAGTTGCGGTGACAGTGACAAAGGCACATCCAACACCGTCGGGACTCTTACTACCATCGGTGTAGATACAAGTACGGCCACTGTATTTGGATAAAAATTCTAAAAAACAACGACGAATACTTTCAAAAGGCGTAACAGATTTCCCGTAAAGCGTCATCCCGAGATCGACATGGGAGGTAGCGTGTAACCAAGGGGGGTATATACTCTCTCCCTTGGATAACAGCCGAGGAATGTCAACATGGTGCTGGCGTAGAAGCTCACGGAAACGAAAACCTGCTGGCCTGGGACTCAGAGAACGGAGGCAGTATCGCTCGTGCAGCTCAGGGGAGAAAAACGCGTGATAAGTTGGATGCCCAGGCATACACTTCAGCCCACAGCCATAATTAGCAAGCAGGACATCACGCCGACATCGCAAAGGAGGTTCTACCGATTCGGCGTAGAGGCTAACAACTGGGCTCGTTGGAGAAGCTCCAACGGCCACACGGATGCCCTGATTATGGACTGTGTCTAACCTTCTGAGCACCGAAGGTCGGGCTGAGGAATACACAATGCTGCCATAGTCCAACTTCGAACAATTCACAGCACGATAAAGACGGAGCAATGCCGTCCGATTCGCACCCCAAGATTTGCCACTTAGTATCCGTAAAAGATTTAGAGAACGGTCACATCGTGCTTTAAGTTGTGCTATATGTGGTGCTCAACAAAGTTTCCGATCGAAGATCAAACCAAGGAATCTCGCCTCATCTGCGAAAGGAAGTAAATCTGGCCTGAGTCGAAGAGACGACGGCATTTGCCACCTACGGCGCCAGAAGTTAACGCAGACTGTCTTCTCAGCGGAAAAACGAAAACCGTGATTCGAGCTCCAAGCATAGAGATTGTCCCAACACCGCTGGAGACGGCGTTCCAAAAACGGTGTACGCTGAGAAGTACAGAAGATGGCAAAGTCGACCACGAATAAACAGGAAGACACACCTGGAGGCACACATAGTGATATGGAATTTATCGCAATAGCAAATAGCGTCACGCTGAGTACCGAGCCCTGCGGCACTCCGTTCTCTTGAATAAAATGGTTAGAAAAAACCGAGCCGACCCTCACTCGAAAAACGCGGTCCCGCATAAGTTCCTGAATGACCTACGGTAGGCGTCCACGTATGTTCCAGTTGTGCAGAGAACGCAATATTCCCGCCAGCCAACATGTGTCGTAGACCTTCTCGAGGTCAAAAAATATCCCAACTGTAGGGCTGTTGGTTTTAAAATTTAAAATTTTCGGGCTGTTCTGCCGTGGTCTGTAGGTTAAAATATGTTCAGTTAAAATATTTCTACCTAACGTTTCGTCCCTGTCTGTGGGGGACATCTTCAGAGGCACTGCACTCACGTCGCTAACTCGGAAAGAATTACATCAGTGCGGGTTACAGCCAGTATATATACTCGGGCACAGGTGGGCGGGGTCAAGTGGACAGGTTCTGGTTTGTTTATTTGGCCTGGAGGTTGCGGAGCTGGGAAAGTATAGGGAACCAGGTGGAGTTTAATTTAAGTCCTTCGTCTTTATTGAAGTTGTTTGTGTTTTTATAAATCTCAATGGCCTCTCTGTATAAACGGGGAAAATAATTTTTAGTCGTAGCTATAACCTCTACCTTATCATATTGCATACGGTGGTCATCCAAATATAAAACATGTTGTGCCACGGCTGATTTTTCTGTTTGTCCGAGGCGGTAGTTTCTTTTATGTTCCGTAATGCGTGTGTTAATGCTACGCTTTGTAGTGCCGATGTAAACTTGGCCACATGTGCACGGGATTTTGTAAACACCAGATTTTGAAAGTGGATTGAGTCGGTCTTTAGCTGATTTGAGGTACTGTTTTATTTTAGTTGTCGGCATGTATATAGGTTTCACGTGTTGTTTCTCTAAAATCTTGCCGATACGATCAGTTATGTTTTTATATATGGCAAAAAAAAAAAAAACATAACTGATCGTATCGGCAAGATTTTAGAGAAACAACACGTGAAACCTATATACATGCCGACAACTAAAATAAAACAGTACCTCAAATCAGCTAAAGACCGACTCGATCCACTTTCAAAATCTGGTGTTTACAAAATCCCGTGCACATGTGGCCAAGTTTACATCGGCACTACAAAGCGTAGCATTAACACACGCATTACAGAACATAAAAGAAACTGCCGCCTCGGACAAACAGAAAAATCAGCCGTGGCACAACATGTTTTATCTTTGGATGACCACCGTATGCAATATGATAAGGTAGAGGTTATAGCTACGACTAAAAATTATTTTCCCCGTTTATACAGAGAGGCCATTGAGATTTATAAAAACACAAACAACTTCAATAAAGACGAAGGACTTAAATTAAACTCCACCTGGTTCCCTATACTTTCCCAGCTCCGCAACCTCCAGGCCAAATAAACAAACCAGAACCTGTCCACTTGACCCCGCCCACCTGTGCCCGAGTATATATACTGGCTGTAACCCGCACTGATGTAATTCTTTCCGAGTTAGCGACGTGAGTGCAGTGCCTCTGAAGATGTCCCCCACAGACAGGGACGAAACGTTAGGTAGAAATATTTTAACTGAACATATTTTAAACTACAGACCACGGCAGAACAGCCCGAAAATTTTAAATTTTAAAACCATGGACACCGGCCGTGAAAGCTTACGCATATATGTAGGGCTGTTCTTAAGAAACCCGTCCATAATCTGAGTTGACAAAGAGACAAGGTGGTCAGTTGTTGAACGTCGTCGTCTAAAGCTACAAGGGATGTTCGTCAGAAGGTTGTGGGATTCCAACCTCCACACCAACCGTCCATTGAGCATGCGTTCCATCACCTTGCATACGCAACTGGTGAGGGAATTTGGACGGTAACTAGTAGGAAGACGGCGGTTCTTTCCAGGTTTAAGAATGGGTATGATGGTGGCCTCCCGCCATTTGTCTGGAAAAGTGGCTTCAACCCAGACACGGTTATAGACCTCGAGTAGGAAAACCTTACCGTCAGGAGAGAGATGTTGCAGCATTTGAACGTGGATACCATCTGGTCCTGGAGCAGAGTGTCGCGAAGACGAAAGTGCATTGTCTAGCTCTACCATGGTGAAAAGACGGTTATAGGCTTCAAGGTTCCCAGAACGAAAGGAGAGTCCTTGAGATTCCACCTGAGTCTTAACTGTAACAAAGTCAGGGGAATAATTGTCTGAGCTAGACACTTGAGCGAATGCTCTGCCTAAGGTGTTCGCCACTTCAAAAGTTTCAACATCACCGGCAGGTGTTTCGAGACCGGCGATAGGCATTTGAGTCGATTTTCCGGCCACACGCCGTAACTTATCCCATATGACAGAGGAAGGTGTATGTCGGCTAAAAGATGCTACAAAATTACTCCAGGATGTCTTCTTGCTATCCCTAATAATGTGTCTAGATTTCGCACGCAGCTTTTTATATTGTATTAGATTATCTAGTGTAGGGCGACGTTGGAAGAACCTGAGAGCTCGTCTGCGAGCACGAATTGCATTCCGGCAGTCATCAGTCCACCAGGGTACTGGAAAGCGACGGGTTTTGCCAGTCGAACGCGGAATGGATTGCTCAGCAGCGGAAAGAATTGTCTCGGTGAGATGGTCGACTAAATAGTTCACGGAGTCGTGCTCATCGTTGTTGAAGTTAGCCAAGCGGGAATACAGGTCCCAGTTGGCGTGATCTAAGCGAAATCTAAGTAAGCGAGTGGAACAGGCAGCGTGTGTCAAGAGACTAATAAGACAGGGAAAGTGGTCACTAGAGTGCAAATCAGAGATAATATTCCAGGATAATGAGACCGCTAACTGTGGTGAACAAATCGCTATGTCAAGGTGTGAAAAACTGTGAAAGGCGTCAGAAAAAAGGTTGGCTCGCCGGTGTTCAGGAGAACAAGATTCTTAGTGTCCAAAAAGTCGGCAATCAGCTGACCTCTCGCACAAACCCGAGGAGAGCCCCAGAGTGGATGGTGGGCATTCACGTCCCCCACCAACACAAATGGCGTTGGTAGCTGGGAAACGAGGTCTTCCAACTCGGTGCACGAGAGGTCATTAAAGGCAGGCAAGTAGATACTACAAATAGTAAATCTGGCAGATGGCAGTGTGACCTTTAAAGCAACTGACTGGAGGTCAGACTGTAAGGAGACGGAATCAGCATAAATATCATTCCTGATGAGCATCATAGTACCCCCGTGTGCGGGAAAACCTTCTTTGGCATTGAAATCAAACCGAACAGAAGAATAGTGCATGAAGGTAACATTGTCTTGTGGACGGAGCTTTGTCTCTTGTAGACAGACGACTAGAGGTTGATACGCGTGGAGTAACAGTTCAAGCTTTGCTCGATGTGGTCGAATGCCTCGTATGTTCCACTATAGGATAGCCATGGGCTATAATATGGGATAAGTTCTAAATAGATAGACGTTTTTGCATACTGGGTGGTGTTGGTCGGTTTAGTTTGTTCTTTTTAGCCGTCGGGCTAACACTTTTTTCCGGTTCCATTTCCTCCACAGGAGAGGAGCCCTTACCAATAGAGAACCTCGGTTCGAGGATCTCGAACCTATTTGAGGTACTGATCGGCGAAGATGGACGTCGCCGATCGGAGCTCCTCCCAGAAGACTCCTCCGAGGATGATCCACGAGGAGAGAGACGTGGAGGTTTACCCCCCTTGGATGTTTTGGGTGCAGGCGAAACACGCTCTTTAAGGAAATCAGTCCTAACACAGCTGGTCTTGAAAGTTTTCTGTGGTGCAGAATACCCTACGGTTTTACCGGTCTTATTGCCTGATGTGGATGGTTGGGCGGACAATTTTCCTGGAGTATGCTTTACGTTGGCGGATTTGGCAGATGGTGATGCCGACACTGACGCAGCTGTAGAGGTCTTCGTACTAGTCCTGGCAACGACAATGCTTTCGGCAATAGTGGCCCCGGTGATATCGCAGGTCTGTGTTGCGATCTCCCGCCTCGGCACCGGTTTAGCTGCAACAGAGGTATAAGAACCGGAACGCGGGACAGAGGGTTGTCGGATACGCAGGAGCTTACGGGCTTCGGAGAAGGACACCATCTCCTTCACCCGTATCTCCTGGATCGCTCTCTCCTCAGCAAAACGGGGGCAATCTCGGGAACTAGATGGGTGTTCCCCGCTGCAGTTCACACAAGTTGGAGGGATGCCGCAATCCCCATCGTGCGAAGCGTCACCACAGGTAGCACAGGTGGACTGACCAGTACAAAATTCTCTCGTATGACCAAATCGCTGGCACTTGTAACAACGTAAGGGGTTCGGAATATAGGGCCTAACCTCGATAGCTTCGTACCCTGCCTTAATCCTTTGAGGGAGATCTACCCGGTCAAAGGTAAGGAACAGGGTACGGGTAGGCACGAATTCACCATTTACTCACCGTTGAACCCTATAAACGGATGATACACCTTGGTCTGCCAGATCTTCCTGAAGCTCCTCATTGGACATACCGTCCAATGCGCGGGTAGTGACAACGCCACGCGAGGAGTTCAAAGTCTTGTGCTTTTCCACCTTTACTAGGTAGCTGCCTAACATTTTAGCTCGAAGAATTTTTGCTGCCTGGGAGGCTGAAATTGCATCAACCAGGAGGGTATCATTTCGAGCTCTAACACAAGAATTAACCGGGCCAGCGATGTGGTCTAATCCCCTTTGGATAGCGAAAGGGCTCACAGATTAAAACTTCTTAGCTTCCTCTGTCTTAGATATAACTAAGTAGCGAGGACCTTGAGGCTCGACTATTTCTTTTCCACGCATATTTGACTTCGGTTTAGGTTTTTCCATAGAAAACAAAAGGTGTAAATTCATCCCCCAGTGCTCCCCACCCACCACGGAGCCCAACGAGGGGTCACCCCACTGGGGTGACAGGGCTACACAGGGGATATAGCGGGCTCGCCGTCCCACTCACCCTGGAGTTCGGTGTAATACCTAGTCCTGGCCGATTAACTAGAGGTGGGTTAGTCCCTAGCCTCCTGTTTAGGCAAATCAGAAACCAAAGCGGTGTATTAGGCTGCGCACCCTCCCCAGTTACTGAAAAACAGAAGCCTAGGCTCAGGTACGCAACCCTCAACCAACCAGGATATTCCTTTTCACCGACACGGGTCTCCACGCACGGCCTACACGTGGGTGGGCATTTTGACCTACTGACTCCCTCACCACCCTGAGGTTGCCCACAGAGGGAGTCAAGGTGGCTCGGGACCCCGGGTGCGCCTAACCCATACCTACCGTAGTAGGCCCCTGGGGGGATTACCGTTAGAGAAAATTTGTATTTGTAGGGTACTCTAGAACCAATCAATCGATTTTGACTATTTCTTCACCATTTAAAAACCGGACGCCTTCTGACGTACATTAGTGATACATTTAGAGCATGTAACTAAGATTCTAAAAAGGATTTAAACGTTTTATATAGTACAATAGGAAGGCATTTGGGTTATTAAACAACATTTCTGCGAAGATGGTTTTTATTCATCGATATTAGAACAAAATTATGTGTTACATCACTTTACTTTTCCTACACATTCTACAACAAACTATCTTTACAAAATATTCCTCTACTATACATTTCGTGGTAATTGAGATAAAGATTAGTGGAGATGGGTTTATTACCTTTACGCGGTATAGGCGGGAGAACGGAATTTGTTGGGTATATTATTACTTTTTATTGTGTTTAACGCACGCTTGAACTAATAAACACGACAGGCACAAATGATACATGGGATGCAGAAACCGCGCCACTTTGTTCACCACAAAGCTCACATGTGGTCGCCTGGGTGCCTTGGTGAGAGACGAATGGTCTAACTGCTGGCTTTGCGATCTGATGGTTGTAAAATTACGTTTCCTAGGAGTAGGAAAAATGATTTCCCAACTGAGAAAAGTTAAGCTATAAGAAAATTTAAACCAATAACATGGAATATCTATACAACATTAAATCTACAAAAATGTATTGTACATAAACGTGGTGTTTTAACAAGATCCGCAATTTTTCTTTAGATCTTACGGTTTACCAACTATGCAGAGTCTAGGTGGCCCAGGTTCGATCCCAAGCGACCACACGTGAGATTTTTGGTGGACAAAGCGCTGCAAGGGCGAAATTTTCCGGATCTCCGGTTTCCACCGTCATCATATTCCACTAGTACTCCATCTTCATTCCATGCATCATCGGTGTTATCGCCTGTATATGTGTATATATATATATTCAAAAATCATTCAGAATGAAAAGGATTTCAGATCTTATTCCAAGAAAATTGAAGATATGTATTTCATTCAGATTAAAGCGTCACAAAATAGGTATTTTCTTGAAAGTCGTTACAGCCGCTTTGGAGGAACATTTTTTCTTAGTATTGCATTTACAGCGTAGTTTGTGGTAAGAGGATATTCTTGAAAATCTTCTTGTTACTACCATGATACAAACTGATTAGGTATCAAGCTTTTTGTAAAGATAGTAAAATTAATAAAACTACACTATTTATCTCACCACTATAACTCTTTTAAATTGGGCAGGTTACAACATTATTTTCACAGGTTTTATACGTGAAATTCTTTGGAATAAACTTAATTTTTTGAGTTGAGTTGGTTTATCCGACTTTCGTTTTTTATGTAAGCTGTTCACAGATACACAGAGAGCTGCGCACAGAAGATTTTATACTTTTTTTTTTCCAGGAAACCTCGAAAAGTGTTCCCGGTAAATACTCAGCAATGCATTTTTGGGTGGAATACAATACTTCCTCTGCTTTTTATCATTGTTGTGAAATTAAAAACTTGAGTTAAGGTTATTTTGGTTTAGTAAAAAAAGTGGAACAATTTACCTTGGTACTGCGGCCGAACATAGAAAATGGCGTCCCATTATGGAGCGATTTCGAGGAATTATCTATATTCGACTCCTAGTACGTCATTTTTCATTAAGCGATGAAACTGAGCTTTAATGCTTTAAAACAATTATCCAGAGGTTCTCAGAGCGTTGCAGGAACACCTGTTCGCAGAATTGTTCTCCAGGCTAGATTAACATTAAAAATAATTCCTCTCTGCCGTAAAGTGAGGCAATTTTGTAACTTGTCAGCTACAAAGGTGCTGCGGAGATGTTTACATTCCCTATTGTTTAGCTGTTCTGGGCACAGAAAGCATTCCATTCCAACCACAAATTAAATATCGGAATTTGCTTAAGGTATACGCTTTTAGATCTACTAAAGCCGAAAGACCAAATGTCTTTTATTGAAAGGTTTACAAGGATGTCTGTAGCAAAAGTCAATTGTTTAAAATTCTGATATTATTTCATACTCAAGATAAAATTTAGTAGAATTTTCTAATGAGCACAAGGTAAATAAAGGGATAAACTAGGATGGGGCAATAGTCATATCCCTTAAGAGCTGGTCACTATGGGATGACTTTGAAATTCCGTTTTTATTGGTCAAACACGGTGAAGAAATAGAAAAAAAGAGAAAACGAATGACGAATTATCATTAGGGAAAGTCATTAAATATTGGGAAATGTAAACAAACAAGGAATATCTGCGAAATGGTTACCTCCACAAAACAACTATATGCCACATAAAGTTGTGTTTCAACGATATACAAATGTTTTGTACCTATAATAAGCGTTTGTCAGTTTTTTACGTTTACCAGTTCTTCAAACGTCATACAGAAAAAGAGGGCTTCAGAGGCTATTAAAATAAATTCAGGATATACAGGGTTACTACAAAAGAAATAGACAACTTCAACTGCCTGTTAAACAAAAACTATTAGAGATAGCAACCTAATTATTTTGGACGTATGTTGAGAAACTCTCAAAGTTTTGCTTGTTACTATTGGTAACGCTGTAGTGTTTTGTTTGTTGTTGTAGAGGCTGAAATGGTGGAAAATCCTGTGGAAAAAGCATATTGCGTGTTGGAATTTACTAGAACCCAATCAGCAACTGTTGTCCAACGACATTTTAGAACACGTTACCACAAAAATGAAATGATGCGCTCACAAAAACCAGCATCGTCTTCATCATGTCGCAACATGTCGATGCAAAAGTCACGCCGTTTGACCTTATCGTCTTCACTCAGAAACTGCAACATCTGTAATCTGTAAGGCATCATGTGCAGTCGCTTCCGCAAGATTTTCCATACAGTTTGCTGTTGAATTTGTAATTGCACGCTTGCCCTAGATGTCGATTTCTGAGGGCTTCTTATGTAGGCAGAACGAACGCGTTCAACGTTTTCTTCCGAAACTCTTGGTCTTCCTGAGCTCTTCCTTTTGCTCAAACATCCCGTTGTCTCGAATTTTCTATACCAGTCGTAGATTGACTGTCTAGTTGGTGGCGTTTTGTGGTAACGTGTTATAAAATGCCATTGGACAACAGTTGCTGATTGCGTTCTACTAAATTCCAACACGCAATATGGCTTTTCCACAGAATTTTCCGCCACTTCAGCTTCTACAACAACAAACAAAACACTACAGCGTTACCAATAGTAACAAACGAAACTTTGAAAGTTTCTCAACATATCTCCAAAATAACTAGGTTGCTATCTCTAATAGTTTTTGTTTTACAGGCAGTTGAAGTTGTCTATTTCTTTTGTAGTAACCCTGTATAATATTTGTGGTGTAATGTCTTTGATATACCTATGAAGCTTCAATTAAAATCGTTATAGCCATTTTGAGAAAATCTAATATTTCGAAAAGTTTTCCATATGAAGTTTCATTTTGAGTTATAGATTTTCCTAAACATATTTATGTGCAAACATCTTTATGTGGATTTAACTAGATATTTAAACAAATTATCGTTTTTGAGTTATACTGTTCACAGATAAACATATAGCCAGACAGAGCTTTTTTCAAAAATGATTTATATTCATCGGTCCTCAAAATATGTATTTATCATTAAGTATAAATGTTGTATTTTTGGATGGATTCCAATATATTTGATGCCTACTATATACGCGGTAGTAAACACCGATTCGTCATACACTAGTTTCCAAATTGCATTTTCTTTTCACAACATCGCCAGTAAGAAACAATGGGGACTAAGCATTTCAAGAATGTACGATAAAGCATTGGAACGTTAAAAATATAAACAGTGAATACTTTGAAACAGCTAACAATGGACAAAGTATTATGTTTTCTAAAATGTGCGTTCTTGATTCTATTTGCACATTGGTTATATTTTGGGCTCAGATATGTGATACATAATTGGTGTGTAATCAAGTAAGAGTCAATTTGACAAAACAAAAGATACCTAGGGAACGTAATAGTATATTGCGATACAAGTTTGGGAAATGTATTACTGCAAAAATCGAGGAAAAGTTTGAAAAAAGAAAATGAAACGAATTTGAGCCTTTTCAGTTTCCAAAACTCTGCAATACACATAACACACGTGTATCGTATATTACTTTTGGACGATGAATATTAATATTAAAATACAGTAATAAATGAATTAAAATATTGGTTAGATGCAAATGAATTCTGTGAGAACGAAATATTTGGTAGTCGTCATGTAGCTTTTAATTGCTTTTTTTAAACAAAGTTTGTTGACTGTGGAGGAATTTTTATCATTAGTAGCTTAGTAAGACTCAATTTTACAATGTTATTATGGAGAAAGTCATGGTAGAGGACAAGAAATAGAAGCCTGGAGAGTTTGGTGTTCTGCATTATTTCCAGAGAACTATAATCAAAGATACGAGTTAGTGTACAATACAGTGAAAAATTAAGTAACTCCTTTACTGACCCCACATGTGTTTTTTGAGTCCACATCTCTATTGCGATTTCTTTTGTTTCTATTGCAACTAGGTCAGATGTGGGAATATTAACTTTACGTCCAGTTAACATCAGTAGGTAGTAGAAATTAGTGACATCGTCCAAAAAAGATGTTAAATGTCGAAACCACAGATTATTTATCCACTATAAAATGCTTTTTTTATTCACTTAAAGCATCCAAAACTGGTACTTTCAATGAAATGTCAACACTGAATTTTCTGGTTAAATTATCCTCCTACATTATTTTCCTCGTATAACCAATAGTTGAAAGGCTTAAGGAGCATGGTTAATCTTTAAATCCGGCATCTCCCAAAAAATCCGGCTGATGATTTTATCATAATTATGTCCCAATAAGCAACCGTTTAATTGGAAATAACTAATATTTCACTTCCTAAAAAATAAATCTGAAGATACCTCTTCAAATTTTGGAAATACTAATAGTAGCAGTAAATATAAATCTCGAATTTCGGAATACAATATCTGAAGTACTTCTCATTTTTGACGAGTTTTAGTGGCTACGTAATTAATGGGGAAAAATCTTGATGAAATTATATTAAAGATTCAATAACATTTTCGCTCATCGCTGTTTACAAAATATTTGTTATAGTCTACGTTTCAAACCTTTAGAATGGTCGGTATTTGTGAATGTATGAACTAAGTAATCAAGACCATTGCTGCTAATGCTTATTTCGATTAGCATGAAGTAAATAGAAGAATAAGCTTTCGTAAATTTTGAAGCAAAATAGGTAGAGAAAGTCATGTAATTGGAGCACATCAGATTTTTGTTCTGTCTCCCAAGATCAAGAAGTACAGAAACATCATTTCAATGGAAGTTAAGTTTTCAGGTGCTCTGAATTTTAGAATCGTGCGTGTGTGTGTGTGTGTGTGTGTGTGTGTGTGTGTGTGAACAGCATAATTGAAGAAAACAATTGGATAAATGATAAAGTTGATATTTACTTAAACTATGTCCCAATTCTTTTCAAAGTTTTCAGCAAAAATCCCCTACTCCAAACTACCCTTTACTTTGAGTATTTGTCCAAAATGTTGATTTTCTCTAAATTGTTCTAACGACTATTTAAAAAGATTATATAGAAGAAAATATAGGTATAGAAGATAGTCATAATTAAACATGAATTTCATGGAACGTAATTATATAATCCTGAGATAAAATAAACTGAGCAGACTGGAAAAAATCTTATGTGTTCCATTCACACGATTTTCTGTAGTTGTTCCGCAAACAAGTTTTTCTTACAAAAGTTTACCATTTACCTACATCTAGATAATTATCAGAAATGTCTTATTGCTTGCTTCTTTGTAAGTTGAAAGTAAATAAAGGGGTGCATAGGCTAAAGCGATAGTGACTTTTTTAAAAGCCGCTCGCTAAGTAGAAGAATTGAAATTCACTCTATTAGCTTGCTAGGAATAGACAAAAGAGATACGAAAAAAATTACTTCGTTAATCGTTAATCGTTAAGATATATTTTTGGGAAAATTAAAATATCAAAAAATGTTCTATGTAAAGAGTAGCTGAGGTTGGGGCGATATTCTTGATAATTTTCGTGACGTATCCTTGGAAGATACGGAACTTTAACCGAGTTTAAATTTTTGAGCTATGCTGCCCATACTCTGACATGTTCCTAAAAATATTTTTTTTTTACTTAGGGGTGTCAAAACAGCATTTCCGGTGAAATCTAAGTACCACATTTTGGGTGGAATACAAGAACTTCTCTATCCACTTGCATATTGTCATTTACCCAAGGTTTGGGTTGGATGGAGGACGATGGATTTTTTTCGGGCGTAAAAATCCTTAGCATGGCTTCCTTCAGAAGGAAGGAAACGCGTTGATTCCATGTCGTAGATTTACGGCACGAAAAAGAACCTCAAGACTGATAAAGTGGCCTCTAAGCAAAATTAAGTGATCTTTCACGCCCAACAGAGAATGGGACGCTGAAAACCACCGCAGTTAAAGAGCGTCCATAAATAAAAAACTCCATTTCATTACGTCAAAGAGAAAGTAAAAATGGTTGCAAAATTTGCTGCATAAAATTAAAATGATAATGGGCAGCGAAAGTTATATACATTTAACTTAAAATTTGTAGAAATGTAATAAAAGTAAAACAAATTTGCCAGAGTATATGAATTTAATATGGGGAACAAATAACGTAGAAGACTGCCTCCGTGGTCGAGTGGTCAGCGAGCTGACTTCTCACCCGGAGGTCCCGGGTTCGATTCGCGGCTGGGGCGGGGAATTTTTCTTTATTCCCTATCCCCCATAGAGTCTGGAAGTATGAATTGTGAGAGTGAATAGTAGGTGTGTTTAGTAATATAAAGTTTAACCTAATGCTCTGAACCTACAGTTTCACAAGTGAAAGCCCCCAATATGACCATTGATGTTAAAGGGGTTATACAAATGAAGCAATAAAAAAAAAAATAACGTAGATAAAGTAATATCAAAATAAAATATTAGACATCCAGCAATTGTCACAAGGGTATAGAGTTTTGGCCCGCACCGATTTAAGATGCACATGTAACTTTTACCGTGTAACACATGACAGGTAACCAACCTTTTCAGAGTTTAGAGTCGAATAAACCACTTTTTCTGCACTTAGGGATTCTAAATTCAATATATGCTTGCATATTGCTTGCGCATGCAAAAGTCCTTTAATTTGAAGACTTCAGCTACACTACATTCTTGTCGAGTTGTGACGCTAAATGAAAATCTGCGACCAAATTGAATTCCCAACGCTGCCTAAGTGCGTAAAGGTGTTAGTTTTCCCGCTTTCATGGTTCGCCTTTTATTTTGGGGGGTTGAGGGGCAGTAATGCTGTTAGGAGTGAAACAGAAGTGGCCCCCGGGGTGTCATCTACCTCAGATTTTCCCCAGCCCCTTGACCCCGCTAACTGTGATTACCCCTCTGTACCCCAGAGATTTGGTCGGTGTGTTAATCAGCCAGCCACTTAACTTACTTAAATCGGATACTAATACATCCTTCTTATTCATATTTGTTATAAAGAATAGTCTCTGATATTTAATACTGTATTCAGTTCTCGCTATCAGTTCGCTAATATGATCTTCAAATTGTCACTGTCACTTCACCAATCTGGTCTATTTCAAATCTCACTATCACTTCCCTTTGCTTTCACTAATGTGACCTAGTTCAAATTCCCACCGCCACTTCACTAATGCAATCTAATCCAAATACGCAGGCTCTTCACTTGATCCAGTTCAAATGTGATTTAGTTCAGATTGGAATTCTTAATTCACTAGGTTTTCAGTTTGACTTCACTAATCTGATATAGTTCCAAGGTTCATTGTAAGTTTATTTGGTTTTAATCAATCTGATCCAGTTCAAATTTTTGTTTACACATTGCCTGTTTTGCACTTATGTAATCAAGCCAAAATTCTTACTGTCGCTTCACTAATGTGACTATTAATTTTCTAATCTGATTTAGTTCATGTATTACCTTTCAATTCACTTGATATGATCTAGTCTAATGATCTGCTTCAAATGTTAAATGTCATTTCAATGTGATCTAGTTTAGATGTTCATCATGGCTTCCCTTGATTTTAATGTTCATTTCACTTTCTTCACAGCAGAGTGAGTATTGAGATATGCACGGTGTAGCTTGTTCTGGACCGTTCATCCATTTGGTAGTCGAACAGAAGACCTCATTAAGCTTTTGCTGTAGTAGCCTCAATCATACAGCAATAGTCGGCACCAGCTCGCTTTTTGTTCCGCAGAACATTCTAGTGCTTCTGAAGGCGGGAAGGAGGTAAACTACCATAAGATTATGATTAAAGATTATGTTTACTCTGGGCGGGAATGTATCTTCTCTCTCTGTCGCTCTCTAACTCCCCGGTACCCACATCCCGAAGTTTGCGGCACAGGAACTACGTCACAATACTAAAATGGTACATTAAAAGAATACCACATAATTTTGGTGACGTTTACCTATGCATTTCGGATGGTTCACTAGTCCCTTGTAATATCTAAAATAGTTTACCGATATCTCCAACTATCCCCAATGTTCAGATTAATAACACTATATGCTGCAATTGAAGATTTAGAACACAGCTTTAGGGGATTTCAAAAGCCCTACAAACTTAAATCCGCTAAACTCATTATCTAGTATCTCGGGAACCATTTAAAATGTTATACTGAAATTCTCACAGGATATGGCTGCATTAGGTCACCGATTTTACACACTATGTATAGCAATACACAACAACAGTAAATTAGCGTTCTCGCCGATACACCTATGGCCTGTGTCACTTCGCGAACTTTCGTTCGGGTATCAGCGGGAATAATTTCGTGGATTTTTCAATGATTTCCTGGGTAACCATATGTCACAAATGCCCTGGGTGGTCGCCATTAAAATGGATGTTCGACCACGTTTAAAGTTGTTGCACCAGTATCTAACTCTTGTTATAGATGGGAAAGATCTCCATAAACGGCAGTTTGTTTTTTACCTCCTCGCAAGTTTTCCCATCCAAAAGTAAAAAGCGAACTACCAACTATTTTGGGACATAGATATTTATTGAACCACTCATTTATTGCGTTAATATATAATTACAAAAGTCTGACGCATTGTATTTGAATGCAATTCTTCCACCTACTGCGTTTGGTATATAGCTTCTTCATACAGTGTACAGTCTAGATACAGTGTATTTACTTCAGTTTAATCGAAATATACCTCTTGGCCTGAAACAACGTGTTATATTGCAGAAATAGTTTCATTGCACATTTCGTTATAATTACTAAAATGAACAATTTAATCAAAACCTTAAAAACTGAAATCATTTGGTAATGAAGCTTTACTTTTTCCACCACGTGAGAAACAACTGACTTACGTCAATTTAAAAACTACAAAGTACGGACAATTTCAAACCAAAACTAACGATTAGCTCTCAGATTGTCTAATATCATAAACAATAACTTTAAATATACGGATGTTCTTCTAAGTTCTACATACTTTTATAGCATTCTTTTGTATCACTCTCACGGTTTATTGGTTATAGAAAATGTAAAAGGCTTATTTTGAATGAAGAGATCTACTCCATAGGATATTTAACAAAATTAAAGACATACCTCTTATTTGCCATGCAATCATCTTAAATATATGATGTTTTAATCAAACACGTTAACAATCTTTCAGAAAACCTAAAATTTCGAGGGTTATTTCAGGGGCAGGATTTCTTTTACAAGCTTCATATCCCATCATTGGAAGATACTGAACTTAAATCCTAAAATTGGTAGTCATCCAACACATCGTTTCACAGTTGCACTGTTCACATATTTTTATAGCAATGCATTTCGGCGTTGATGGGGCCTCAAATGTAAATTGCCGGTGAAAAATCACACCAAAGTTTTAGATAGAAAGCTATATGTTCTCTAATTTTGTAAGCATTTGCTATGAAAGTAAAAACATGTTTTTCGTTAAGAAATGTAACTATTTGTACTGAAAATATTTAGTGTTTTGAATAATTTATCTTACGATCATGATTTAACTAATTTAGAGTAAGAGAAACTGTTAGCAAATCAGTTAGTACTAAGCAACTATTATCTAAAATCTGTCATCAAACTACAACATGACGTAATATACACTTCTAAGTCCTCTGTCATTTTCCTCAGAGAAAATTAATTTCCTTGAGGCAGAACATTGACGCTATGACAGACACTTTATATGATATAAGTTGACACAATACCTGCTCCTGGATGGGAATTAGCTGGAAGCCTTGATGACTCGTTGCCAGGACAACCGCTCCTAGCTCACAGAACAAAGCAGAAAAGAGAAGCCAAAAAAAAAAAAAAAGTAGAAGCAACATTATCTCCATGTTCAGTCAATAACGCTCCTGAAATAAATCGCGCGACGGAAGATTTCCATTATAACCTGTATTACATTAGTACTGGGAAATTGCCCGTCTAATAATTCAGCGTGTGGTAGCTGAAAGGTTTCCAACTATAAAAACGGTTCTCTGTAGCTCATAACTTCTACTGCCCTTTATTATTCATAAGGTGAAAATAGGGACATGGCGAGGTTGCTTCGTAAATTACATTTTAATATTTTGACTCCAGAAGCGTCTGTGAAGGCTGATTGACATGTATTAGAAAACGTGTAGTGGAATAACTTTGTCGTTGTCGTCGTAGCTTGCTGGAGGAATAATTTGTTAATCAATATTCTGTCAGAAAAGAGGCAAAATCATTTTTCTCGTGCTTGATTGCCACTATCTAGCTGAAACTCGGCAAATGTGAATGTCATGTAACTATGAACTGAGCCTCGGGGTAAAGGAGACTATAAAAATGAAGGAATTAAGGTTATCAGTCAGGTTCCACAAGAAATCTCTGTAAAGCAGTACTTGAAAAAAGATGTGTTTTATTCACATGAATATACATTCTATAACAAACCATTCTTACTATCTGCTTCGTAGTAATAACGATAAACATATTAGGGATTATCTTATTACTTAATATCTTATAATTAGAAGGGAAATAAGGGAATATACTAGGTTCAAGCGACTCAAATCTTTTAAAAGCTCGTGAATGGCTAGGAATAAAAAAGAAAGAAATTTAAACTTCCGTTTCAATAAAATTTAAATATCTTAAAATTGAAACCAATAACAAGGAATATTTCGGAAATGGTTAGCTCTACAAAGGTATGCAAGACATAAATTGTGTTTTAACGTGATGTACATGATCTGTTGTGAGCGATTGGCATAATTGGTAAATCGTAAGGAATGAACAGAGTCATCCAGAATTAAGAAAACTTCATCTTCTATTCCCAGCAACTTCAAGATATGCATTTTACTATAATCTAAATATAAAAATCGCTAGAGCCGTTTTTGAAAAAATCGAGGATGGTTAGGATTGGAGGATTATCCTGTAAATCCTCGTGAGGCATACTTGGAAGTTACTAAGCTTAAATACTAAGTTTATTTTTAATGGAGTTTTCGTCTTTTGAGTTATGCTGGCCAAAAACACACACACATAGACAAACACGCACTCACAAAGACATTTTTCTAAAAGTAGTTTTTTTATTCAGGGGTCCTGAAGACATGTATTTTCGGAGAAATAACGGTCTCGGTAGAATTCTATACCTACTAGTTGATGGAGAGGATCAAAATGTTTTTTTTTTATTATTATTTTTTTATTTAAGAGATCCCAAAACGTGTCTTCCAATGAAATATTGCTGTACAATTTTTGGATAGAATGCAGAAACTACTATGTACACAGTATGTGGTAGAATTAAAAATGTGCTTAAAATTTGCAATGTTGTTACTTTACCTATTTTTACAAATGTCTCAATTTAATAAATTAAAAGCAGCAGATTCCATATTACCCAGAGTTCCAAAGAGGAGAACAAGAAGTTAACTGTTTAATATTAAGGTTATGCAATATTTACCACCATTAAGAAAAGAAACAGTATAACAGGGTGGTGAATATCCTTGTTTTTACGACGTTGCTATAAATTCATAAGCACGGAGTCCAGCGAGTAAGTGGCACGGATTCACAAAACCTTTTCAGGGCAGCGAGGCAGGCAGGCGGACTAAAGCTCCAATAACCATTACCGCACTGTGGGGCCCAATGATGCAGAAAGGTGTGCGGTGAAGGGGTTGGCACCACTGTATTGTATTGCGAGCACATTCCGCAAGGACGAAGAGAGTAAGCAGCAGCAGCAGTAGGAAGGCAATTCCCTCGAGATTTCAGGATTCGAAGTCAGCTAGGCGAACGTGTCCACTTTGCAAAACCCCTCCCCTCCTCCCAAAGCCGCACCTTCAATCTCGTCTACCCCAGTTTCTGGTTCCCCTGGGTTGTGCAAAAACTGATGACAGCGAAAAAGGCTTTCTAACTTCTCCTGCAACATCACACTTGGCTTATTCACGTCAATTTGTCCTACACATATAACTCCTGAATCGTTGAGCTGATTCTGGAGAAATGGCACACCGATCCAGAGTACGGATTTGATCCTCGACGAGGTCGACAAAAACATCGTAGAATTTATTGCTGTCAAATAGGTCAAAGGACGTGCCCAATAACAGTAAAATACGTATTCTTCAGCTATCATCTAGCATTGCAGCAAATACGCGCAACTTCGCAGTATAAATCTTATGAGGTTTTAGCTATAAGGTTACATGCGAGTTTTCAATTTTAGAAAAACTACTCATAAGAATCATACACTAATATGGCATAACCCGAAATATCCTAAAAATATTTCCGCTAGAAAATGATATGCCCTACTCACACGACTTTCTCTACGTCTCTATAACAAATTATTGTTAATAAGCTTACTCTTCTACTTCATGCTAATTGAGATAAAAATTAGCAAAAACGGTCTTATTACTTAAGTTTCTTATAAAGTAGAAGAAAAATAAGCGAATAAACTAGGCTAAACCAACAGTCAGCTTTAAAATGTTTTATGGGATTGAAATCCGATTATTTGCGCTAATTCTTTCCGCGTGAGCAAAGTATAGTTTTTTAATCTGAAACCAATAACAAGAAATATCTCAAAAACGGTCAACTCCACGAAAAAATTTATGTAAGAAATTGTGCGTTTTAATGAGACACACATTTTTGTGTGGTAAGTTTTTGTTTATCTCTTACGCTTTACCAGTTATGTAAAATTCTGCAAAATACAGCCAGAATAAAATCGTTTTCAGAGACTATTTACATGAAAATTAAGATAAATATCTTGATTTTTCTGTAAATATCTTTAATATACGATTTTTTAAACAAAATAGTTAGCCATTTTTGAGAAAATAGACATTTTCGAAAATCATTCCATGTAACGGGTAGTGAGGTTGAGAAGGATTTTCTTGAAAAATGCTCAACTTGTATACAAAGTTTGGTATTTATCGGACTTCATTTTTTAGCTATGCCGCCCACCGACACACACATACAGATATATATACACATGGATCTTTTTCTTTTTCAATTCAATGGGTCGTAAAACATAATTCCCGTGAAACCGCAGTATCGAATTATGGATACATGACAATACCTTCTCTAATACATGTAGAGAAAGTATTCTACCTATTCTGTAATAAACTATTCTAACAAAGTCCGATTTCTTTACATACTTCATGCTAATCGAGATAAACATTAGCAGAATTGGCCTTTCTAATTAGTTTCTTATAAACGAGGAGATTATGGGAGTATAGTTGCCTTAAGTAATAGTTAAATTTTTAAAACGTTCATCACTATGTGAAGCAACTGAAATGTGTTTCTGTTTTACTTTCCTGGGAGTAAAATAAGAGATTATTGAACGAAAATTGACTCCCCGTTTAAGAGTTAAAACCGAAACCAATAAAAATATTTCGGAAGCAGTTAACTCCACAAAAAATAAATGCATAGGACATAAATAGTGTGTTTTAATGAGCTCTATATTCTTTGTGTAGTACGTTTTTTTGTGTATCCCCTATGGTTCACCAGTTATACAAAAGTAATCTACAATGAAGAATTCTTCGGAGACTATTCCCAAAATATTCAGGATAATACATTTCGTTTGTCTTATTATGTCTTAAACATGATATTTTAATCAAAAGTTTTAGATCCTATTTTTAGAAAATCAAAATTTTAAAAAAACGTTCCATATACATGATTTTTATTCTAAAAGTTCCTCTTTTTTTTGAGTCAGTGGGCCCCAAAATATGTATTTTTGACGAAATCTCGGTAGGTATCTAATTTTTTAAAGGAATACTACTATGAGCACTACACACGCGAGACAGAGAACGTAAAAACTAAGAAAGACAGACATGCAATGTAGCGCCCGATTATTTAGTGAGGTATAGCAGGCAGCAAATGAGTAATTACTGTAGCTCCCAAAAGGGATATTTAACCTGAAGGTAGCATTTCAGTTATAAAAGCCGTTGCTATAAGTAAACATAAAATTAATACTTCTATTCCCTTCGCTTCTGAGCCTAAAACCATTATGTAGTCATAGGTAAATATTTTGACTGCTAAACTTTTGACATCGAACCAATACGAGACGAACTCATCTGATTGGTATGGACCGTCGTTGCCAAGTATACCATTCAGCCACTGAGACGGAATCTTTCCTTACTCTAGCTCTTCCTCAGCTCATCTAGCTTCACCATTCTTAGGTTAATGCGAATATGTCGGTCTTGAATTCGATCCTGTAAGAGATTTGGTATGTAACACAGTTCTGCCAACATTAAATAAAAGTATTATAGGAAAACAAAAGTATTATGTGCTAGACTTTATTTTGTCACGGGACAAGTTACGGATAAGCTAAGGAACTGCACGGATGGATCAGAAACAATTTAAGGACGGTGAGAAACAAACAACCCTGACCTGAGTACACTCAAATGAAGGTTCAACAACTTCAACACATGTCATTAGCTACACCATACAACACAAAGAAAAATGTAGGCCGCGCACATGGCCGAGTGGTTACACAGCTCGCATCTCGCCAAGGTGGTCCAGGTTCGATTGCAGGCTACCGCATGTAGGACTAGTGGACAAAGCGGTGCAGAGGTGGTTCTCCGGGTTCCCCCGCCAACGCATTCCACCGGCGCTCCATTTTCATTACATTCATCATCACTGTCATTGCCTGTGGTGCCGTAGTAGTAAAAGCGTGCACTTTGTTGTATTTATACGAGTTTCTGTACCTAATAGGTTGAACTCACAAAAAAAGAAAAATGCATTTAACAAAATTGTGTGTTTTAACGAAATAAATATTTTTGGTGTAAAATATTTTGTCTCCCTTAGTTTACCGTTATGCAAAAGTCAGTAAAAATATAGGCTATTACCAGCAAAATTCACGTCATGAAAATGTATTAAACACAAGGTACTTTAATAAAAATGGTTCAGGGCCATTTTTGGAGAAAATCAAGATCTTCAAAGTTTTGCATGTAACGGTTTGTTTAAGCAAGGAGCTTTACCAAGCTTTTTATTCATGCTATGTGCTGACAGATGAGCACAAATACATTTTTTTCTTTGGAAGTAGGACTTATATATTACTGCTAAACTCTCAATATCGAATATATTGGGTGGAATATAATAGTTCCCTGCTTAATATACGCCATAGAGAATGCGACTTGGTTTTGATTTTAGTTGTCACTTCTTTAATTGCAACTTGTGTCATTTCATAAAGCCCTCGCTATCACTTCACTTTCTTTGAGGCGTAGTTATCTAGCGAAATATGAAAGGCAATTCAGTCATTGGGGTTTCAAACACAAGACTTTTCCAATCTCTCCTGTAGTAGTAGACATTCACTACTCAACACAGCATTCTCACAAACTCGCCTGGAGAACGGTACTGTTCGTAGCTCACTTTCCCACGGACTAACTTCCTTCGCCCCAAGAGTGTTCATTTATATTGCAGCTAGGCAAGAGTTTCACAACTTCTAAACGGCGAAATTTTGAGAAGAATCTATTTATCTGACGGTTATAGTTCTTATGTTGGGGAGCGCGCTACTTATCTCTTTTTACATCTGACGAAGACCTTTTTATAATATTGGATCATAGCCATTCCTCACAGTATTGTGCCTAAAATTACAAATTATATATCAGATTAAAGAATATATCATAATTAAGATATCTGGACGAATCTTAAAGTTATTTTAACAACTTTTGTAATTTAATTTCCCTTTAATGCCTATAAACTCTGGTTCTAATCCTGTTTCGTATCCCATAATTCTTTCAAAAACAAAACTAAGCAAACATCCATGTTCAGTCAGCAAAGCATAATATGATGAAATATTCTGGAACAATACTGGAATGCGTCCTGATGCAGCTTCCAACAAAACTGAAACGTTTTCTGGCCTCTTTAAGATCTCGAGTGCAGAATCATGTGCGATGTTGGCCAAACTAGCTGGATACGCATCAAATGCCACTCTGCAGGAAACACTCAAAAACTCGCACCATATTTAGCCGTTCATGCGTTTCAAATCGGATTTCGATGAATCGCCTGCTGCTTTAAGCCGCTATCAGAAAGCGATTCAATGCGCCGCGCGCGCCACCAGACGGGTATGCGGATAAATTCCATAGACAAGCAATCTCGAAGGGAACATTTTCAATACGCTTTTGCCCGAGGAAATGAAAACCAGTGTTTACTCTGACTGTGCTTTATATTCTCGCCAATATAATTTTTCAACTCGGGGGGGGGGGGATGGAGCAGTTTTTTCAATTATACAGAAAAGAGGAGCACATAATCCACAAACCATACAGACTTTATTGACCTGATAGAAAGCGTTTGGTATTGTTCATAAAATGAAATTACAGCTTATTCTTTAAAGCAGGGTCAGTCAATGATGGCAGTTGAAGGGCGCCGCTGCACTACTTTGGGTTTTAACCAAACGATACTAACCATAATAATTGGAATATTAATCCGTACACATAAAAGTCAATGTATGTATGCATGGGTGCGCTTCTTATAAGCTCTACATCTTTGAATCGATTTGGACCGAATAGGCGCAATGTTCTGTACGATAAGAGTAATGAAAATCTCATGCATTCCACTCACCTGAATTTCTCTACACCGCCGTAATCAATATTATTAAAAATGTTATTCTTCTATTTACTTCAAGCTAATCGAGTTATAATTAGCAGAAATGGTCTGGTTACTTGCTTCCTTGTAAGCACAAAGGAAATGAAGTACCAAATGGCTAGAGCGATAGTAAATTTGTTTAAAAGCTGGTTGCTATGTGATTGAAATTCCTTTGTTTGTATGGCCAAAAATAGACACATTTCGGTATGAGAAAAGTATAAGTATTTTAAAACTGAAACAAATGACTAGTAATATCTAAAGACTCAGCTCTACAGAAAAAACCTAATGTGTTCCATTCACATGACTTTCTCTACACCTCTGGCATACATTTTTGTTAAAAAGCTTTTGCTTTTATTTACTTCATTCTAATCAAGCAAAAATTAGCAGAATCTCCTGCTACTTGCTTCCTTATAAATAGAAAAGAAATAAGGGAGTACCATAGGTTAAAGTGATAGTCAAAAGCTGGTTGCTATGTGACTGAAGTTCCTTTGTTTGAATTGACAGGAGTTGAGAAAAAAAGTTTGTTTTTTAAAGCTGAATTCAATAACAAGGGATATCTGAAAAATGATCAACACCACGAAAAAAATGTACAAAACATAAATTTTGTGTTGTAATGTGCCCTACATTTTTTGTGTGATACGTTTTTGTCCGCCTCTTACAGTTTAGCAGTTATAAAAATTTCCTTAAAATGCATCTAGAATAAAGTCTTCAGAGGCTATTCCCAGAAAATTCAGGCTATACATTTTATTTGTCAGGTAAATATCTTTAATATACGAAATTTTAATCGAGAGACATATTTTGAAAATCAAAATTTTCGAAAAAAGTTCCATATAAACCGTAGTTTGGGGTGGGGGATTTTTCTCAAAATGTTCGTGTCCTAACCATGGAATATACTAAACTTAAATACCAAGTTTAGTATTTTACCACCTTTTCGTTTTTGAGTTATCGTGTTCACAGGCACGCGGACACACACATGGACTTTTATCTGAAAATGCTTTTTATTGGATACATGTGACCCTAAAACTATACTTCCGGTGAAATCTCGGTATCGAATTTTTGGGTGAAGTGCAAACCTTCTCTATACACTATGTACAAGTACGTGTAGAGAAAGTAAACATGTATACGAGATAAATTAATGTGCTTTAACAAAATCTACATTTTCTCTGTAGTAAGCTTTTATTTATTAGTAACGCTTACCAGTTATACAAAATACATACAGAATAAAGAGTTTTTAAGGCTATTCTCACAAAATTCGAAATATATGTTTTATTTCTCATGTAAATCTCCTTAATATACGATATCTTAATCGAAATCGTTAGCCATTTTTGAGAAAATTAAAAATGTTGAAATTGTTTTTAATTAAAGAATGTTTTTAAGGTGGAACGATTTTCCTGAAAGTCTTCATATTTCTCCTTGAAAGATGCTTAGCTGCCAAGTTTGGTATTTTACCGAATTTTCGTTTTTGAGTTATCGTGTTCACGTACACACACCGGACATTTTTTCTAATTTTTTTTTGGGGGGCGGTGATACAGGGAACGTATATTTCCGCTGAAATCTTGGTATCGAATGTTTGTGTGGAGTGCAATACCTTCTCTAGCTACGTACTATCTACTACGTAGAGAAAGTAATAGTGTTGGGGCGCCGACCCAAAGACACTCCTAGCGCAAGAAAGAATACAAAATATTTGTGGGAGACAACTTTGAGGATTCTCACTACGAGTAAATATATATTTTATAAACATGTTTGTTAAATAAACGGATAAATTTGCACTCTTCAATCAATCAAGGGCAGTAATGAGGTAGCTGAGTATATTTTGGACCAGCATGTAATTCGGATCAGGAGTCTAAAGCAAGCGCGGTAGATAGCACCAAGTAGAGTGAAGATCTACTTGATATGCTATCACTAGAGTTCAATTTTGGGTTCCGAAGCTCACCCAGCTACGAACACACAGAGTAGTCAGCGGTATAAAGAGAGGGTAGTGGGAAGAGGGTTGTAGCGTAAACATTCACACTTGAGTATAAAAGTAGCCAATTACATATATTGACGTAAGCATTGATCCAATTCATAAAATAACACAACAAAACAATTATTTCTTAATATGATTAGTAAGTAAAAACGCCTTGACTTTTACATATGAAAGTACAAACAATTCAGAATAATAATGTGCAGAGCTTTGAAAACACAATGAACATAAATCAACCAAACTCACTCAGAAATAATTGCAGCGAATTGCAAGATAAATCTACAAATTTGTTCAGTGTCGAACGCCCATTCTTTCGTATTTCTGCCGTCTTTCAATTTGTGCTGTCTTTCACTGTTCACTGGTTTATGTATAGAAGGAACTGAACGAGGCCAGGCAGTGAGCAATGCTAGATAGTGCATCACGTGTGCACCGAACATCAACCCGACAATATCGTGACCCCGGAACGAGGTATAGTTATCACTAATTTACCAAGCTCGTTCCGACTAACTTGTCTTATTCACGTCAAAACTATTTTTACTTTTCTACACGTACTATGTACATAGTGTGTAGAGAAGGAATTGCATTCCATCCCAAAATTCAATACCGAGAGTTCACCGGAAATAAATGTTTTAGGGTGCCCTGATTAAAAAACGCATTCTTAGAAAAAGGCCTATGTGTGACCGTATGTCTGTCAACACAGTAACTCCAAAACGAAAGTCGGTAAAATACCAAACTTGGTATTTAAGCTTAGTATCTTCCAGGGATGCAACACGATGCTTATTAGAAAAATCCCCCCACCACCAAAAAAATTTCGAAAATGTTTATTTTCTCAAAAATGGCCCTAACAATTTTGATTAAAATACGGTATGTTAAAGATATTTATATGGCAAATAAAATACATATCTTTAATTTTCTGGGAATAACCTCTGACGACCCCTTTATTCTGAATGAGTTTTGCTGAATTTTAGGTAACTGGTTAACCGTAAGAGACAGAGGAAAGCTTATTACACAAAAATGAGATCACGTTAAAAAAACACAATTTATGTCGCATACGTATTTTTTGTGGAATTGACAATTTCCGAGATATTCCTTGTTATTTGCTTCAGATTCAAAATAGTTAAACTTTTCTCGCATGGAAAGTTGTAAACTTCTTTGGCCCTGTATAGAAACGGATTTCAACCACATGGCAACCAGCTTTTAAAATATGACTATCGTTTTAGCCTAGTGTATTCCCTTATTTTCCTTCTACTTACAAGGATGCAAGTAATTAAGACAATTTCTGCTAATGTTTATCTCGATTATCATAAAGTAGACAGAAGAATATGCTTTTTAACATTAATTTGTTACAGAAATGTAGAGAATGCCACTTGAATGGAACACGTGAGATTTTATTTTCTGCTTTTACATCTGCCATTATATGGTGAACATTTACAAACCGTACGAGAACGTATACTTTGGCCCTGTGGCCCAAATTATACGGTGATTTTAAATTGCCAAGTTTTTCTAGGTGACAAGTAGAGAAATTAGAAAATCCAAAGAATTATACGAAAAATAGAATAGTGAATTTATATTCGCATTGTCCGTAGTAAAATATGGTGTTTGTGTCAACAATGAACTGGGTATACTTATTACCACTTTAAAATATGTGTCAAAACATTGTCAGCATTAAATTTATAATCTGTCATCCAAGTTTCCACAGAAATGTAGTATATCCAAAAATCTGTTGCTCCCAGAGAATTTTTTATGGGCGAGCAATCAAAATATTTAAACGTACCTGCATCAAGATATCAGTAATTTCAATACCTTTTTATTTTGATTTAGGATAATCAATTACAAAGGACAAACAATTGCGATTCCATTAATGGTCGTAACGTAATTTGTTGTATTAATATCGGCTATTTTCAAAAATGCAGAAACGATGTTATCAAACTTGTTTTTGAAATATGTGAAAGAAATGAAATCAACTGTAATAAGTTAGCAGATAATTTGGGATTTATGAAGCGTCATTCTGAACTAAACATAAGACTGTCAAAACTAACATCTCACATCACGGCAACCGACTTCAATAAGGTGTGCAAATTTCATTCTATTTTACTTTTTTGGAGAAGATTTAGACGAAGACCATGTGTGAAAGGTCACGAATTGTGGGAACATTTAATTACTTGGGGGGGGGTTAGGTCTTTGTTCCTTTTTACTTTCTCTAGCACGCATGTACAATGTACATGTTGAATAGAGGAGATATTGTATTGCACCCAAAAATTCTATAACAATATTTCACCGAAGATAAATGTTTTAGGCTCCTCCGACTAAAAACAATTTTTATAAAAAGATCCTGTATGTGTGTGTTATGTGTTTACTTCAAGACTTTGAATAAATAGCAATAGCAATTGAAACACAACTGGGACAATATCCAGGTTGCAACAGGCCACATAGCAGCGCTGATATGAGTAGCTTTCCCAAGGGCAAGTGTGGAATCAGCAATCACTGGATTGAGAGGCAGGGACTATGGCCGATGGATGACTCGGTTTTACTGACGCCAACTTTGCTCTTCAGCGCTACTGATCTATAGCTTTGTCAAGAGAATTTAAAATACTACTATATTTCGGTCCACGCAGCTCACGTCTTCAACTGCTTCCCCTTACTCCGTTCGGAGACATAGGAAAAGCGGAGATGAAGGGAGAGTTTGCCATAGCCGCTATATCATTGTACAATACACGTGTGCATGGCTGAATGTAAGATGAGAGCAAATATTTCTTTTGGCCAGTACATAAGTGGTAATATTATAAACCATCTCCCTAGCCTGTCCTCTAAGGAACTTACCAGAGTAGAATTTAGGTAGTAAAGGTCCCGATATTTCTGCAATAGTTCTCAGTTTATATTCATTCCTGCAACGAACACTTACACTATGATTTTTGTGATCTCTCTCTGCCGCTTGCAATGACTCTGCCCCATTGCTGACAAAAACCCCACGATGTGCAAGCGTGTCTGCTGTCGCATGAATATGAGGAGAAGGGAGAATGAATAATCGGCAATAATTGCGCCCAGAACTATCTGCGCAGCTTTTTCATTGCCTTGATAGACTATACCGCTTGTACTATGGACTTGGACACTATACCTTTATTCTGATTACGTATAAATGATTGAATTAGGGAAATGTACTATGTTATAGGGTAATTTACTTTCTCCTCGATATGAATTAAAATATATTGTCATATTTTGTAAACTTATAATACTTATTTCTGTGGTATACCTAGGTACAACAAAACCAAAATGAATTGTTTCTTATAGCTGCTTTGCTATCAGATCTCGTTTTCTAAGGTATTTTTATTTAATTTCTTAATATTTAACATATGGCGAAAATTAAGACCCCATCCACGAATTTAAAATATTTTCATTTTTGTATTCAATAGCAGATTTCTTTAGTTCACTGAGAGTTTAAAAAACAAACTTATATGTACCTATTGTTCATTACTGGTACTATTTAACTCATTTATGTTAACTGACATAGTCAAAAGACAATGTGTTCATTCCAAGGCTGGAAATTGCCCAAATCAAAGGTATTAGCTGAAAACCGGGCAACAATTGCGACCAAGAATGATAGAATTGATGTGTTTGCACTGCTGGACTCGTGCTATCATAGCCTTGGAATATACTCACAATCTACAAAATAGGTTTAAATGATAGCCCTTAATACTGACAAAGAGGGAACGGAAGATAGAGTTTCTAAACAACGGAAAGTAGAGAAACTAACATGCTTTGTTAACTGTGTACTGAGGAATCATTTTATTTACAAGATACGCGAATTGTGAACCAGGAATTTCAGGATATAATAGCGACTACCTTCGTGTAAATACGAAAAAGTATATCAGAATCCATAAATAAAAGAATATAATTAATCTGATCATTTATTTATTTAATGTAGTTAAACTCCAACAAGCACCTCGTAATAATACCACGTTGCTGGGAGAAGAAAGAGTTTATAAGCCATGCACAGTGATGAAAGGGCAAATAACTAATTTATTGCCCGTAAATACAGTAAAACAAAGAAAAATCTCAATTCGCCACAAAAAAATTCTTATCTTTTCCATTCATCTGACTTTCTCTACATCTCTGTAACAAATTATTGTTTAAAAGCTTATTCTTTTATTTAGTTCATGCTATTTCAGATAAAATTAACAGAAATGGTCTTATTACTTGCTTTCTTGTATGCATAACAGAAATAAGGAGTACACTAGGCTAAAGCGATAGTCAAAGCTTTCAAAAACTAGTTAGTATTTATTTGAAATTCCTTTGTATGGCCAGAATCTAATAAATTCACACAAAGCTATAACAATTTTAAAACAAACTAATAACAAGGAATATCTCTACCAAAAAACGTATATAACATAAGTTATATGCTTTAACGATGTCTATATGTTTTGTGTAGAATACTTTTATCTCTTATGGTTTAGCAATTATGCAACATTCAGTAAAATTCATCCAGAGTAAAGAGACCTTCAGAGGCTATTCCCAGAAAATTTGGGATATAATTTTATCTGTCATGTAAATATCTTTAATATATGATATTTTAATCAAAATCGTTAGCGCCATTTAAAAAAAAAAATCCATGCAAAGGGTAGTTTGGAGAGGAGTGACGTTGTTGAAAATCTTTGGACAAACAAAAAGGAGGTCTCAAAACATGCATTTTCGGTGAAATCTTGGTATCGAATTTTAGGGTGGAATACAATACCTTCTCTATATACCTAATAGGTGTCGGGAAAGTAATAATTCATTGCAAACATGAGCAGCTATTTCATCCTACAAAAGCAAAATGGAAATTTGTGTCGGGTAGAGAAAACTGTGAGAGTGTGGCTATCACATAATTATGCTTACGTTTTCGTTAAGTTAGTTATAAACATTATTTAAAACAAATTCAAGCTCTCTTACGATTTTGGAAAATAAACGCCATGGGCTACTCATACTTATGCCGGTGTTTCAATGCAGTAAAAATTTAAACATTATAAATTAAAAATGAATACATTTGGTACATGGAAAATTATAAATAATGAATGTAGAGCATTAAAACAACACGCATTCCTATTTCCTGACGAGAACACAAATATTTCATGGAGGTTTTTGAGCCTTTAGTAATGTATAAAAAATGTATGACAAACATGTTGCACGTAAATGAAAGCTGCGAGTGTAATTGAAACTAGTTTCTGCTGGCAGAGTCTGTAATTAGCAACAGAGTACTGATGAACCCATATTTTACTGCAGTAACTCAATTGCCAGTGTATCCTTTTCATTTACAAACTATAAAAAGGGAAAAATAGTGTAGCCTCGTAGGCAACAAAATATAGCACTTTTAGAACACAAGTTCGCAAGTTCAAATTTTCAAAAATAAAGGTAGTAGAGATTCATGACACAGTTAATGCGAGTTTATAAGACAATCTTTAGAATTCAGATAATTCTCTTTCCATTAGCATTAATGTTCACACTAGTATACAGAGCTCATTACTTTCTCTACTCGTAATATGTATATAGTATATGGGTATGAAATAAAGGTCGGGAATAGCGTGGCTCAGTTGGGACGCATGTTTTGGCAGATTGCATGTAGTTGGAGGATGTTAGGAGAAAATTCTTGCCGGAAGTATTTTTAGCTTCAAACAGACGAAAGACAGCATTCTGGGATTTGATTCTAAACAGCCAAAACTAGCCATGCCTGGGCACATATTTAATGGAAGCTCGTGCACTAAGAGATAAAATGAGCGAGTTAGTACTGTATAGACTTAGTTGGTGTTTGAGTAATTTCTATGTATCAATACGTGGGTGCAGTTGTGAGTGTGTATATTGTCAGACGTTCCTTCTTTTATTGTTCTGTGGTTTTCTTCTAGCGCGCGAGCGTGTTTGTGTGTTTTTTCAACGCTGTAAAGATATATAGAATATATATGTAGGTAATATTTTAAATTCAAGTATTTTTAGACATCATGTACTTTCACACGACCAATTCGGCTATGTGACGTAAATATTGTATTTTTGACCACCACCACATATAGTGAAGGTAGTGCATTGCACCCTAAAATTCGATACCGAGATTTCACCGGAAATACATGTTTTGGGACCTCCTGAATACAAAAAAAAAATGTGTTCCATTCACATGAATTTCTCTACATCTCTACAAAAAATTAATGTTAAAAAGCTTATTCTTCTATGCACTTCATCCTAATCCAGATAAAAATGAGCAGAAATTGTATTATCACTTGCTTCCTATAAGTAGATTGAAATAAGGGTATACGTTAGGCTAAATGATTGAAATCTGTTTCTTTGCTTTGCATATTTTAAAACTGAAACCAATGACAAGGAATATCTCAAAAATGGTCAACTCCACGAAAAAAAATATATATGACACAAATTACGTGTTTTGACGAGATCTACATTTGTTGTGTTGTTAAGCTTTGTCTATCTCTTACGGTTTACTAGTTATGCAAAATAAAGCAAAATTTCATCCAGAATAAATGCATCTTCAGGGGCCATTACCAGAAAATTCCGGATATATTTTATTTTTCATGTAAATGTAGTTAATATACAGTATTTTAATCAAAATCGTTGGAGGCATTTTATATGTAAAAAGTAGTTAAGTTGGGGGGGGGGATTTTCCTCAAAATCTTCGTGTCACATCACTAGAAGGTACTAAACTTATACCAAGTTTGGTATTTTATCAACTTTTCGTTTTTAAGTTGTGTTGACAGGCACACGAACACATGGACCTTTTTCTGAAAATTATTTTTTTTATATACCTATTTATGTATTTCTGGTGACATCTTGGTATCTAATTTTGGGTGGAATGCAATACCTTCTCTATATACTATGTACATAGTACGTGTAGAGAAAATAAAAATAGTGCAGCCTCTTGGGCAACAAAATATAGTACCTTTAAAACACAAATTCGCAAGTTCAAATTTTCAAAAATAAAGGTAGCCTTTATGCGAGTTTATAAGACAATGTTTAGCATTCAGATAATTCTCTAGCCATTAGTATTAATGTTCATACTTATAGAGGATACAAATCTTATTACTTTCTCTACGCGTACTATGTAGATATGTATAGAGAAGGTATTGTATTGCAATCAACATTTTGATACCGAGATTTCATCAGAAATATTTGTTTTGGGACATCCTGAATACAAAAAAAAAAAAAAAAAAAATTAGAAAAACGTCCATGTTTGTATCTGTCTGAACTCTGTATACACGTGTGTGTCTGTGGATAGCATAGCTCAAAAACCAAAAGTCCATTAAATACCAAACTGGATATTTAAGTTCAATATACCTAAAAAGGATGCGTCCAGAAAATTTTCAATCCCAACCACCAACATGGAAACAATTTCGAAAATGGTTTATTTCCTCAAAAATTGCTCTAACGATTTTGATTAAAATGTCTTATATTAAGATATTTACATGACAGATAAAATGTATATCTTGAATTTTCTGCGATTAGCCTCTGAAGACCTCTTTATTCTAGTTGACTTTTATTGAATTTGGCATAACTGGTAAACCTTAAGACATAGGCGAAAACTTAGTACACAAAAATGAAGATCTCGATAAAACACACAATTTCCGTGAAGTTGGCCTTTTTCGAGATACTCCTTGTTATTGATTTGTCTTAAAATACTTAAAAAGCTTTTCTCATACGGGGACTTGTCAAAGCTTGGCCATGTAAAGTATTGGATTTCAATCTTATAGCAACCACATTTTGACTGTCGGTTTAGCCTAGTGTATCCCCTTATTTCCCTTTACTTATAAGGAACTAAGTAATTGGACCGTTTCTGCTAATTTTTATCTCGATTAGAATGAAGTATATTGTTACAAAGATGTAGAGAAAGTAATACTTTGGTAGGATGAGAACAAAGTAGACAATGGAGGATGACGCCTCACGCACCGCCACCTTGTGACCAGCACTCCCCAACAGATGATATGAGGTGAAGGAACCGTGGGCAACAGGCAGACAAACACCAGAGAGAGAGAGAGAGACGCGCGGTAGTCCCTAACCTACCGTACCCTGAAACAAATGGGTTTTTCTAATTCAGCGGAGTTTTGTCATATTTGAGAAAATCTCAATAGGTGTCAGCTGAGAGTGTTAAACAGCTGACTACTGAATGCATGTTGTCCAAGCGATGTGATCAACATAGTTTGTCATTATTTATTTATTATTAACCGCCTTATTAGCTTATCATCCTTGACAGCAGTGGCCTCACTGTTATGTCACGCATATTATGCACAAGCGGTGCAGGACGTATAAAGGGTACGCTTATATATCAGCTGTGAGATGTCTCAGTTGTTGCTTTCTCTTCGTTAAGTGTTTTGCTCTACGTGTGTTTTGTGTGGTTTCTTTGGGAAGGTTATTTTCTTTTAGACTACAGAAATGCCTCTACACAAATTCAGCTTAAACAGCGTGTTTTATGTACGAATCATACTAAAAAAAATCTGATGTGTACCATTCACATGACTTTCTCCATATCCCTGCAACAAATAATTCTTAAAAAGCTTATAATTCTATTTACTTTATGCTAATCAGATAAAAAAATTAGCAGAAAAAGTCTTATTTCTCGCATCCTTGTAAGTAGGAGCGAAATAAGGGACAACCGTAGGTTAAAGTGATAGTCAAAAGCTGGCTGCTATGTCAATGAAGTTCCTTTGTTTATATGGATAGGAGTTGACAAGTTCCAGTATGAGAAAAGTATACGTTTTTCATAGCAGAAACCAAAAATAAGGAATGTCACAAAAACGACGAACTCCACGAAAAAAATGTATATAACATAAATTGTGTGTTTTAAAGTGCTCTACATTTTTTGTGTAGTAAATTTTTGCCCATCCCTTACGGTTTAGCAGTTATTCAAAATTTAGTAAAATTCATCCAGAATAAACTACTCTTCAGAGGCTATTCCCAGAAAATTCAAGATATACATTTCATTTGTCAGGTAAATATGTTTAATATCCGAAATTTTAATCAAAATCGTTAGAGCCATTTTTGAGAAAATAAAATTTTCGATAAAAGTTCCATGTAAAGGGTAGTTAGGGGTGGGGGGATTTTTCTCAAAATCTTCGTGTCGCATCCCTGGAAGATACTAAACTTAAATACCAAGTTTATATTTTACCGACTTTTCGTTTTTGAGTTATCGTGTTCACAGACACACGGACACACACAGACACACACACTCACACTCACACACGGACCTTTTTGTGAATGCTTTTTTTTGGATATTGGGGACCCTAAAACATATATTTCCGGTAAAATCTGGTATCGAATTTTTGGGTGGAGTGCAATACTTTCTCTATACACTATGTACATAGTGCGTATGGAGAAAGTAACGAATTATGTAGACGGGTATATGGGCAATTTCAGCAGAAATTTCCTGCCTATCCTTTCTAGATAGACACGTTGTGTGAAGTTTGGTCAATTAATTTAGATCAATAAACGCTAAACAAAAGAATCGAAAACAATATGTTCTAATGCGCTGCATTCAAATGCGCACCAAAGAAGTATCTCAGCCGTGTTGCACAGCAAGTGGGTGTTTCACGAACCTTTTGCATACAACTTAAAAGTGAAATCCTTCTGCGTGATTATAGTACAGATATTAACAACATTACGCAAGAAGAACTTTTATATGTACATGATAATTTCATCCAACGATGTCAAGCATGTCTTCGCACAGATGCACACCACTTTCAGAAACACTCATAAAACAGTAGTGCTGATTAAATATATGTTATTAACGCTCGTGAGTAACTGACCCGGAATTACGACTGTTAGCCTTGGCTTAAAGGAATGTCGAAATACGTCAATACACACTAAGTGCCATTCTATCCATATTAGAAACATTTTCAGTGGAGCTAACCAAACTTTATTGCTAGGTTTAGCTCTGCTTAAACACTGAATGAAAAATAGGTATTGCTTGAAAAAAAAAAAAAAATATCACACGTCCAATAGAGGGCCTAGCCCTGACCTGGAATAAGACGGAGAACGGCATGTCTTCCTATCCTCAAGCGTTACCAGTTCGCAACTCAGAATTTGGTCCAAGTTACGTTTCATTTTCAACTCTTTGCAAATCAAAACTTAATTTTTCCAAGTTAGTTTTGTGAGTCAAAGAGAAAAGCCCTATACATTGATAGTCAATATTGATTAAACTTTGTAAAATTATTTGGTTATATTTATTTTGTCACAGTAACGTGAGTTAATAGTGTATTATCTTAGGTAAATATTTCCTGAGTATCACCTTAATTTTCTATGATCCATGACCTTATGGGAACCATTAACAAAAGAAAATGCCAAGGTTATGTAGGTACATACTAATTCAGGATTATCACATTTCCCAAAGGATTTACGGGAAATAAGTAGAAATGCTATCGTCTAAAGTACTATTTAAGTGCACGGAATAATTATTTCAAAATGAACTTCGCTGCATTACAGAGTCTGCAGCCTCCTATGGTTACTTCTCAGTGAATAAACAAACTTGAGTTAATTTAACATTGGCGAGATTGGGGCTTCCCCTTCCTTAATGGGAGCAGCTGAGTGATGAAGGTAAATTAATACTATATGATGTGCTGCACCCCCCTCCCGTCACCCCAGGGGAGAAATTGCGTGCTTGTTGAATTGAGAAAACCTTAACAACGACGGTCTGTGCTAGGCTTTCGCTACAAACTCAAAGTTCAATACGCAAATATTACAACTCTATAGGTTCTTTACTTTAAAACCACTGCTTAAAAATTAGCGCAAAATATTAGGGAATTAAAAAAAAGGTTACATTCAGATGATTTCTCTACTCATTTATACTTTCTCTATATAGTTCATAGTAAGTATGTAGAGAAGGTATTACACCCCAACCAAAATTTTTCTACCAAGATTTCGCCGGAAATACCTTTTAGAAAAAGATCCATGCGTGTATCGGTGAATACGGTTACTCAAAAAACAAAAAGTCGGTAAAATACCAAACCTGGTGTTGAAGTTTAGTATTTTTCAAGGATGTGACACGAAGATTTTGAGGAAAAACACTCCACCTCAATTTCTATTTATATGGAAAAAGTTTAGAACCTTTTGATTTTCTCAAAAATGGCTCTAACGATTACGGTTAAAATATCGTATATTAAAACTATTTTCATTACAAATAAAGTGTATATCTTGAATTTTCTACGGAAAGTCTCTGAATACCTATTTATTCTGGATGAATTTAGCTGAATTTTGCATAACTGGTAAACCGCAAATATAATACACAATTAATGTAGATCTTATTAAAACACACAATTTATGTCATATACATACATGTCATTGTTGTGACCATTTTCGAGATATTCCTTGTTATTGGTTTCAGTTTTTAAATACTCAAAACTTTTCTCGTATAAGAATTTGTAAACTCCTGGCTATGCAAAGAAACGGATTTCAAACACATGGCAACCAGCTTTTAAAAGGTTTGACTTGTTTTAGCCTGATGTATTTTCTTTATTTCCCTTCTATTTCATACAAAGTAACAAATAATAACACCATTTCTGTTAAATATTTACCTCGCTTAGCACGAAGCAGATATATTAAGATTTATAACTATAATTTGTTACAGAGATGCAGTGAAAGTCATGTGAATGGAACAAGTCAGATTTTTCATCAAACTATTGTTCAATACCATATTATGCATCTACTTCTGTTACTCGATATAAACATTTATTGAAAATGTTACTAATATAATGTTCATTTGAATAGCTAAAATCCGAACTTTACCGCACATTTACCTGGAGACGTAAACTCTATGAATCGGTTTTTGACAGCAGACAAAAAATAAAGGGCAAGCGGAAAGAGTACATTTTTTGTAGAGTGAAATATTTCACCATTGCATTTTATATTAGTTACACATAAACATGGAAATACTATGCATATGTTTTATTTATAATTATATATTTATAATATTTGTACGCAGACTAGTGGTTTGTAGATATAGTAGTAAATCTGTTGTCGAATGACTACTCACTTTCATGACATCACATTTAATGGAATGGACGACGGTCCTATATGTTTTAAGCGTCGTTTTTACTCAGAAACAGTTCTCTCCGCATCACATCAGTAGATAAGAGCTCTGCAAATCATCTATAAAGAACTGCATTTGCGGGTGCTGCACTTTCTGTACTTTCAGCAAAGAAATTTACTAGTTTGGCACTTAGTTGAAAAGACAAAAACAGGAGGAGTAACTAAATTCCGTCATCATCCCTAGACAGCCCCTTATAATAGGTCCTGTATATGAAGCGGAGCTCTCTAGACGGTGAAAGTACTCGAAACTCCGGAAAGGAACCTTCTGGGGCAGTAATTACCAAATGTGGCACACAATGGTCGCCTCAATATAGGTTTAAATCTAAGTGTTTGTTAATGTGTTTTTACGGGGCTATTATTCTGAGACACGGATCGTTACCTGACTCAGTCGGCTGTTGGTTATACGAGGTGAATGCACTCCAACTGTGGCCGCACTACAGTTGGCTTCAAGTTGAATACATGTTCAGAAAAAGTCTGTGGTAGTATTTGTGTGTGTACATGAACATAACTCAAAAATTAAAAGCTAGTTGATTATCTTTCAAAATTCAAAAATTAAAAGCGAGTTAATTATCTTTAAAAATATTCGATAAAAATTGCTGTTTTGTTTTATTAAACTAGCATATATTTAAGATTTTGGTAAAACTATATGACAGTTGCAGCGCTCAGATGGACGGATACACATACATACATACATACACACACACGCACACAACGTTCTCAAGAAGTAATTTAAGTGATTTCTACTGGCGATCCATATTTAAAAACGTTGAAACACATTTAAAACTGTTGAAAATATTAAGTTGTTTAGACGTGAAAGCTACTAGATTGCTTAAGTTTTGACTTTTTTTTTTTGGGATCATTGAGGGTTTAGCTTCACAGATTCCTCGGCTGCGCCCTGTCGTCGTTCCACAGAAGTGGCCGTCGGCCGCAACTGCTGCACTCCTACACTTATAAAAATGTTCCTCAGCTGCGCTTTGCGGCTTAGGGTCCGCATCTTGGTCTCCGCTTTGTGGCTTAGGATCCTAAACATTTATAACATACCATTTAGCAACTACAAAGCGGCTCTAATGTCTGAATAACAAAATTATCACATATTGAAGTAATGCCAGGTGGTGTAACCATCGTGTAGTAATAATATATTTTCATAACAAAACGAAATGTATATCTAGGATTTTCGAAGAATAAGCTCTGAAGTCGTTCTTATTCTGAATAACTTTTTAAAAGATGGATAAAAATCTTACTGCACAAAAAATGTCGATTTCGTAAAAGCATACTGCATATTTCCAATTGTGTTCTGTTGAATTATATATCCGAGATTTTCAATATTATCGATTTAAAATTTCAAATACTTAGAATTTCTCAAATGAGGAAAAAAAATGTCCGCTTCTTGGCCAAGCAAAATTAAAGAAAGAAACAAAAGCTCAAAGCCATCCATAGCAAACTACTTTTAAAAATCAACTTCTTTTTAATAGTGTTTAACACTCGCTTTTACTACCATGACACCGCATGCGATGATACAGGTGATACACGAAATGAAGATGGAGCACCGGTGGAATGCGACGGCGGGGGAAACCGGAGAACCAGGAGAAAATGCGCCCTGCGCCGCTTTGTCCACCACAAATCTCACATGTGGTCGCTTGGGAGAGAACCTGGGTCGTCTAGGGAGTAGTCCAACCACTCGGCCACGGCGCGCTCTCATTTAACTACTTAGATACCTCCGTACCTATAAGAAAATAGTCAGCCTCCATGGTGTAATGGCTACCATGCTAACTTCGCGGGTTGAAACCCGGCGAAGGTCAATGTTTTTTTCGGGCGTAAAATCCTTAGCATGGCTCCCTTCGGAAGGGAAGTAAAGCCGTTGGTCCCGTGTCGTAGATTACTGCACATAAAAGAACCTCAAGCCTGATAAAAGAGGCCTCTGAGCAAAATTAAGGGGTCTTTCACGCCCAGTATAGAATGCACGCTGAGAGCCACAGCAGTTAAAGAGCGTCCATAAATAATACTCTATTTACATTTTTATAAGAAAATATATAATAAGGAACTTTTAAATGTTTATCTCGATTAACATGATTTAAGCATGTAAAAACACAAGTCTATGAAATAAAAGTGCACATAAAAGTAAGGGAAGTCATGTGTGTGTGCAACATATACTTTTTTCAATGGTGTACAATGCCCGCTTTTATTACATAAGGCACCACAGGTAGCGACACTGATAAGATGAAATGATAATTTGGAAATAAAATTTGAGAATGAAACTTTCCAGGCATAAGTTGAGGGAGTCGTCTGATATTTATAGTTATGACCGAGAAAATAATTGAAAAATTCTGAGTAAGTTCCAACAGGATCCAGGCTGGATTGGAACAGGAAATCTCCTCCCATTCATGAATTCGTGCTGTAACGACCTCGGCTACCCGTGTCGGTTTATATGGTTGCCAGAGCTTCGTTTTATTTCTCTTTTGCATACACACGATGGAACCATATTCTATAGAGCACAAACTAATTTCAGACATTTATAATTGAAATAAAATGGTAATTATTCACAATGCAGCCACGACTTCCTAAATAGGAGTATTTTTCAAGTATACACAATACTCTTTTTCTAATTAGCAGAAATCGATTCGAAGATAGCCTCGCCCATGACGTAACAGTTGTTGTGCCCTACAGCAAATAGTATACCAATATCGGCGCTGAAAATATTCGCTCGTTATCCTCCAAGTATCTGTGAATTAGTCTAACGTCAGCTTATTTTAAAACTTTTCTTTTACTTTTCAAATACACAATAAAAGGGCATGCATAAATAAAGTTTGTAAGAGCATTGTTAGAGATAACAAAGGGATCTGTCATCACGTTTTGGGTACAGTTACAGCGAGATTCTCGCTTGAAGCATCGCGTTTAGCCTAAGGCATTTAGAAAGTGGGGATTTTCTCTTTTTGTTTTCAGCAACTTGTCCTCAACAGATGGCCGTCTTTCAGGGGGATAAAGAAAAGACAGAAAGAGAGGAAAGAAGGGCTCAATTGTGAGATGCGAAAACAAAAAAACAATCGGCTAGAAAACAACAAGATGCGCACAAAAGAAAGAGTACTGCTTCTGCCATTGTTGCTTTTATTGTTATTGCTAATATTTAAAATTCACCATTGTTAACGTAAGGTGTCCTACACGAAGCTGTTGTTCTCTCAAGTTTTTGCTTTAGGCGCCTAGCAACAGTGACTTGTTTGGCCTACCAATCTTCTTTGATGAGAAGTCACTGGCAATTTGGCTGAGCCCGGAATTAAGAATTGCTCTGTCAAGGAATGACCCGGGATAGGTCTCTGGATCGTGCCTCGTCTAGTCAGTAGAGCAATATATATTCTCATCGTGTGTTGATGGAGCAGGAGTTAGTTTGGAAGAAAGACACAATTTCTTTAAACGAGTTTGCTTCGTATTGATTAATATACTGTATATTGATAATATTGGCATGAAAAATAAAGTATACAACCCGAAGTTCTCGAGAATAGCCCCCAAAGTTCTTTATTTTGAATGACCTTTACTAAGAGATAGACAAATATATGAAGGGCGTGTTATTTATGGAAGCTCTAACTACTGTGGGTCTCAAGAGTCCCATTCTAAATTGGGCGTGAAATACCACTTACTTTTGCTCAGAGGCCTCTCTATCAGGCTTGAGGTTCTTTTAGGTGCCGTAAATCTACGACACGGGACCAACGGCTTTACTTTCCTTCCGAATGAAGCCATGCTAGGGATTTTTACACCCGAAAAAATCTATCGTCCCCCACCGGGTTTGAACCCGCGATCTTGGGAATATGAAGTTAGCATGGTAACAAGGGCGACAAGATAGACAACAGCTTACTACATAAAAATATAGATTTTAAATTTTAAACCTTATGAATATACATAGGGCTTTAGAGATATATGTTAATACACATTTTGATAATTTAATGTGTATTCACTTCCGAGCGAGTTTTGTTTTTTCTCCTCGCTTAGAGTTTTACCACAAACGAATCATATAATGTGTTTTGCACAGTTCTAACCGCGCCGTGAAAAGATCAACGCCTGTCGGTATGGACTGTCCGCTTTACTTCCACGTTTTTACAGCTCAGTACCGGACTTGCCTGGTCTAGGTAGTGTGGTGTCATTGGCCTTGAGAAAGCACTCAAACTCAATTCACATAATACATTCGTCATAGCGAGGCCTGGCCATTCAAGGGAAAATAAGCACACCTGTTTTGCGTTGCCACACCTACTTGGAGGTTCCAATCAACCTTCGCAAATGAAGCACATATTGTAGTGTTGTTCATTACACTGTTCTTAATTACCAATAAAATACATGTACTTATACCCCTAATAGCCTGAATATGTACGTATATTCTAACCTTCTTGTTGCTAGTTTGAGTTTTCCAGCGCTTTCAATTTACGAACATCCGAAGGCGTTATTCTTTCTATCTGTCATGTCTGTCTCTGGCCGACTCTCTCCCCTGGTTATACGAGAACAAAATTTCAAAGTCATTCCATAGCAACCAGCTCCTAAAATATTTACCTCCGCTTTAGTCTAATGAATTATCCATTCATATTTTACCTACGAAGAAGGTGTAATACTATTTCTACAAATATTTATCTCTATTTACATGAATATAGAAAAAGTCATAAAAATATACAACAGAGTTTTCTAGATATGTGTTGAATTATTTTGGCTTCATTATAACTGCTCAGTTATGTTACCTAAATTCTTCTTTTTCACCTGCTTACCCTCCCCATATGGATGACTTGCACTTCTCAGAATCTGGTGCGTTTTGAGGAGTAAACGGGTTATGAATAATTCACAGTATCCAGAGATGGGAGATTATCTCAATGCGTGGCATGACCGTGAGTAAGTAGATGATACGAAATGTAGATGGAGCAGTTGGTGTAATGGATGCCAGCGTAAACCGGAGGATCCAAAGAAAACAACCCCGCTTTGTCACCTGCGGTGCCCTGGTATTGAACTCGGGCCGCCTAGGTGGGAGGCAAGTGGTCTATCTACTCTGCCAATTGCCGCTAAAAGTAATGAATTTTTAAAAACATCTGATGTCTACCTTCACGTGGTTTTCTCTACATCAAATTATTGTTAATAAGCTTATTATTCCATCTACTTCATGCTAATCAAGATAAACATTAGCAGAAACGATCTTATTAACTTTCTGAGAAATAAGGCAATACACTAGGCTAAACCGGCAGTCATATTTTTTTTTTAAAATGTGGTTGCTATGGGACTAAAATCTGTTTCTTTGCGTGGACAGTAGTTAACAAGGTCCCGTATGAGAAAATGTATTTTAACATCACGTATGAAAAAAATATTTTAAAACTGAAACCAGTAACAAGGAATATCTCGAAAACAGTCAACTCTACGGAGAAAATGTGTATTACATAAACTCTTATGGTTTAACAATTACATAAAATTCCGTCAAATTCATCAGAAAATTCAAGATATAAATTTTGTCATGTCAACATCTTTAATATACATTTTAATCTAAATCGTTAAAGTTAATTTTCAGAAATTAAAACTTTTTCGAAAAATCTTCCATGTAAACAGTAGTTGGGGGTGAGGGATTTTCTTGGATGTCTTCGTGTCGCATCCTTGGAACATATTAACTTAAATACCAAGTTTGGTATTCAACCGATTTTTCTTTTTTGATCTATGTTGCCCACAGATACGTACTGACAGACAGATGCGCACACTCGGACATTTTTTTTTATAAAAGATTTATTTTTTCGTTTCAGGGAGATCCCAAAACATATTTCCGGAAAAATCTCGGAATTGAATTTTTTTGTGCAATACAATACCTTTTCTATACACTATGTACATGGTACGTGTAGAGAAAGTAAAAACCAGCAAAAAATGTCAGCTGTTCTTGCTGAATGTGACTGGCAATTAAAAGCTGAGAGAAGGTTCAGGCCCAAATTTTAAAAAAGCTTTGGTGGACACTGGACAGCGTATCCGTCTCCTTGAGAGTTTCGGATGACAGAAAGCCCTCAACAGACCGAAGAGAAGCTCTTGGAATCTCCTCCTTGTCTATTTACACCCACCTTGGTGTTACACGTGTTGAAAAGACTACGCTTCTGCGCTTTGCTGAAACATCTGCTGTGCTAAATCAATAAATTCACATTTTCTCCACTTGGCGAGTTTTGAGAACAGAGCATTCGCCTTTTCCCTGGTGGGTGGAGGGATACTGGAACCTCGTTGTCAGCAGGATATGACAGCAAGAAGAGGCACTTGACAAGTCCTTTGTACGGTTGTCACCCCACAGTTACGTGCGAAATACGCGAGTAAATGCACTCTCCGCAATGATCCTTGCAAACAAATATAATAAATTGCTTCCTCACTGATCCTTTATCACAACAAGTGGCTCCTTTAAACTAAGTGCGAGAGAAAACTCCGTACAACTATGTGCATAAATTCACGTAAAAAATAAAAGCATGAAGAATGTGCTCCGAGCAAATGTTGTCTTTCATTAATCTTAATGTATTTACTTTAGCGGCACGTACAGTTCATTTGTTTTTGAGATAAAGGAGCTCTCGTGCAAACCTCGCTTTCTACAGCGTGGGCCAAAATTCAGTCTATAATTTAATAATCTTATTCTTTCTTTCGTACCGGGCTTATTTTAGAATATTGTGCGCATATACAGCATGTAAGGTGAATACATACAAATATTTTTATCAGTAAGGAGGATCTGGTGATCCAGTCTGCTGTTTCTTCACTATTTGCTAAGGTTAGGTATGAGTGTTCCTGATGAAAATTTCACTGTTTTAAGATAACTATTTATTATTCCCTCTCTCAGCCACTCAGCGATTGTTTACGTAACAGGTCACACGGTTGGCTCTCCTTTGCGCTGCTCGTCTAAAGGTGGTGTTATGTAAGGGAAGAATAACGATCGCACAGAACCTACGTAACCATATGTTAGCGTCTTCATATAATATTATTTGATTAGGATTCACAATGTATTCAAGGTTCAACTTAAAAGTGTTGAACTCAATGACATGATTATCCTTTATTTAAATTTGGTTTTATTGAACAAAAAACCCAAACCAATAGATAAGTATTTCCACTTCCGTTCTTTATATGACAAAATCACTGATTGCTGCTACAAAATTTAGACATTAAGGTTAAAACTCAACACAGCTTCAAAACGGGAATTACCGCAACATGTGTCATAGATCATTTGATACACTGCAGTTAACATTGGTCTATGGGGAATAATGACCATGTAAAAATCACCGACAGTACAGCCCTTCGCAGCATTGTCAGTTTCCCCAGTTGCAGTGTAAATTAAATAGAAGTCTACTAACACAGCATACGTAAAACGATTCCTTGTGTAAGAGAAACGTTGGCGTTCAATCGGTCCCTTGTTTCCTCAGTGCGAGTAATCTAAATGCAGGTCGGAGGTGTGCGAGTTGTACTAAATATAGGAGCTGACTATTGTGAGATGTGTGTAAAAACTAGATAGGCAACCCAAGATCGTTCAAAACACTTTAGACCCTAAAGCTTCATTTATGACAACCATATTAGTAAACAGACAAAATTATATACATTTGTGTTATATGCATTGTTCAACTAAATATAAAATTACTTACATTTATTCCCCTGCCTCCTTATATATGGGTCAGGGTTAATCATAATTACCTACTTCTAAAGATGTTGATGAACTGCATTGAATAAATATCGGAGCCCGAAGCTCGGCTCATGACAGTGCCCTAACGTACTAGTACTTTTATATGCTTTTCTCTAAATATTCTTTAAAAATTAAAGGTATAAATCACATAGAACCTGAAAAAATAATAAATCCATAATATTTAAATATATTAAAATAATAATTCAAATTATATTTAAATATTACACTTCCTAATGGTATTCATATAGAATCCTCCTATTTATTTCATACTAAGCGAGATAATATTTATAGAAACATGAAAGGCAAAATCAGACTGAAAAATGCAGTGTTATATCCGGGATTAAATATATATATATATATATATATATATATATATGGACGCTCTTTAACTACTGTGGTTCTCATCGTCCCATTCTATACTGGGCGTGAAAGATCGCTTAATTTTGCTCAGAGGCCTCTCTTTGAGGTTCTTTTACGTGCCGTAAATCTACGACACAGGACAAACGGCTTTACTTCCCTTTTGAAGGAAGCCATGCTAAGGATTTTTTACACCCTCCGCCGGGTTTGAACCCGCGACCTTGGGCATATGAGCTACGATAGCCAACACAATACTAACTGACTCGCGTTTTTCCCAGTACACAAGGAGATCTCAAAATCCTTCGAGATGACTTAGTCTAACGGCGACTTACAGTTCCGTAAGCATTAAGTCAAGGGCTTCATAATATCATCATGGTCAATAAGTGATTCTTCACACGCGAGTCAGTTTAGGAACTTATGTGTCGTTTCGACATGTCATGGTAGCTTTGTGGTTAGAGTAAATGGGTGGCGAGATCCGTGATTGAAACTTACTATCTCTCTAACTCTCTCTTACACACGGCAAGTGTGCAAGAAACAATTTATTAACAACTTACAGAAAAAGGTTTAATACTTATTTTCTTGGAAGAACGGAAATAAGGAAATCATAGCCTTAGTTGAGTCAAATGTTGTAAGAACGGGTCGCTATGTAGTCATATAAATATGAGCGCGATAAATCCTTGCCTAGCCCGGTTTGGCGCGGCTTATGGATGGATGGATGGATGGATGGATGGATGGATGGATGGATGGATGGATGGATGGATACGGAATTTAGGGTCCTACTCAAGGCTGGTTTAAGGGTTTCCCTCTTAGCCAGGTTAATTGTTTTCGTTAGCTAGTTTGTTGTGTCAAACTTTTTTGGGAGACTAATTTGTTCAAAATGGCAAGCAGCTTCTTTTTCTTTGTTTATTTAAAAAATAACACAAAACATTTAAATCGGAGGGTGTTTTTGTTATATTCTTTTGATCTATTTCTAGGTATTTGTTGAATTTGCTCATATATTGCGTGTTTTTTTTTTTTTTGTTTTTTTTTTGGTTGAAGCCTCTGGCCTTGCTTCTGTGCATGATTTTGAGGTTGTCTGTGAGTTCCTTGTAGAATGTGGTGCTTAGTGCGTGACGAACACAATAGTTGAACAAAATGATCATTATGCCGCTTCTCTAGTACAGTAAAACCGTTTTTAGCCGTAGATTTTTCATACCTCTAATAGTAGAGAAAACGAAAATCGATAGATTTTTAAGAAAATGAAAAAGACTGAACAATTTGAAATACTAATAATATATTTTGGAAATGGACTGTATCCCTCTGGCGGCTAGTGCAACCGACAGTGACAGAAAGCATCCGTTCTTTTTTTTTTTGGTAGTGTTTAACGCCCGCTTTAACTACTAATGGCATCGCAGGCGGACTCCGTTCTTTTTGCTATGCAACGCCAAGACCCCCGCTGACACCTACAACCCCGAAACAGACCAACCAGATGAAGGGTGAAGTGAAATGACAAAAGAGTGAAATAGAGTAGCAGGAATTCCGGGAGATGTAATGAATCTTCCCTCGCAAAAAATGGCTCACTTCGGAAATATCAGAATTGAACAAAAGACTTAGCTGTCTTAATTTGTACATTGTAGGTATAAATAAATAAATAAATAAATAAATAAATAAATAAAAGACATGTGTTTTATTCACTGTGCGCTCTGAAATGTCATATTTCTTGTTTGATTACAAGAAAATACGAAAATAGTATTCCTACGTGAAAGAAGCATCAGATTTGAAAATTGAAAACCTAAGTGTGGAATATTTTGAAAGCTAACACTACAAATATTTTACTTAACAAATTATATGCTTTGAGGAGATCTATATTTTCAAATAATGAGAGTTTGGCTTACCTTTTCCATTTATACAGAATGCGTTCAGAACGAAAAGGACTTCAAATGCAGCTTGTGAATATGCAAGATACACTTTTAGTCATGCAAATCATTTAAACACACGTATATTAATCAAAATTCTTAGAAACATTCTAGCAGAAATAATAAATAATTTAAAGTTTTCTATGCCGAAGATGATTTGGGTTGAGGGATTTTCCTGGAAAACTTCCTAAAAGTACCAACTTCGGTTTTAACAATATTCTGTTGTTTTTTTTAGAGGCATAAGCATAACCTCTATACGGACATACGTTTTTCTCTAATGCTTTTTCTGAATTCAGAGAATAAAAAACACGCATTTCTGATGAAATTTCGGGAACAGATTTATGAGTAAATTGAAATACTAGGTAAGTAGTAGAGACATTAATTCAGAACTGTATTTTATGTTTTGGTTTTTAATGATATTAAAACAAAAATATTGCATAAAGTGTAAGTATTTAGCAAGCACTATTTTTGCAAATACTAACATACCTGGTTCCCATGGTCGCGCTCACTAAAGCGCCGTGCCTACCTTTGGTGCTTCGTGGCGCAGGGGATTGTGTATTCGAGACCCATCTTGGACATGGGTGTTTGTAACTGTGTATATGTATGTGTATTTGTAAGAAATAGGCAAACAATATAGGGACATTGAAAAAAGAGGAAAAAGAAAATACAGCGCCGGAATCCCGACAAAAAAGCAAAGAAATAAAATATTGCTTTGATTTTACACAGCTTGTTTCTTGTAGAGCAAAGCGGATTACTATCAGATAAAAGTAGGTTGAGTTACATTCACATAACTTACTCTACCCATCCAACAATGTTTTTAAATCGCTTATGTTATTACTTCACGTTAGTCTATATATAATTTTGTAGATGTTATTTTTTGCACTTTTTTCTCGCACAATTTGAATACAGTAATTGCTTAGGCAATAGTCTAACCTTTTAACAGTTATATATTCCCTTTTGTTTGCTTAACCGGGAGAAAAATCCCGAATGACGACTTCCATATGAAAATAGCATAATATTTTAAAATTCAAGCTAATAACCACGCATATCTTGGCGATGGTTATCTCAAACAATAATGCAGTTTACATAATTTGTATCCTTTAACGAGAGCCACATTTTTTGTATACTGAATATGCGTCTCTCTCTCTCTCTCTCTCTCTCTCTCTCTCTCTCTCTTTTACGGTTTATAAAAAGAGGCTAAGAAATAATATATTAAAAAGGTAAAGCCTACAAAGAAACTTATTTGAAACTTATATATCAAACAAAAAAATTTTATATAAATTATGAAACATCATTGCTTTAATTTAAAAAATATGATGTTCATTATAATACTTTCCTCATTGAAACTTCATGCACAGAAATAATATCCTAATTTTCTGCTTACTGTTGCAGTTTTCTACTTATAGAAAAATAAGCCATTATAAGACTAGATTTTGGGAAATTTACATAAAAGGTGTTTATTAATCCATAGGAGGTTAATATATTCAAAGTCCATTATTCATTCCAAAACTGGTTCACATTGTAGACAGATTTACCACTCCACCATACAAAACCAACACTCCGCATATGGTCTTATCAACCTTTGAGAATTACCTCATTCCCCCCCCCCAGCAATGACTGGACACATTTCAGAGGTGTAGGCCCTCTCCGGTGTCCGTTTCTTCCGATGGTAGGGTGATGAGGATTGCGAAGAATGAGAGGACCTACAGTTTTACAATGGACTCCACACCGTGCTGGGTCTTGTGACTTTACGTGATCTAATTAAAAGTTGGAGGCTTGGACAAGACCAGTTGAAAATTTCTACCCCAGAGGCAGAAATCGAACCACTGTCCCTCATGACGAGAGCTGCGAACGAAACCACTGTGCCACCGGGCGCCTAGTCCACTAAACAAAATATACCATATTTAGAGGCAATTTGATAATGCATTGCAGGGCATTTGAGCATTGTAAAGTATGCCAATCAGCTGGCATGATGAAACACATTTAATGCATCAATACATTAAAAAATCTTCGTGAAATTGTTAGCTTCAAAACAAAAAAGCTACTTTTTATAGTACATTCACATACAGCTACCTTTAAATTTGGCAATCGCTACTCTCTACCCTATTTTATCCTCTCAATCGACTCCACCGTTTCCTATTTCTCCCATTCTCCTCTCCATCTCTATCGCCATCTGGACCAACATCACGGTTGTTTTCCTAAAAACGAGAATACTGATGATAGTTTGCGAATAAAATGAGACAGCATCATGTAATTTATATTCTGTTCTGTAAAAAATATTACGTGCTTTTAATCATTGTATACAATACTGTAATTTATAGAAACAGAGCATAGAAAACCGCGCTGTTTTAATATTAACTTTATGTTTACTCTTTTTCTATTGAACTTAAAATAGCTTTGCAACGGTACATGCCCTCATTTAATTTTAACCATGCCACGAGCTGTTTCTGTTCAGGTTTTACATCGTGTCATGTTTTAATTACTGTTTTCGCGATATTCAACTGTTGTAATTCAAGTTTTATCCTAGTTAAATATATGTACCTAACTATATTATAATATCTTTAGTTATTAATTTGTTTTAAGTTTTAAAATAATTTACTTAAATTCAGTCAAAAGTAGAGATAGTGCATTTTCGCCTGATAATGGGTTTGTATTATTATTATTATTATAATTATTATTATTATTATTATTATTATTATTATTATTATTATTATTATTATTATTATTATTATTGCCATTATCAACCTATTATAATTTTATATATAATGCTAATTATCATGTACATAAGATTATTATTTAGGTTTTGACACACATAAAGAACAGTATATGCACGATGTTTTAGATAGTAAGTCTTCCATTAATATACTGCGACTACACCTTGCCGGTCGTGATCTCCGCACGTGTTTGTGGTCGTTCTCACGTCTTGGTTTGCGCGAATGCAACAACTAAAAGTCTTGGAATACGCCACACTAGCGCAATCGATAAACGCCAGAACCTTCTGTTTCTTATAATCTCTTTGAAGTTATTCAGAGCCATGTAAGGAAGAGAGTTAGCGTGTAGTGGCGTAAAAGAGCAGCCAACTTCAACGCGTCGTAGCGTCAAGTAGCAGTCAACGGTATAAAGAGAGGGTACTGGGGAGGGGTTGAGGTATAATCTGTTCCAAAATTAACTCATTACATGTCTTGATATGCATCGTTCTAATTCATAAAGTAACACAATAATATAGCAGGTTTGTCATAATATGATTAGTAAATAAACACGCTTGTACTTTTAAAAACTAAAGTATAAAAATTCATACATAAAATTCAGGAAAATAATGTGCAGAACTTTGAATAGACAACAAAACATAAATCAATCAAACCACTCAGAATTGATTGCAGTGAATTGCTCCTGTCACTCCAAATATGTTTGAATCATCTACAAAATTTGTTCAGTGCCGATTGTTCGTATTTTCGAAATTTTAAATATGCGCTCTCTTTCAGTATTCAATAGTTCATCTACTAGAACGAACTGAACGATACCAGGCAGTGAGCAATGCTAGATAGTGAACAGGTTTCGAAACGGGCTACAGAGACCACGCCTACTGCGTCATGGTTACTCTGTGTTCACCAATCTCAATCCGACATTTTCGTAGCCCTAGACCGAGATCTGGTCATAAATATACTTATCTACAAAATAATATCTTTAACACTGGTAGCTACGAAATATATAAGGTTACAGCTAGAACTTAATAGATGCTAAGACTAAGGAGTATTACATATCTGAGCAATTGTTATTTTTATTTTGGTACTAGTCTTTGTTAAACAGAGAAATTCTATTTTGAGATTTCACCGGAAATATACGTTTTTAATCAAAAATATATTTCTTTAGAAAAAATTCCCTTTATGCAACTATTTGAACAACATAACTCAAAAACAGAAATTATTTTAAGTACCTAATTGCTATTTTGATTCAGCATCTTCCGAAGATACGACACAGGTTTCCAAGAATATCCTCCACCCCAGCTGCTCTTTTCTAGGAATATTTTTGACCTATAGGTTATCACTGGTATATAAATCAACTTCTGAGGGACCAAATTCCGACACACCACTGCCAATGATATGATCCTCCTAGCAAATGATGGCGTCTTTAACAAGCAATACTTTTATTTTGAAGATGTTTTAAAATGTTGGCCTATTGGGACCTTTTGTTCCAATGATTATAACAGAAAATAATACATATAATGTATACCTAAATATCTTGATTTTTCTGGAATTAGCTTGTGAAGTCCACTTCATTCGGAGAGAAATGGTATAATCTTGCATAAATGTTAAACTTTATAGATACAAGATTCCTTAGTACTACAAAACACATTTAGATATTTTCTTCTTATTCTTCTTTAATCAAGTATTAGGCTACTGCCGGTTACGGTCTGACATCAATTCAGCTGTTTTCTGTGAGACTTTTGAGTAGCATAAAATTCCAAGAAGGAGTTACTAGCCCATCACATGTCAGGATTGATTTGCTGGTGAGCTCCCCATAAGCAAGTTGCCTTCAAGAGATATGGAGTTGCACGTGTGGCTACTAAGTCTCAGAAGACTGAGCAGTTGGCAAGCCTGAACTACATATATACCAGGTGGTTCACCTGTTCCTTATTCTCTGGTATTATGCAACCCGCAGACTTCATTCTAACCTGAAAGCATCGTTCCCGAGACTCATTTTCTGCAAACTAACATTGTAGACTTTGGCGCTACAAGTTATATGTAAATAGTAGCGTAAATGATTAACGCGCGGAGTAATACAAGTTCCAAGGTGCTCGATTCAGGTTCAAATCTTGCCAAAAGATTGACAAATGTTTTCTCTACTTTCTTTCTTCCTGATTTTGATAGATGGGATATCGGAAACATTTTTAAATTGCTTAGTTGTTTCATTTTTGTTTGTCTTATTTATGTTTATTCTAATTTTATCAAAACGCACATTCTTCGGCATATTCATTCAGTTTCTTCTAAATATGCAGGTGTTATTACAATGTTTTAAAACTGACTTACTTCAGATAATTAGGTTTAATCCTTATAACTTAAACTTCTCAATATCCATATTTATTTCGTGCATCTGTATCAAATGGGGCATGTCTAGACCTAAAGTGTAGTGTACGCTAACCCACTGAGGGTACCAGCTGCCAAAATTTTGTAGAAAACAGTCTCTTTTTTATTGTTTTTTTTGTTTTTGTTGTTTTTGTTTGATAGTGTTTAACGCCCGCGTTTACTACCAAGGTACTGCAGGTGATACATGGAGAGGCGGATGGTCTAACCACTCGGCCACGGCGCGGTCCGAGAGCATTCTCTAACTGCGAAGAACAATCGATAACATGTTAGGTGTTCTAGTATTTTGAAATTGTTTTTATTAACATAATACGTTTTCAAAATTTACTTTAATATTTTAAAGTCTTAGTGAAGTTCCTTTTCTAAAATAATTAGAAAGAAAATTAAGAATCAAAGACTGAAGAATACGTAAAATGAACTGTCGTTTGTTCTTCCTTCGTGTACCTTTTTGTCTACTCCTAAAATTATTAGTGACAAACACTTAACTAACTTTGCACTTCGATGGATTAATACATAAAGAAGAAAAAAATTGCACGAAGACTGTGGGACTCGAACCGCTGACACTCTGCAGGTGATCAAGAAACATTAAATTAACCAGTTGAGCTACAATCATTGCGTTGGCTTTCTCCGTTAAAACTTGTAGGTATACTGTCACGCATGTCTCCTTCTCCGCTCTCTCTCTATCTCTCTCTCTCTCTCTCTCTCTCTCTCTCTCTCTCGTGGACTCCATTTTGTAGCTTAAGCCGCTCATTTGGTCTTAATCCATTATAATTTACGTTGCAGAACATATGACAGCGATCCAATTTATATAACATGTACTGTAACAGGAGTTATTAAGCGTATGTTTTTGGAATGGACGCAACTATTGCTGCTAAGGTCTGTTTTCCGATGAAGAGCAGGCTAGATTTGCATGGTTACAAAATGGCCAACAAGCACGGTAATTTCGATCTTATTACCTTCAGAGTGTGAAGTGTTGTCTATCTCCAAAAATGAGGAACAGGTGAACCACCTTGTATGTGTATATATATCTGGTTTAAAAACAAAAAAACGCTCACCTTTTGTTGCATTTGTTTTAGTGTAAATAAATATATTTAAAGAGATATATGAGTCTTTATTTGATATAAATAGAAACTAGGAAGACGTAGGAACCCGAACACACAACATGCATGCAAACAATCGAGAGCACAAGAGAAATAAACCATACTACTGGGCCAACAGACACTGTTTCAAGAGCAGTATTCAAAATGACAGCATTTTTCTTGGTTCACCTAATAGTGAAGTAGCTAATCTTATATCCGATTTGCTCACAAAACCAACGTCAGATAATCCGTACAATGACCTGAAAAACCGACCATTCCAATTCACCCCTCGCCTAAGCCTCATAAGATTGAAGCAGTTGGCAAACCTGAATTTTATTTATATTCTATGCAGTTTAAAAACATCGTTTATATTTTGTTGCATTTGTATTAGTGCAAATAAATAGATTTAAAAAGAGATATAAATCTTTATTTGATGTAAATAGAAACTAGGAAGTCGTAAAAACCCATACAGTTACCATGTGGATGAGACTTGATTTTGTAGTCACATTCTCCTAGATCAATTGTTTCAAACCCTAGGGAGGACTATGGATTTTTCAGGCGTAAAACTTCTTAGTATGGCTTCCCTCGGAAGGGAAGTAAAGCCGTTGCTCCAGTGCCGTAGATTTACGGCACGTAAAAAAACCTCAAGACTGATAAAAGAGGCGTCTGAGAAATATTAAGCGGTGGTTTACGCCCAATATAGAATGCGACGCTGAGAACCACAGCAGATAAAAAGCGACCATAAATAAAACTCAATTTCTAGGCAATTGCCTTCTCAACGGCTAAGAGTTTGGTCTACTCTCCACGTATCTCTGTTGTCAAGACCCTTACCAGGTACCGTCATGGAAAACATTATTGAGCACTGTAGCCTTTCAAAGTATCGCTTCGGTCTCACGGAAGCACACGAAGTTAAACAAGCTGGATTTACATGTGCACGTGCGCTATGCTACAAAACAAGCTTTTATACAGCGAGGTAAGACGTAGTTTTATTGCTTTATAACATAAAATAGTAACTAGAGAACCAAAATAACTTAACTATTTTTCGCTAACGTGCACAGAAACACTAAAAAATAAGTAAAACCTTGATAGTTGAGCTGTCCACTACAGTTCTTTATAAACAGGGAATACAGTACTCAAGAGTAGAAATGGCTCAGTCCTATTGTGTTCTGTTTGAAATTCAGGATGTTTTCTAGCGTAGGTTTGGGCCCAGTAACCCACATAGATATTTTTTTTATTATTATTTTGTGTTTTAGTTCATATTAGTGCTCTTTACCACCGATGTAGATTACGTTATATAAATCATTCATTCTGTGAAATCTAAAATATTTTATTTGTTGTTCTCGTAAACTAGAAAACAAAGAAAAACACTACAACCTGATCTCCGGTTGCTTTTAAATGCAACCAAAGGCTAATAATCCAAGAGAAAACAAATTCTAGTACTTCGTGTGGTCCCCATTATTTGGCATATTGCCCTCAATCTTCGGGGCATAGAATCCACCAGCGTTTGAAATCAATTATGTCTTCTCCTAGTGAATCCCAAGTGTCTGTCATGGCACACCAGAGTTGTGTAGCTTTATTCAATCTTGGACCTTGAGAAAGCCTCTGCTTAACTCTCTTCCAAACATGTTGAATTGGGTTGAGATTTGCTGACTTTGGATAGTATCTGCTCCGTGTGCTCCGAAAACCACTTTTGAACTTTGGCCGACTTGGGGACCGAATGATTATTCTGTTGGAATTTAATAATAATATATATAATTTAATAATAATAATAATTAACGCTCTTGGGCAGATGGAAGTAGAACATTTTCAAGAATTTCAGAATAGGTTTCCCCATTCAGATTACCATGATCACATTCCAGCATACCTGCACCTTCCCGAGATATACATGCCCAAGCAGTAACGATCGTTCGACCACTCCTTGCAACTATTGCAACACTTATCAAGGAAATTCTGCAGGAGAAAAATGAGAATGGCAAAATAATGATGTCAAATCAAAATTGAGATAACTCAAACTGAAGTAATTAAACAGGAAAAATTAACACCATGATATCATCGGCTCTTGAAGTAATGACTCTAGCAGATCCAAGAGACGTAATTATACATGACGTGTAGTAGGGCTTTTTAGTTGGTGAAAATTCTAACCCCACACAGAATGGTGTTTTTGAAAGATTTTCCCCTACTATAAAAACACTCCTTGCACGCCAAATAATGCGTATAATTTCGAGTACCACTAGGCCTGTAAACAAACACAGTCGAATTGCCATCTGCAGTAGAACGAAGCTTCGTCGGAGAAAATTACTTCGCACCAAAGGAAGTTCTCGTACAGTAAATGCCAACCTGTCAATCTTTTGGGCTTTAGGTAGCACTTAGGTACATTTGACCAACACAGAAAGAAACACAATAACGACAAAAGAATCAAGCTTATCACCAGTAGTGTAAACTTAGGCTATTATGTATATATCTCCATATTATGTAATATTCAAATTTTAAGTATATTAGGAGAAACTATGTGTTAGTATAAATTAAGAATGTGAAATAGAAAATATGATAGAAGAAACAACATAAATGGGGAAGAAAAAATGTATGCTGTTGCAGAGGTTTGAACTTAGGTTCGGTAATTTCAAAGCGCATGTGTTACTTCTGAACTATATTTGTGTGGGCATAAAGTTAGCTGCTGCCACATTCATAATATAAGTCATGGTTCTTATGATAACGTGATTCATTTATCGTATTCACGGAACTTCATGGCTTCTGAACGAGCTCATTAGTTGATTCAGTTGAATGGGAATTGGTTGCTCCACCTATGTGTAACTACCAATGATCATAGCATCAGCTAGAAACACTTTTGGGTTTGTTTACCAATTGGCTAATGAAGAATGGGTAACATGATGCTTTGGTTGGAATTCTTTGTCAGGAACCAATACAAATGCGAGACACGCTGCAAGTCACAGCCTGTTAATGTGTTCGACAGATGATAACGTATGTCGTAGACACTGTTAGGTAAGTCTAGCTGCATATCGGAAATAGCGACCGGTGTAAACCTCGCTGCGATACACAGTGGGACTTTGAAATATTCTGCTCTCAGAGTGCGCTCAATCATTTTTTCCATGACTGTACTATCTCTCGGATCAGGTGCTCACATGGTCAGCGTCGCTACTCCTGGAAGAAAGGCTACCTCCTAGCAGAGTCCTTATTCGTGACCCCTAGACATTTTTATTCCGTTATCCATTAAAATTATCTGCATTGTACAATGTTTGTCGTTCTTTTAGAGTCATTTTGATTTTCAGTTTGTTTCTTGCGTTTGCATGGAAAGAGAATAGAAGTTTAAGTGCTATATAGAATACAATTCTTAAGCATTTGATTAGAGGTGTTCCCTTTGCATCTTTTTGTATACTGTTGTTATTTCTGCAACAGTTAATTTCGATTAAAAATAAACGGATAAAAAACGTTTATGATAATGTGTACAGTCAAAGACATTAAAAATACTCTTAGTGCTGTGATTTTGCTGACAATGTGAACGTTAGACGGGGACTCGGGTCTCTCCACGATTTTCATTGGTGCCATTCTGGTACGACATACCACCCTCAACCCCACCTAACGCTTCCTCAGAACAGGTTTCTTTGTGTAAGCAGTGCATTAATACAGTCGACCACGTGCGCGGTATTAGAACTTCAGTATGTAGCACAGAGAAAAAGTTCACTTCATTTTGTGTCACACGGCGAGAGAAGTGGTTATTGTCCAACCAGAAAGTTTAGGGATCACCAGTTCGCAACTCAGAACTGCGTTTGTCACAAGTTACATTTCATGTCCATCTCCTTCCCTTTTGTTATGTGGCCTGTCCAATACGCCTTTAAGAGCATAGCAAACAGGTGAAAGAAATGGGCGGAGCCAGTGAAAAAACCCCGTCTTACCATAGATATTTCCAGGCATATTCTGAATGTCTCCGAGTGTACTAATAAAGGGTAGAGAAATCGATGTGAATGTAGAGCAATCAAAGCTGGTAAAACCTTTCATAGAATTGACCAACGATTAAATCCGCTTCACTTTATTAAATCTAAATACAGCTTTTGAATACTTCGACCCAAATCAATATATTGAATTGAACTTAAACTAATTACTAATGGCAATGTAACAAACACATCATATTGTTAAAAGTAGTTCTGCCATTATTTGTTCAAACAATGACATGAAAAACCAGTTTCCAATGACCTTTAAACATTATTAGATTTCCATTGTGTCCCTTACACCAAAGAGAGATGTAATAAAAATCGGTTAGCATGAAGTAGATAGAAACAAATCTTGTGTGTTCCATTCACATGACTTTCTCTACATTTATGTAAAAAAATTGTTGTTAAAAACTTATTCCTATATCTATGTACTTCATGCTTATCGAGATAAACATCAACAAAAGCAGCAAAATTTGCAAGGTTACCAAATGATCGACCAGCACGGTAATTTCGATCTTATTGCTTCCAGAGTATGAAATGTTGCCTATCTCCAAAAATTATACGGGACAGGTGAACCACCTGGTATATCAATTATTTTTCTGTATCGCCATATAACATCAATATAGGTATGTGTCGTGTAGAATTTCTAAGAAAGATTACTGTACAAGTGAATACTAGGAACTATTGCTACCTGCAGCACATTTTGTTCTATTCCAAGTTATAATATTAGCAAGCGATGCCACATTTTAGCCGCAGCCTAAGGCAGTTTCAATAAAAGCTTGTCTCGTATTACGTGGCTACTCGTTTTGATTGAGTTACGTTGAAAATCCACATGCATGGCTTGAGAGTCAATTAATTAAACGACGCGGGACGGGTTGCAGCAAATTTGGAAAACATCGCTTTTGTTTTGCTGCGCCGTGATTGGCTATAACGTCCCCCTATCTACTGCAAAAGGCGGCCGACAGTGACCTTTAAATTGGCGTGCCATCATTTGTTTTTAGTAGCGCTTCACTAACACGGGATAGCGCAACGGTGCAGCGCGTGCGATAACATAATCAAGAACCAATAAGAGAAGCAGTAAATAGGAATGTCCTAACCAACTCTGGAGTCTGCTGGAGGCGTCATACAAGCAAATATGGGGATAATACGACACGAGTAACACTGGCACAGGTTTCTGTACCGAGCATTACGTATATTACATATTATTTGTATATATTATAAAAATACTAGTAGTCTGCAAACTGAAGACTGACATTTTTGGAGGTTCAAGAATATTCTGTATTTAATTGCATGGTAATTGGAAAACATGATGCCGGAACTATTGCCTTATCAAATTATTAATAATTTTATAGATAAATAATGGCGAAATAGGGAAATAGCAATAAATAAATTCCCAATATTAAAGTCAACGAATAAAGAGCGGTTATATATATTTTTTTAATATCTAAGGTCGCTTCAGGTTTAATCCCAAGCGCCCGCATATGGGATTTGTGGTGGACGAAGCATTGTCTGGCAGGTTTTCTTCATGTCCTCCAGTTTCCCGGCCGCATATAGGATTTGTGGTGGAAGAAGCGGTGTCTGGGCGGGTTTTCTTCGTGTCCTCCAGTTTCCCGGCCGCATATAGGATTTGTGGTGGAAGAAGCGATGTCTGGCAGGTTTTCTTCATGTCCTCCAGTTTCCTGGCCGCATATGGGATTTGTGGTGGAAGATGCGGTGTCTGGGCGGGTTTTCTTCATGTCCTCCAGTTTCCTGGCCGCATATAGGATTTGTGGTGGAAGAAGCGATGTCTGGCAGGTTTTCTTCATGTCCTCCAGTTTCCTGGCCGCATATGGGATTTGTGGTGGAAGATGCGGTGTCTGGGCGGGTTTTCTTCGTGTCCTCCAGTTTCCTGGCCGCATATGGGATTTGTGGTGGAAGATGCGGTGTCTGGGCGGGTTTTCTTCGTGTCCTCCAGTTTCCTGGCCGCATATGGGATTTGTGGTGGAAGAAGCGGTGTCTGGGCGGGTTTTCTTCGTGTCCTCCAGTTTCCCGGCCGCATATGGGATTTGTGGTGGAAGATGCGGTGTCTGGGCGGGTTTTCTTCGTGTCCTCCAGTTTCCCGGCCGCATATGGGATTTGTGGTGGAAGATGCGGTGTCTAGGCGGGCTTTCTTCGTGTCCTCCACTTTCCCGGCCGCATATGGGATTTGTGGTGGACGAAACTGTGTCTAGGCGGGCTTTCTTCGTGTCCTCCCCTTTCCCGGCCGCATATGGGATTTGTGGTGGACGAAACGGTGTCTAGGCGGGCTTTCTTCGTGTCCTCCACTTTCCCGGCCGCATATGGGATCTGTGGTGGACGAAACGGTGTTTAGGCGGGCTTTCTTCGTGTCCTCCACTTTCCCGGCCGTATATGGGATTTGTGGTGGAAGAAGCGGTGTCTGGGCGGGTGTTCTTCGTGTCCTCCAGTTTCCCGGCCACTCATTCCACCAATTGCTCCAGCATCATCTTTCCTATCATCCATTTCGTTTACATTTCATATCACACATCTTTTATCACTCATATCTGACTACGGTCTATTACTCGTTCCAGGTTCTCCATTATGTGGTTTCGTGCCGTTGGCTCCCTGATAAACTCTGACCCCTAGGCATCCGCTTGGGGGTTCGTAAATACGGGGAGGATACGCCGACTACGCATAAAAGTCACTGAACTTCAGGTCATGACGGGACAAATATATTCTTTAGAAACATATGGGAAAGTTAAAGTTTTACATTCAATATTTACATTTTATTAGTAACAGTATTTTGGAATACAATTTACATCTAGTACAAAGTGATATAATCACATACATAGATACGTATTTGTAATAATATTTTAGAAAACAATTTACTTTTGCAATTACATTATATGTAATACAATTAATTAGATCATTAGGCAATTTCCTTTAGGTAAGTAAATACTTTGCAGCATAACTCTAACGTTGTAGAAATGTCCTGTGGAAATTCGTGTTGTTTCCGTTCTTTTTGTACGCATCACATTCTATGAGGTGGTGGTGTATGGTACAAGTCACATATTGGGTACATCTGTTCCGAGAGAAGATGTGAATGAGTGAGGATGACTTGTTTACTTCTGGCAAGTGGTCTGGTGGGGTGTAGAGCCGTGGATCCTCTGCTTGCTTGGTAAAATTTACACGGAAATAGTTGACTGCATTGAGGTTTCTGTTTCTATTATTATTTTGGAAAAGTAATTTATAACGTGAGGCGGCGCCATGGCCGACCGCGGCCCGGGTTCGATCCCAACCTACCGATGTGGGATTTGTGGACGAAGCAGCGTCTGGGCGGTATTTTTCCGAATCCTCTGGTTTTCGCCGCCATGTATTCCACCAAATGTTCCATCATCACCTTTCCTATCATCCATTTCACTTGCATTTCATATCAATCACCTCCTCACATCATGCCTGGCTATAGGCCGAGCACTCGTTCCAGGATCTCCATTCTGTGCTATCGTATGGTTGAATCACCGATAGGCTTCTGACCTCTAGGTATCCGCTTGGACGTTCTAGGGGAAGATGTCAGACGTACATACGGGGAGGGTAAGCCGATTAGGAAAAATATTACAACGCCAGGATATGGCACCTGGATGTTCGTTTTTTGAGTTAATGATGCCCATCTTTAGCCCTTTTATTAGCTCTTGCATTCCTAATTATTGGTCGTCTCCTTAGCTCGGTGTAAACGCAGCTGTTTGTCAAGCGGAAGACCTGGGTTCGATTCCCAGTACCGGTGGGAGACCTGGACCGGGGTGCACTCAGCCTCGTGAAGTCCCTGAGGAGTCAATTGAGGAGCTACTTGATGGAGAAGTAGCGGTTCCAGGTCATGAGGACCACATTAACCGGCCGGGAGGGATTCGAAGCGCTGACCACGTCTCACCCTCACATAGACGTTTGTCATGGACCGAGATGGGGGACGCAGCGGCCGGGCTAAAGTTCCTTGTGAGCTGTCATGTCATAGAGTTATAATTATTCCTTGATGGGAAGGAATCCAAACGAAAACCACATCTTTACCAGCGTCAGAGATGTTGCGCATTAGTGTTTCGGTATCATGTACTAGCGTATTGTCTGTAGCATAATGTTTAATGCTGTGTAAGGTAGTTAGCGAATCAGAGCATATTACATAACAGCTTTGCTGAGTTGTAGAATGCTATATAATGCTTAAATGTAAGTGGAGTAGAAATCAAGTAGTCTGCAACATACTGTAAAATTTTATCAGGAGAGATGTTTCGCACATCCAATAATATTATCTGTTTTTGATGTACAGAGATGTATAGTTGGGTACATTCGTGCACATTTCATGAAATATTTAATGAATAATAATAGGTTATAATTATATTACTGGGTTAGTCATTAGCAAGACAATTTAAGGACGGAATCATAGAAAACAGATGTTCCCGGAACAAAGTCTCGCAAGAAACCCATTAACTCAAGCTTCATTTCATTAAAATGTTTACCTGAGAAATCTAAAGGAGGCTCGAAAAATCACGAAGGCCATTTCTGGGTATTAAAACGAAACGAAATACTTAGAATTTAGCTAGGCAAAGAGGTGAAATTTTGTTAAGATGAGAGTAAGCAGCTAAAGGTTTGGCGGGTAGGCGGGTTTTAGATTAATACAAGATCATGTATTTCGAGCATATAACCAGTACAATTGCGTCTTCTGCTTAGTTCTGTACCATATTTACTACAGGTTAAATGGCGGTACCGCTTAAAAACACAGTTAAGTCAATACCCACTTTTGCGACCGTTGGGAGATTTGGCGTATATAATTTTGGCAAGCCACAGTAAATCAAACTTCTTAATATTGCTGCGACACAAATTACCTCATTTCAATATCAGGAGAAAAAAAGTTTCTTCATACTTGAGAAGCTATAAATATTTAAACATTCAATCAAATAACAGTAGATGACTCAGAAATGATTAATTTCAGAAATAAATATGTTCAACATAATTTCCATTTTAATGAGATTTGATTTTTGTGAAGTAAGCGCTTTTATACATTTTAGGATTCAATAATTATACAAAAACCATAAAGAATGAAGATACTTTCATGAAAATATTTAAATTAGTATGAGATAATTGAACAAACCAAAAGTAACGAAACATGTTCTATGTAAAAGGTAGTTTTCAATGGGGGAATTTTTTTGAGAGCCTTCGTATCGCATTCTAGGAAGAACATCAATCGATTGCTGTTTAATTGACATTTAATTTGTGTGTTATACAGTTCACAAACACACGTGCACACAAATATATGTTCTTTTTATAAATTTTATTGTGTTCACGGATTCTTTTTATTGTGTTCATGGATCCCAGTACACATTCCGTTGAAATCTCGGTAGCAAATTTTTGGGTTTAATGTAATACATTTGGTTGTTATTTTTTTCCTGCTTAATATTTATTAACATTTCCCACTAAAAGTGTCGATTGCCGGAAATACTATTTCCAAGATGAGAAGTTTAATTTCACGGAGGAAATGGAATATTTTTTAAACAGTACCCGACTTGGCGGGAATGGTGGTGGTGATTTTTCAGATGTGTTTCTTTTTTTTTTTTTGGAGAGAATGGCTTGGTTTTCTAAACGTGTTTCCCGGAAACTGTTCAATGGAGTATTTGGAAAACACAGTTAATCACTTTTGGAAATAGTCTTAAAAGCTAAACCTCGCGAATCGTACAAAACATAAAGAAAATGTTCCCAGAATAATATGAATGATATTTTTATTATCTGTAATTTTCCGCAAATTTCAAAACCTTTGCATAATGACAAGTATAGTTTAGGCTACATTTCATATAGGTTGTTAGGGGCATAAGTGTAGATATTTGTATTGGTATTTGAGAAAAGTGTAATGAGGCACATTACATCAATAGTTACATTTGCAGACTAATAACTTTATTTATTAAGAGTAATAGGCCTACCGATTGCTTAGTAACTCCAACTAGGCGTGGTATACACAAGTCACAAGTTTATTTTCCCCGAGAGCGCAGAGCGAGAATTTGAGAGGGTTAAATTACAGCGGGCAGACTTAGCGATAAAGGACATCCAAGTCAATTGCCCAAAACTAAAAATATAATAAATTGTTAAAATGCTTATTTCTCTATCTACTTTATGCTAATCTAGATAAGTATTAGCAAAAATTGTTGTACTAATAAAATTGTTTCCTTTTAAGTAGAAAGGAAATAAGGGAATATACTAGGCTAAAGCGATGGTCAAATATTTTAAAAGTTCGTTGCCATGTGGTTTGAAGTGCTAATACTAGACAGACATATAAGAGTAACGTGGTAATAAAACATTAGAAAAAATAAATGAAATACAACAAATTAAACAAATAAGAAAGAAAAATAACACGAATAAACAGAGAAAGTTTAAGAAAAGAAGTAAAGTAATAAATAGAATACAATCACAATTAAAAGAGAATAAAAACTACTTAAACAATAATAACTATTTTAAAATGGAAAAGAAACACGAAAGATCGTGAGTCCAGAAAGAAAGAAAAGTGTAAGGCAAGCTAGTGAACAAACGGAGCTGATATGCAGAAACTCAGCTACGAACAATGAAGGGAAAAACCCCAAACAAAATTCACGCTCCACCACACACAGAAAGTGTAATCAGGTGCATAACATGTTAATAGCAGTAAGGACATAGCGTGGCGTCTAAAATCATGAGACCCAATGAAAACGCGACAAAATATAAAAATGCAACACAGTTTCGGCCAGTAAAATCTGTGAAAGTAACGAAGATAGCAAAAGTCTAGGCAAGTCCTAGAAAAGGGGCGGTGAATAGACACTTATCTAGCCGCGGGAGCCTCGGGAAAGACACTCTTAAGTCTGATACCGTGCAGTGAACCCACGTCGAGTCGTAGCTCATAGCGAAATGAGAAGTTACTAGCCCGCAATGTGAAAAAAGGTTGTTCACAGGGAAAGGGAATTAAGAGGGTGATTAGCCCGAAGGGAAGGTGAAACAGCTAAAATAATTTGTAATCAGTTTTGTTTTGGGAAGGCTAATGAGTTCTTGCACTTTGGACGGCCAGGGGAAAAGTGAAACATTACGTGCGGGAAAGTAGGTTTCTCCCGCACACCCTGAGATTATCACACAGTTCCTTAGCTAGCCGGCGATCCAGCCCGTTACCTTATTCCCCTCCATAGATTTGTATTTTTTTAATGAAATCTACATTTATTGTGCAGTAAGGTTTTGTCTATTTATTGCCGTTTACTAGTTATGGAAGACTGAACAAAATTCATCCAAGATAAAGAGGTCTTCAGAGGCTATTGCCAGAAAATTCAAGAAATACATTTATCTATCTTCATGCATACGATATTTTAATCAAAATTGTTAAGAGCCATTTTTGAGAAAATCAAAATTTTCCATGTAAAATATAGTTTGAGGTGTATTGTACTCCATTAAAAAATTCGATGTCGAGACTTCACCGCACATATTTTGAGGACCCCTGTGTTCGAGAAAAACATGTTTTAAAATGTTGGTGTGTGTGTATGAGTGGACAGCATAGCTCAAAAACGGAAAGTACGTTAAATACCGAACTACATATTTAAGTTTAGTATTTCCCAAGGGTGCTACACAAAGATTTTCAAGAAAATCCTCTCACCTCAACTACCCATTACATGGAAAAAAATCCTTAGCATATTCTCAAAATGGCCCTAACGATTTGGATTAAAATATCCTACATTAAAGTTATTTGCATCACAAATAATATGTATATCTTGATTCATATGGGAATAGCCTCTGAAGAGCCCTTTGTCCTGGATGAATTTTGCTGAGTTTTGCATGAGTAACTGGTAAACCTTAAGAGATAGACAAAAACTTACCAAAAAAAAAAAAAAAAAAATGTAGAGCACAGTAAAGCACACAATTTATGTTATATACATGTTTTCGAGGAGTTGATCGTTTTTGAGATATTCCTTGTTTTTGGTTTCAGCTTTAAAAAACTTACAGGAATTTGTCAACTCCTGTCCATACAAACAAAGGAACTTCAGTCACATAACAAGCAGTTTTTAACTATCACTTTAACCTATGATACTCCTTTATTTCACTTCTACCTACAAAAAAAGCAAACAATAAGACTATTTCTACTAATGTTTTCTTGATTAGCATGAAATAAATAGAAGTATAAGTTTTTTTAGCAATAATTTGTTGCAGAGATGTAAAGAAAGGCATGTGAATGGAACACATCAGGTTTTTTTCTTATTTGTGCTGAAGAGGCAGTCTTGTCTATAACTGATCAGATACCTCACGTTCATTCCAGGAATTGCAATTTTCTAAACAACATTTTATTTTGATCCCGCAATTTCCGAAATGCATCATTTTAAGTGGTTTCTCACCGAGTAACCTTGAGTGGCGGTGTTTCGATTTCTGGATTAGCGTGCCGCCGCTAGCGTAGAGAGGTCACGAATACGTAACTAAGGTCAAACAGCCATGGCAACAGTGTTTTTTTTTTTCTTACCCGCTCGTCGTTTTAGCTTCAAGTGGTCCGCAAACCTACAATTTCCTTTAGATTTAAACGGATGTAGCTCGGGAGTTCGAAGCGGGGGTGTGGCAAGGGAAATGGGGAAAAAGTTTTCGTTAAAGCGGGTTTTAGATCCAGCTCAGTTGAAACTAAATACTCCTGGGGATGGTGTACATTTCTTTAAAGAGATAGCGTAAATTTCAGCTCTGACTGTAGAGGTACCACTTCAAAACGGCGGTGTATTTCAGTAGTAAGAAATAATCTGCCTTTTATCATTTCATATCAAGGTGTCTACTGAAAAACCAGATATTGGAAATGTATTTTTACTTTCTCTACACGTACTCTATATATAATGTATAGAGAAGGTATTTTATTGCACCCAAAAACATACCGGAAATACATACATTTATGAAAAAGGTCCGTGTGTGTGTGTGTGCCTTTGGACAGCATATCTCAAAAATGAAAATACCGTTAAATACCAAACTTGGTATTTAAGTTTGGTATCTTCCAATGATACGACACGAAGATTTTTAAGAAAATCCCCCCAACGCAAACTAACGTTCACATGGAAGAGATTCCGAAAATGTTTATTTATCTTGACATTTCTGGAAATAGCCTCTAAAGACTATTTTATTCTGAATGATTTTTATTGAATTTTGCATAACTGGTGAACCGCAAGAGAGAGACAAAAATGTTTTTGGTTTCAGCTTTAAAGAACTTATACTTTCTTATACAGGAATTTGTCAACTACTGTCCACACCAAGAAAGGAACTTCAGTCACATAGCAACCATCTTTTGAGTGTCACTTTAACTTATAGTAATCCCTGATTTTGCCTCTACTTACAAGGAAGTAAGTAAATACAAGTATAAGCTTTTTAATAATAATTTGTTGCAGAGATATACAGAAAGTCATGTGAATGGAACACGTCAGTTTTTTTTAGATACTGGATGTACTGAAATTATACTGAGATTAATAATTACACATCGAAAATTTAGATTAAATATAGATATTGCATTGTTTCATTTCAGGTGAAATTTTCAGGTGTTTGGTTCTTGAAGTTTTTAATCAAATAAGTAGTTTTGAATAAGTTTATTGCTTTGCGTGATATTTTTTTTTCCATGATTTTCTGACGATATAATAACATTTTACCCCCAAGTTTGTTACAGGTTATACTTTACAGAATTTTGAAGATAGCGGTACTGGAGAGGGTGGGAAATACAAAATCTGCTGCAACTTCCAAGCTTAAACGAGTCCTTAGTCCTAAAGGGTCGGCGTTGGGCCTTTTCTGTTCCTAATATATGTGGATAAAATTAAAAATGCGAGTTTTGATTATGGAACTGTTAACTACTGTGGTTTTCAGCGTCCCATTCCACATTCAGAGTGAAAGACTGCCCAATTTTGCAGTATAGGCCTCTTTACGCCACGTAAATCTACGATATAGGAGAAATGGCTTTATTTCTCTTCTGAAGGAAACCATACTAAGAATTCTTACGTCCAAAAATCCATCGCCTTCTGCCGTTTGAACCTGTGATCTTGGGAACCAGATAGCATGGGGAGGGGATGACTATATGAGAATGATTTACCTAGTTATCTGCCTTATAAATGTCTATTGTATGAGATAATGTAATTGTTTTAACATACTAAATTTCACACGATAGAACAGCTAAGTAAGGATGTATTGTAATAAAACCCCTCTTTACGTTTACAAATCTACAGGTTTTTATTCTGTTGCTTTTGCAAAATTCTGCAGAACAATTTGCCCAAGTCGCTTCGATGTACTGCAATTTGTGTCACTTCGACGCAATTGCTGCGCGCTGTGCATTCTCAGTTGAAACTGATGAGGCTATTCTTTCCTTTTTTGTACCTGTCGACGTCAACAGAAGTTTTCAGAAAAGGCGAAGTTTCTCACTATTATGTCTATTACGTCCAGCTTTCACACTTCAAGGCTTTGAGGTAGTGCCGCCGGTCTTCACGTGTTCATTTCTCAAACAGATAATGGATGCGGCTACTCAAAGGAAACCGAACGAACACGTGTTCTGATTATGAGCCCTATGCATATATTTTTAATAGACGATATTTTATTCAAACTGTAGTCATTTTTTTTTAGAAAACCGAAAGTTTCAAAAAATATTTCATGTGAATATAATTTTTCTAAAAATCTTCCCATCGATTTCTTGAAAATTACTAAACTTAAATACCGAGTGTGGTATTTACGCTGACCAAAGGCAAATCTACCACTCACACACACACGGATCTTCTTCTAAAACGTCTTTTTATTCAGGGAAAATTTCGACATCGATGGAATACAAGTATTCTTTACCTTCAATATATTCACATAGTACATGTACAGAAAATAAAAGCGACCTCTTCAACACTGGATATCACCTATTAATACCCAATTTCATATCAAGACTGGAAACAAAGAAAAGCAGTCAAGATGTAAAGCTGGCCATGATATGCATTTGAATATTATTGCGCATTTATTACAATATTACACGATGGGGACTGAAATATTGTCAAAACTTATACTGAACATATACTGACATTTTAAACCTTCAAGGTTTATGGTGTTTATCTTGTAATATGCAGAGTGAAGTGGCGACGTTGTAGTTGATGCAACTCGCATTCCGGGAGCTCTGCAGACGATTCCCGGTGATCGCCTCCTCTGATCCATTGTTGTTTTTTTTTTTGGGGGGGGGGGAGAGTTTCCCGGAGCGCCAGGCTAATCCTGAAGCAGTTTCTTCCTCTCCTAATTGTTTGGTCCTGATATCGTTCTATTATCATTTCATTCGCCCCAGACCCCATTTGGTGTGTTTCAAGTTTAGAAGTGCAGATGATGTTTCTGTGCAGCGTAACAAGGAAAAGGATGCTCCCTGTAGAATTTGTTCGTTCCTCATTCTTTGGTTGATTGCCGGGGTATATGGACCACCCAATTGGGAATGGGGGGGGGGGCGTTAGATATTCCTAAGTAGAACGGGGGTCCCTGGTTTCCCCGCCCGATTTCTCCCAATTCTCTCTCCTCCCGGTGGCGTGTTTTTTTTTTTTTTTTTTTTTTTTTTTTTTTTTTTTTTTAGTTTAACGTCTTTTAACCTAGTTGCTCATATCGGACGATGAATGAAATTGGTGAAATAATGCTCTCGGGGTCCATGGAGCTTAAAGTTACTCGACATTCCTTTTCTCGTGGTAAGGGAAAACCCCCAAAAAACCTTATCCGGGTAACTCACCCTAAGTGAGATTCGAACTCACGAACTGTTGAATGTGAAGCAGACACGCTACCACCACACTACCCAGGCAGGTAGGAGTTGGTTTTTTTTTTTTTTGAAGGCATAGGTAAAATGTCTTCACTGGATGATTTACCACGGAAACCATCTTATTATAGGGATGGTTTCAACAGGCTGCATCATTCAGTTATGTTTCACAAGTATTTATGTTAATTACCTAAAAGAAAATTAAAGCTTTCAGTACGTTCTAAACAATTTATTTTTCAAATATATCTTATATACCCAGCACATGCTTTGCATCATTAATAAATAATGCCGGATCGTGGTGCTGCCAACTTAGCGGGGTGTAAGCCGCAAAGCCTTGCTGACAGATGCAATGTTTTATTAACAAATTTTATGTGCAGCTTTGAGAATTGAAAATGTTCGTAAACTTTTCTAATTAAATATAGTTTTGGGAATCTTTTGTGTCGCACAATTGGAAATCGTTATATTCCAAGTTTGGCAGCTACCAAAGTATTCTTTTTTGAGTTACGCTGTTCAAAGACGTGCACAAGCGCACAGGAGAATCGATTTTCTAAAAATGTCTTTTTTCGGTTCAGGAGGCCACAAATCATACATTTTCGATAAAATATCACCATCAACATTTTGATAAGAATGCAAACCTCACAATTATGTTGACAACTGTTTTTGCGAACGCCACTTTAAGAGTATTTATTTTCAAAGGATAAAATAAATACCCATTCTATACTTCCATTGGCATCTCTGTTAAAATTATTTCATTCGTACGAAAATCGGCACAATAAAAATGTAAATATAACACAAATAATAGGTTTTTTTAATGAATGTATGAACGAATCACAAACTCTTTTGTGGCTGATTGAACAATTACAGAATCGTTTCCCGATTCATAGAATGAGTTGTGCATTCTTGATCATAGAACGTAGCAGGCGAAGTCATTTGTTCATCCCTCAGCACACCAAGTTTTGTCTCTGCTCAAGTCATAAAAGGACAGAAGTTAAATAAATTATTCCATATTCAGGCAGACTGATTAAAAGGAACGTTAAAAGGTACATTTTTGCTTCCTCTGCTTGTCATAATCTCATATGGTTTAACTGCATATAAAACAGGCATTTCAATGTGATCAGAGCAGGTCTGGTATAAGAAATGTTAACCGACGGAATTTGGAAAGGTAAAAGAATGCAGTTTAAAGGAAAAGTGAAAAACTCTTTAGAAGTTGATAAAAGTAAAACGTATTCAAAATAAGTCGGAAATATCGAAGAAATACGCAACTAGTGCACCTAACTTTCAAGCACCGAAGAAAGTGTGAAATCAGATTCTGCCGTTCCGCAACTCAGAGGAATAAGAGATGCTGAATTATGAACAAATTGACAAAGCTGTTTACGCGTGGTTTGTATCTATGCATAAGTAGATATAGAATCATGTTCATTCATTGCGTGATGGTACAAAATTATTGAAATTACTTTTGTAGCAAATTTCGAACTATACTGCTTTCTTACATAACCAATCCTAATTGAATTTTTTTACCAGGTAAAAAAAATCTGATGTGTTCCATTCACATAACTTTCTCCACATCTCCGTAACTAACTATTGTTAAAAAGCTTTGCTTCTATGTACTTATGCTAATCGAGAAAAAAGTAGCAGAAATGGTCTTATTACTTGCTTCCTTGTAAGTAGTAGGGAAATAAGGGAATACAATAGGTCAAAGTATTGGTCAAAAGCTGGTTTTAAAGGCGATACCAACAGGAATAACTCAAAAGCTATCAATTCCACGGTAAAAATGTACACAACATAAATTGTGTATTTTAACATGCTTTACATTTTTTGTGCGGTAAGTTTTTGCCCATCCGTAAAATTCCTCCAGAATAAAGTAGTCTTCAGAGGTTATTCCCAGAAAATTCAAGATACACATTTTATTTGTCATATAAATACGTTTAATATACCATATTTTAATCAAAATCGTTAGAAACCATTTTTGAAAAAATCAAAATATTCGTGTTGTATCCACTAAATATACTAACCTTAAATACGAAGTTTGGTATTTTACGGACTTTTCATTTTTGAGTTATCGTTTTCACAAACACACGGACACACACACATATATTTCCGGTGAAATCTTGGTATTGAATTTTTGGGTGCAGTAAAATCGTTTCTCTGTACACTATGTATATAGTATATGTAGAGAAAGAAATAGAACAGTAAATTAAATAAAAACGTTAAAATGTTGCTCCTTTTAAGATTATAATATTAAATATTCGATTAAAAGAAACTTCAGCACACCGCAACGAATTTCAAAGTCCACAGAAATTCGTTATAACGGCATTTGACAGTTTTATACATAATATAGTAAAGTAACATATACAAATTACAACCCAAGGTTTTCTGATAAGCATTTGTATTAAGAGCTATCATATGTTTACACATGGTAGTGTAAGTAACATTTCTCCTATCATTTATCATTCTTGGTATTGACTACCGTTACTTCATGAAGTTATGGCTAGCACGCTAGGATACATTCATAAATATTGTGTGTATGTCATTTGTTTGTACAACCATTAGGTCACTGGGAAAGCTATCCTCTACTTGGCTGAGATTCAAGAGCAAAAGTACAGCACTGAAACTAATTGTTTCATTAATTTTCATTTAATTTCGCTGAAACCTTAATGATGATGCATCTGTGAAATTTGATCAAAAATTGTAAAAAATTAAAACATTCTTTTATTTCATAATACACTTTTATATACTGTAAACTTTAGGAAAATATGGAAAGAAATTTATGAAAATATCGCTTTTCCCCTCTTGGATATTTTTAACAATTAATTGAAGCTATAGATAGTTAATGCACGCTTATGAAGATGCACTTCCAAATTTCAACCTTATTTTCTGGCAGTTTTTTTTCCCCTACACATTTCCATACTCAAAATGTTCCATACGATGCAATTTCTCACTAATTCGTTTGAAACCAGCTCTAAAAGCACGTTAAATAAAACAGTCATTTTTTTAAAAACAATACTCAAATTGTTATAAATTATGAACATATTTTGAAAATGAAAAAATAATTGGAGGGTACGAAAAGTAAATTTTTATAAACTAAAACGGGCTAGCATAAAAACAATTTTACAAGTTTATATGTGAAATGAAGTACTTAGTAAAGTACTATTTTAACTCCTTTGGCACCTCCCCATTCTTTAAATAATGAAAATTCCATGTCATAAAAGCCCTTCGACTTGCCGGGTAACAAACTAATATAGCTTTTTTTAGCATAAACTAAAACTTCTTCAGGAATATCCTTTTACAATCATTTATTTATTTGGAGTTTAAATAACCAGAATGAATCTCAATTCCGGCGTGGTTACGCAGCAACAAACAAACAAACACATATCATGACTAAAATCGAAATCCTCGTAATGACGCCTCTAATAATATAAGAATACTTCAGTTAATATTAGAATAGGATAAAACGTTGTACATTATAAGTGTCTTATTATTTGATCATAATAAATTAGAACATCCCACTCACAAATAATAATCAATTTAAGCCATTTATAATATAAATAACTATTAGTGTAAAACCAGACTATTATTTTGTACATGTTTACTTTCTCTAGACGTTCCATGTGTATAGTGTATAGAGAAAGTATTGTATTGTTCGATATCGAGATTTCACCGAAATACATGTTTTGGGTTCCCCTGAATCCAAAAAAAGAAAACATTTCTAGAGAAAGGACCGCGCATGAGTGTCTGTGTGTGTGTGTGTGTGCGGGGGGGGCAGCATAGATCTAAAACTAAAGTGCGTTAAATACCAAACTTGGTATTTAGGTTTGATATCTTCCAAGGATGCGACACGAAGATTTTCAAGAAAATCCCCCCACCCCTAACTACCCTTGCATGGAACTTTTTTAAAACATTCTGATTTTCTCAAAATGGCTCTAATGATTTTGATTAAAATATCGTATATTAGAGGTATTTATCTCACAAATAAAATGTATATCTTTAATTTTCTGGGAATAGCCTCTGAAAACTACTTTATTCTGGATGAACTTTACGGAATTTTACATAACTGCTAAACCGTAAGAGATGGACAAAAACACACAGTAAATGTAGAGCACGTTAAAACACATAATTTATTTTATATACATTTTTGTTATATATATTGATTATGGCTTTAGCTTAGTGTATTTCCTCATTTCCTTTGTACAAGAAAATGTCGTAATAAAGCCATTTCTACTAATTTTATCCTGATAAGTCTGAAGTAGATAGAGCAACAGGCTTACATAAGAACAGTTTGTTGCTGCATAGATTGAGAAGTATATTATAGTATTGTAATTGAATATAATTTTATGCCTTAAAAATGCGTCAATCTAAAAGTGTGTTGCTTTCTATTAATAGAAGTAAGATTTTCATAGACATTTTACTTGAGATAGGACATTTTAACTGCACATTTCTACTACATTACAAATACAAAATATAACAAAATGTACTTACCAAATACGAAGATATAAATCCGCTTTTCAACATAATTTCTCATTTACATAAATTTTGTGAATAAACATTGTTACGCTCAATAATTTAATGTTATTACAAATGATTTTTTAGATAATTAAACAGTCCAACAATTGTCTCTCTTTAAAATAATCTTAACATGAATAAGAATTGCATATTTGAAATCTTTTGTGTCAATTTATCTCCGTATCTATGAACAAATATTTTAAGTGTACCGTTTTAAAACAAGTATACATATTTTTGTAAAATTAATATTTGTAAAAGTATTTATTTAAAACTATTTCATACTTTGTAAAGCAGCCGAATTTTTCATTTGCTGCTCCAATTCACTAAGGTTAATGTGCTTCTGAATTACATAAGTGAAGTCTGTAGTTTATTTCTGAGAATTGATAGTTGTTATATAGATCAGAAGAAATAATTTTACTTCAGCTAAGACTGGCGTGTGGAAATTTCTGCATGCAATTTATTGGTTACTTTTGGATCCAGTCAGTTATTGCATGCAAATTCAAGTGCGCCCGTACTGGGTGCACCGATGTTTCTTAATTGCCTAATGAAACACAATTTATTTTCTTCCTAATTTAGCAGACTTAGGACTAACTAAGAAAAGTATTTGACTATGATTTACCGTCATTTGTTAATGTATGTAATAAGCTTGAAATGCATAGATAATACAGTTTTTAAGTTTATATTTACATAACGAGTCAAACCCAGTAATCTATGGGTGCATTATTAAATCGATAATAATATTTCTTCATTCACTAATTATTTGGAAAACCCTCGATATATGTAATAATCATTCTGAATATCAATTTAAAATAAAATTTTACAGCTGCTTTCTTATACATTTACCTATTCTAAATCTCAAACAACTTCCTTGAAAAAAATTATAAATCAGTTTCTTAGATGGTTTCCATTGTCAATTTTCAGATACAACTTTTCAAAAAATTGGCCCAGTGCCCATCTAAAAGAGATTTTACTTTATCTACTACATACAAATATATTATTTTACCTTTTTAGAAACTCTGAATACAACATTTCTTATCGATATTCCATTCGTAATATGATGTTGAAAAAAAATAGTCCTTTATTGACGATTCTGTCAATTACCAGAATCATAGAGCCACCAATGTGCCAGAATTCCATTCTTGAGGAGTTCTTTAAATGCCTGTAGTTCTACTGACATGGAGCTGTTGCTTTTAGCACATTTAAAAGCGATCGTCTGGGCTGGGTTTGAACCCGCCACCTTAAGAGATCAGGTCACCGCCAAATCAATTGAGCTACTCATTGAGGACAATTGAATAAATAAATAAAAAGGTGTGTGTGTGTATCTCAACATCCTAACTCAAAAGAAAATACAGTGGGTCAAAAAAAAGTCATACCCCAAACTGGCACTTTTATTAAATGAAGTTGGTGACCTCCGACAGAAAAAGTCAAATATTGTTGTGCATGTCAACAATGGGCAACAATAGACGATATCGTGGGAATCAGATACAGAAACTAAATTCACCGTTTATTATTTGTTCATATGGATTCATTGTTGCATATTTAGCAGGCAGGTTACAAGTGAATACTTGCTTTTAAAATTGCGTGTTGTCATTGAAGTTTTAAGGAGTCATTGCGTGGTTGGGATATCATAACACGCAGAGTCTGTACAGATTCCGCGCGCTTTTAGGCGAAGGTTTCAACACCAAGCTGCTCCACACACGTCAATTTACAAGTGGTACAGTGGTTTTGTGGATCGCGGCTGCATCAAAGGAAAGGCCATTCAGAGAGATCAACTGTCAATGTGGAACAAATCAGGGAGGCATTTGTACATAGTCCCGAGGGATCTGTCTGTCCGTAGAGCTTGTCAGCAGTCAAACATATCTAGATCCACTGTATCCAAGATCCTGAGTATGGGAATGAGGTTTCATCTCTACAAACTGCAATTAGTGCACAAGTTGAAATCTCATGACCCTGAAAACGATTCCATTCCTCTGAATATATATTGGTACTAATGGAGGATAATGAAAATCTTGTCAGAAAAAATAATTTTCAGTGATGAGGCAACATTCCAAGTTAGTGCAAAAGTGAACAGGCATAATGTTTAGATTTGGGGGAGCCAGAATCCACATTCCATTTTGGAAGTTGAAAGAGTTCCCTCTAAAGTTGATATAATAAATACATAAGAAGATAATTGGTAAACATATAAAAGTTGATAGAATTTTGTTTGAGTAGAATACTATTTCATTTAAGTCAAATTATGTATATAAATAGAACTAGTATAGCTCCTAAATAAATTAAAAAACTATTAAAATTCATAAAGTTGTTCTTCGTGAGGAAATAAGTCACATTGAAATTGGAATTAAATGTTTTGTGTCGTATCGAATTATTAAATCAGTGGCCTATTTTTCTTTCTTTCGAAAGGCCGCTATCAACGATCCAAATTATGTTGACATGCTTACTAAATAATTATTTTCGCAATTTGAGGAAGACAACGAATTTATTTTCCAACAAGATGGAGCACCTTCTCACTGGCATTTACATGTTCAGGAACATCTGAATAAGCAGCTTCCAGGAAGATGGATTGAACCTGCCGGAAATGTCTTCTACAAGTGGCCGCCGACGTCGCCTGACTTTGACGATTTGTTGCTTCTTTTTATGAAGTTGCATGAAAGATTGTACCTATATACCCCTATTGCTTTAAAACTCACAATAAGTGCAATTTGTGTCAGTGCTGCCATCCAGTCCATTTCATCAGATGTGTGTGGCGTGAATGGGAATATCGCCTTGGTCTGTAGCGTCACTTATGGGAACTATATTCAATGCCTGTGAGGTATGATAAAAAAAAATCCTTGGAATTTTGCCAAAATTACCCAAATACGACTATCCAAAAAGACGCAATACCAGTTCAAAGTATATCACTATTTTTATGGACACACTGTATATCATGAAGCTATTGAGCACAACTTTATTTGGTTTAATATGAGGTAGGTGGAAAATTAAGATTTTTGAAGATTACTTTAGAAGCTGCATAAAAGAAACGGTAGTGGGTACAGAAAGTTATACGAGTTTAACTTTTTTTATTTCTTAAACACTCACCTGTGTTAAGCAAAGGAAACATTATATTCTACCCAAAAATTAGATAGAAGCACTAATAGAAAACTATTTATTCATTTACCTTTGTTATGATATATCTTTAACAGATGAAGTAAATAAAAAGCTTAATAGGTTTTGTTATACGTGTGGAAGAATTTGATAAACCCTGAAAGGCAAAGTTTAAGAAAATACTGAATTTAAATTTTGTAACGCAATGGCTGAGATTCCTTAAATTTGTGAAAAGGTACTTCTTAACAGAAAACGTAATGAAAAAATAAGAAAAGTCATTACATGCATTGAGTGGTAAGATATATTGGAGATACAACGTTCTAAGGATGAATGAAAATATAATTCCAAAGTTTGACGTGAGTATCATACTACTGGGAAAAGAAACATTCGACGACCCGTGAATAAGTAGAGCTAGATCTGAGGTCAAAGCAGACCAATCCCAATCCATGAAGAGCACGCAAGTAAGATCAAAATCAGACGTGTTGCATCCACATGACTTTCTCTACATGTCTGTAACAAATTTGATTAAACAGCTTATTCTTGTATCCACTTTATGCTAATTGAGATAAATATCAGCAGAACAGGCCTTATAATTTGAATCCTTGTAAGAAGAAGAGAAATAAAGGAATACATTAGGCTAAAGCGATAGTCAACTCTTTTAAAATCTCGTTGCTACGAGATTGAAACCAGTTTCTTTGTTTGGCCAGAAGTTAAGTTTCTGTATGAGAAAAATTTAAGTATTTTAATACTGAAACGAATAACAAGAACTATCTCGGAAATGATAAGCTCCACAAAAGTTATAAATTGTATATTTCATTGATATCTTCATATTTTCCTATTAAGTTTTTTTTTTTTGCTCTCTTCCGGTTTGCCAGTTAGGCTTCATCTAGGATGAAAAAGTCTCCAGAGGCTATTTCTTAGAAATTCAAGATATGCATTTTATTGTCATTTAAATATATTTAATATATGGTATTTTAACCCAGATCGTTGAGTATGTTTCAGAAAATAAAACTTTTTCAAATATTTCGTTTAAGTTCTGGTATTCACTGACACACAGACAGACGCACACATACAAAAAGGCTACCTTTTTTCTGAAATTGATTTCTTTTTGATACAGGAGAGCCTGAAACGTATATTTCCATAGACTTCTTGTTTCGAATTTTTGGCTGGAATGCAATATTTTCTCTATCTATGTACTAGTACTAAGTATAGAAAGTAAAAAGACTGCATGTGTAAGTGTGTTGTCTCCAAACACCATAACTCCAATATCAAATCAACTCAACACCAAATTCTTAGTCCACCGTATTCCAAAAATGTGGTACAACATTTTCAAGGTCATTGTTGTCCCAAATTACCCTTTACATGGGAAAACTTTAATTGTTTTTCATTTTATTAAAATGGCTGCAACAATATTGATTGAAATAACATATGGCATAATACACATACATTACATTAAATACTCTAGTAATAGCCTGCAAGGTCCTCTCCATTCTGAATGTATGCTGCATAGTTGTAAACAGGCAAACTAAAACTAACCATCAAAAAACCTACATTTCGTTAACACTTCTTAGATATTTCTTGTTATCAGTTAGAATTTTTAAGAGGGAGATTTGCTCAAAAAGGAATGTTTTCCGGTTTTTTTTCAGTGTTCATCCAAAAGGAACTCAAAGGCATCTCGTAGTACCCCGGTCTAAAAAGATTTGACTATCACTTTTTTTTTTTTTAAGTTTTAACGTTCTGTAACTGAAGAGGTTATATAGGAAGATAAATGGAACAGGTGAAATGAACCCGGGGCCCGTTAGTCACTCGCACTCATATTTTCAGAATAAGGGAAAACACCGAAGAAACCTTAGCCGGGTAATTCGCCCTAACCGAGATTCGAACTCGGCACTTCTTTAATGTTAGGCGTACTATCCTACACTCAGAGCCTGGGATGACTTTCCTTTAGTTAATAAACAGCGTGAATCCTCTAAATCTGGCACCACAAATATTAGGAAATGGGAAGTGCTATTGATTTTCGGTACTTTAAGCCTACAAACAAATTTTAAATATACTTAGGAAGTTTACTTTTTGTGCCAATATACAATTTTTAAATGGAGCAATGCATATTTACGTCAACAAAATAAACACAGTAACTTAGAATGTCAATGATGTTGTCGCAGTATTTCAGTGCAAGTAGTTGCAGGAAATTTTAATTTGAAACTGTCACATAGTGACACTTTTGCAATCTGTGGTAGCACAAACTAGAGAAAAATAAGTGAATACACTTAGTTTGTGGATTTTGTAAAGTAAAAATAAAATTGACCTTCAAAAGTTGTGTTCAAAGTAGCTGGCAGCTTCAATACCCTTCCAGTCTGCTATGAAAGACTGCTGTACACGTTCTAGCCTTTCAACGGAAACTTCAGAGTTGGTAGTCCTTGTAGGCAGTGTAGTTTTTATGTCCTTGTAGACAGAAAAAAGATCTAAAGGAGTCAAATTCGTTGAACGGGCGGGCCAAGATATAGGTCCTCTTTGTCCAATCCAACGCTTTGGAAACAACCCGTGAACACAAGCTGTAGTAATTCGTGCATTACGTGCTGGCCAGCTATCACTTCTACCACAGGTTCCTTCTGTCTGCAGAGGAACGTCTTCTGGCATTTGAGGTAGATGGTCTGTTGGGAGGCTGCGAGTTCAGTGTTCCTACTATGAAAAAGAGCCTATGATGATTCACTATCCCACACCACACGTTTAAACTCCATGAACACTGACGTTCCACTTGATAAAACCAACGGGCGTTGTAAACAGACCAATATTGCATGTTTCTGCTGTTTACCTGTCCAGGATTAGTAAACGTTGCCTCCATCTCAAAACAACATATACCTGATAAATCTGGTGTATCGTGCCTTAATGCTCATACACAGCAGTTAACACGTTTCTCAAAATCGTCCACATGGCTCTAGATGCATGAAACTGGAGTCTATGTCGATGGAGAATGCGACTCCACGTGCGCATGCGTGGGGACCAATTGGCAGATCTACTGCAACAGCAACCGAGTTATTAATTCTCCTTCTTCTCCAGTATCTTGTTTGTTTTTGTTACATTTTTAAGTGTCACACCCCCATTTTCACGTACCTGGATGAAGAGGCTGATAAACAATTGCCGGGATGGTTGGCGTCTACAGGGATATGTTTGAGCGTGCACTGTACAAGAACGAACCACATTCTTCATACACACTCCATTCACCATGAACATGACGGCTTTTTCTGCAACCCAATCTTCCAGTCACGACCTACTACTTGAACTATTACAAACAAATTGACTAGAAAGTTGCAATGCAGTGTATATGTATATGTATACAGTGTAAACAAACCACATCGTAACCAGCAACTAAGCAGGTTGAATGGAACAAACAACTGTCAGTGTGAATGCGATTTCTCGTAAACCACTTCACTAGAATCCTGCAAGAAACACCATTGACATTCTAATTTAGCTACCTTTATTGTGTTGGTGTAAATGGTTATTGTTCTATTTAAATATTGTATGTTTGCTCAAAAAGTACACTTTATAAGTGTTAGTAGTTCGAGCCCTTGTCTACTAATCAATGCTGTAAAACCGCACATCAATAGCACTTTCCATTTCCAAAATATTTGTGGCGCAAATTTTAGGTAGGTATCTCCAACCTCTCGTGGGGCGTAGTTACAATAACTTCAGCTGCGGCGCCGAGTTATCTCCGACCGCATGCTATCCTAATACGAGATAACAAAGAAGTGAATGTGCCAAAGTTGAAAACACCAACTCAAATAGTGTAATAATACTGAAAAAATACTTTAAATTATCGAAAAAAATTATAATTTAAAAGTTTGTTTGCTCATTCATATTTGTGAGAGAAGCGTAAACTGACATTTTCTAATAGCTTATTGCAGTAAAAATAAATTTAAGGATCGGATTTAGGTTGATTTTTAGAGATGTATTGAAAAAAAAAATAAAGTTAGTTATTTTTTCCATGTAAACCAATTTTTTGGGCAGTTGATCAAATCCAACCTTATATCTTTAGATAGCATAATTGAGGTAACGTATAAAGATTATTTATGTAATGCAAACATAAACTCGAAAATCTGTAATTTCATCTAAATTCATCTAAAAACTAAGTCCCTTACATGAAGTTAAGCTTGTTGAAGAATGGCTTCAGAGTATCATTTGAATTTAGTAATAATAGTAATAACAGAAAGCTTTATTAAAATTTCAGCTTCTCATGTTTGGGACTGCCATTGTAGATGCACACACCCAGAACCTTCATTTATTAAATTAGGTATATTGACTGACTTTTTTTGTTCTCAATTCTTTACAATTCATTAAGATAAGTTCATATACATGATTTCCTCTGTTCATAATCATTCCACAAAAAATACTGCCAACATCTACGTTGCAAAAACTAAGTTCAAAGTTCAAAACTCTTTTGAAACAGTATATTTAAGCCTGTTTAATAGCCTTACCAACAATGTAAAGACCTTGTTATTATTTAATAGAAAAAATTAAGACTCTTCTGCTCTCCAATTCATTGTACAGTGTTTCCGAGTTTAGTTGCAAGGGTAGTATGTTTTTGTGACTTGCTTTATTATTTACACTTGTTGACGTTGCTACACAAACGTTATATTGTTCTGGCAAATAAACCATTCATCTATCTAAATCGTACCAACAATGTATATATATTACACACGCACACACACACAAAAGCGTACTGAACATTGTTTTATCACTGCTTTTGAAAAACACATCACACACTATGTACACAAGTCCATATGAAGCTAGTGAACTCCTTCAACCTGTACATCTTCGTTAGCAATGCATGTTTCAAGTTTTTGTACCATACAGGCCATTGCTTAGTCACACATTTCTGGGTATGGAGCGGACGACTGTTGTGCGTTGTGTAAGGCCTTTAATGTCAGTAGGTCTTGTAGCATACACACGTTCTTTCACCATTCCCTATAGTCAGAAATCGCATGGAGTCAAATCTGATGACCGTAGTGGCCAAGCCAAAGGTCCACCTCTTCCAATCCAGCGTGTACCAAATGTTTCATCCATGTCGAACTGTTAAGAAAAATGTGGTGGTGCACCATATTGCTGGAAATAACCTGTGGTTACGATATGGAGGGAAACATTCCAAACAACAAATATCTACATATCTAGGTAAGAAGCTCCGTTACAGTCTGACCATTAAAAATATGTACCAAATATTCCAAATTTTGGAATACCGCACCATACGTTAACTTTCGGAGAGCATCGAGTGTGCTTTCTGAACTCGTGTGAATTATCTTTACTCCAAATGATACAATTGTGCTTATTCACGTTTTCCTGACATGAAATGTGGTTACATCCGAATAAAGAATACAATATTAGTGTCTATATGCACCATCTCTAATAACATCTCTGTAGCTCGTACACGAGCAATTTTATCAGTATCAGAAAGGGCCTATATCAGTTGAATGTGGTACGGTTTCATTCCCAGATCGAGATGGAGAATTCCGTGCGATTCCGGTTTCCAATGCTACTCTCGTACTTGACTTTCCTGGGCACTTAATCAATGTGCCTTGAACATTTATGATGTTACTTTTCTTTCGAATACTTCTTAAGCGTCCACTCTTTCCTTGACAGTCATTGGTCACAGACCCGGTGAGTACAAATTCTAATGCAGTCGACGGATATTTAAACGGTTTGGAGTGTCCATATCAAACAATTGCTGGAATTTTTTTCTTACCATTGAGGGCGTCCGAAACACTTTCATCCGAGCTGCTACCTTCCTTCTCTCTTCCAAAGTAAGTCATGTGGTCATATCTATAAAATGTGAAATTATGTAAATTGTATAAATCCCATCTAAGTGGTAACACCTTTTTGGACGATCCTGCACTTAAAAATACATCAATAGAGAAATGTATTTTTAAAGTCACCGGTTATCAGAATCGTTGTAATCTCTACATTAGTTTTGGGTTTTAAAAATAATTTCTTGGTGAAGAGGGAGTAACAAGTGCTAACCGTTTTCAGATGGACCCACAGTTAAGACGGAGCGCTGAGAAGTCTGTTACTAAGCTGGTCTCATCTGGCCCACGCATACAGAACACCACCCTATGCAATCTTGAAAGAATCTGTTGTGCGATGCGCTGGTACTTGAAAGGCTCTCAGCTGAGTGCAACCCCAAGTACATTTCTCTTCACCCCCTTCCTGCTACAGAAAAGAAACTTCAGTTGTGTTTTTCTTCAGGAATGAATCATATATATTCTTCCACCATATTTTATATTCTTTGAAAAGCTGTCGGGGGGTGCTTATCTTTCGCCTCCCTTTGCTAAGATACATTGTCTTTCTCTTGCTTATACATTCCCTTCTTTTCACGGTGATATATTGCTGTCTCTAGGGGTTTCTTTCATTCGCCGTTTCTCGCTTTACCTTCCTCCTACAGTATACTTAATATTGTCCGAATTCACGCAAACTTGGAGCACAACGTATTTTACAAACGTTTCTATTCTTATGTGAAGGCCTTTTCAGATATACGTGTAATTATTTCCTAAGAACTTTCATAATTTTTAATTCAAGGTGAATACAGCCCATTTTTTTGAAGATGTACACTCGCGTGCATAAAAAGTGTAATCACTAGATTGCACCATTGTTTTTCCCTCCGTAACATTATCATATGCAGCTACAGTGTTGATTATTGATATTTTATAGCTAAATTGTATAGCTGTTTAAAAGATTGCTTGGGTGTTATGAAATGGAGATAATTCAGATAAGCGTAGCAGGTTTGGAGCTAGAGGATGTCATCCGAGTTGTTGTTGTTGTCCTGTATTGTAGCGTCTCTTAAGGTCGAGTTGGTAGAAGTGGTTGTCTACAAGTTGCGGTGAATTCCCGCATGGCATGGTAGCTCTTTTGGTATACCTGCTTCGTATATCCGACTTTTAATTCACCAATTGTTGATGAACAGGTCGTCTCCTTAGCTCGGTGGTAGCGCAGCTGCCTACCAAGCGGGAGACCTGGGTTCGATCCCCAGTACCGGCGTGGGGATTTTTCCCTCGCTGGGAGACCTGGACCGGGGTTTACTCAGCCTCGTGAGGTCCCTGGGGGGCCAATTGAGGAGCTACTTGATGGAGAAGTAGCGGCTCCAGGTCGTGAGGACCGCATTAACCGGCCGGGAGGGGCTCGAGGCGCTGACCACGTTTCACCCTCCATCACTGCACCCCATCCATGACGTCTGTAGTGGACCGAGATGGGGGACGCAGCGGCCGGGCGGTAGGCCAAGGCTCCCCGTGAGCTGTCGTGCCATGGAGTTATGTTAATTGTTGATGAACGTGAGGATGATTTTGCAAGTGCTCGGTTACTTCTTTTTATTTATGCTCGATACAGAATTAGGTGTCTACCTGCTAGCCGGCGAGTACGAATTTTCTTCTCCCCTTGCTTGCTGAACAGAAAGAAAAGAAATAACTGATTCAATAACTGGACTGTTGAATTCAGTTTGATTTTTGTTCACGCTGGTTGACGCTTATGCTTTATTGTTAGTAGATTACCATAATTAAATTCAATAGACCATTTACTTGCGAATTCAATGTGCTTTTGATTCAAATGTCACAAAAACATAGCACAATATTATTTCCTTTTTGTGCTATCGATTGATAACATTACCATTACAAGCACGTCTTCTCTCAGACGCTCTCATCTGACAAAAATTATCATTACATTTTTACTTCTATTGTACATATTTTATTCGTCACTAGACTGTACAAAGCTATTAAATGTTATATTAAGGGGAGTTTTTTCCATTTACATGCTTTAATTGCACATGAAAAATTTGAATCTCCCGCTCATTTTGGTATAACTTTGTAAACCGTTTAAAAAATTGTTGAAAATAATCCTGCGTAGTAGTTTTTTTCTTATTTTTTTATTTTTAAGAATATTTTGGTACACTCACTTAGTAAGACATCCATAACTTTGTAGATATTAGTGTTAGAGAAGAGATATTTGTGTCTCTCTGAATGCACTTCAGGCCCGCCTCGTGAAGAATTATACTGGTCGGTGGAGTCAGATCTTACGGACGAAAAAAATAAATATAGGGTAATGGGACACATTTTGTGCACATTAATATATACAAAGCTATTTGTCAATAAAAGTTGTTCACACACAGCTAAGTTACGTAGTTTAAGATAACAAATGCAAAATTTTGGCACGGAATTTAACAAGCTATACTTATGCTACGCTTAAATTAAATTTGCGGGCACATCTCTTGTTAGTGAAAGATTTTGACGTAAACCCGACTCAATAATTGCTTCGGTGTGTGTGTGTGTGTGTGTGTGTGTGTGTGTGTGTGTGTGTGTGTGTGTGTGAGAGAGAGAGAGAGAGAGAGAGAGAGAGAGGGAGAGGGAAATTAATCTAGCTTGTTATAATTTGGTAGCTGTATACAATAGGTATCGTGTTAGACAGCCTAATGAGCATTTCCTTTAAGCTCTAAGCAACATCTCGACTGTGCGTATGTTATTGTTCAGCCGAGTTTCCTAAGTGCGATTGTGCGGTAGCAAGTTAAACGTATCTTCTGTAGGTACTTCCAATTTCCTCTGTTATCTCTAAAACAACACTTTATCAGTAACCAATTGTACAAAAAGGCTAATGATCGTCACCTGTATTCAGCTCCTGGAATTATTTGATAGATTTCACTGGGTCTGCAGTTTTTGAGGACTCCCGAGTATAATGTGTTTAGAAACTAGTTCATGTTGATTGGTACATGAAACTATGCGAAGATATCTAAAAAAATCTGATGTGTTACACTCACATTACTTTCTCTACCTACTCTACAAACTTCTTACGAAAGAGAATTCTTCTTTCAAAACCATGCTAATCGAGATAAACATTAGCAGAAATAGTCCAATTACTTGCTTCCTTGTAAGTAGAAGCGAAATAAGGGAGTATCATAGGTTAAAGTGAAGTCAAAAGCTGGTTACTAGGTGACTGAAGTTCCTTTGACTGTATGGACACGAGTTGATAAATTCCTGTAAGAGAGAAGTACAAGTTTTTCAAAGCTGAAACCAAAAGCAAGGAATATCTCCTCGAAAAAATTTTATATAGCATAAGTTGTGTGCTTTAATGTGCTCTACATTTTTTTTCTGTTAAGTTTTTGTCCATTTCTTACGGTTTAGCAATTATGCAAAATTCTTCCAGTAGTCTTCTGAGGCTATTCCCAGAAAATTCAAGATATACATACTATTTGTCAGCTAAATATCCTTTAATGTACAATATTTTAATCAAAATCATTAGAGCCGTTTTTGAGAAAATCAAAATTTTCGAAAAAAGTTCCATGTAAAGGGTAGTTGGGGTAGGGGGATCTTCTTGAAAATCTTCGTATCGTATCCTTGGAAGATATGAAACTTAAATACCCAGTTAGGTATTTAACGGTATTTTCGTTTTTGAACTATGCTGTCCACAGACACACACACCACGCACACACGGACCTTTTTCCAAAAATACTTTTTTTGAATTCAGAGGGACCCAAAACATGTATTTCCGGTGAAATCTCGGATTCGAATTTTTTGGATGCATACAATACCTTCTCTATCCCTATGTATATTGTACATATGGGGCTAGAGAAAGTAAAAATCTCTATTCTAAAATAACCCTTTAATGTAAACATTTTACTTTTTACAAATGGAGTAAAATATATTTTTAAATTTATAAACTGACTAACGTGAATAATCTACATTTTTACCCTATAATATATTTAATATTGTCAAACGTTTGATATTTTTAAACAGCTGACGACTCTTTAAAAACGAATCAAATCATTTTAACTGATGAAGTTCTCGTAACATTTAAAACATCAATTTCTCCTTTTCAAATTATTGACCATGCACCATCTCCTTGTTTAACTTATGCAGTTATTTTGCTCTTTTGAAACGACACCGCAGATGCTTATTTTGAAAATGAATGTCAGTTTTTGACAGTGGATATAAACAAAATTATGCTCAAAATACAGGTCATATATGTTCTACATGGCTCAATGTTACGTAAATATCGATGCATATTATGCATATTTGTTTATAAACTCACATATATACTCGTGTGTTTCGGAGACACTGGTGCCTCCGAAACGGAAGATAGATGAACAAATCGTAGACCCGGCAGCAAGCAGTAGATGTCCTATCCATTAGTTAGAAGAGCCGCTTGGCAACGGTAGTACATCAGCTATTATGTGATGCACAGCAGACGTTTCACCTACCAAAGCTAACGGAGGTATTTAATTCTCTTCAGGATTTTCATACTTAACAGATCCTTGTGTGCTTGTAGTCAATACAAAATGAGCAATGGCGGCTTTGTATACATAAATCACCGCAATACTTCTCATCTCGATGGATTGTAGGCTGTGTCAACATCGTTATCCTAACGGGAGTCACCCCTTCCAAACCAGCTTCCATTATTCCCAACAAACATACATCGTTCATGGGTAATATACACCACAGCATCAGTAACAAGGTGATACAGAAAATGTAGCGCCGCTAATTTAAAGATACTCATTTGTTTACAGTAGAAGCTCTTGAATCCCTCATTTTACGGTTTGGCATATGATGTCATCCGGCACCGATTGAGCTGCGCACATTTGGAACTTTTTCGGCGGTCCAATTAAGGTATTAGATTTGGCACAGCATACTTTTACATTATATATGGTTCCCTGCGATCGAACCAGCGCCCTCTTGGAGACCCATGGCATCATCGTGCTACTTGGAGATGAAGGCTAAAATAATTGTTGCTTCTAAATCGCAATAAAAACTGAAAAAACGGCAGTGTGCCAGTTTGACATTAAAATATAACATTTAAATTTAATGTTACTTTAAAGGTAGCAGAAATGAGGTTTCTAAGAAGAGTTAAAGAATGCATCAGACGATATTTCATAACTAATTAAAGAATTCGAGAGGAATTAGACATATATAAATTACAAGATAAAATATAAGGAAAACAGAACTGGAAGGAACATATGAACAGAATGAGTGAAGAAAGAATACCAGTTTTAATAAGAAGATATAATCTTCATGGAGAAAATGCAGGGCAGTCTAGAATTTGATGGGAGTATTTGTTTGAATGCGAAGACGGAATAGGGAGAAATGTCTAATCCCTGAAGTGAAGACGATGTTACCTTTCGACAGGTTGCAATATTTTGGGAGAGGTAAAGAATGCTCTCTAATAGCTAGAATTATACTCGGGAAATAGAGGTAGTCACGCTGGGGTGGATGGATACCAACATAAACTGCTCCATTCCTTTATGGGCCGCATTTTACCTTTAACACAAGTGAAACTAGGGTTTTGGTAGTAAGCATTCTGGATATTAAAGGTCTGTATCTCAGGTTATTTTGATCCATCCTTCTCCATGTCAGCAAGTTTAAACACACCTTTCATCATTCCTCCCACCCTCAACTTTGCGATGGTGGATCTCGTATATTTTATTTCCGCAATAGTTGCTAACTTGTTATTTTGCAGTTTGTATAAACTCGAGGTAAAACATCTGCGTGCGCGAATATCAAAGTTAAGCAGAGGAAAAGTCAGAAGGAGAAGAAGAAATGAGACAGCAGAAGCAGATATGTTCACTGACGCGAAAACAGAGGTTGTAACCTTTGCACCATCGCGAGGGACGCCGAGAAAAATGAGGTGTGGAGAGGAACTTTTTTACAACTGTCAACAAAGAAACATCGTGTGTGTATTTATCTGGCTCAACTTGAAAAATACTTTCCAAAGCATACCTAAGTTGGTTTTAGTTAGCAACTTTGGAAGCTGGATAAAGTTTGCATCCAAAGTTTCCACGAGTGCAAATGAATGTCCTTGTAAAATTGCTGTGCGCCAACAAAATGTACAAGCAGCTGAATTCGCCAACTTCGGCTACACAAAATGTAGCTTCATTAGTCAGCTTTGAGAAAGGCTACAAAATAGACGTTTTTCTTCTACCTGCAGTATAAATCAGAAGCAACAAATATATGTACTACATTCACACGAGTTTTTCTTCCTACTATATTTATTGCTTTACTACCGTAGTAAACAGGGAGAAATATTGTATTCAACCCAAAAGTTCGATACCAGGGTTTCACCGGAAGTACACTTTTTGAGACCCGCTGAATTAAAAATAAATTATAAAGAGGTCCATATGTGTCTGCCTGAGTGCACACATGGGAAAGGTATAACTTAAACACCAAACAAGGTGTTCGAGTTCAGTATCTTTAACGAATGTGACAAAAATGTTCAGGAAAACCCCCCACGCCAAATAAGCTTTTATATGGAAAGTTTATTCTGGAATTTTAGATTACCTTAAAAGTGGTTTTAACAATTTGATTAAAATATTATTTAAAACTCAAATAAAATGTTTACTTTTAATTTTATAGACACTCCTATGTAACTTTCTTCAAACCTGGCGGAGGACGATGGATTTTTTCGGGCGTAAAAATCCTTAGCATCGCTTCCTTCGGAAGGGAAGTAAAGCCGCTAGTCCCGAGTAGATTTACGTACGAAAAGGAACCTCCATCCTGATAGAGAGAGAGAGTTCTGAGCAAAATTAAGCGGTCTGTAACACCCACTGTAGAATAGGATGTCGAGAACAACAGCAGTTAAAGGGCGACCATAAATAAAATTTACATGCTTCATTCCAATTGATTTTTGCATAACAGGAAAACTACAAGAGATATATAGAAATGTAGTATACATAATGTACATCTCGTTAAAATATATAATTTATTTAAAATACATTTTTGTGTGGTCCTTGTGGTCCAAGATAGGCCTTGTTTTTGGTGTAAATTTCCAACATTTGCTCTTTATTTTCAAATGAGAAGTCCTGATTCGTTTTCATTTTTCATTCATGAAACGAGAACGGAATTTCAAAACTATCATAATTACAATGTACATACTTGGACGTCCATTACTGACACTTGTTCCAGACGTCTGCAAACCTGCTAGAAGATGAGAATAAAAATTGTCGAAATGTGTCCAGGCCACTAGCATCAAAATTAGTGCCAATAATGGACGTCCAAGCTTGTACAACATAACTTCACTGTATATAATAACTTTTATTATCAATTTTATAAATATGGTCACAAGCTATCGCTTTAGCTTAGTATTATTAATCTTTGTTACTAAATTAAAATACCTAAAAATCATGTCTGTTTATGTTTATATCGATTAACATGAAATAGATAAGAACAACATTTCTATAAGAAAAGTTATTGCAGAATAGGAGTAAAAAGTCATTTAAATGTGTATCAAACTGTTCTTATAAATCATTACGCACTTAAAATAAGGAAAGAACTTACATAAGTAGGTAGAAAAGGTAATGTATTCCACCAGAAAATTGAGATTTCACCGAAAATAAGTATTTTGAGACCCCCTGAATCCATAAGCATTTTTAGAATAATAACCATTCTGTGTGTGTGTGTGTGTGTGTGTGTGTGTGTGTGTGTGTGTGTGTGTGTGTGTGGTCCAAGGATATGAAGATTTCAAGTAAATCTCCTACTTTATACATTTTTTTTTAATTTTGTTTTCTCAAAAGTGACTAATAATTTAGACTGAAATGCCAGATATTAAAGATGTGTATAGGACAAATGTAAAGTAAATCTTGAATTTACTGCTAATAACCTCTGAAGTCCTCTTTATTTTGGATGACTTTTGCATAGCTGATAAACTGTAGGAGTTAGACAATACTTACTAAAGAATTAAATCTTGTCAAATACACAATTTATGCTGTATGCGTTTTTCTTATGTGGCTAACGATTTTAGAGATACTTTTTATTGGTTTCAGTTTTAAAATACTTTTCTCAAACGGAACTTGTCACCGTTTCTTTAGCTTCACCCTTAGCTATGCAAACAGAAGCAAGTTTCAACGGCAATCCCACAGCGACATCTTTTAAAATATGTCAGTTCAGCCTATGTATTCCATTAGTTCAGCACTAGTTGTAAGGAACTGAGTAACAAAACTATTTGTATTAATTTTTATCTCGATTAGTATGAAGTAGATAAAAGGGCAAGTTTTGTTTGAAGGTTTACAGTAAAAGTAGAGAAAAAATCATATAATGAGATTATTTCATGTTCTATTTTTTTATGAAATAAAATATTTCATAAAGATTGGTTTTTAAAAGAATCAAGAATAATTAAGATGAGGATGCAATAGCTTGAATTAAAAAGCATTTTTATGAAGCTTCGAATGGGACACCAGATTTTTCAGGGTTACAAAGATATAACTTCATAATGTAATTTAATAAAAACCAGGTTTCAAAATTTCCAAAATATCCCTTTAAAATATAAAGTGAATTGTGTCCAGCAAGGCGAGCAGTGTGTTGTAAAGTATTAACCATTTTCCATATATTCTTCTTTGGCTATTTAATTTCGTCCACATTTTAAACAGCACATTGTCAGATTCCTTCGCAGTAACCCGAGTGTTTCGCATTGATGTCTGGGTTGGATTCCCGGTGGCCTACTACCATGGGTTTTTCGTGGTTTTCCCTGAGTGGCAAGGGTAATGCTGAGGTAGTACTCTACCACAAATTTATCTTCTCCATTTTCTCTCATTTCATTTTTCTCTTCCAAATTTCAGGTTGATTCTGGGTCCTAGTAACGGTCAGTATCGGGCAGATGGTACAGAAGTTTGTGCATTTAAAGTTCTTATCGACCTTGCCAGATGACAGCCTTTTGAGTTTCTACTGTTGAGCCCAGTTTCCAATGTCCCGCTAGAGGAAGTCTTATCGACCTTGTCAGATGCCAGCCTTTGAGTTTCCACTGTTGAGCCCAGTTTCCAATGTCCCGCTAGAGGAAGTCTTATCGACCTTGTCAGATGCCAGCCTTTGAGTTTCCACTGTTGAGCCCAGTTTCCAATGTCCCGCTAGAGGAAGCCTTATCGACCTTGTCAGATGACAGCCTTTGAGTTTCCACTGTTGAGCCCAGTTTCCAATGTCCCGCTAGAGGAAGTCTTATCGACCTTGCCAGATGCCAGCCTTTGAGTTTCCACTGTTGAGCCCAGGTTCCAATGTCCCGCTAGAGGAAGTCTTATCGACCTTGCTAGATGACAGCCTTTTGAGTTTCCACTGTTGAGCCCAGTTTCCAATGTCCCGCTAGAGGAAGTCTTATCGACCTTGCCAGATGACAGCCTTTGAGTTTCCATTGTTGAGCCCAGTTTCCAATGTCCCGCTAGAGGAAGTCTTATCGACCTTGCTAGATGACAGCCTTTGAGTTTCCATTGTTGAGCCCAGTTTCCAATGTCCCGCTAGAGGAAGTCTTATCGACCTTGTCAGATGCCAGCCTTTGAGTTTCCACTGTTGAGCCCAGTTTCCAATGTCCCGCTAGAGGAAGTCTTATCGACCTTGTCAGATGCCAGCCTTTGAGTTTCCACTGTTGAGCCCAGTTTCCAATGTCCCGCTAGAGGAAGTCTTATCGACCTTGCTAGATGACAGCCTTTGAGTTTCCACTGTTGAGCCCAGTTTCCAATGTCCCGCTAGAGGAAGTCTTATCGACCTTGTCAGATGCCAGCCTTTGAGTTTCCACTGTTAAGCCCAGTTTCCAATGTCCCGCTAGAGGAAGTCTTATCGACCTTGTCAGATGCCAGCCTTTGAGTTTCCACTGTTGAGCCCAGTTTCCAATGTCCCGCTAGAGGAAGTCTTTGCGTACTCTCCGGTACACTGAAGAACGCTTCTTAGCAAACTTCCCCTTGCCGGGAGGTCGTATCTGAACATTTTATTGAACTCTGGGACATCTCTGTTGGAAGCGCCGAAATGCTTTTGGATTACATGTCTCATCAATTCTTTGAATATCTGTTCAAGGGATGTGACATTTTAAAATAGCTTTACTTAGCTTATTAGCTTCAATGTTCTCTTATGTTAGAAAACTGAACTTCCTAATCTTCGGGCAAGAAGAGGAGAGCTCGCTGAGAAGTGTGGAGGGGTAATGAGACGAGAGGAAAGGCGATGTCATCGACAAAAAGATTTCGATTTGGTTTCCTTTTCTTCTTTTTTCTTGCTTAAGTTCCGTTGTAGATTTTGCTAGGTCAGACGTAATTGAGTTTGCGGACTCTACGATATGCAACACCATGGTTAGCAGAATACTGTGACCTAGCTTGTTTTCTTTTGTTTTTTATTTTGACATTATTGTTTTAACTTAGCAAATTGAATTTCTGTTGCATATATGTTAACTACCACACTAACCTCAGTATGTTCAAAGCGACCCTAGGATTTGATATCTCCCATGCCGAAGCATTCTCAACGTTGCTGATTTTCTCAAAACTGGCTCCATTTTGGCAAGAACTACAAATTATATTTTTATTTCTGGTGAAGTCCTATATATTTATTATTCAAAATCCCTAAGTGTTGGACTGCCAAATCACAAGGTTTAGTATTAAGAATCTGTATTAACATGTTCAAAAAGCAGTTAAAATAATGTCATATATAGATTAAAAATACAGAAATGAACAGTTTTAGAAGAGTTAGATGTTGCACAAACGATGTCTTAGAATAAATAAGGATATGTTTAGAGCAGCTAAAGCCTTTCTTTCGGGTGGTATTTTTCCGACCATTTAATGTCCAAAATTGAGCAGAAAACTTTGTGAAAAGCCCATTTGCTCCGTTCTATAATACTTGCAGGTTGATACTATCCAGGCCATATTTCTGTCTATAATATAGGATAGCAAGCTGAGAGTTATCTAGCTTTTCTCTTCATTCGGAAATAATTTGTAGAATTTTTTTTGGCATGTAAACCACAGACACTTGTACACAAAAAGTATACATAGATATATTTTATAGCTTTTTTGTGGCATCAACTATCCATTGCAATTGACATCCATTATTATTGGTTTGAATTTTTACTTTCTATACTCTTACTATGTACATAGTGTTTAGAGAAGGTATTGCACTCCACCCAAAAATTCCATACCGAGATTTCACCGAAAATATATGTTTTAGGCTCCCCTATGTAAAAAAAAAACATTTTCACAAAAAGATCCGTGTGTGTGTGTGTGTGTATGTGTGTCTGTGTGTGTGTGTCCTTGAACACGATAACGCAAAACGAAAAGGCGATAAAATACCAAACTTGGTATTTAAGTTTAGCATCTTCCAGGGATGCGACACGAAGATTTTGAGAAAAATCCCCCCACTCCAAACTATCCTTTACATGGTACTTTTTCGAAGCTTTCGATTTTCTTAAAAATGGCCCTAACGATTTTGATTAAAATATCATACATTAAAAACATTTACCTGACAAATAAAATGCATATCTTGAATTTTCTGGGAATAACCACTAAAGTGTAATTTATTGTGGATGAATTTTATGGAATTTTGAATAAACGCTAAACGGTAAGAAATGGGCAAAAACTTAGTACACAAAATATATAGAGCACGTTAAAACATACAATTTATGTTATATACATTTTTTGTGGAGTTCAGATATTCCTTGTTTTAGGTTTCTGCTATGAAAAAATTCTACTTTTCTCATACAGAAATTTGTCAGTTGTTGTCCATACAAACAAAGAAACTTCAGTCACATAACACCCAACTTTTGACTATCAGTTTAACCTATGGTACCCCTTATTTCACTTCTACTTACAAGGAAGCAAGTAATGAGACTATTTCTGCTAATTTTTCTGATTAGCATGAAGTGAATAGAAGTATAAGCTTTTTATGAATAATTTGTTGCAGAGATGTAGAAAAAGTCATGTGAATGGTACACATCAGATTTTTCAGAAACATTTTGGAATCTTTAGGTCAGCTTAGGGAATCTCGTGACTATTGACTAGGGTTCCTATATCCGTTTTGTACTACAACTAAATGCATTATAACCTAATTATTTAAATTTCAAAGGTTTAACTCAACCAAAATGAAGTAGATACGAGGGCCGTTTTTTCCACCTCCGATAGCCTATAAATAAAAGAAAAGTTCATAGGAAACAACTAATTTATTACTAAAAGTTTTGTACACTTATGGTTACTTTTCAGCATAATCACAGAAAATATTGAGATATTTATCGTACCTGTGCACAAGCTTTACAATACCCCCTTCAAAATATGTTGCAGTCAATGGTTTCAAATGAGCATTGCCGTTGTTTTGAAGATTTTCGTACTTGACGACGTTTGCGGAGAGCCATTCAAAACAAAAGAAGAGGAATGCTGACTTCAGGAATTGTGTTGATCCATGACAACGCTCGTCCACACACTGCTGCCACAACCCATCGGGTCCTTGAACAATTTCAATGGGACATTGTCGATCATCCGCCGTACAGTCCTGACCTGGCACCCAGCGACTTTCACCTTTTCCCTGAACTGAAGACGTGGCAAGGAGGGCAGCACTTTCAAACCATCGCAGACCTTCCAAACAACGTCAATTCTCCTTTGAAATCATTTTTTTGAAGCGGGTATTGCAAAGCTTGTGCACAGGTACAATAAACCTGTCAATATTTTCGGTGATTATGTTGAAAAGTAACCATAAGTGTACAAAACTTTCAGTAAGAAAATAATTGTATTCTATGAACTTAACTTTTATTTATAGCTTATCGGAGGTTTGGAAAAAAGAAAGAAAAAAAAAGGAAAAATTATCCTCGTAGAATAACCAAATTTCGTTAGAAAGGACGTAGAGGTTTATAAAAACCTTATGTGTTCCATTCGCATGACTTTCTGTACATCTCTGCAACAAATTATTGTTAAAAGGCTTATGCTTCTATTTACTTCATGCTAATTGTGAAAAATTAGCAGAAATAGTATTATTACTTGTTTGTTAGTAGTTAAAGTGGTAGTTAAAAGCTGGTTTCTATGTGACTGAAGTTCCCTTTTTTGCATGGACAGGAGTTGACAAATTCCTGTATGAGAAAAGTATGTTTTTTAAAGGTGAAACCAATAACAAGGAATATCTCAAAAACGATCTACTTCACGAAAAAAATGTATATGACATAAATTGTGTGTTTTATCGTGATCTACATTTTTTGTGTAGTATGTTTCTGTGTATCTCTTACGGTTTAGCAGTTATGCAAAATTTCGTCAAATTCAACCAGAATAAAGTAGTCTTAGGAGGTTTTTCTCAGATAATTCACGATATACATTTTATTTGTCAGGTAAATGTATTTAATATATGATATTTTAATCAAAATAGAGCCATTTTTAAAAGAATCAAAATTTTAGAAAGAAAGTTCCATGTAAAGGGTAGTTTGGGGCGGGGGGATTTTTCTCAAAATCTTAGTGTCGCATCCCTGTGAGATACTAAATTTATGTACCAAGTTTGGTTATTTACCGACTTTTAGTTTTTGAGTTATCGTGTTTACAGTCACACGGACACACACTACCACCCACACAGAACTTTTTTTCTGAAAATGCTCCCCCCCCTTTTTGGATACAGGGGACCCTAAAGTATATATTTCCCTTGAAATCACGGCAGATATCGAGCGGGATAGCTAGGCGGGTTCGTTGGGAAGTGCAAGTTCGATCTCTGTGGTCGGTCTACGTGACGATGGGTCTTATCGGGGTTTTCCCCGTATCGCTAGGCGAACCTGGTTTTTTCTATTCCCCGAATTTCCTGTCCCTCCATTTCGTTTCTATCATAATATTCATCCCGTTGGCTTTTTAGTAATGAAAAGATGACGCTCGGTGCGGCGTGACAGGAGGAAAGGGACGATCATTGTGACTCTCTCCGTCCTCCAATTTCAAATAGTTGTCGGAATGAGAACGTCCCTGGCCAGGGTTGGATTCTTGCGGGAACTAGGTGTATGGTCTATCTATCGCGGTGCTTCAATGTGAAAACTTCAGGGACCCTATTATTGCTATTGTTCCGACCGCCCAGTGCATCCTTTCACCTCATCCCTCCCAGTGGCGACCCTCGTGGGTCATAAGTACAATAACCACCTTGGTTTGGCGCCAAGTCATCTTAGATTTTGTGTACTACGTGTAGTAACCAGGGAAAGTGTTCCATTCCACCCAAAAACTTGATGTCGATATTTTACCAGAAATATAATTGAATCCAAGAAAAGCATTTTTGGGAAAAAAAAGTCTATCCGTTTGTGTGTGCCAGTGAACAGCATCAGTCAAAATTAATAGTATATTAAATACCAAACTTAAGTCTACCATTTACTTGAACATTTTTTTCTCAAAATTGATTCCTACGGTTTTGATTAAAATACATGTTTATGACATTTTCATTATAAACGAAATGCATACCTTGAATTTACTGGGTATAGCCTCTCAAATTCTCTTCGCTCTGGATAACATTCGCATAATTGGTATACCGTAAGAGATACGCAAAATCTTACTACACAGAATTTGTAGATCTCGTTAAATCACGTAATTTGTCTTTGATATATTTTTTTCATGGAATTGACTAATTCCGAAATATTATTTGTTATGGATTTACATTTTTCAATAATTATATTTAAATGGGAGACATTCATATTCTTTTTAACTAACGCTTTAGCCTAGTTATTTCCCCAATTTCTGTTTTATCTGTAGAGAACCGAGTAATAAGTGTTTATCCCGATTAGCATGAATTAGAAGCATAAGCTTACCCAATAATATTTTGTTAAAGAATAGAGACTAAGCTCAGAATGTGTCAGAACCTTTTGATATGGAGTTCTATATATGAATGTTGACGGAGATTATGCGTAAGGTAAGCAGTGGGAAAGAACTCCACGAAATGAGATTTTATTTCCTTCATCCATTTTAATGAGGCTTTATTTTTACTTTTATTTAAGTTACATTTTGTAGCTATGTGTCACTTTTATTGCTTGCTACACAGCGTTGGAAAACTGTCAAAAGGAACGACAAAACAGAATGCCACGTCATGGGATTTGACTTGGAAGCCTATATGTACCTATTGAGCCGATTCGTTCAATGATTTCTATTGAATTGAATATTGATTTTTAGTTCAACAACGAAGCATGCCTTCTGTTATCGCTAGATATGACAAAGCTTAATATTCTTTAATGATAAATGCATAGTTCGATTTTGCCAGGCTTTCTATTAAAGCGAAAAGAATTAATAACATATTTTTGGTAACAAAGAACAACTACTTACCAATGAAAATATTTTATTTATTACTAATATCTGTAAAGAACGAACGTACTAAAATGTTATGCTTTATTCTTCTGTATTCACTATAAACATTCTCAGTTACACAAACTACAACTACAAATGTAGTTTTATAGCTGAAGGAGGGATACTTACATGCGGCCCGGTAAAAGTGCTACGTAAGTTTTGGGGTATTTACAACACACAGAAATAATTCTACTATAGGATAGTTAGAATAAGGCTTAAAAATTCAATGCCATGGCCCGAATTTGAACCACGGACTTCCGGTCTCTAGCCACTTACAACATGCCGGCACGGTATTAAATTTCTCAGCTGACTCGCACGTTTCCCGATAAACCACAAGATGATCTAAAATTATTTTGAGATGACATACCCCAATGGCAACTTTTCTTCAAGTACTTGGAGTCCAGCATTCATAGTATAGCCAACTATTATGGTCAATTAATACTGAGTTAATTTTAAATTTTAAAACTATGGGCACCGACCTTGAAAGCTTACATATATAATTTGATTTAATGTTTTTTCATACAAGCTGTGTATAGGACAGGAGATAGATAGAATTTTAAAAATAAACTAAAAGTATTGTTAAAAAAACCAATGTTTTGATTTGTTATTAAAAGTTAAAGTTTGGAGTTTGAACTCTCTTTTTGGGGGGGGGGGGGGGCGGGGAACGGTCTGAATCTGTGTATCTTGTTTTTTCACACGACTTGTGTGAAAAAACAATAAAATAATTCTGTATTTTCTCAACTGTAGGTAGAAAACGTTTATTGTTCATTTCTATTATGAATAAAAGGTAAGTGAAGCTACCTGGCAAGTTATAAACATCTGGTGTTCCATTCACATGGATAACTTTAAATAAATTATTCATAAAAACGTACTGTTCTATGTACTATCTGCTAATCGAGATAAACATTAGCAGAAATGGTCTTATTACTTAGTTCCTTTTAAGTACCTAGAAGTAAACAAGGCTAAAGTGTGACAGTTAATATTTTAAAAAGCTGGTTGCTGTGTGTTTGAAAATTTTTCTCTTTTCATGGTCAGCAGTTCATAAATTCCCTTATGCGTAAATACTTTTGAAACTGAAACAAATTAGAAGGCATATCTCCAAAACGGTGACTATACAAAAGTGATATATATATAAATAAAGTAGTACCTTTTGTCTATCTCTTATGCATTAACTGTTATGAAACATTATTCAGTATGAAGAGGACTACAGAAAAGTCTACATATACATTTTATTTGCCATATAATTATCTCTAATGTATGAATTTCAATCAAAAGCGTTACTGCCATTTTTGAGAAAATTAAATATTTCTAAATTTTTCCATGTAAAAGATAGTTTTGGGTGTGGGGAATTTCTTTGAAATCTTCGTGTCACATCCTTGGAAGATACCGAACTTAAATATCAATTTTGGTATTAACCGACACGGAAGCACGCGAACGGGGATCTTTTTCTGAAGCGCCTCATTTATTCAGGGAACCTTAAAACTGTATTACAGTGAAATTCTGGTATCGAATGTTTGGGTGGAACGGAACACTTTATCTAATCTATGTAATATATACATTCTCTCAAGAAAGTACCGGGAATTGATTATTTAAAAATCCTGTTTAAAAGGGGATTCAAAATTAATGTTGTCAATAAGTTGGTACAACTTTCCTCTATACACACGCGGAGTTTGAACGTCATCTGTCATCTAGTTTGTTTACAGTACGCCATTTTGTTAGTTCATCTCAAAGGTGATTTGCGATTTTACGATGGATACGAATATTGAACAAAGAATCTATCTCAAATTTTGCATTGAAAATTGTATTTCGTGTGGCGAATCGCTGAAAATGTTACAGAGGGCTTACAGTGAATCGACTTTATCAAAAACACGTGCATATGAGTGGTAGAGTGCATTCAAAAGCGGTCGAAGTGTGATGGAAGATTTGCCTCGCTCTGGTCGGCCATCAACGGTTTCAACTGAACTGAACATCGCTAAAGTGAAGAACATGGTGTCTGAAAATGTGTCATTTAGGTCTGAGAAAGATTGTCTCTGAACTTTCTGTGTCTACGAATCGATTCGTACCATTTTAAACGATTATTTGGGCATGGCACGCGTCGCAACTTGGTTAACTCTGAAAGACTTTAATTTTCTATAAAAACTCAATCGCATAAGGATTGCTGAAGACATGCTAGAGCGAGCCAGTTCCGACCCCACATTCATGAAACGCATTGTAACTGGTGACGAGACGTGGGTTTACGAGTTTGACACTCAAACCAGTCAACAAGCTTCCGAATGGCGCTTTCCAACTGAACCGAAACCTAAAAGGACACGTCAAACTCAATCAAAACTGAAGGTTATGTTGAGTTTTTTTCGATTATCGCGGTGTCGTGCACTCAGAGTTCTTGCCAGAAGGTCAGAGGGTATAAAAAGACTTATCTGAGCGTTATGCGGCTTTTGAGAGAACAAATACGGCGAAAAAGGCCAGATTTCTGGAAAGACAACTCGTGGATTCTGCACCACGATAACGTACCAGCTCACAGGGCTATTATTGTGAACGAATTTCAGGCCAAAAAATCAACAAAATACCATCGAACAACCACTGTATTCACCTGATCTGGCTCCTGCCGATTTCTTTCTCTTCCCAAAACTTAAGTTACCACTTCGAGGCACCCGTTTTCAGTTGATAGAAGGCAAAGGAAAATTCCCGGCGACAATTGACATCCGATTCCTAAAAGTGCCTACAAAAAAATGTTTTGATGATTGGATTATTCGTTGGCATAAATGTATAATTTCAGAAGAGGCCTACTTTGAAGGCAATAAAATAAAATTGGATGAGTAATTCATTTTTGGGTCTTATTGGCAAATAATTCCCGCAACTTTCTTGACACAGTAGTACTAAGTACAGATAGTAAAAATTCTGAATTTCCTTATATCTAATTAGAAATGATAACATAGGAATAGGCCGAGTGGTTAGAACACTCGCTTCTTACCCAGGGTTGATCTCAGGATTTATGGTTTGACAAAGCGGCGCAGGGGTGTGTTTTATCCGGGTTCTCCGGTATCCCCCCGCCATCGTATTCCATCGGTGCTGCATCTTTTTTTATTATTATTGTTTCATTTGTATAGCCCGCTTTAACTTCAATGGTCATATCGCGGCTTTGACTTGTGAAACTGTAGGTACAGAACATTAGGTTAATAAACTGTATATAACTAAATATACGTACATTTATTCTCACATTCATACTTCCAGACTCTAGGGGGGATGGGGAATAAATCTGGTTAAAGAAAAATTCTCCACTCCAGCCGGAACCTCCGCCGACCACTCGACCATGGAGGCAGCGGTGCTGCTTCTTCATTCAATGTATCATCAGTTTCACTTGCCATTGTAAAAGCGGGCGATAAACGCAACTAAAGATGTAAATAGGAGTATTTCTACAAAGAAACTATAACATAAATTATATTAACAGTTTAAACAAAGGTTCAGCGGAAGCCCGCAAGTATTCGCACTTACCGTAAATGTCCAGTGGAAAGTCAAGTTGATTTGAAAGCATATGAGGAACTTGCCGAGTTATTATCCCGGCCACGCGACTCAGCTCATATGCTCCACTAGCAGTGTTGGGCGTTCTAACGGCAATTTGTGAACGCAATTTGTCATGTCTAATCGTTGCTTGTGCCGTTATTAATCGCAGTGCCACAAGCAGGATAGGCAACTTGATCGCGGATTGGATACTCGTGCGGTATATTCACAGTTAAATAATTGGTTTAAAATATCCCTCGTTACTCTTTAAGCTACAAATATTATCGTACATTGAACAAGCTTTTTCAGATACGGATTAATCACCGGAGCTTTATTCTTTAAATTCGTCAACAATTGGCTGTCTGCAATATAACATTCTATAACTACTTTAAATGGATAAGAATAAATATACTGTGTCAGAGCCGTGTACGGCCGTTCTCACATTCGCCTTGGGGCGGAAATAGGCGGTCAACTGTGGTTCGGTCTCAGGGCTGCTACACGGTTGCTGTGCTGTGATATTTTAAACCTTTTTTTTACGGGTTTGAACTTGCCGCTGTTTAAAAAGTTGGTAACTCTTGCTGTTGGCGAAACTGTAATTAGCTAGTTGCGCCAGACTTAATTGTTAAAGCAGTTAAGGTTATTATCGGCAGCGAATTACTAATTGTACACGGTTTGTCCACGTTTTCTATTATTTCAGCTTGCTTCAGTCGGTGAGTATCAGATTCTTAACCTCCATGCTTGGATGGTAGGATGTGATAATAAATAAAATTAATTTAAGAGATTTCTTGATATATATGAACTTTTATTTGTTAAGCTTTCGAAACACTGTGATGCATTAAGGCACGCTATTTGAACAGAATTCTTTTCTATTAAACTGTCCCAAATATATGCAATATAATGTGTACTTACAAATCAATCTCTTCTTGATAAATAATACAATGCTACACTTCACACTGAATCACCGCATAAGAGATTGTCTCTTTGCCTCCTTATCCCTGGTGTATATCTCATTGACTGCGTCCCGGAAACTTATTAAAATTTTCACCTATATACAGTAATTGAAGATAAATATTTTATACATTGTAATCTGTCCGTCTTCACGAGAACGGCAGATTTTCTTATTTACATTTTGTGAAATACCAATTTATAATACATTTTATACATTCTTAATAATTTAAAAGCATTGCATTTGTGTAATTTACATGGAAATGTTCTTTTAAATAGCTAACATTTCATAAATTACATATTTGTTTAACTTTTGTTCTTATGCTTTGTTACCGGTATAAACAATTTATGGCATCCGGTATCTCGTTCATCTTTGTGATTCTTCTTCTCTCATATTACTGTTTTAACTATTTTTTTTTATAAATATGCTTTTCTAAATACAATTTGTTATATATACATTATGCACTATAATGTGTTTTATTCGTTACATAGCTTTGGCTATTTTATTTTTGTAAAAGCACGCCATTTAAGGCTATTTTCCTGCGTATCGTGTGGCGATGCCATTTTTATACACATGATTCTTTGGCTTACATTGCGAAACAATATGTTTTATAACTTTCCACCATTCTTTTAGGGCAGTATTGTTCCATTTTCTATTGATTTGGTTTACTTGGCATTAAATCCTGTGTCAGCCTTCGTATCAATGACGCGGCAGGGATGGGGGCGGTAAATACAGGAAGCGATGCGCCGGTAACCGGAAGCCTTGGATCGTTGCAACTAGCGCAGCCAGAATCTTCCACTAGCTTCGACTAACTCCCAGAAGCTTTCGTGACGTCATTCATAGCTTTATAAGGAGAAATTGCAACTCAAAATAGTGAGTTTTGAGTCAGTCTTCCACTGCAAGAGTTAGTACGCAGTGGCGTGACAAAGCCGTCATCTGTCCTTGGGTCGAAGCGTCGAGTGAACTGTTTGTAGCAATGAATGAAATATTTTAGCTGTAACTAATTTTAAATCGATAAATACATTTGTTACAATACTATTCGCTTTCTGTAATTTCTTTCATAGAATTTTTACATTATTTCATAACAAAATTTACTGTTTTTCACATTGAACATTTTGTATTTTAATAAAAATTGCCTGTGCACCTTTTCATTGATGATTGCCTTCAGTAGTTAAAAATCTTGGTTATTCGTGAATAGATTGCTTTTTTTACTTTCTCTATACGCACTATGTACACCAACAAATTCGATACCGAGATTTCACCGGAAATATATGTTTTAGGGCTCACTTTATCTAAAAAAAAAAAATTCTCGGAAAAAGATCCGTGTGTGTGTGTGTGTGTGTATGTGTGTGTGTGCATGTCTGTGAACACGATAACTCAAAAACGTAAAGTAGGTAAAATACCAAACTTGGTATTTAAGTTTAGTGTCTTCCAGGGATGCGACACGAAGATTTTGAGAAAAATCCCCCCACCCCCAACTACCCTTTACATGGAACTTTTTTCGAACATTTTGATTTTCTCAAAAATGGCTCTAACGATTTTAATTAGAATTTCGTGTATTAAAGATATTTACCTGACAAATAAAATGTATATCTTGAATTTTCTGGGAGTAGCTTCTGAAGTGTAGTTTATTCTAAATGAATTTTACTGAATTTTGAATAACTGCTAAACCGTAAGAGACGGACAAAAACTTACTTTACAAAAAATGTAGAGCACGTTAAAGCACACAATTTATGTTATATACATTTTTTTCGTGGAGCTCGTCGTTTTTGTAACATTCCTTATTTTTGGTTTCTGCTATGAAAAACTTATACATTTTTCATACAGGAATTTGTCAACTGCTGTCCATACAAACAGAGAAACTTCAGTGACATAGCAACCAGCTTTGAGACATAGCAACCTATGGTACTCCCTTATTTCACTCTACTTACAAGGAAGCAAGTAATGTAGCTAATTCTGCTAATGTTTTACTGATTAGCATGAAGTAAATAGAAATATAAACTTTTTAGGAATAATTTGCTGCAGGGATATAGAGAAAGTCATGTGAATGGTACGCATCAGATTTTTTATCTTATCAATTCAAAAGATTGCTCCATTAATATTCCTCTCTTATATTCTATCTACCATTTTATCCAATTTATAATTACTCCTGCTTTTTTGCAGCTTTTGGTGGATTTAATCAAATTTATATTCGTTAAATCTTATCTTTTTATCAATTAATCACAAGAATGAAAGGAAATTTAAGGTATTTTACAGAAAGTAAAAACTGTACAAAGCATTTTAATACGTGACGTTTACTCACCAATTTATATCGTATTTCAAACGCTTTGTTAAATACGACTCATGGTCACATGCTTGTCCAGGTGCTCAGATGTGCTCTGGACGCGGTGCCTTGTTGATCTCTTGTCCGTCCTCGGAATGGTATCTTGAAGTTAGTATCAGACTGCACGTCGCTAGAGATGCGTGTTCCTGGAGAGTGGGTCCAATCGGAGTAGTCCGCTAACCAATTGTTATCATGCGAACACGTTACCAAGTGGGTGGAATGAAGTCGTTCTGAGCGGACATACCTCCCTGGCTGAATGATTTAGGTTATAATTATGTAGGCTAGTCCGTCGGGAAGATGCAATAAATTATGAGAATACGCACAAAATATTGCTCGCATTAGTAAATTCTTCCTTGTTATACGTATTTACTAACATATTTGTGTTATGTAATATATGTTGTTGATTTTTGTTTTCTCCTAGTGTGATTATTTGAACCCTTTAAAAAAGGTATCTTAAAGCAGATTGTTTATTAATATTATATATTCTGGTAACCTCACTGAAAATATTACTTAAACTATGATTTTCGGGCAAACAAGAAGGGACGCTACTAGCTTGCAGCAAGGAAATGTTACTGGGATCAAAGCTAAATCCAAAATGTATACACGAGGAAATACTATACCAAGCTTACTTCAAACAATTACCTTGCATGATTCCGCGTGGACCTGGGATGATGCAGCAGGTTGTCTTCCTTTAAATTACCACTACACTTAAAACATTCTGTATTTTCTAAGGTACCTTGCTGAAAGAGAAAGAGGCTAATACGTTGTCTTCTCAGGTTGTTGGCCGAAAAGAGGGGCAGTATCTCTACCTCCACGCAATTTACAAGTGGATATGGCCTACTTAAAAAATAATTCAAAAATGTCAACGATTCTGCCAACCCGTGAATAATTTAAGTGTACCAGACTTGCCAATATACTTAATACAGAAGACTGCCAACATGCTACAATACACAAAATATTTAACCTTACTTTACTCTGGACAAATACAGATTTAAAAGATGGGAAAGCATAAAAGCAAATTGAAAAGGAGAGGAATTTTTGCATAAGAGATTATGCGATAGTTATTTTAAAGAAGATTCCTCCACTCCAAAATGAAGAGGTCTTCAGAAATTCCTGGGAAATGCAAGATAAACATTTTATTTGTTATGTTAATATCTTTAATATATGGTATTTCAATCAATATCTGTAGATCCATTTGAGAAAAACAAAACTTTCTAACATTTTTCCATGTAAAGTATATTTGTGTTATACTCTATGAAATTAATTATTCAAACTTTAAAATGCAGCTCATGCATCACAACTTCAAATGTTTAATCATCTTGGTGAAATATTTAAATAATTTAAACTGCTTTACACAATTCTCATTCAGAGAATCAAGAGGGTTTAGCCTCACATCTTGGGAGCATTTTCTGAAGTGGGAGATACGGAGTGTTGTCTGCGCACAAAATGGGAGGCTAACCGTACAATCCCGGTGCTAAAAAAAAGCGGAGACATTTTCGTCCCCATTTACTTGTGTTTGCTTTTGTAGTATATTGGATGCTAGGAAATGGAAGGGCAAGGAGAGAGTGGTTTTGTCCTGAATTTCACTTAAGGGATCCGGAGGTCTCTTTGCTATAGCGACAAGATTGCCGACAACACCAAGCTGATGAGATGAATCTCTTGAGGAAGCAACGGGACGCGATTTGATGGTCCCCATGATCGTCTCATCACCAGGCGACCTGCCCTACATCGGTCCGGGATATCCCTTTTAAAACGAAAAGCGCTACTGGTAGAGTTTCCTTTAAACATCTACTGCACTGTTTTGTTCACATTGTGTTATTGTTAAAATATTCCTGTAAAAATGTTGATCATTCAACACAAATTATATGTTCTGGCATTTATAAACCGCCATACATAACAATTATTTTCGTGTTCTACACCAAAATTATGTGTTATATAATATGAGTTTTAGTTTCTCAGGTAAATATGTACATAAAATAGCTAGAACATAGTATCTAGAGAAATTACTGTATTCCACCCAAAATGTAATGTCAATACTTTCCCGGAAATGTGTGTTTTGAGGTCCCCCGAGTACGGAAAGAGCAGTTTTAGAAAAAAGTCCGTTTATAGGTGTGTCTGCTCTAAAATGAAAAGACCGTTAAATACCAAACTTGTTATATAAGTTTTAGGTTCTTCCAAAGATGCAACTAGAAGTTTTTCAAAAATATTTTCCATCAGAAACTACCCTTATATGAAAATATTTTAAAATTTTTTGATTTTTTCAAACTGGCTCTAACGATTTTGATTGAAATGTCGCATATTTAGGTTATTTACATAACAATTAAAACATATTTTCAATTTTCTGGGAATGCTCTTAATACCTGAATGAGTGTTGCAGAATTTTGCATAGCGGTTAAGCCGTAAGAGATAAACAAAAACTTACTACACACAATTGCAAATCTCTACAAAACACTGAATTTACGTCATATACGTTTTTCTTGTGGAGTTGACCGTTTTCGAGATATTCCTTGTTATTGGTTTTAATTTTAAACTACCTAACTTTTCTTAGACGGGACCACGCAAAGCAAACTGCACTTCTATTGTGTTACATAGCGATCAGCTTTTAAAAATGTTGACTATGGCTTTAGCCTAATATGTTTCCTTAATTTCTTTCTATTTATAAGGAAGCAAGATATAAGATCAGTTGTGCGAATGTTTATCATGATGCAGATAACAGATTACTCTTCTGTAAGAATAATTTGCATCTGGACAGCTAGAAGATTTTTTGAATGGAACACAGATTTCTTGCTACCCATTATTCAGCAAACTTATTAAAAACATCTGGTGTATTCAGTTCACGTGATTTTCTCTGCTAAGCAAACCAACTTTCCTTACAAAAGATAAGTTCTTCTATCTACGTGAAGTAATCGAGATCAAAATAAATTGTTGTATTAGCTTCTTCTGAGTAAAAGGAATATAATGTAATACATTAGGCTAAAGCGATAGTTAAAAAGCCGCTCGTCATGTGAAACAATTATTCGATTCGCTTTGTCCGGTAGGAGTGAAACAAATTGAGAGATTAAATGAAAAATGTCCTCTCGATTTAGAAAAGTTTTAATTGCTTAGAATTAAAACAATAACAAGGAATATTTGGCAAACGATCAACTCTGCAAAAAAACATAAATTATGTGTTTTAACGAGATGCGTATTTTTGTCGTAACTTTTTTCTGTCTCTTAGGTTTACCAGTTATGCAAAATTCATAGAGAATGAATACATCTTCAGAGACTATACCCAAAAAATTCAAGAGATCGCTTTATTTGCAAAGTAAATACATTTTATATGCATATTTTAATCAAAATTATAATAGCCATTTTGGAAAAAAACCTAACGTTAAAATAAAAAAAAAAAAATATTGTCAAGTGTAGTTTGGGGTACGGGATTTTCTGAAAATCTTATATCGCATCGTTGGAAGACAAACTTAAATACCGATCTTGGTGCTTTTGAATTATGCTGTCCACAGACAGGCACCCACAGACGCGCGCGCGAGTCTCTCTCTACTTTTTTTTTATTTTAGGTTCAGGGGATAACAATTTTCGTTGAAATTTCAACATAACATTTTTGAGTATAATACAATAGGCTACTATATGCCTGGTACGTATACAGAAAGTAAAAAGCTTATTCTTCGATCTTCGATTTATTTCACGTTTATTATAATAAACACGTGTAGAAATACTTTTAATACATGCTTCCTTGTAAAAACAGCAGGTATATGGGGATTACAGTAATCGTCTAGGTGTAACATGCTGCCCTCTGATACCCAAGGTCTTGGGTTCAAACCCGGTGGAGGACGATGGATTTTTTCGGGTGTAAATATGCTTACCATGATTTCCTTCGGAAGGAATTTAAAGGCGTTGATCTGGTATCGTAGATTTACGGCTCGTAAAAACTTTGTACCCGATAGAGAGGCCTCTGTGGTAAATTAATTGGTCTGTCTAGCCCAGTATAGAAAGACACGCTCATAACCGCAGCAGTTCATAAGCGTCCAAAGAAATATTCCATTTAATTTTAATTTGGGCAATAAAGTAGGTAAAAGCATAGGTCTAATCTTTAAAGAACTGCTCATTATGTGATGACATTGGATTCAGTTCTATTAGCTTGAAAGACTCATAAAGAAAATAGAATAATCATCTTCAATTTTAGAAAATTATTAGTATAGACAAATTTAAATCAATAACACGGAGTATCTCGGAAATAGTTAACTCCACAAAAAATAATCTGATAATTTCAAGATTATATCTTTTGTGTATTAAGTTTTTGTGTATATATTAAAGTTTACCAATGATGAAAAGTCGTCCATAATGAAGAGGAATGCAGAAGCTATTCCCGGACAATTTACTTATTAGATATTATTTATGTTACCTATTGAATATCATGTGGTCTCTCGGAAGATTTCCGTATGAAATTTACGATCTAGAAGAGTGTGTGAAGTGCCTGCGAATGTCTTTCCTCAAGGCTCCGCTTGTGCTGTGGTATGTCATCATTGCGGTTGAAACTTTGGCGAATGGAAGAACAGCGGTTTGTCAACAGCAGGCCGGCAAATGTGTAGAACTTAACTTTGATGCCTTCGTATGGGTTAGATATTGCGACGGCCACACCTACTCTTCGTTATCTATGCTTAGTTTTATTATTAATTATACTCTTTATATATATTCATATATTCTCCGGCTAGTTGGGTTCTTCGGTCGAGCAAATATTTCTTAATAAAGCGTGAACAGTAAAAGAGATTATTTCAAAGGTAACATATTTGTAACTTTTAGTTTGGGTATTTTATTTTAACTATTACCAACACTATTTACAATTTATATGCCTACACTTTATAACTCTCCGAGATTCTAGCTGAAGCTGTATTATATGCGTTCACATACAAGTGAAACTTAAGAATTCGCGTAATATATTTCTTAAGTAAATAATATGTACATAGGACCGAAGTATTGTGTAGACCAACTGACTGCACTACTACCTAAAGACTTGTACAGTAAATGGGGATGAACTGTGCGAGAACTTGCGCCTCAACACCCCTGTTCTACCCGAGCATTAAAACTGTGCTCTAATGAGCTTGTCTTTCCCGCTCCCAGTAGCGTCACTTTTCTTCAGCCGATAGAAACGATCCTACTATTTCACTTAGGCTGCTAGCCCCCAGTAATTTTCCAGCAACTTTCACATTCCCACTACCCCTGTAAGAATTGCATTGTCTTTTTAACTCATGGACGTTCTTTTATACACACTTCACCTCAAATCCGGTTATTGTCCACAAAAAATTACAAAAGATTTCTCTTTTATGAACCCTAGTGTAGTTTCATCTATCTCGTCTCTTTTATAACTAAGCTTATGGTAAACTTAACTCCATAACACAAGAGACCTTGGCTTACCACCCAGCCGCTGCATCCCCATCTTGACCCGAAGGCGTCATGAATGGGGGGGGGAGGGGGAGACGTGATCAGCGCCTCGAGTCCCCCCGGGTGATTAATGCGGTCTTCTCGATCTGGATCCGCTACGTCTCAATAGAGAAGTTCCTCAATTAGAAATCCAGGGACCTCACGAGGCTGAGTGCACCCCGGACCAGGTCTTCCAGCGGGGAAGAATTCCCCACGCCGGTTCTAGGAATTGAACCTAGGTCTCCCGCTTGGCAAGCAGCCGCGCTAGCACTGAGTTAAGGAGACGACCTATGGTAACATCCTCTGACAGTAGAACTTTTCTACATTACATATATTTACTTACATTAGCTTACTTATTAAATATATACGTCTTCTTGTATGCATTAGTACTGCAAACTTATAAACATTAAAACTTGAAATGAAAAAAAATATGGCACTTTGACCATACGTACCTTAAATATTTTGACTCCAGTTCTCAGTTTGAATATGAATTCTGGAAAATGGGTACACTAATTTATAGATAACATATTGGAATTTATATTGGATATATTAATTGTATCACAGAAAAATATTCATCAGATAATTAACATAAAATCTAGACTATTTTCAAAGTGCTCAAGTCCTAGAATTCACATGAGTGCAAGGGACTAAACTACGACTGCAAACGTTTATTTTTGCTTTCCCCTTTTTCCTAGGGGCATGAAACACCTCAATAGTTGCCCCTGGGTTTTGTTCTCAAAACCAATATTCTAATTACTTACCATCGGCTTCTACCACCTTGCTTGCAGAACTGAATTTTGTGGTCATCATGCTCCGGTCAACATTTTAATGAGAGAGAGAGGGAGAGACTAGGACGTCCTGGACACACAAAGGGAGCCAAGCTTCGTGCAGCAACACGATTTACTCTGTCTTCCGTCTTATTTGCTTTGATCATGAGGCTTCACACATACCTCACTAATGCATCGGTTCCCAAAATTTGTCAGATCAAACTCAGACCTTGTGAGGAAGTCAAAGAACTTGCAGTACGGTCATGCGCAACAGCAGTAAATTTTAATTTTATTCAGCTATAATCAGCCTTAAGAAACTTAAGGGGAGTCAAAATGGAATTTTCAAAACTTTTTCCAACTTCGTATTTTAATTAAAATATATATATACATATAGAATTAATATATATATATTATATAATATATTTAACATGAAGATTTTGAGAAAAATCCCCCACCCCCAACTACCCTTTACATGGAACATTTTTCAAAAATTTTGATTTTCTCAAAAATGGCTCTAATTATTTTGATTAAAATTTCGTATATTAAAGAGATTTACCTGACAAATAAAATGTATATCTTGAATTTTCTGGGAATAGCCTCTGAAGAGTAGTTTATTCTAGATGAATTTTACTGAATTTTCAATAACTGCTAAACCGTAAGAGATGGACAAAAACTTACTCCACAAAAGATGTAGAGCACGTTAAAATACACAATTTATGTTATATAAATTTTTTTCATGGAGTTCGTCGTTTTTGAGACATTCCTTATTTTTGGTTTCTGCTATGAATAACTTGTACTTTTCTCATACAGGAATTTGTCAACTCCTATCCATATAAACAAAGGAACTTCATTGACATAGCAACCAGCTTTTGACTATCACTTTAACCTATGGTAGTCCCTTATTTCACTTCTACTTACAAGGAAGCAAGCAATAAAATTATTTCTGCTATTTTTTCTGATTAGCATAAAGTAAATAGAAGTATAAGCTTTTTAAGAGTTATTTGTTGCAGGGATATAGAGAAAGTCATGTGAATGGTACACATCAGATTTTTAGATAAAGGTCCGTTTGTATGTGTGAGTGTATGGTGCGTGTGTCAGTGTGTGTGTGTGTGGAAAAAGCATTAAATACCAAACTTGGTATTTAAATTTGTTATCTTCCAAGGATGCGACACGAATATTTTCAAGAAAACCCCCCCACCCCCAACTTCCCTTTACATGGAACTTCTTTTCGAAAATTTTTATTTTCTCCAAAACATGACTAACGATTTTGATCAAAATGTCATATATTAAATATATTTACCTGACAAATTTAATGTATAGGTTGTATTTTCTGGGAATAGTCTCTGAAGACTACTTTATTCTGGATGAATTTTACGTAATTTTGCATAACTGCTAAACCGTGAGAGATGGACAGGAACTTACCACACTAAAAATAACCGTTAAAACCACAATTTATGTTCTATTTTTTTTTTCGTGGAGCTCATTTATTTATTTACTTTATTTTTTATTATTTTTTTTTTTCCTTTTAAGATATACCTTGTTTCTGCTTTGAAAAGCTTATACTTTCTCATACAGGAGTTTGTCAACTTTTGTCCATACAAAGGAACTTCAATCACATAGCAACCAGCTTTTGACTATCACTATAACCTATGGTACTCCCTTATTTCCCTTCTACTTACAAGGAAGCAAGCAATAAGACTAACCTTTTTTCTGCATTAGCAAGGAGTAAATAGAAGAATTAGCTTTTTAAAAATAATTTGTTGCAGAAATTTATAGATAGTCATGTGAGTGGAATACATCAGACGTTTTTTTAGACCATTCTGTTAAACTCACTTGGTAAAACATCAACTAAGGTGTAAATATTAGTGTTAGAAAATTCTTTTTTTTAGTTTGATTGAAAAGTTTACTTTAGCTATTCGCAGCAATGGCATCCCGTTTAGATTTCCTTCATGTGAGAGTTCCGAAGAACCAGGAAGTTGGATTTGGAAAGTTAGGTTACATTCTTTTTAAATGTTACTTTTGAAAGAAATTTCTGATGAAGTAAAATTGTCCATACAAATGCCCACTTATCCCAAACTAATTGAAGAGATGAAATGTTTGCCGCACATTTGCACTTAGCTAAGCATCTTTCTTTTTTAACAAAAACATTTTTATGTTTATGGATTCTATATCTTTTTTTAATTTAAAAATCTTTTTCAATAAAATTTTAAGAGGTACATTAAAATCTAATCAACAGAAGCGGACGAAAAGGCGTCTAGGCGGGTTTTCTCCGGCTCCTCCGGTTTCCCCCGCTACTCATTTCACCAATTACTCCATTATCACCTTTACAATCATCAATTTCGCTTCTATTTCATTTCATTCACTTCCTTATGTTCATACCTGGCTACGGGCCGACTCCTCGTACCTGGTTCTCCAATATTGGTTTCGTGCCGTTGGCTCCCCAACAGGCTTCTGACCCCTAAGCTTGTAAGTCCCAAGAGGGTTTCAGCCTCACAAATATGGGAGAGTAGGCGGATTAGGAAACGAATAAAAATATGACAGATATATTTGTAAACTCATTTACTGTAAAGCTTAATATTTATATGTAAATATGTTTAAAAATGCATCGCGGCTCATTTTTATTAGAACAATGAATTTATTCAATAAAAGCTACTAAATAAATATAATATTATTTCTGTAATATTGCAAGCTTGAATGTTGATACACATATACTGCCGGTTATTCGTGTGAGGATTATCCGGTTTGCGGATTATCCGTGCAACCCCACCCCAAAAATGTTTTCATGTCAACAGTATTTTTTTTTTTTTTTTTTTTTTTTTCCCGTTTCTCCGCAGTGTCTTTTCAACATTTCTTTTAACCTGCTTCGTTGACACTTACACGCTGATTAACATCAGAATAAATGAATTTGCTTTTAATTTACACGGAACAGGCAGACCGATAACAATGGAAACAATGGAAATGGCACTTATTGTCACGCGACGGGTCCTTTATTGCTGTTTGCTAGAGAAAAAAAATACCTATGCACAGAAGTAGAATAAACTTTTCAACAAAGAGTACGTATTGAAAAAAACTTTTAAACGTAATATTCTTATTATTTATTATGTTTTACCTTAAAGGCATTAAACAAGGGATTTCTCGATCATTCAGAGAGTATATTGCAAAGCAAAAATCATCAGCATTATTTTGTATAACATATAAATTTCAGTAATATAATGGGCGGCACCGTGAGTTAGTGGTTAGACCGCTCGCCTCTCATTAAGGCGATCCCAAGCGCCTATATGTGGGATTCGTGGTGGATGAAGCTGCGGGTTTCCTCCGGCTCCTCCGGTTTCCCCTTCCAATTATTCCACCAATTGCTCCATTATAACCTTTCCAATCATCAATTTCGCTTCCATTCCACTTATGGCTACGGGCCGACCTTGTTCCAGGTTTTCCATTCTGTGGTTTCGTGCCGTTGGCTCCCCGACAGGCTTCTGACCCCTAGGCATTGGCTTGTAAGTCCTAAGAGGAATTCAGTCCTGCGAATATGGGGAGGGTAAATAGATCACGAAACTAATTTACGTACTGTGGATTTTCCAAATTTCACAGATGCATCGCCTTAATTCACGTAGAAAAATATTTATATTCACAAAGCCTCGACCACATTGTTTCCCGATCCATGTCTACTAGTTTGTTATAAAGCAATAAGAAACCTTTAGTATTTCACTAATGCATTTTTATTTCCGATATTCACGCTTGTCTTCTCACAAACGCAAACATGTTTTGGAAAACTGAATACATTCACCGAACTTCAAAGTCTCATGTTTTACTTTTTCTCTGCCAGTACATTAACGTTTCGAATAACAGCAAGCCGTCTCTAAAAACTTTATAGATTTATGTGCTACATTTTTTATATAGAGGATATTACTTTTTTTTCGATATTTATAATGATTATATGAACGCATTTGTATCAATATGTCAAAACGTCACAAGGCTCGTAGCTCACAACATAATGACATGTTCGGTCACACTTGTAATTCAGCCGTCCCTGAAATATTCATCACAAATATCAATATCTGAATACAGCGCTATGCAATGTGTATGCTCTTCAAAAAAGCCAGAATATTATAATTGTTTTGAATTTAGAGCTTTCTCCTTTAGTCAATAAAGGAAATTCCAAATGAGACTGAAGATTCTCTCTTCAATTTTGGGATACATCAGAAAACAAAAGTATCTTCTTGTATTTTTAGATAAAGGTGACATTTTGATTACACTAAAAAAAAGCAAAATAGGCTAACTACATTTTTTGAAAATGCTTTACATTAATAAAGTTTGCTTAGAATACACTAATAGTAGTCAAAACCTTAAGCTCCTACTACTAGCACGATTCTTTATAATAATTCGAACTATGGAAATAATTATTTTAATTTATTTGGTTTATTAGAATGTAAGGATATTTTATATTTAATTTTAAACAATTTATGTTATATAAATAGAGGTTGATATTTAATTCAGAATGTTTTATTTTATCAATATTTGTAATAAATATTGATTTTGAAAATGCTAAACTCACCGCTAGTTTATTAAACACGCAATTTTCAATGCGCTCTGTTCCTTTCAATGCTTAAGAACTCTATATACGTTCTATATGTACAGTCAAGTGCAGCATTAAGTTTCTATAGAATTTGTAAAGCAGCTCCTCCCACATTCATGACTCCATGTGATTCTAGCAACCAAGTTTATTGGCATATGCCTCTTGTGTGTGCGAGTGTGTGTGTATGTGTGTGTTTTTCTCCGAAGGCGGATGTGCATCATAGGCTAGGGTCCAAGCCAGTTTTAGATTCCTTTAGAAAACAAATTCAGTTTTATGAGTTGCTATTCCAAAGACTAGTGAGTTGGAATCAGAAAGATAAGGTGAATAGTCAAAATTCGGGTATATTACCTCAAGAGAAGCTGCGAACCCTTGTGTTTACTGTCAAAATTTCCATCACATGGATAATTTCATGACGTGCCAACATCGACGCCGTAGCTGAAATGATTGAACATTAGCACAGGAAACCCAAGTTCAGTTAGTTGGTATACCGATCATGCTATAGATTTTTTTTTTATTCTGAATCTGCTTTCTCAGTATTAATTAGAAGTTAATATTATCTTCAATACAATTTATTATCCGAGTTTTGCAAGAAAATGAATATGAAGAGGATTGCTAATCCTTTTCAAATAATGCGAAATTGTGGAATTCTTCGTAATACTATTTCATTTTACATGATTCTTGTGTTGAGTATAATCGTCTTCCATATCATATTTACTTTTGATTCTATTATCAAATTTATCAGATAACCTTATTCATGGAAATTTGTTCACCGGTTTAACGCTGTTTTTTGGAATACTCCATGTGGGTCCACTCCCCTTAATCGGTATAGCCTTTTTCAAAAAATGCAATCAATTTTGGAATGTTTTGCATGTTCTTTGTTCTTTTTAAATGACATACAATAAAGGGTACAATGCCTACAAGGCAATTTCATTCAACCGCTTCACATGTTTGTCACACGTCCCTCTTTCCTTCGCCCCCTGACCCGGGAACTGTCTCTGTTTATCGGTTAGGGTTTGAGTGCCATACTTTTTACTTCAAACCAGTAAGAGAGCATCACATATAGCGAGTATATTTCAGTCATTCAGGTGTCGGCTTCTTTTTCCCAAACAATTTGCCGCTCACTTTGTTCAAACCAATAAGAGATTAGCACAACAAATAGATATGTTACACATCTGCTTCAGCTAACATAAAACAAAATAAATAGGAATCCAAAAGTCTGAGTCTGTCCCCCAACCGTTTATCTCTCAACTGTAGGGAGTTCGCCAGAAACATTTATATAAACTTTAATTGATGGTATGCGTCTCCATAGTTGTATTGAACTACTATCGTAAGTAGGATCACACGTTTTTTCATCTTGTTGACAATTCCGATGGAAGCAAAGCGACTGTGAATTGTGTTAAGAGAATGAAACACGAGTTGCATTTATAAGACAATTTAGTGACATAGACCATTAATAATTTATAATATATAGGAAGGGAGATGATAATACTTGCATTAGTTCTCAAGTGGTAGAAGACGCATTCGACCATGTTTATTTACCGAATGTTTTTTCTTTTTCTTCACTGTCTCCTGAATTAAACAAATGGAGGTAGGTGCAACGAGATATCAAGAAAATGAACTTTAGCTGCAATAAGATGCTTCGATAATATTGCTCCAGTAAGATGACCGCGCGGTCGTCTCCTTAGCGCGGTGGTAGCGCAGCTGCTTACCAAGCGGGAGACCTGGGTTCGATCCCCAGTACCGGCGTGGGGATTTTTCCCCCGCTGGGAGACCTGGCCCGGGGTGCACTCAGCCTCGTAAGGTCCCTGGGGGGCCAATTGAGGAGCTACTTGATGGAGAAGTAGCGGCTCCAGGTCATGAGGACCGCATTAACCGGCCGGGAGGGACACGAGGCGCTGACCACGTCTCACCCTCCAATACTGCACCCCATCCATGACGTCTGTAGTGGACCGAGATGGGGGACGCAGCGGCCGGGCGGTAGGCCAAGGTTCCCCTTGAGCTGTCGTGCCATGGAGTTATAAGATGACCGCGATTGGTTGAAATCACCTAATCTCGGCCATTGCATTGGCCTTTAATAATTGAGGTAAATTGTGTTTGGAATACATGATAGAGGGTATTCTCAACACGCGTCTATACCGTACAGATCTTATTAATGTGGTCAAGTTGACTTCTTCCTTCCTGAGCGTATCCGTGTGCTCCGAGATGCATTGTTTGCCCAACGAGTGACCTGTATCTAAGGCCCCCCCCCAATTGTTGTCTTTTATTTAGTAAATTCAGTTTTTTTTCAACGCTCTGTACGTGCATTATAAACCTTTGTGTGCTTCGCTTTAAAGTGCAGGGAATCATCTCAGCATTCAGTGGAGTTGGCATATGTATCGGTGAATTTAATCGATCTTAAATCTCTCGGAAAGCACCAACATAAAGTGAACATGGTCTGCGACACCAAGTCACCACCATGTGGTCGTTGGGCGTATAGCATTTATAATCAATAATCTGCCGTGCATCAAATGAGACCCAAAATAAAACGCAGCTCTTTATGTTGGTACTGAAAATGCAACCTCTGCTTCTGGCTCGTTATCTGCTCTGTTTTTGGATCATAATTCTAGCCACTGAATTGTAGAGTACCTTACCTCCCCCACAAAAGTGATCGAAATGCCGAAGTGACACATCCCTTCCTCAATATCGGTTTGTTCTATAGCTGTATAATTACCTTCGTCTCCATGTCGTTGACGAAAGCTCAGTAATCAATGTTGTACCTTGTCTCCCTATCAACGACACATGCAAATAAGACCAACTTTCTTTCTGTGGAGCCGAATTGTGCTACGATTGGTTTAGCACTTCTTTGTGTAAGAAACTTCTTCATCGAGTTGATTTCAGAACAACTTCTCCATTCCACTCTGTTTATTATAATATTGTTCTTTGACTCCTTTTTGTGTCTGTTCTTTTAGGCCAGTTGTATAAATAACTGATACCGTTTGGGTTTAGACAAAGGATATGTAAACCTTGCGGAGAGAGAAGCAATATTGCGATTTATGGGAATGGACCACTTTTTGTGCATGTTAGTGCACACAATAAAGTCGAGAGTAGTATATCTGACGAAAAATGCAGTTCATTGTTACATTCTTTTGTCTTATAGTTTCAATATAAGGTCTAGTTTTTTAGTTCACAGAACGTCCGAAATATGCAATTAATTCCTAGTTTTTTACTGCTGAGCATATGGTGTAATGTTATTTTCCTTGTACATAAACACTCATGTAATACTGATGAGGTAACTATTGGTATCCTCCACAGATCTACCGAAGGATGGACCCCATATCACAGGACAAGAGAAGCAGTATCAGGTGGGCGATGAAATCAGTCTCAACTGCACTTCGGGGAAGTCTTACCCAGCTTCCATGCTCCATTGGTTCATCAACGACGAGCAGGTGAGATAACCATTGTATCTCAGATAGTATATCAGCCGTTCAATAGATGTTATCCAACAAATGTATGTGCGCTCTATCAACAAGAAAGCAATGGCACCCGGAAGTCGAAATCTACTGAAGATGATGATGCTCATTTGTTGCTAAATACTCCTTTATTACTGAAACAAACTCTGCATTTCGGGGAAAGATATTACTATCATTAGAAGTGGGTATAAAGATCTACAGAACCATAAATATTGGTCCTGTGGTACCAAGAATAGAAGGTTCTCGGTTAGAATAGACAACTTTTCATGTGAAATTGCATATGGATTTGCCATAGATCATTAAAGGTGACCTCAAGTCATGCGACCATTTGCCCAGTTAATTTAAGTATGTAGTGTACATGCAAAAATCCAAAAAGCATCTTATTACAGCCTATTCAAGAAAAGAGTAGCATATGGCAAGCAGAAGTAAAAGCTGTCTTAAACTATTAACATGTTGATCTGGTTTTAAATACAATACCTTTATTTTCTCTTCTTTATCTGCAAGAATAGTGAACAGGAATTCATTAAGTGAAGTTATACCTAGTAGTAATATCTATATTTACGTTTTTAAGACGGTCTTTACGTCTTCAGGTTTTTAACTCTCTAAAATGAGCAGTATTGGCAGTTACCTTGATAAATTGCAAAATTTTAACCCTTAAACACATTGAAGATTCTTCCGGAATGTCTGTAGGTAATAAAAAGGTGTATGGAATTTCAATTTACTAAAGCGTAAACCCCAACTTTACCCCCTCAAAATGACCCACAATTGTCTTTCCTGTTGAAGAGTGCCAGCAACGCCTGGTCGCCGTGCCTGTAGAATTCCTGCTTTCTCTGTGTCTGACGGGTCCAGGCTTCCATCGGCTCAGCATTGGCTTCCCATTTGTACCACCAGCGCGCAGCACAGTCAGAGACGGTTATTACTTTCTCTACACGTACATTGGCATTGCATCGTCCCAAAAATTCGATACCGAGATTTCATCGACATACATTGTTTGGTCCCCCTGAATACACAAAAAAAAAATCATTTTTAGAAAAAGGTCCGTGCGTGCGTGTGAGTATGTGCGTGTGTCTGAACAGCATAGCTCAAAAATGAAAGACCGTTGAATGCCAAACTTGGTATTCAAACCAAACTTTTAAAAATGTTGATGTTCTCAAAAATGGATCTAACGATTTTGGTTAAAATATCGTATATTAAAGATATCTACCAGACAAATAAAATGTAACCTTGAATTTTCTGGGAATAGCCTCTGAAGACTACTTTATTGTGGATGCATTTTACAGAATTTTGTATAACTGGCTAACCGTAAGAGATAGACAAAGGCATATACATAAATGTAGAGCTCGTTAAAACACACAATTTATGTTATATACTTTTTTTTTTTTTTTTTTTTTTTTCGTGGAGTGGATCGTTTTCGAGATATTCCTTGTTATAGGTTTCAGATTTAAAAAACTTGACAGGAATTTGTCAACTGCTGTATATAGAAACAAAGTAACTTCAGTCACATAGCAACCAGCTTGCATGGAAGCAAGTAATAAGCCCATTTCTGCTATTTGTTTCTCGATTAGCATGAAGTAAAACGAAGCATAAGCTTTTTAACAATACTTTGTTGCAGAGACGTAGAAAGTCACGTGAATGGAACACATCCGATCTTTTTTTCTTAGCAGAGATGTCTGTTTAGTCTGCATTCGATCCGAGATGTGTATCTCTGCATCTTGCTGGTTAATACTGCAGAAAAGGGGTATCAAACTGTTTGGTAGTTACGGATCGTAGTTAAATGTAGATCTTGCATAAAGTTATGAAAAAAAATGCTTTGTAATAGAAATTTCACAGCAATCAACAGAACAAAATTTTAGGTTTGAAAACAGACACTGCAGCATTGTAGCATTGGTTGTGAATTTCAGAATTCATTTTATTTTCAAGCTTCGATTCTGAATTTCCAATAAAGAGTTTAAAACTTATACTGGCATTCACCTACATGGGTTGTACATATATTCTTTTGGTTCAACATTTCTGCGTTTAACCGATTCATTTATTCATTTTAGAAAAAGATGCGTGTGTTTTTGAACAAGAAAAATAAAAAGGTCCAGCACAAAAACATTAAAAATGCAAAGATTCCTCCAACCCAGACTCTTTTTTGCAAAAAAAAAAAAAAAAAAAAAAAAAAATTAATTAAAATATCATAAGTTCAAACGCAATGTATATCTAGAATTTTCCGAGATTTGTCTCTGAAATCTTTTTAATTTGAATGATCTTTGCCTGGCCCGTAAACGGTAACATATCATCTTTCTATACAAAAGATCTCTTTGAAGCACACAGTCGAGGTAAAACATTTTTTTTAATTAAATATAACCCGTGTGTTCCATATTTTTGTTTTTAAACGTTTATCTCGATTAATATGAAGTAGACAGAATGACTGTCTCCAAGAATATTTTGTGTGAGATTACAGAAACTCATGCAATGGCAACGTTAGATATTATCGTAATTTTTATAGAAACTTATCTTCAACACTGAAGAGAATTATGGTCCAACTGTTGTATTGCGCTTGAGCATTATTTAAATGCTCCAAGGTGACTTTAAATGGACGAGTAAGCAATGCTTCAATTTTTGCGTTTTTTTACCTTCACTAGGCCATATGTGAAATGTACATAGTGTATAGAGAAAGTATTGCATTTCACCCAAAAATTCGCTACCGAGATTTCACCGGAAATAGGTATTTCCAGAGGCCCTGAATCCAAAAAGAACACATTTTAGAAACAAGTCTCTGTGTTTGTCTCTCTACATGTATGTATGAATTAATAAGGTATTTATTGACATAATATTATACATATAATTTTAACAATCGCACGGGTCCACAGACCGTACGTGCTTTTGTAATACACATCAAAAAGCAATATTAAAACAACAACAAAGAATTAAAAGAATATACACGAAAATAAAAGACAAAGGTAATGCACAATCAAAGGCAATATTAAAACAACAACAAAGAATTAAAAGAGTAAACCCGAAAATAAAGATACACAGATATTCAAATATAGCAATTTAAATTTACAGCACAGAGTACGCCTTATATATATATATATGTATGTGTGTGTGTGTGTGTGTAAAACATTGTAGTCACTTTTGTTTAGTTGTTTTTATCCCTCGCCCTTCTCTATTCGGCTGCCTCCTCAGATCTCAGCCGTCTTGCCTTAAGTATAAATCTACCTAGCCCGTTCACGTCTTCCGTGCATGCCAGTAGCGTCCAACATGCTTCTAGCTTTACATTCGCGGTGGTAAAGAATCGCGGTAAATATTTTTCGCGCCATTCCTCCGTACCCTTACATCTTGCCAAGATATTGGTCCACGACTCTTCCTCCTCGCAAATGGGACAGATTCTCGTACCATTCCCGTCAGCAATGCTCCTAGTCTAATCCCCGCGAGCCCCTCTCTAATGAGTTTGGTATGTGTGTGCGCCTGTGGGCAGCATAGCTCAAAAACGGTTAAATACAAAAGCATAGTACTTAAGTTCAATATCCTCTAAGGATGCGACATAACATTTTCAAGAAACATTTTACATGAAACATTTTACGAAAACTTTGACACTCTCAAAAATCGCTCTAACGAGTTTTATTACAATGTCTTGTTTAGGGAATTTCCATAACAAACGAAAAGTATATATATCTTGAATTTTCTGGGAATAGTCTCTCAAGACCTTTTCATTTGGATAACCTTTGTATAGCTTGTAAAGCATAAGAGATAGGCAAAATCTTAATATTACTAATCCATATGATAAATAACCATAACCAAAAATATAACTTAAACCTCTTCAACAAAAAAAAAACAAAATTTACTAAAACCTACTACACAAAAAAGGTCGATCTCATTAAAAATAAATTTATCTCATTCCTTTTTCTTTTTTGTAGAGATAACCGTTTTCGAGATATTTCAAGTTATTGGTTACAGTTTTAAGGAATTTAAACTTTTTTCAAACGTGAGACACATTTCTTTTCACCTCTTTTCTTTACTCCTAGGAAACAAAGAGAACCGAATTTCAATTGCTTCACATAGCAAGCGGCTTTTAAAAGGTCTGATTATCGCTTTAATCTTGCATTCCCTTGTTTTCCGTCAACTTACAAAGAAGCAAGTAATAAGACCAGTTTTGGCTATGTTTATCTTAAGTTGGCATGATGCAGATAAAAGAATAACCTTTTGTAAGATAAGTTGTTTTGTGAAACAGCTAAAGAAAGTCAGGAATGGAACGCGTCAGATCTTTTTTAATTATTTAATATCCAAGGTCACATCAGTGAGTTGCCTTTTAATATTATTGGGGCTTTTAACTCTGGGTTTTTATTCATTTTATTTCTTAAAACATACACAAATTCCCAATATATACTTCCAGACTGTGTGAGGGATACGGTAAGATTCTTGTCAACGAAAAATTCCCCGCCCTAGACAGAATCGAATCCGAGACCTCTGGGGGAGCACTAAACTTGCTGAGCACTGACCACGGAGGCAGTATTTGCAATATTGTTTTCCAGAACGTTTACCTAACATTTCTTTTTACTTTCTCTATACGTACTCTGCAGAAGGTATTGTATTGCACCCAAAAGTTCGATACCGAGATTTCACCGGAAATATATGTTTTGAGACCCCCGAATCCAAAAAAAAATATTTTTAGAAAAATGTCCGAGTGTGTATGTGTGTGCGTGTGTCTGTGGGCAGCATAGCTCAAAAAGGCGTTAAATACCAAACTAGGTATTTAAGTTTGGTATCTTCCAGGATGCGACACAAAGATTTTCAAGAAAATCCCCCCACCCCAACTACCCTTTACATAGACTTTTCTTGAAAATTTTTATTTACTTAAAAATGACTAACGATTTTGATTACAGTATCGTGTATTAAAGCTATTTATCTGACAAATAAAATGTATATCTTGAATTTTCTGGGAATAGCCTCTGAGAACTACTTTATTCGGTATCAATTTTACGGAATTTTGAATAACTGCTAAGCCATAAGAGATGGACAAAAACTTACTACGCAGAAAATGTAGAGCACGTTAAAACACAAGATTCATGTTATATACATTTTTTTCGTAGAGTTGATAGTTTATTTTTTCTTTTTTTTTTTTTTAAGATATTCCTTGTTTTTGGTTCCAGCTATGAAAATCAAACTTCACTCGTACAGGAATTTGTCAACTCCTGTCCATACAAACAAAAGAACTTCAGTCTCACAGCAACCAGCTTTTGACTATCACTTTAACCTTGTTACTCCCTTATTTCACTTCTACTAACAAGGAAGCAAGTAATAAGACTATTTCTGCTAATTTTTTTTTTGTTCGATTATCAGGAAGTCAATAGAAGCACAAGCTTTTTTAACAGTTTGTTGTAGAGATGTAGAGAAAGTCATGTGAATGGAACACACCAGATTTTTTAAATCACTACAGTGTACTTACATTCTGTACCTTCTACATAGTATACATTTATAGAAGGCATTGCATTCCACCCAAAATTTTTGATACCCCCTACACGTTATGAGGTCCTTTGAGTCCAAGAAAAGTAGTTTTTTGGAAAATATCTGTGTCCACGAACAGCATAATTCAAAAACAAACAGTCGGTTAACTACAAAACTTTATATTTAAGTTCAAGACTTTCGGTGTATGCGACACGAAGATTTTTAATAAAATCTCCAACTCTAAATTACACCTTGCATCGAAAAAAGTTGATTTTCTCGAAAATGGCTATAATACTTTACATTAAAATGCCGTATAGTAAAAATATTCATACCACACATACATATTTTTTTCTAATTTCTTGTGAGTTGTCTCTGAAGCGCTCTACATTCTGATTGGCTTTTGCATAACTGGTATACAGTAAGAGATAAACAATAACTCACTTCACAGAAATTGAAGATCTCAAAGAGAACTCAATTTAAAAATCCATGGCACAAAGATATATTTTATCCTGGTGAATTACTTTATTTCCCTTCTACTTAGCAGGAATTATGCAGTAAGACTATTTCTGCAAATGGTGATCTCGAATAGCAAGAAGCAGATAGATAAATAATATTTTGTAAGAACAGTTTATTTTCAAAACAGGCAGAGAAAGTCATGTAAATGGAATGTATCAGATTTTTTAATGTGTATTAAGAGATTTAAGATATCTTTCTTTTAAAATATTTCTTGCATTATTTAAGAAAAGTTTCAGAAAAGTTGAAGTTTTATTTTTAAAGAAACTTTTGAAAAGTAATATTCAAAATTTAAACATTATAAATTTTATATTTTAATGACCTGTAGATCTTACTTCATTTTCATTTTTAGGGAGTGTTTTGGATTAAAATAATTCTCAACAAATCTTAGCAAAAATATACAGGGTGTACATATATGAATATCGGGGTTTTAACTCTTTATAATATTTATTACATTCAACTTACAGTTATAAATGATATGTCAAATGAAAAATCAACCCAAAACAGTTTTTTTTTTTGTTGGCACAAGTGTGCATGTGCGTGCAATGTTTCTGCCGCAATCCGCTAGGCAGCGGTAGTAGCAAAGATGGCGACTAGTAAACAGAAAACGTTTTGTGTTTTGCAGTTTGCAAAGACCGAATCTGTAGTTACTGTGCAACGTGCGTTCCGTAGTAAGTTCGGTTGTGATCCTCCTAGTGATAAAAATATTCGTAGATGGTATAATCAGTTTGAAGATACCGGCTGCCTTTGTAAAGGGAAGAACACGGGACGACCAGGAGTAAGTGAAGAGACTGTTGAGCGAGTGAGGGAGTCGTTCACTCGTAGCCCAAAGAAATCAGTCCGGAAGGCTAGTCGTGAATTACAAGTTCCTGTGTCGACTGTTTGGAAAGTTGTAAGAAAACGCTTACAGCTACGTCCTTACCGTTTACAGTTATTACAGGCTCTAAAGCAGACAGACCACGGATTACGAGCCATATTCGCAAACGATATGTTGTTTCATGACGATTTTGTGGATCGTGTTGTCTTCAGTGATGAATCGACCTTTAACCTTAGTGGACATGTTAACACTCATAATGGGCGCATCTGCGAAAATCCTTACGAGATGGTACAAATGCAACGAGATTCCCCTAAAGTGAATGTTTTTTGTGCCGTATCCCGGCGAAAAGTTTATGGACCTTTCGTTTTTGGTGAACCTACTGTAACTGGCACTTCTTACCTTGATACACTAGAGCAATGGCTCTTCCCTCAGTTGGAAGAAAATGAGCCAGAGAATTTCATTTTCCAGCAGGTTGGTGCGCCACCTCACTGGCATAACTAAGTACCGATTGGTTGAACGTCACTGTACCCGAGCACTGGATAGGCGGCAAGGGCCCCAATGACAGGGCTTGCTATGCATGGCCTCCACGTTCTCCTGACCTAACACCATGCGATTTTTATCTTTGGGGCTTCATCAAGGTTCGTGTGTGCGTGCCTCCGCTACCAGCTGACCTCCCTGAATTAAGAAACCGGATTGAAGCAGCTGTTACTTTAATTACTGAATACACGCTTATCAACGTTTGGGAAGAACTCGGCTATAGACTTGATGTGTGCCGTGTGACAAAGGGCAGTCACATTGAACATTTATAAGCTTCTTGGTAAAACTGTTTGAGTTGCTTTTTCATTTGACATATCATTCATAACTGTAAGTTGAATGTAATAAATATTATAAAGGGTTAAAACCCCAATATTCATTTATATACACCCTGTATATTAAATTATTAATCTTGTAGAGAAAATATGATTTTCTGAATACCATTAAAGCAAAATAATTTATGTATAAAGAATGAATCTTTATCCTGAATGTATGTAATAAACGTTAAGTATTAATTTCAACATATGCAACATCTATATAGCGATGCGCATTTTAGTATCTGCAGATTGTTACAAGAGCCTGTGAAATCCGCAACGGTTGAAGAAATGTTTTCGTTTAAGACCCACGAGTGCCATTTTCCATGCGGCGTTAATGGGAAGAGTTTTTTCCTCTTGAAGGAGTTACGGACCGCTTTTTCAGATTCCAAGTACCTAATTGCTTACACTAAACGTCTGAAATCACCCGGGAACTGCGGGAAATGTGTTGCAATGAGGTTGTTAGCGCTTTTATAGATAGCTGTATTTCTAGCAACATCTGCGGTGTAATTGCCAATCTGCGATCTAAAGTAGAGTAAAGCATTACTGCACAAATTGCATGCGTTTAAACGGTATTACAGTTTTACTTCGTTTTGCTAAACTGCTGCATGCAGTTCGCATCTTTCGCTTATAATTCAGAGTTTTTAATTCTGAGTAGCTTTCACTTTGTTATTGCAGCTGAAGTCTAACATGTCGATTTAACTATGACTATATGTTTTGATAGCCACCTTATCCAAAACGAAGCAGCCTTTACTTTAGTATATATAGGGTCGTTAAATTATAAGGTAACCGCTGCCGCGGCCTCTCTTCACTGCGCGAGAGATTCAAGTGTCGCCGGGAAAAAGTTGCCAGCAAAGGCGCACAAAAATATGTTTAAGATAAATTACGGAAATGTTAACCTTCTGCTTACATACGGGTAGCACAATTTGCGAAAATTCTCGCTCACTTGTCTAAGCTTAGCAGCAGGAATCCTGTGATTTCTTACATGATGTCACTAAGTTGCTGTAGATTACACAGGGTGTTCTGCTGCAGAGCTTAGGTGAATGAACGAGAACATCTTTAACTTGTTCAATTCCCGTTTTAGGAGCAGGTGGTCAATATTTTTCAATATTTTCAACCTTTATTTAAGGTAAGGACTCTAGTGCGCCTTTGCCTGCTTTTCTTTCCCGGCGACTTCCGCATCTTTTGTGCTGTGGGGAGAGGCCTCTTGAGAGGTCACCTTATAATTTAATGAGCCTGTAGTACAAAGGTAGAAAAGTTTATGCATTTCACCGAAAAATACTATTGCAAATGCACTATTAGGTCCCCGCTCCCCTGGATCCGAAAAAGTAAATATGTATGTATGTGTAAACAGATTAACTCAAAACGAAAAACCGGTAAAATATCAAACTTGATACTTAAGTTCTGCATCTTCCGAAAATGCGACAAGAAGATTTTTAAGAAAATCTCTCATCTGATGTGCGCCATTCACATTACTTTCTCTACATCTGTGTACAGGTTATTTTTAATAAGGCTATTCATCTATCTACTTCATCCTCATCGAGATAAACATTAGTAAGAACGGTCTTATTACTTGCTTCCTTATAAGTAGCAAGGAAATAAGAAAATACAGTAAGGTAAACCGAGAGTCAATTTTTTTTTTTTTTTACTGAGGTTGCTATGGGAGTTATGCAAAATTCCGACAAATTCATCTAGAATAAAGATGGTTTTAGAGACTATTCCCAAAAACTTCATGATATAAATTTTATTTGTCATACAAATACCTTTAATATACGATATTTTAATCAAAATCGTTACGGCTATTTTTGAGAAAATCAAAACTTTCGAAAATTTGTACATGTAAAGGGTAGTTGGGGCTGGGGATTTTCTTGAAAAAGCTTAGTGTTTAGGTTGAGTATCTTCCAAGAATGAACACAAAGTTTGGTATTTATTGGACTTTGCGTTTTTGAGCTATGCTGCCCACACACGCACACGGACATTTTTAAAAATTATTTTTTTTATTCAGAGGGTCTCAAAACATATTTGCGGTGAAATCTCGGTATCATATTTTTGGGTGCAATATTAGTACCTTCTATATACACTATGTACATAGTGTAGAGAAAGTAATAAAAATAGAGAAAAAACTTTCACATTAAAGAGGTTCCTAAGCGATGCCGGTCCCCATGGCCGCGCTCGCCAAGACTTTGGTGCTTCGTAGCGCTGGGGATCGTGGGTTCGAGTCCCGCCTTGGGCATGGGTGTTATATGATTGTGTATATGTGTGTGTTGTAAAAGTAAGAAAAACAGTAATAATACGGCAAAACAAAGTAAAAAGAAAAAGGTAAATATAAGTAGGGCATACAGTGCCGGAGTCCTGATCAGACTCCGGTACTGTATTTAAAAAAAAAAAAAAAATCTCGACTAGGGCAAGTTAATTGGATGAGGCTTATTTCAGTTGTCCTGAGAAGACGAATGCCAAGGAACTTTAAGCTCTACGGACCCCGGGCTTGTTTGATAATTATTTCATCCATTTTATTCATGACGTGGTTAAAGGACGTTAAAAAAGAAAAGAAAAAAACAACAACATAATTTCAAAATCCTCACAGAGTGACCAGCTTTTAAATGAGTCGGCTATCGCTTTAGCTTTATTATATTTCCTTATTTCCTTTGTACAAGAAAATAATGCAGTAACAAATCCATCTCTGCTGAGTTTTAACTTGATAAACTGAAGAAGAGAGAAGAATAAGCCTTTTAAGGACAGTAAATTGCAGCATAGGTGGACAAAGTGATCAGCATGTAGCACATCACATTTTTTATTATTTTTATGTACACTCGCTTGCAAACAAAGTGGCCTATTCCCGTAGATTGTGGCAATGCTTTTCTCTCGGCAAGGTTTTTATACCTCCAGATAACCAAACTGACTCATCACATTCTCTGCGTGACTGGCCTGAAAAAGAAACGGGATCGATTCTATAATTGTGAAGTGGAAGGGTGGTTCGTACACCGCCGCTTAGAGTTTCGCTACAATTCATTCGCAAGCCTACTATAGCATTACTCGACATTTTAGAAGAAGGATCCAAAGTAGTCAACAGCTCGGCACTAACATACCGAAGCTCATCAGCGACGTGCAGATGAAAGTTAAAGTTTCTGCCGTTATCGAACGGGTGAAACCAAACTGATATTAAGAAAATGCAAGACTTACTGTAATTTTATCCTTCGGTAGTTCGTTCATATTTTAGGAAGGTAAAATACCCTGCCAATGCCATGGGTGGAGTTATGCCATTGTGGAGGTGATCACATTTAAGGATGGGGCGAGATCTGGTTGTTGCCAACAATTCCTCCCAAAAGTAGGATATCAAGATTCCATCACAAATAGACGATGACACTTTTTAAACTAAAATAGATAAAGTACAAAATAATTGAAAAAGGTATAACCGTTCGCTATTGTGTGTTTGCGTATGGTGCGGGGGAGGGTGTGACATAGCATTAATTAAAAAACGAAAAGTTCGTGAAATCCCAAACTTAGTATTTAAGTTTAATCCCTTCTAAAGATGCGATACCCTCACCCCAAACTACCCTTTACATGGAAACATCTTGAATGTTTTACTATCACAAAAAGGCTAACGATTTTGATTTTAAGCTAGGGACTCTAACTGCATATGCAGTATTGTCTTGCAGACATCCCCCAGCGCTCCTCCTGACGAACAGGTCCGAACTGCCCTGGTAATGTAAAATGAAATGAAATGGTGGGGAATGACGTCAGGAAAATTCGCCTGCCGAGAAGAGAAAAGCACGAAAAACCTAAATGGAACCCACGACCTACAAAATTCGGGTCTTAGGCGAAACTGTCAAAAACCATTCCGCTCGATGTCAATTATTCAAATTTTAGCGCAACAAGTACCACCTTATCTACTAATATCATTCCAACACTTCTGGTGTATATTCTCTGGGTAATTCAGGTATAACGACATCTAATGTGATACACCCATATGACTTTCTCTGCGACCTTTAGATGTGGTACTGTGGTAAAGTAGGCAGCTGGCATTCGGCAATTCGAGTTCATACCCAGCAACCGCCCACTCTTGACTCATGGATTTTTTCATGGTTCCCTGGCGTCGGTAGGCAGATATTCTGATAGTATCTCATCCGTCATGATATCCTTTCCAGCATTTCCCTTCATTGAGTTTCTTTCTTATCTTTAATGCGTAGTTTGAGGTTTCATGACATATATGTATCGGCAGATGGTGCAGTGCATGCTCCAAAGAACTCATTTGGAGACTAGAGGGCTGCCTAATCGATAGGTTGTTGATCGTTCTCTCTATACTGCTTCAGTAGTGGGACGGGTCTGAGAGCCTGTCAAGGACTTCTGGGCAACTATATGGCCTATCTACATCCACCCTGTAGCCTCCTTTACTGCACCCCTTTCTTCCAGGGGCCGGTGGTGGCAATGGATCTATGTAAGTTCTAAGTGGCGCTGTATAACCCACTTCCTAACTTGGTGTCTTACATTATAATTCAATCTTTTTACATCATTTTGAAATTGTTGGTGTCGCGTGGTTAGTGCAATCACCACCGTTCTCATGAAAACTCGTACCTTAACATTCAATCCAAACCGTCACGATTCTAAAATAATTTAAATTCAATTGTAGAGCATATTCCTACTTATAAAATAGAGTATAATAAATAACGGCTGTTTCCCAATATTTTATTGAAACAGAAATATTTTTCGCGATGAGGGACATCCCTAAAAGTTTTATTATATTATCGTCGGAAGACATTGTTTAAGTTTGTAAACCACTTTTTACTTTCCCTACATGTACTATGTAACAGTACATAGAGAAGTTATTGCATTCTACCCAAAAATTCGATACCGAGATATCACCGGAAATAGACCTTTAGGGTCCTCTGTATCCGAAAAAAGCTCTTTAGAAAAAGGTCCGAGTGTGTGCATGTCCGTGTGTCTATGAACACGATGACTCAAAACGAAAAGTCGGTAAAATACCGAACTTGGTATATAAGTTTAGTATCTTCTAAGTATGAGACGCGAAGATTTTGAAGAAAATCCCTCCACCCCTTTGCAAGAAACAATTTTCGAAAAGTTTGCTTTTCTCAAAAATGGGTAACGATTTTGATTAAAATACGTGTATTAAAGGCAGGTACACGACAAATGAAATGTATATTTTGAATTTTCTGGAAATATCCTGATGACCTCTTTATTCTTGATGATTTTTTTATGAACTACTAAACTGTAAGAGATAGACAAAAACTTACTAAATAGAAAATGTAGATCTCGTTGAAACACACAATATCAAACACTTTTTTCGTGGAGTTGACCATATTTGAGACATTGCTTGTCGTTGGTTTTACATACGGGAATTTGTAAACTTCTGGCAATGCAAAGAAACGGATTTCATCCACATGGCAACCAGCTTTTAAACGATTTGACTATTGCTTTAGTCTAGTGTTTTCTATTATTTCCCTGCTGCTTACAAGAAAGTATTTCTGCTAATGTTTATGTCTATTAGCATGAATAGATAGAAGAAAAAGTGTTTTAACAACAATTCGTTACAGAGATGTAAAAGAGGTCATATGAATGGAACACTTCAGATTTTTATTTTCTCTGCACGTATATATGTTTATAGTGTATAGACAGAAGGTATTGTAATGCACCCAAAAATTCGATACCGAGATTTCACCAGAAATACATGTTTTAGGATCCCCTGAATTCAAAATAAGCATTTTTAGAAAACTGACTGTGTGTGTGTGTGGGGGGGGGGAGGGGTCAAGAACGAAAACTCCATTAAATACAAACAAAGGAATGTAATCACATAGTAACCGGATTTTCAAATATTTGTCTATCGCTTTAGCCTATATTACTTCCTAATTTCCTTTCTACTTATAACAAAGCAAGGAATAAGACTTTTTCTGCTACTTTTTTGTCTATTAGCATGATGTAAATAAAAGAATAAGCAGAGACGTAGAAAAAGTCATGTGAATGGAACACATCAGATTTTTTGGTTTCCATTTCTGTTGTGCTCACTTTCGCACACGCTCACAACCTATTATAAAACTTCTTTTTTCCACCGTAACGAAATGTATGCAGCATTAAATGGCAAGATTAAATTTCAGATAATTATTTCCTGCTCTTAATCCATTCATAACAAACATTTCAAAATTTGGTAATCTACCCTTCATTAGGAGATTTTACTGCGGAGAATCCCGTAGCCTAACAAAAAAACCCAAGACTAAAACAAACTCCATAATGACTTGTTTATGGATGCGGCAAGCACATCATTAGCAAGAATATCTTGAAAAACTTTCGATGTTCACTCGCTCGCTTCCAGGTCTGGAAAGGAAAAAGTCGATATTAGCAACCAACTGTCTTTCCGTGTAACCAACCCGAGAGGGGCAAGTACATGTTCAGAGCTGCTCTTTTATTTAGGAAGGTGGACAGTTGGCCTTTTTTTGATCGGGAAAGTGAAATAAAACTTGTACCAGCCGTCTCATTATTCATTTCAGTTTCATTGTTTCGAGGTCTAGGATTGACACTTTGAAAATCTTTAGAAGGTAGTGCTTTGTCACGTTTTCCTTCCCTAGAGAAGTTATAACCCTCTTCCATTAAATTCTTTCTTTTCTGTTTGTCTCGAGCGCGCCACGTGATCAAGTGACAAATGATAATCGCCACAGTCTCCACCAAGCTTAAATGCGACTACTGAATAATTAGAGAACAGCTGACACTCGATTTCACTTTGTTGGAAAATAATGATTATGGAAATTCTCTCTGGCGAGAACCTTATTGTATTCTTTAAGCTCGTAAACTCATTTGCAACTCCTTTCAACTCTTTAAATATCTCCCTTCTGCTCTCGTCGGGCAATATTTTGCACGCTGTTTGTATCTATGAAAAGGAAATTATTAATTGAATTGTTTCTAATAGGAACTCCAAACCAACTAAAAACATAACAGCATTTTGTTCCGTAATAGATGTTTCCGAATACAACATTTGTTTTTACAAATTAGATGGTTTATTCCACAAGAATATATGAAAACAGTTTCCTATTTATTATATTGGTAAAGAAACCTACTTCTCACCTATCTTTGGTAGTAAACATTGCCATCAATTAGGTTTTTAAAATAAGTCATAATTGAACCAGTTTTGCGTAATGTTTATACATAGGAAATGTTGCACGATCGAAGTAGGTGAAGCTTCCGAATACACAAAAGAAGATATCTGAACTGGGAAATGGAGGCACTGCGGTTACATCGTAAAAGAACCTCAAGCTTGTTAAAAGAGGCCTCTGAGTAAAATTAAGCGGTCTTTCACGCCCCGTATAGAATGGGACGCTGAGACCCACAGCATCCATAAATAAAACTCTACTTAGATTTACTAGCGGTTACATAACCTTTAATCCAGACGAATACAAATGAAAGTAATATCTGTTTAAGTGTTGACCTACTTTTGGTTTTGAAACGAAGAGTACCACGCCCGCTCTTAACTGACGGTTTATGTGTCACTTATTTTTTCGAGAAACCTAATATATATCCGCAGAAAATGACCATACTAACATATAAAACCTATAAAATATATTCCAAATAGTGATATTTATATCTAACTGGTCTGAATTAATTTAATGGTTTTCCTTCCACTCAGTGTAGCTGTTCTACACGGAACCATTCTGTATGCTAGGGTTGAAAACAGGAATGAATGGTTTTAGATTATAATAATCCATAAATTTCTGTCTTAAGGGAGATCAGGAAAGTATTTTACCTATGCTGTAATTCTAAAATTCATGAAACAGTTCATTTAAAAGTATTTATTAACAGCCTAACCTCTAAAAAGGTTATAGCATCTTTCTATACACAACATCCATTTATTATTAAACAATTGCAAGATGGCGTAGTCATTACTTTCTGTAGCACTTATGTACACTTCATATAGTGGGTAGAGAAGGAATTTTATTCCATTCAAAAATTTTATACCGAGATTTCACCGGAAATACATATTTTTTGGAGACTTTCTGAATAAAAAAGAACATTTTAAAAATGTCTGTGTGTCTGTGGACAGCTTAAATAAAAAAACCCAAAACTCAGGTAAATATCCAACTTAGTCTTTAGATTCAATATTACCCAAGAATGCGACGCAAAGAATTTTAGGAAAACCCCTCCAACCCCACGGTACATTTTTCGAAAATTTTGACTTTCTCAAAACTGGTTCTAGCGATTTTGATTAAAATACCACATGTTGAAGATGTAACGAAATGCCTATTTTGAATTTTCTGGAAATAGCCTTTGAAAATCTCTTCGATCATGATAACCTTTGTATAGCTCGTAAGCTGTAAGAGAGAGACACAAATTTACTACACAAAAATATAGATCTCATTAAAACAAAAACATTATATAATATATAGTTTTATAGTTAACTGTTTCCGAGATATTCCTTGTAATTGATTTCAGTTTTAAACTATTTAAACTTTTCTCAAGCGGGAAGTCAACCTCGCTTTCTCTCTCTTGTTTTACTCCTGGAATTCAAGACAGAATGAAATTCATAGTGATGAGCTTTTAAAATACTTAACTTCGCTTTTGCCTGGTGTAATTTACCTATATACAAGGAAACAAATAATAAGATCAATTCTGCTATTGTTTATCTCGATTAGTGAGATGTAGATAAAAGAATAATCTTTTGTAAAGAAAGTTTGTTTGTGGGACAGCTAGAAAAAACCATGTAAATGAAATATATTATATTACTTTCTCTACACGTTACTTTCTCTTCATAGGCATAGAGTAGGTTTTGTATTCCGTCTAAAATTCAATACCAAGTTTTTGCCAAAAATAAGTTTTGAGGTCCTCCGAGTTAAAAAAAACGTTTTAAAAAGTGTTTGTGTCTGCAGACATCATAGCTCTAAATCTAAAAAAAATGTGGTATTTAAATTTAGTATCTTCCAAGGATGCGACACGAAAATTTTCAGGAAAATCTCCCTTCCCCAAATTATGTGGAAACATGTCTGGAAATTTTGTTTTTCTCAAAAATGGGTGCCCTATATTAAAGATATTTATATACAAATCAAATGTATAGCTTTAAGTTTTTGGGAATAGTTTTTGAAGACCTGTTAATTCTGAATTATTTTTGCAATTTGCACAATTGGTAAACCGTAGATAATACACCAAAACATATTACAGATAATACAATTCTTAAAAACATACGATTTGTGTTACATAAATTATTTCATATAAATTAGAATATTGCCTTTTATTGGTTTCAACTTTAAACTACGCAAGTTTTTTTTCAACGGGTTTCTTTCATTTCATCTCTGATTTTTACTGGCAAGCAAAAGAACGAATTTCAATTGCTCACATTCGACCAGATTTTGAAAAATTGGACTATCTCTTTTGCATAGAGCATTCCCTTATTTCCCTTCAGCCTAGATGGAATCAAATAATGTTTTCTCACAGAAACCGTGTGTAGATCAGGAGTTGGATAGGCAGAGTCAAAGGTAATCTCAAGTCTTGTGGTTCACCGGGAAGCATGCGAGTCAGTTCGGGAAATTCAATGCTATGCCGGCATGTAGCTCAGTGGTAGAGCAACCGGCTAGAGACCGGAAGATCCGTGGTTAAAATCCCGGCTATGGCACTGAATTTCTCACTCTGAAAATAAAGAGCGTGTTATTTATGGACCTCTTTAACTACTGTGGTTCTCAGCGCCCCATTTTAAATTGGGCGTGGAAGACCGCTTAATTTTTCTCAGAGGATTAGATATTTGAAATAATTTTATTAATTTAACTATTTTGGCAGAAGAGAGTGCAACAGATTTAGAATCTGTAAAAGAGGTGGAGACCCTATTCTATATCAACACTTATTTTGATTTTTTGGACATCCTGAAGTCTACATTTTAATTCTCCCACGATTTGGAATAATCAGGCTTGAGATTTTTTTACGTGTCGTAAATTTACGACACGGGACCAACGGCTTTACTTCCCTTCCGAAGGAAGCCATGCTAAGGATTTTTACACCCGAAAAAACTCCATCGTCCTCCGTCGGGTTTGAAGTTAGGTATATGAAGTTAACATGGCAACCGTTACACCACGAAGTCAGTCTGACCAATTACTGCTAATGTTTATTTCAATTTTAATTATATATATTAAAGAATAACCCTTTGGAAGAGTTTGTTTGCAGAACAAGTATAGAAAGCCATGTGATTGGAACACGCCTGATTTTTATGACCAATCATAAGTAGTATCTTTGAAATAGCTGGCTTTAAAAATATGTTGCAATCCTCAAAAGAGAAATTCAATTGCTTTTTAACTATGAGAAGCTGTTGTGAAATATCATTGCTTGAGCATTGTCATGTGCTTTGTATTTCCGTTAGACATATATTTAAAATACCTATACAAACTGTTTCAAAACGACACCAAACGAAGATAGCAATCGATTAGCTTACACTTGATGTCGCAACTTTCAACTTTCGCATTACATGTTTTGTGTGTGTTTAAAAATCGCACACATTTGGGATTAGGCACCGCAGGAGCAACGGTTGACATGCACCACGTAAGCAACCTCAGAACGTGTTATATGAAACACACAACGAAACCCATCTGCTATGTTTTCCATTGCTAAGGTGACCAATGCCGCGCCGGTGTGTCTATCAAACCACCCCATCACCATGCGACTGGGACCTTCGCTACCAACCGGCCTCTCTTGGAGTGGGCCAGGCGTGTGCCATTTGGTTATGTACGACTGCCTAATCCATGGTGGTTTAATAGTACTTATGTATGTGCCGAATTTAGAGCTGAAAATTATATTCACGTATCACGTACGATATGACCAACAAAGTCCACATCTTCGTTTGCTGTAGTTTTGAAACACCTGTGTGCGTGTGTGCGTATAGACTTTCTCCAAATAACATGTTACTTTATACATATCCCCTTATATTTATTTTACTTATTCAGAATAAGGTTGTATGATTTTTGTTTTCTTTTTTTGTTTGCTTTTCTGTGTTTTCTTGTTTTTTAGTTGTGTTGAATCTTGTTGGTCATATTGGATGATGAATGGAATTGGTAATTCGGGGTCCTCTGAGATTCGAAATTTTATACTTGATTTGCTTCTTTACCTTTATTATTAGGTATTATATATTTATACAATTTCTTAAATTACTTCGTTTTTTCATTATTGTTTATGAACGATTTTAGAAATTTATATTTGTATATTAGAATAATTTCGCCTTTTTAATTAAAATACTAAAATATTTCTCTTACCTTTATCAAAATATAATATAAATTTTCAGCATCAAAAAATTCTCTTCAACCTAAATCAATATATCTAATTGAATCTAATCCAATTATTAAAGGTTTCTGTCTAACTCAAAGGATTTATACGTTCTTTACAAAATAATTTTGCAGCATCACTAAAAGACTGTACAATCCCTACAAAACGAACTTTATTAGGACCCTTAAGAAGATGGATATGTTCTAATACGAGACCCACGACCCATTGAATGTGCGTCAAACACGCTACCACCAACTACCCAGTTGTATGTTGTGGCATAATAATAACGGACTAAAACCATTTACCGCCAACCGTTTTAGTAGAAAGAAGAGTATGCGTTACTCTTTGTTAAAAAGATTAGTAATGGGAATCAGCATCCAGATATCTGGGATAATTCCGCCAATAAAATAAATACTCATTCACAATGAAAAGATCTTCACACACTTTTCTAGGCTATTCCAGCTTAATGCGCGCCGAGTAACTGGCGACACACAGGCGCTCTACTTGCAACTTACAATACGGCGCAGCACTGAGAGAAGGCTATCGTCACTCCTGAATCAAGTGCTGCAAATGAAGTATATAAAGTATGGTGTGAACTTTGTCCAGTGAAGTATTCTTTGCCATGCTGCTCCTTTATCTCTGATCTGAGTTTTGTGGCTGAGTACGCATGTCTACGCCGCCTCAGACGAGTCAAGTCTGCTTTATTACCAGAAAATTTTAGTTGTATATTGCATTCGTCATGCTTAGTACATACTATTTTAATAAAAAAAAAACGTTAAGAGCCGTTTCAGAAACAATTATAACGAAACATTTTCTATGTAAGGGATCATGTGGACGGGGGTAATGTTGTTGAAAATCTTCTTAAAGACCCTCAGATAAGATACGAAATTTGACCCCTAAACAACTTCTACCTTTGGAATTATTCTTTTCATAGACAACCGCGCATAACCAGCTTCTATAATTACATATACATGACTTTCTCTACAGATTAGCATTCACTAAATCTTAACTAATTGAATACTAATAAAATATCTACTGCTACTTTGAAATTAAAAGTCCCTTTTAAGAAGTTCAAATTAAAAGTTGCTTTAAATAAAATGTTAGGCACGATGAGTCTTTGTTCTACGATAATATATAAATATAATTCTACCTCCTGCCCATACCAAATAATACTTTCAGGTCTATCCAGATAAACATTGGCAGAAATACTTCCATTACACATTTGGTACAAAATGGACAGAGGAAATCGAAAAATACCGACATGTTAAAAAGTGGCTGATAGATAATACTTAGCTTAAAATCAATATTTTTAATGACGTCGTGAGAAACAAGCTTATAAACGAGTAATTTAGATTGGAGTGATTCTCTTTAACAAGTTCGTCGTATCTTCGGAATCGTTAAACTTAAAAATTCCAAATTAAAATACGCTGAGTGTTTTTTGGAGCTCTTTAAATGTGGCGTTTCTAAGTTGCGCTTAATTTCGCTGCTATGGCTCTTTATCAGGCTTGAGGTTCTTTCATATGAAGCAAACCTACGACACGGGACCACCGAGCTCATTCTTGATTTCGTTAATGATAAAGTCCAATTGTTAAGATTTATAAAAAAATCACATGACTTTCTCTACATCACTGCAGCAAATTATTGCTAAAAAGCTTATGCTTCTTTTTACTTCATGCTAATCGAGAAAAAATTAGCAGAAATAGTCTTATTACTTGTTTCCAAGCAAGAAGAAGGGAAATAAGGGAGTAACATAAGCTGAAGTATTGTCAAAAGCTGGTTGCTATGTGACTGATGTTCCTTTGTTTGTATGGACAGGAGTGGACAAATTCCTGTATGAGAAAAGTATGTTTTTTAAAGCTGAAACCAATAACAAGGAATATCTCAAAAATGATCCACTCCTAGAAAAAATGTATATAACATAAATTGTGGGTTTTTAACGAGCTCTACATTTCTTCTTAAGTAACTTTTTGTCTATCTCCTAAGGTTCCAACAATGGAATATTCCGTAAAATTCTCCAGAATAAAGAAGTCTTCAGATGCTATTCCCGCCAGAAAATTGAGGATATACATTTTATTTGTTTTTAACATACAATATATTAATCAAAATCGTTAGAACCGTTTTTCAAAATTTTTCAAAAATGTTTCAATGTAAAGGGTAGTTGGGGTGGGTGATTTTCTTGAAAATCTTCGTGTCGCATCCTTGGAAGATACTGAACTTAAATACTAAGTTTGGTATTTAACGGAATTTTTGTTTTTGAGCTATGCTGTCCACACACAAACACACACACCTACACCAGTATTTAGAAGCATAGGTAGAGTGTATATAAATTTAAGTTTTCTAATCACGTAGTTTCAAAAATGGCTGACAAGCGAAATGCTTTATCCAACGTATTTTGCGTTTTTTTAATGATTTCTCCCTAGCAACGCAAATGGACAATGTGCTATTTTAAGCATCCATTAGAAGCTTGCTTTGGTAGAATACCATAGTCGCGCGGGGTCTAGTAGACTCGAGCTATAATCTTTTGGTTATACAGGCTGATTCAAAAATACTTTTAATAAAATTGGCGACTGGGTCCTTATATCGAAACAAGAAAAAAAAATGCTCATATAAACATATGTCCTAAAAACTTTCGTTTTAGATTAATTGAAGTTCAAAAAGTTAATCAAAACATTTATTTTTAAAGTGACAGTCTATTTTTGACGTTATCTTTTTCTTAGGGCACATTCAACACAATACAACGCGTGGCAAGTGCTCGTTTCTTCTCGTATCTACACACCTATGCACTCGTCGAAACAGACTGTCTTACGCTGTCGGTGTCATGGATTCGAAGGCTTCTATGACACGTCGATTAAGAGTTTCTGCATTCTTTTTACTAACTGAATAAATCAATTGGTTAAGGTACCCTCAAAATAGAAGTCCAAAGGATTGGGATCGAGGCAACATGCAGGCCATGGGAATGGTCCTCCTCTCCTATCCATTTATCATGGTAGATACCAGCTAGTGAATTTAATGAGGTGAAAATGTACTGTAGCACCATCATGCATAAACCATATGATTCTTGTATTTAATTGTTTTTCACACAAGCCATGTGTAGGACAGGAATTGGATAAGTGGAGTCAGACTGAAAAAAATCAATATCATAGCCGGGATATGAACCACGGATCTTGCCATCTCTAGCTGGTTGCTCTGCCACTGAGCTACCATGCAACATGCCGGCAACATTGAATTTCTCGACTGACTCACATTTTTTTCCGGCAAACCACAAGGTCATCTCAAATTACTAAAAGTACTTAAAAGTCCCAAGATTCATAGTATAGCCAACTAATATGGTCATTTGGTATTGCATTTAATTGTTTTTCACACAAGCCGGCATGTTGCCATGGTAGCTCAGTGGCAGAGTAACCGGCTAAAGCTCACGAGATCCGTGGTTCAAATCACGGCAATGGCATTGCATTTTTCAGTCTGACTCTACCTGCCTAACATATGATTCTTAGTTAATTTTTTTTTTCCGCTACCATAACTACATGCCGAAACGGCATTAAATTCCGCAACTGACTAGCTTGTTTCCCATAAACAGGAAAGTGATCTCGAATGTTTTGAGATTACATAAACTAACGGCGACTTACAGTGTCTGAAGTACTTTAACCAACTATCAGGTCAAATATGGTTAATTGTTGTTTGTTGTTCGTCTCTATTTCACCCATATACTCTTGTTTTTCACGTCCCCCAAGAAATAAAATCTAAGCGATTCAAATTTGACTATCTGGCCGGCCAAGCCACTGGTCACAATCGACCACCAAAGGTTTGGGAAAGTCTTCGTCAAAGAGTGATGTGGGGTGTTGCACTGCTATGAAGGAACCACATCTTCCTCCTTATCTCTTATTTTGGGATTAGCACTTCAAAAACACCGATAGCCTATTCGCGGTGGAAGGACGGGTTGTCCAATAAGATGATGTTCATTTATAGCTGCCCAAACGTTAATCGTGAATCTATGCTGAAAATTCCGCTGTTATGTATAGTTCTAGGATTCTCTACTGCCCATGTTTGTTTTCAGAAAGTTCGCGTGAAACACAGCTCCTCCGTCACCAACACTAATATTACAAAATCAGGATTTTGTGTAAACTAACGAAGCTGTCACTCGGAAAATCCAACACCTGGAAAAAAACAATTTTGGTGATAAATAGTGTACTCGCTGGATGACGCAAAAGTTCTTTAAGCACAGTCCAGTGCGACACGCCTAATGTGCGAGTGATATCGTCACTTCTCCGAACAGGCTTTTAATAAACCAAATTTAACATTTCTCCTTCTATGAGGGTAATTTCGTCAATTCGTTGTCGCTCTCGACTTCGACACTCGGAATTAGACTACCTGTATACAGACCCGCTGGCAAACGGCAACAAATGAATCTGCACGATCCTATTAGGAACATTTTCAGCATAAAGTCTTCGAGGAGATCGAGATTTGCAAATTAAGATCAGTGAACGATTTCAGAAGAAAGTAAACGCAGCTGATGCAATGTAGTCTGCTGTAACAGAGCTAAGGAGGCAATTTTAAATTAAATTTACACAAAAAATGTTTATACTACTAAAGGAAAAATTTGTGGTATATTCAATTTACTATGAATGTAGACTAAATTAAAAACCTTTAATCAACAGTAGTCAGCAAAGTAGTGAAAAACGTTATGGATAAATGTATTTTTTCTGCTTTTTGGGACTAGACTTTGTTCTTCACAATAAGACTAATTCTTTCTTAAAATCTCCAGGGTTATTTTACTTATACCCTGTAGTTCTCCATTTATAAAATAGTTATTAAGTTGATACGGAATCAACATAAAAGGCAAGAATGGAAGAGAGAACACTGGAATACTAAGAGAATCCACTTAATATAAGTGGAACTGGAGTTTCTGCAAGGGATTGCATATTTCCATGCCTCTTCAGCTCACGAGATCGAAAACTGATTTTGTCCTGCTCGATGAGGAAAAGTGCACACCTGAGGACGGACAGGTAATCGTACTTCCATCTGCGCAAATGAGTTGACATTAGAAATCGGCGTTACTTAGCGAAGACTCGGCTGTGTGCTGACGAGCGAGGTAGGACGTTATTATAGAAGAGGACTCATCTTCATTGCATGAGTTTCCCTAATGGGAAGGGATCGCTAGCAGCTTCGGTCAGCTCGGCACATGATTAAACTCCCGTCTGTCGGTCGCCCGTCCAGACTTTTCTTGTTAGTGTATGTGCCGCGTTTCCAGCCATCAGCTGAGCAAACTCTGTGTTATATCTCACTCACTTCTCTTTCCCTTCTATGCTTACCTTCTTTTCTGCCGCTTACTTACTCTCTATATCTATCTATATGTCCATCTATATATTTATATGTATCCATGTCTGCCTCTCTATCTATTTATTGTATATTGCTGCATCAGCTGATGAACTGGCAAAAACTGCTATCCTTAATTTTATTTAAATATTAGTTACAATTTGTGCCCATATCTTACGATAGAAATAAACTTGAGTACATTATACCACATTCGAACGAGAATTTCTCCAAAAGGAACCACTACAAGAGCTAACTTTTTTCTAACAGTTGAATGTCGTTTACACTGTAAAAATGTCAACAAGACATCATATTAATTGCATTTTTCTCAGAAAATGGTAAATTTGGTTTTTATTTTGTAAGATAAGATACAATCCAGAAAGGATATCAATGTACATGCAATAAACAGCAAACTTTTGAATATCTTTTATTTCACTGCCCAATCCTAGAGCTTAAAATACTCATTTTATTCCTTTTAATATTAGATTTGACAAACGACTTTATTTAGTGTTTAGAAAAAATGCTGTCTTAGAGAATTCCAAAAGTGTTTATGTTCCATTTATAAAACGTTATAATATTTTTGTTATAATATACATTATCTATCTTTTTTTCTTTAACGCAGGTAATAATATATGGTTAATTTATTTTCTAATATTATTGTAATTTCATTTGTATATAACTAACCCTATTTGACACGAAGGTCTATTACCCTAATAGACCTTCGGGTGAAATAGCGTTTTATATAGTTGTATATTCAATAAATTATCAATACATCCATATATACCTATATTATCTATTTCTTTTCAAACCTTAATTCTAAATTTATTTCCATCATTCTTGTTAGCTGGATTCTTTTCATGCACTCCATTCTTTATTTTAATTTTACTTGTTTACACCTCCATTTTTGTTTTCCTTTCTTCACTTAACTAACCTTATTAATTTCTCTACTACGTGTATTAAGTAGTGGATGTTTGGAATTCCTCCCAGAAATTCGATACTAATAGTGCATCGCAAATGCACGTTTTTAAGGAATTTTAAATCCAAAAATTAAAATACGGTCCGAGTGTGTGTTTTGATCAGAATAACTCAAAAACAAAAAATCGAAAATATACAAACCTTGGCATTTACATTTAATATATTCCAAAGTTGCGACACGAACATTTTAAAGTAATCTCTACATGGAGCATTCTTCAAAGATGTTTATTTTCTCAAAAATGGTACTAAACATTTTAACCAAACAAATATAAAAACATATTAAATGACAAATACAATGTTTAGCATTGTATTCCCGGGATTAGCCTACAAAGTGGCGTTCATTGGGAAGGAGTATTATATAATTTTGCAGAATTGGATTATGTTACCGATATGCAAAAATCTGATGTGTTCTATACATCACTGCAACAAATTACTGTTAAAAAGCATATTCTTCTATCCACCTCAAGATGACTGGGATAAACATTCGCAAAACTTGTCTCTTAATTACTTACTTTCTTTTAAGAACAAGGAAAATAAGGGAATGCACTAGGTTAAAACAAATGTCAAATCTCCTAAAAGCTGGTTGCCATGTGGTTGCAACCCGTATCTATGCAGAGCCAGGAGTTTGCAACTTTCTGTGCAAGAAAAGTCCAAGTATTTTAAATCGAGAAAAATAACAAGGAATATCTCAGAGATAGTTAATTACACGATAAAAACGCATATGACCAAAATGGCGTGTTTTAGCGTGATCTACTTTTTTTGTGTTGTAAGTTTCTGTCCATCTCTTATGGTTTACCAGTTACAAAAAATTCAGCAAAATTCGTTCAGAATAAAGAGGTCTTTGGAAGCTATTCCCAGAACATTCAAGATATGCATTTTATTCGCCATATAAATATCATCAATATATGATACTTTGGGGTAGAGAGATTTTTCTAAAAATTTTCGTGTTGCAGCCCTGGAAAATACTAAGCTTATATATCAAGTTTGGTACTTTACCGACTTTTCGTTTTTGAGTTATCGTGTTCAGAGACACACGGACCTTTTTCCAAAAATGTTTTTTGGAATACACAGGACCCTAAAACGTGTATATCCGATGAAATCACGAATCAAAATTTTCATTATATACTACGTACATAATACGTCTAGAGAAAGTAAAAATGCAAATGTGTTAAAAACTTTTTTTTTTCAAATAGCCTTCTTGTATCATCAGTCATTACTGAGAGATCAGTTTTTAATGATTCGATGTGCTCAATACTTTTGTCATTCGTTTTAAGTCCCGTCGACATTCACTTGTTTCTCGCAATTACGTGAGGGTATGGCCAGCATATACAGGGTTACTACAAAAGATATAGACAACTTCAACTGCCTGTAAAACAAAAACTATTGGAGATAGCAACTAATTATTTTGGAGGTATGTTGAAAAACTCTCAAAGTTTTGTTTGTTACTATTGGTAACGCTGTAGTGTTTTGTTTGTTGTTGCAGAAGCTGAAATGGCGGAAAATCCTGTGGAAAAGGCATATTGCGTGTTGGAATTTGCTAGAACGCAATCAGCAACTGTTATCCAATGACATTTTAGAACACGTTACCACAAAACGCCACCGACTAGACAGTCAATCTACGACTGGTATAGCAAATTCGAGACAACGGGATTTTTGTGCAAAGGTAAGAGCTCGGGAAGACCAAGAGTTTCGGAAGAAAACGTTGAACGTGTTCGTTGTGCCTACAAAAGAAGCCCACAGAAATCGACATCTAGGGCAAGCATGCAATTACAAATTCCACAGCAAACTGTATGGAAAATCTTGCGGAAGCGACTGCACATGATGCCTTACAGATTACAGATGTTGCAGTTTCTGAGTGAAGAAGATAAGGTCATACGGCGTGACTTTTGCATCGACATGTTGCGACATGATGAAGACGATGCTGGTTTTTGTGAGCGCATCATTTCATTTTTGTGGTAACGTGTTCTAAAATGTCGTTGGACAACAGTTGCTGATTGCGTTCTAGCAAATTCCAACATGCAATATGCCTTTTCCACAGGATTTTCCACCATTTCAGTTTCTGCAACAACAAACAAAACACTACAGCGTTACCAATAGTAGCAAACGAAACTTTGAGAGTTTCTCAACATACCTCCAAAATAATTAGGTTGCTACCTCTAATAGTTTTTGTTTTACAGGTAGTTGAAGTTGTCTATTTCTTTTGTAGTAACCCTGTATTATAATTCTCAGTTCTTAAAATTTAACTTGAATATTCAATTAGTGACGATACCGTGGTCCACTAGTGGAACCGCTCGTCTCTCACCAAGGCTTCATCCCTGGGGATTTGTGGCGAACAAAACGGCATTTGGCAGGTTTTCTCCTAGTTCTTGATGTGGAGGTGTCTCAAGCATATTAGAAAAAATGTCATGACAAATAGTCCGAACGCATTAAAAAGTGAATAAGTGTAAAGAGAATATTTTGAGAAACAAAGCAATTTTTAATTATAAATTGCTATTTTTTTATCCAGCTCAAAATATAAAAGATACCCCTGGTATTTTAGCTATTTCTGTAAAGGTTAGTATCAATTAAAATAACTCTCGTAAGAATAGCTTGTATATTCTTTAATAAACGAAAGGGTGTAAAGAAAATCGTTTGCATTTAATAGGATTCGGTCGTTTTTCCTCCACTTCTTTTTCTTCAAGTTCTCATCTTCATATCGCGGGAGGTACAGTTAGTGAAAAGTTGAGTTTCTATTCTCTATACTGGCGTTCCACGGAGTTAAATTTTATACTTACATGAATAAGAGTAAACCCGGAAATATGAAGCTTTCACATTTGGATTCGTGCGAAGGAGCTGCAGTACAAAATTCTAATTTTTAGTCGTTCGAGACTCCAGATACATGACATACGAGAGGACCTTCGGCAACAGATTATTCTTACAAAACCTTATTCTTCATGCTAATCGAGACAAACAACAGAAATGGAATTATTGCTTAGTTCCTTGTAAGTAGAATGGAATAAGAAAATAACTACCCTAACAGATAGTCCAATTCTGTAAGGGGCCGCGCCGTGGCCAAGGGTTATACCACTTGACTCTCAGCAAGACGGTCCGGGTTGAATCCCAAGCTACCGCATGTGAGATTTCTAGTGGACAAAGCGGCGTAGGCGTGGGTTTTCTCCGTGTTCTCCGGTTGCCCCCGCCATCGCATTCCACCGGTGCTCCATCTTCATGCCATATATCACCGGTGTCATCGCCTGCGGTGTCACAAGTAGTAAAAGTGGGCGTTAAACTTTACCAAAGAAATACTCTAAGAGCTGGTCATTATGTAACCGTCAGCCAAGAGTAAAAACAAAAAAAATCTGATGTGTTACATTCACATGACTTTCTCTACCTCTCCAACAAATTGTTAAAAAGCTTATGCTTCTATTTACTTCATGCTAATGGAGAAAAAATTGGCACAAATGGTCTTATTACTTGCTTTCTTGTACGTACAAGCAAAATAAGGGAGTAGCAGCTTAAAGTAATAGTCAAAAGATGGTTGCTATGTGACAAGTTCCTTAGTTTGTGTGGACAGGAGTTTACTAATTTCTGTATAAGAAAGGTGTGTTTTTCAAAGCTGACACCAAAAACAAGGAACACCTAAAAAAACTATCGACTCCACGAAAAAAATGTATGCAACATAAATTGTGTTTTAATGTGCTCTACATTATTTGTGTGCTAACTTTTTGTCTATCTCTTACGGTTTACCAGTTATGCAAAATTGGTAAAATTCAACCACAATAAAGTAGTCTTCAGAGGCTATTCCCAGAAAATTCAAGCTATATATTTTATTTGTCAGGTAAATGTTTTTAATATACGATATTTTAATCATAATCGTTAAGAGTCATTTTTTCGAAAATCAGAATTTTCGAAAAAAGTTCCATGTAAAGGGTAGTTTGGCGTGGGGAATTTTCTGTAAAATCTTCGTGTCACATCCTTGGAAGACAGCAAACCTAAATACCAAGTTTGGTATTTGATGCTCTTTTCGTTTTTGAGCTATGCTGCCCATTGACACATACACTCAGACACACAGACAGACAGACAGACACACACACACACACACACACACACAGAAGGACATTTTTCTAAAAATTATTTTTTTGGGATTCAGGTGGATCCAAAACTTGTATTTCCGGTGAAATCTCGGTATCGAATTTTTGGGTGCATTACAATACCTTCTCTATACACTATGTACATAGTGCGTATAGATAAAGTAAAAAGAATGACTTCCCATTTTAAAAATTATAAGTTGTGGAAAATTGAAACCAATAGCGAAGAATATCTTGGAAATTGTTTACTCCAAAAAAAAAAATAAAATAAAAAAATAAAATAGGGTGTCTTATCAAGATGAGGCTTATATTTTTATGTAGTACCATGTTGTCTAACGGTTTATCAGTTTTGCAAAAGCCATTAAATGGAAGAGAGCATCAAAGACAATTCAAAGAAGATATGCATTTTATTTTACGTGAAAATCAGTAACATGATGGTGGCATATGTCAACACTGAAGTTTTATTTACTAATTATTCACCACTACACACTCTAAGACTAAGTCATGTGCTATTAGAATGCAGTTTTGCCGAGATTAACTCTTTCTTTTTATTGTATGTCTAGGTGACATCTCCAGATGCCCTAGTGGCGTATCCTCCGATAGTACACCAGCATGGCCTGCTATCCTCCACCCTGGGTCTGAGGTTCACCGTCACCGGGAACCACTTCCTGGGCGGCAGCATGAAGGTGCGCTGCGTGGCCTCCGTGTCACCGATCCTCTGGCAGGGCGATCGGGAGAGTGTGGTCCAGCGAGTGTCTCAGCACCCGCTTCTGGACAACATTAGAGAGGCCCTTCTCTTTGGTAAGTATCGCCTTCCTACAACGTTATAGCATAACAACTGTTATGGAGCTTTAACAAGTTGCAGTTGGAAGCCTTAATAATAAAATGCTATGGCATACCTCTGCTTATTAGGGTAAAACGTCAACGTATTCAGAGCGATTCTGTAATTTGTCCATCATAAAGTTGTCAGAATTACCATAAGTATTATATAACCCAAATTGCTAATTTACTCATCTATTTCTCCTGGGCAAGTTTAAGGTCCTAGGTATCGGTTTCCATTAAACAATGAAAACGCTTTATATAAAAATCTGATGTGCTCCATTCACATGACTTTCTCTATATCACTGCAACAAATTATTCTATTTACTTCATCTAATGGAGCAAAAATTAGCAGAAATAGTCTTATTAATTTCTTCCTTGTTAGTAGAAGCGAAATAAGGGGGTACCATAGGTTAAAGAGATAATCAAAAGCTGGTTGCTCTGCGACTGATGTGACTGTTTGTATGGACATGGGTTCACAAAGTCCTGTATGAGAAAATTAAGTTTTAATATCTGAAACCAAAAACAAGGAATATCTCAAAAACAAACAATTCCACGAAAAAAAATACATAACATAAATTGTGTGTTTTAAGGTTCTCTACATTTGTCGTGTGGTAAGTTTGTGTCCATCTCTTACAGTTTAGCAGTTATGCAAAATTCTATAACATTGACCCAGAATAAAGTAGTCTTCATAGGCTATTCCCAGAATATTCAAGATATACATTTTTTGGTTAGGTAAATATCATTAATATATGATATTTTAATCAAAAGTGTTAGAGCCCTTTTAAAGAAAATCAAAATTTTTGAAAAAGGTTCCATGTAAAGGGTAGTTTGGGGTGGGGGGATTTTTTCAAAACCTTCGTGTCGCATCCCTGGAAGATACTAAACTTAAATTCCAAGTTTGATATTTTACCGACTTTTCGTTTTTGAGTTATCGTATTTATAGGCACATGGATACACACACGGACTTTTTTTTCTGGAAATACTTTTTTTTAGATATGGGGAACCCTAAAACATATATTTCCGGCCAAATCTCGGTATCGAATTTTTTGGTGGAGTGCAATACCTTCTATATACACAATGTACATAGCACGTATAGAGAAAGTAAAAATATAATCGCCCTCAGTTGTGTAGTGGTTACCATGATAACTTCATATACCCAAGGTCGCGGGTTCAAACCCGGCTGAGGACGATGAATTTTTTCAGGCTTAAAAATCCATAGCATGGCTTCCTTCGGAAGGGAAGTAAAGCCGTGGGTCCCGTGTCGTAGATTTACGGCACGTAAAAGAACCTCAAGTCTGATAGAGAGTCCTCTGGGCAAAATTAAGCGGTCTTTCACGCCCAGTATAGAATGGGGCGCTGAGAACCAAAGCAGTTAAAGAGCGTCCATAAATAACACGCCATTTCATTTTTTTTTTTCTTTTTTGTTTTAAAGTAAAAATACGATAGATTCAAGTAGAATAGAGGCTAAATTATTGATATATAACTCCAAAACCTTGTTTGTTTATCTAGCTGATGAAACAATTAAAGTTTAATTTATTAATATTAAAATTCTTCTTAAATCAAACTTTAGCCGATATATCCACCTGTTCCAGTCTCTAGCATACATCCATTTGTTACGAGTTCTACTTGGATCTCTTTCCAATCGGCCGATAATTCAATCTATTTTCAATCATTCTGTCAACATGATCCTTCAATTTCATTCCTATTTATTCTGTGTTATTATTAACTAAATTATTTATATCGTATCTTATTGTTTAATTCCTTAGTTAATCCATTTGGTGTATTGAATCTTCATACATATCTCATGAACTACATCTCCGTAGTTTTTTTTTTTTTTTTTTTTTAAATACAGAATATTTAGAAAAAGCCACTTAGCTCAACTTTTTTTTTTCTGTCTGCCCGTCGTCTGCGAACAGCATTCCTAACAAAAACGAAAACTTGGCTAATAATGAACTTGGCCAGCTTTCAAAGATGGGACACGAGCTTTTCCAGGAAAAAAAAAACCTTCCGAAAGCTTCATGGTTTTCATTAAAATACCATACCAGCAAGATATTTTTCATGACAAATTAAACATACTATGTCCACCCGCTCATATACGCGCTCCCCTAAATTGTAGAGGCGCGTGTGTGGCTGCTTCTTTTTTTGTCATTGTTGCACCTGCGTGAGTACATGCGTGCGCGAGTAGATGCTTCAAAGACTTGCATTGTCATACTTGCATTTAACGAACATGTGCAATAATTGCCCACAAAGGAAAGGGCGAAAAAGTTGTATGAGCCTTTCCGACGTTCTCATAGCTTCTTGCTGCGCAATTGAGGGCTATAAAAGGTGCTGGCAGGACCGCAAGGGGACACTTTCGACAGCGACTTTGAAGAGTGCAGTTGAATTAGAGAGAGTCAAAGTAGTGGACAACTCGGAATACGAGCGCCGAAGCGACGAGTAATAAAAATTGTCATAAGCTATTGACGTAAAGATTGTATACCTTCAACGTTCTGCCTAAGGAGTCTGAAAATCTGTTCATTTTAAATGGCTTTGTATAGCTTGAAAACTAAGAAATCAACAGACATGTACCTTTTGTCCAGCATCACAATCTATCTCTACTAATACTTTTCTGGCATTAAACATTTCCGATAAATGCTTTATTATTGGTGCGAGTTACTACATAATGTATATACTTTTTAATTTGTTATGCCACTGTTAGTATTTCCTCGTTATCATGCAAACAACACGGAATTTCACAAAGCAACTCCATTTATAGCATTACACTAATGCTTATTTAGAGGTGTGATGTCCATTATCACCCGTGCTCTTTAATTTATACATTGACAAAGTCGTCAAAAGCGCTAGATTTTACAAACAAACTTTATAAAATAGACCTAAAGCCTCTTCTATTCTCTGACAAGCAATTGTTACTAGCTCTTTCGGAAGATAAGTCTCCAGGAAGTAATATATGAATTATAAAACACCGATGCGAGCTATAACTAACGATATCTCCTACAAAAACAAAAATGTTAGCTTGCAAAGGAAAAACTCAAGTGCAGTGTACAATAATAATTAATAACAGGATAGAACAACTAGAAGACTTTAAATAATTAGGCTGTGAAATTGGTAACACAAGAACCAACATACCTACAACATTTTAATCAAAGAACACTCAGACAAAACTCAAAAGTTTAGTGCTTTGAAATCCTAGAAATGTCTAGCAACACCATCTCTTTTATATGGCTTAGAATGCTGGACTGTTAGAAGAAATCTAAAGTAAAACTGGATACATAAGAAATTACTCTCTTAAGAATAGTGGGTAGAGGACAGAAAAAATTGCAGCGATAAAATGAGGAAAGAATTAATATATACAGAATCTTCAGATTTATTCGGCTTTTAGCGCCAGCGAGTTTAAAGGCATGCTGTTGCTATAAGTTCAGCGAGTCCCTTGCCTCAAAGTGGAGGTGTGGAATTGAACCTAGGACTGCAATTATTGTCGACTTCTAAACAGGTTGAGGTACTGGACGGTGCAGAACTGTTTGTGGCTAGAACATTTCGTGCGTTCTTATAACGCGAGATGGAAGTGACCACCCATCACAGATTTACATGTTACTTCCGAACTGAAAGAATAAGTTACCTATCAGCATAAATGCTGTGATTGCGAGTTTATGAGACACAAGTGAATGTTTCAAATGTAAATATTGTGAAGGTATGCTACAAGTCCCCTATCACTTCTCGAAACTGTTGATACCCAACCCTTCTACCCATCGTTATCTAGTCCTGTGAAGGATGCAATGTGTGATAAACTCGCTACCTGGTATTGAAGTCATGCCCTGACAAACGACTGGCGGCAAAGACTGAATAAATCTGAAGCCTATATAATAATAATCATCATCATCATCATCATCATCATCATCATCACTACTTCAGGGATTAGGCAAAGTGCCTGTTCCGGCTTCAAAATATGTCTGACCATCGTTTCATTTGTCTTTCCGGATATCATCTTCCTTTAGGTCATTAGTACAATGTTCGTCTTGGGATCCTTTCTGATAACATCCTGTCAACATGCTGTCTCCATTCATTTCTATTACTTGTAATTTTTCCTCAAATTTGGTATTTAAGTTTGGTATCTTCCAAGGATTCACACGAAGAATTTCAAGAAGATCGACCCACACCCAACTACCCTTTACATGGAACTTTTTTTGAAAATGTTGATTTTCTCAAAAATGGCTGTAAAGATTTTGATTAAAATATCGTATATTAAAGATATTTACCTCAGAAAATGTATATCTTGAATTTCCTGGGAATAGCTTCTTCTGATGATTACTTTATTCGGGAAGAGTTTTACGGAATTTTGCACAACTGCTAAACCGTAAGAGATGGACATAAATTTGCTACACAAACCATGCAGGAACTTGTCAGCTAAGGAACTTCAGTCACGTAGCAACCAGTTTTTGGCTATCCCTTTAACTTATGGTACTCCCTTATTTCGCTTCTGCTTACAAGGAAGCAAGTAATAAGACTATTTTTGCTAATTTTTTTCTGGATTAGCATGAAGTAAATAGAAGCATAAGCTTTTTAACAATAATTTGCTGCAGATATGTAGAGAAAGTCATGTGAACACGTAAGATTTTTTCATTTGAGATTTTATCTAGAGAATACATCCTTTTACTGATCTTAGGGATTTCATCTAAACAGCTTCTATTTTCCTTTTATCACCGTTGTTTAATGTGCATGTTTCGGATCCGTAAAGGAAGGCAGGTACTTTATAAAACTTCTGGCTTTAGTTTTGAAGCTTCTGTTTATTGTGTCACACATTTGCTGAAACATGGGCAGTTTATTGCTAAAATCATTTTCATATTTATAACTTATGTGTGTTCTTAAATACTTAAACTCGGGACTTGCTCTAATATAATGTCATTAACTTCTATTTTGGATGTAACTGTGTTTACCTTGGAAGGCCATTGCTTTTGTTTTATTTGTCGAAATTTTAAAATTATAGCTCTCACATAGCCTTGCAACATATACTGCGTTTTGCAGCTCATCTTCCGTTTTACTTATAATTATTGTCTGTATAATCTAAATAAAAATATAGAAGAATATCAAGAAAAATATCATGCTCATGTCAGACGAATGTCAGAATCCAGCGTTTTCAAAAATATCCTTGATCAAAGGACAAAAAAATACAGGAAAAGGAAGACCCATAAAGAGCTGGACAAACCAGTTTCATTAGGAGGACGGAAGAGGTTGAAAGCCTTAATTCCTGACATTGATGATAATTATGACTACCCTTGGAGTATAATAAAAACGGTCCTATAAATGTTTATCTGGATTAAATAAAGGTGACGCTAAACTTTAGCAATGATAGTTTACAGAAGAGTGGATAGAAAAAAATATGTGAATGTATTATAGATTTGTTTTCCTCACGCACTAAAGGAATGTGCAATATTATCGTCTTGCAATTTCACCAGAATCGTCACTTTTACTTCACAATCATATTGTGCCCTAAGCAAAATAAAATGGATCGGAACTAAAATAAACTCCAAAGAGTTATTTATCAATGAAACGAAGCGCAACAAAATGGTGACCTGGGAAGGGTTCATTTTCAATTACGGTTGATGTTTTAAACAAAGATATACTTTTCCTTGTTTTTTCAAGTACCATAATGGGTAATTGGAAGTTTGTTTTCAATAACGATATTAATTGGTAGGGAAGAATTGTTAACGAGTTGTACTGAACTGCCGATGGAACCGAACCTCAAACTACGCAACATCATTATTACCTTAAACGGTTGTGCCTCTGTGTATTTTCACTTGATTGAACATAACACAAATGTCAATAAATGTTCATTTTAGCTGTGTAAAGAACATGTGATGTCTCTCTCAGAAATCATATCATTTATAAGCAGAGAAAGGAGTTAGAGATATCAAGAATGGCAAAATTGTTACTGCAGTTTCTAAAGTACCACAATACTGAGAAAACCTAATTTCTTCAGCAATAGCAAATCATTTAAAATATACATTTTCTAAATATTCCCTATTCATATATTTTGCAATGATTTCAGTATTAAAGGCACTCACAGTGGATGTTTAAACAAACGTTTCAGTAAATTAAGCAAAAATAGTTTGAATTTTCAGATTCAAGTACCTATCAAGGCTTTCGTTCTCAGATATCATAGTTTAAATACCTAAGAGGCACGACTTCTTCTTGTGTTTCAAAACAGATTCCTGTCATTTCTCGGGGCACACTTGAGTCTAAGGCTTATTGTCCTTTTTTTTTTTTTTATCACAATGCGTGACACAAAATTACCAGAGCCACTCTGTAGTTGTATATTTATTCACATGCTGTTATATACAGAAATAATACAGTAAAGCAATCACAGCAAATGCAACTACACATACTGTCAATATTGCAAAATCAAAAAACTTCCTCTGATGAGAAACAGTGCATCATTATAACAGACAGAAATAAAATAACACACACCCAGTTATGTACTTGTATAGAATTAAATCTTCTTGAGGAATACATTTAAACGAACATAGTGCATGAGCTTGTCAACATAGGCAGTCATCGCCTGGAACTCCAGATAGAGACGGAGATATAGCAAGTCGCTTCTCCAGCGCCGAAAAGCAGCGACAATGAGTGAGAAAATGCCTCACTGTTAAAGGCGTATCACAGTGGATACAACACGGTGGTGGTTCACCACTTAGAAGGAATCTGTGGCTGAAATAGCAATGGCCAATTCGTGGCCGAGCATTGTCTTCTCGGAGTGAAAGACGAGAAGAACCGCGCTAGGGACGCGCTGTAGACGTCACCTCGAGGAGTTTGGCGGTATATGAAGCCCTTCTCTTCCCAATCAGAGAGTATTTTCCGCGCAGAATACCTTGCAAATCCGTAGATAACTGAGAATGTGTTCATCAGGATGAACTGTAGCCTTCTCAGCCTGGAATGCCTGTTCGTTTCCTGTAATACCACAATGTCCGGGAACCCAGACAAAACCCACGCGAAAACCGGCTAGATGTAGATAGTGCAACTGATCGTGGATCTTTTGAACAAGGGGGTGGAGACTATAAATATCACTTAAACTAGGCAAAGCTCTGAGGGAGTTGGAACAGATTACATTGGATAGCAGAGAGAAGGAGTGGATAAACTTAGTGGCCTTAAGTAAACATAGTCCGGTTCGGTAATTTATACTTAGGTGGTCTGAAAAGTTCTCGGTCTGATACTGAAAAACGACAATTCATGCTTTCAAAGTTGTTTTATTTTTCAATATAATCTCCTCCGATACCAATACATTTTTTCCAGCGGTGTTCCAATGCCATTATTCAGTGTAAACTGAGGATAAAGAGTCCCCATACCATTTACAATCCGCAAATGAATTTCTGTAGGTGCTAAACCTTCTTTCACGAAGAATTTTATGACAGCACGATACTCGAATTTCTCTATTTCCAAACCAATGCGCACTTCCACTGCTTCAAACAACTGCCTATAATCAACTATTGCCTAAAAGACTTGTAATTTTATATAGAGTCTAGAGTATCAATGTAAGGAAATAAAAAACATACAAATAGTGCCGCAATCCTGGGTGAGGCCGAGAACTTTTCAGACGACCCTCGTACGGAAGTGCCAGGAGGGAAACAAATTTTGTGACAGATATAAGGGTCAAGGACCACAGCAGAGCCACACGTGTTGTTTAAGACTGTACTGTAGTTATCCTAGGCAAAATTATTGCAAAGAAAACAGAAGGAATCTTTAAATATGCAAGTTCACTCCAACGCCTAGGGAGAGAGTTACACAATTTATCACACGTTACTTTAACAAGCAGCCATTAAAGTTAATACTTTTAGCTGGAATAAGCTACATTCGTTATATTTTAAGTTCAGTTGTAAGTTACAATTATAAGTTGCAGGTCATGAAATAAATTTGAACAGAAATCCCGTAATAATTGTCCCGACTAGCAAAGTGCATTTTCACAATAATAATAATAATAATAATAATAATAATAATAATAATAATAATAATAATAATAATGATGATAATAATGATAATAATAATCAGTATAATAATGATTATTATATGGATTCACCAAATGTGTTTAGCCTCCAAATATTGCCCAAGCCGAAAGAAATCCTAATTTGCCAACCATTGGCGGCTATGCAGTGAAGCTTCACTGTGCTGTCTGTCCCTCGGCGGGTTTCCATCAGACTGAATGCCTCTATGCCCCACTATAGCCCACCAAGGGAGCAGAGGAAATGTTAGTTCTAAATGTTTGCACTAGGTCGCAGCTAAATCTCTTATACGCCACTCTAAAGATAGTGCAGTCTTATCCATAACGCATACGTCAATGGATGTGACAACAGCTGGTTCCAAAAATGTGGAAGGGGGTAAACAAACAGCTCAAAACCAACCCTTTACACCTGCATCTTTTAAAAAGAAATATAGTCTTCTAGTGGGCATGGATGCTACGTTTTGTTGTATAAGCATTTCCCCAAAAGCATTGTAACTCCTGTGAGTCAAAGCCTCATATGTTGGTCTGTTTCAGTCTTTCCTGCACAATCTGCAGCTTAAGTTAGCCTCTATTGTGAAATACAGTAATTGTGAGCCACGACTTAATGATGTGCATTTCTTAATCTTTCTTACGCTTGTGTGCATTAAAATATTACACGTGACTTAATTTGCAGCATAGATACCTTGTTCAAATGTTCAGCACAAACTTGGAGAGAATATTATCAAAAAGTATGGCGTACGATTTTTTCTACATTTTTAAATTGCTTTAGAGTGACAAATAATTTGTACACTAAAAGGAAATGCTAAAATAAGTATTTATAAATTTAATTAAAATTAAGAATTCATTAATCAATTTAAACATTTAAAAACTAAAAATATTAGTTTGGTATATTAGAAATTAATGAGTTAAAGATTTTTAATTTTTCGAGACTACGAGTGTGTGACAGCTTCTAATTAGGTTAATAAATGTAAAATAATTGTACTTAATAAATATTAAATATATGTACATGATGCCATATTTGTGTTAGAACAAAATACGAAAAAAATTGTGAAATTTAGGCAAAACTGCAAGATTTACAAATTGCACTAATGGGTAACCTAAGCGTATTATATTAATCACTCGGTACTGTCAAAGGTATAATATTATCATATACACTGCCATGTTGTTAGGAGTCTTCAATCCTTGGATTGGTTTGCAGCGACTCTCTATTCAGATCTTCTCTCTGCTTTCCGTTTGAGTTCTTCATATTTACTGCATTTCATATCTTCTATAATTTGTTTTATATATTGTGATCTTGCTCTTCCTTTGCCACTTCTTCCTTCTATCATACCTTCTATTATAATATTCAGTGTGCTCTGATGTCTTAATAAATGGCCTATTAATTTTGTTCTTCTTTTATTTTGGTTCCAAATTCGTTTTTCCGCTTCTGCTCTTTTATATACTTCTTCATTTTTAATTTTGTCACTCCATTTAATTTTTAGCATTTTCCTATAGCACCATGTTTCAAATGATTCTATTCTCTTTCTTTCTGCTTTTAAAATTGTCCAAGTTTCACATCCATATAACATAATACTCCATACATATGTTTGTAATAAATTCTTCCTGGTTTCAAGGTTAATATTTGCAGTAAATAGCTGGTACATGTTATTAAAAGCAAGTTTTGCGTGTTGTATTCTACTGGTTATTTCTGTTTTGCCCTTTCCGTCAGCTGTTATTTTGCTTCCTAGATGTGGAAATATTTCGGTTTCTTCTAATAGTTGTCCATTTAGTTTAATTTTTGTGTTACTATTCCCTTTCTTCCTGCAAGTCATAATTTTTGTTTTTGATTTATTAATGTTTAAGTTGTAGTTGTTCCTTAATGTATTTTCTAATTTGTTGATGAATGTTACTAAATCTTTCTTGTTCTCCATTAATATTGCAATATCATCTGCATATGTATTACTTTTAGTCATACGTGAAGTAAAGAAGTTTTGCTACAATATTTGTATTTCATTTCTGACTTACACTCTTTATCATTAAAATACATACTTTTTAGAGATCCAACTGAGCAGCTATTAAAACGTTTTACGGATTAAATATTTCACTGTGTTCCCCAAACCTTTCAGTTTACAATTACACTATCTCCCCATCAATTTTAGTTTATTTATACGAATTATCTTCAGAACAAGGAACGAATCTTCAAAACATTTGCAACGAAAAATCTACATATTCATGTTTCTCATAGACCTGGAAAGTAAAAGAATTTAAAGAAATCAAAATTCTTCATGAAACGTTTAAAAATTGTTAGGTAATTAAAATTCCGGTTGATACAAACGAGAGTACTTTGGAAAATTAATTCCATAAAATAACGCAGCTGGAGTAATGTGAATTAATGTTTCAATAGTTGCATAGAGATCTTCGGGTGCTGGAAACATAAACATCCATGCAGCATTAACGTTTGGACTGAATATTTTATAAATTAATTAATTATGTATATATCAGCTGCTAGTAGGTTTATAATATTAAATATCTTTATTGTTAAAAATGTTTTATACAGGATAGGAGGTGAATAAGTGCAAATATTTGTGTCAGTGTATGAGGACGGTGTTATTATTCAGTACTTGCTGGTTGTTTTTGTTTTGTTTTGTTTTTTTTTTTTTTTTCTATCTTATAAAGTTATGTTCATGCGTAAACTTCCATATATTTTTACGATGGTTATTTCCTTTCTCAGACTTTCGTTTGTTTACATAACAGGTCACAAGATTGGCCTTCCTCTGCTCTTTTCCTAGGTGGTGCAATGTATGTAAACATCGCAGAGATAAACTTCAGGGCCGTTCAAAACACATTAGACCGTGAAATTTGTGCTTCATTTATTACAATCCTGTTGTTTCGGGTAGACAAAACAAGTCTTAGTAAGCACGTATATATTTGTATTGTTCTCTAATAAATACCAAATTATTTGACTTTATTCACCTCCCATCCTATTTCATATTAATTGAGATAAACATTAGCAGAAATACTTTCTTGTAAGAAGAAGGAAAATAATGGGATGCACTAGACTAAAACGATATTCAGATATTTTAAAAACTGCTTGCTATGTGAATGATATTCGTTTCTTTTAAGTATCTTAAAACTGAAACCAATAATGAGGAATATCTCAAAAATGGTCAACTATGCGAAAAAAATGATATGACATAAATTGTGTGTTTACAAATTTTTTGTAGAAAATTTTTGTCTATCTCTTACGGTTTACTAGTTATGCAAAATCCAGCAAAATTGATCCAGAATAAATAGGTATTCAGAGGCTATTCCAAGAAAATTAAAGATATATATTTTATTTGTCATATAAATATCTTTAATATACGGTATATTAATCAAAATTACTAGTCATTTTTGAGAAAATCAAACTTTTAGAAAATTTAGCCTTGTAAAGGGTAGTTTGGGGTGGGAAGATTTTCCTCAAATTTGCAGAGGCACAGGACTTTGAAACTTTGCACATTTTCTTTAATGCGAGTAGTATTTTTCTGTAGAACAAAATAATCAAAAGCCCTATTTGGTCTAAAAATGATTGATTTGTCACCGCAAATATATCTGCAAACTAATATAAACGTCATGTTCAATGCTTATACGACAAGGGTCAAAATCTGATGTGTTCCATTCACATGACTTTCTATACATCTCTGTAACAAATTATTCTTAAAAACCTTATCCTTTTAACTACATCATGCTAATTGAGAAAACATTAGCAGAGGTTGTTCTTATTACTTAGTCCCTTGCAAGTAGAAGGGAAACATCCAATGTGTTCCATTCACATTCCTCTATCTGTTCGACAAACAAACCTTTTATTCAAAAGATTAAGCTGTTATCTATGTACATCATACTAAGATAAACATAAGCAGAATTAGTCTTGTTCCTAGCTCCACCTCCTGTGAGCAGAAGGGAAACAAAAAATGCACAGGCTAAAGCGATAGTCTCGTCCTTCAAAACCCGGTCGCTATGTGAAACAATAATGATATTCCAATATCTTTGCCTTCCAGGAGTAAACAAATGAGAAAATCTGAAGGGGCTAAAACAAAGTAGTAATCTGGAATTCCTCAAAAACGGTTCACTGTACAAAAAATGTATATAACAGAAATTGTGTGTCTTAATGAGATCTACATTTTTTTCTGCAGTAAGTTTTTGTATATCTTTTATGGTATGCCAGTTATACAATAGTCATCCAGAATGAAGGTCTTCAGAGGAGATTCCCAGAAAAGTCAAGATATACATTTCGTTTGTAATAAATAAAAATTGTTAGAGCCATTTGTCAGAAAATCAACATTTCCGAAAAATATTCCACGTAAAGGGTAGTTAATGGTGGAGGGATTTTTTTTTGAAAATCTTGGAAGATGTTAAACTCAAGTACCAAGTTTGGTATTCAACGGTCTTTTCATTTTTGAGATATGCTGTCCACAGACACACACACACACACATACGCACACGCATGGACCTTTTTCCAAAAATTCTTTTTCTGATTCAGGATGGCTCAAAACATGTATTTCCGGTAAAATTTTGGGTGCATTACAATACCTTCCCTATGTTCATAGTACGTGTAGAGAAAGTAAAAAATAGTTCTCATTTCTTTTTATGCAGCCCTGTACTCCGTACATAAGAGCGTGCACAGATTCAAGCAGGTTTATTTTTCACCATGTTAAAATACATATAAAGCTAAATGGGATATACAAATTGGATAAAAAGGCTGAGGTTTGGCTGGATTACTAATATATCATTCTTAGAAGAATCATGAATGTAATTCGTGTTTATAGTTTTACTTTTTCTAATATAACATATGCAAATACAGTTAAAATTTTAGTAATTTATTTTAACTATGCTTCTTCCCTTGTAGCAAATATATTACAGCCCACCTCGGTTGTGTGGAATTAACGTGTGAGCCTCACATTCAAGAGGTCCCTTAGGGCGAGTTGCCGGATAAGATTTGTTCCGAGTTTTCCTTATCCTGAGAAGATAAGCGTTGAGTAGCTTTAAGCTCCATGGATCCCCAGAATATGTGAGCAGCATTTCACCGATTTCATCCATCATCCTATATGACCAACTAGGTTAAAAGAATTTAAGAAAAAATAATAAATAAAACTAAAGAAAATAATGAATAAAAATTCAATGCATGAAGATTTGTACAAACAAAAAAGGCCATCTTTTGATTTTGGGGTAAAAATGATTTATACTTTAAAATACATATTTCTAACATTTGATTCTCCTAAAGCGGATGCAAAACAAATGTTTAGACCCATTGTAAAGAGCTGTGTTGGCTAAATTAATCTGCATGTCAGCTTTAAAGCCATTTTTCTCAGGTTCATGTGTTTCACTTTCTCTACACGTACTATGTAGTCTATAGAGAAAGTACTGCATTCCACCCAAAAATTCGATACCGAGATTTCACCAGTAGATAGACGGTTTAGGGTCTTCCGTATCCAAAAAGGTATTTTTAGAAAATGATCCGTGTGTGTGTGTATGTGTGTGTGTGTGTGTGCGCGCGCGCGCGCGTCTGAACACGATAACTCAAAAACGAAAAGTCGGTAAAATACCAAACTTGGTACTTAAGTTGGCATCTTCCAGGGATGCGACACAAGATTTGAGAAAAATTCCCTCACCCTAAACTACCCTTTACATGGAAAAAAACTTCGCAAATTGTGATTTTCTCAAAACAATGGCAAACAATTTTGATTAAAATACGTATATTAAAGATATTTATTTATATGCAAATAAAATGTATATATTGAATTTTCTGGGAATAGCCTTTAAAAACCTCTTTATTCTGAATGCCTTTTGTTGAATTTTGCGTAACTGGTAAAGTGAAAGGTAGACAGAACGTACTCCACCAAAAAAAAAAAAATGTAGATCACGTTTAAACACACAATTTATGTCATATACGTTTTTGTTGTACAGTTGGCCGTTTCCGAGATATTCCTTGATATTTGTTTAAATTTTAAACTACATGTGTTCTCAAACGGGGTCATCTTCCGTTTTATCTCTTATTTTACTCGCCTTAGAAAGCGATCCGAGCTTCAGTTCCTCATATATCACTTTTAAAAGATTTGATTAGCGCGGTATGGAATTTTTGGGTGCAATGCAATACCTTGTCTATACACTATGTACATAGTGCGTATAGAAATAGTGAAAAGCTGTCCACTAAAGAAACATTTCAATTTAATAACTTCTTACAAGAGTATTAAGAAATACAATTTTAAAATGAACATCAATTTTGATCTTAAGTAATTATATCGAATTAATTAAGACATTTAGAATGAAAAGTGAGGTTTGTTATGAATGCTTATTTTGTTGCCTATAATGCATGTACAAAATGTTAAAGATCTAAATATAATTCTTTTGAAAATCAATGTTATTATTTCGGTTTATCCTTAATAGTTTAAAAACCTAACAAATGGCAATGTAACTACATTTTTACTTTCTCTACGCGTACTATAGTGTATAGAGAAGGTATTGTATTGCATCCAAAAAGTTTGATAAGATTTAAACGGAAATCATTTTGAGATCCCCTAGTCCAAAAAATGCAATTTTAGAAAAGCTTAGTGTGCGTTTCTGTTGACAGCATAGCTAAAAAACTAGAAGAACTTTAAATATCAAACTTGGCATTTAAGTTAGATATCTTCAAAGGATGCGACAAGAAGATTCGCCAGAAATTCCTTCCACCCCAAACTACCCTTTGAATGGAACCATTTTTTAAATTTCTGATTTGCTCAAACATGGCTGTTAACAATTTTGATTAAAGCTATTTACATTGCAACTAAACTGTATATTTTGACTTTACTGAAAATAGTTTCTTTAGACGTGTGCATTCTGGAAGAATTTTACACAACGATTAAACCATAAGAGGTAGACAAAAATGTAGATCTGGTTAAAATGCACAAGTTATATTACATACACTTTTTTCGTAGAGTTGATAGTTTTCGAGATATTCCTGTTTATTGGTTTTAATTTTAAACTAGGTATCTGACTCAGACGGGCTAGAAATGTAAAGTGAACCGAACTTCAGTTTTTCACACACGAACGCCTGAAATAGATTTGACTATCGCTTCAGCCTAGTCTATTCCCTTATTTCTCCATCTACTTACAAGGAAGCAAGTAATAACACAATTTCTGTTAAAGCTTATTACTTTATCCGCATCACGCTAAATGAGATTATCGTTTGCAAGAAAAGCTTTTTACACAAAAGGTAGAGAAAGTCACGTGAATATAACATCAGATCTTTACATTATTGGTGAATAAAAATCCGAAATGTTCCATTCACATGACTTTCTCTATAACAAATTGTTTGCTAAAAAGCTTATTCTTCTATCTTCTTCGTTGTTGAACTATGTTGTCCACAGGAAGGCCTTTTTCTATTATTTTCTTTTTTTTTTGATTTCAGGGGCTCTCCATTTATTTCGATGAAATTTCGGTATTGAATTTTTAGGAATACAGTACCTTCTCTACACACTATATATAGTACGTCTAGGGAAAGTAAAAATATGAAAAAGAATTAAAATTTCAGCTACCACTACTTTAAAACCTGTTATACCTATTGCATGAGTTGGAAAATTAAGGTGTTTGTTTATGAAGTGAAAAAACTGTGTAGCATTTTAATTACTGCAAGCTTTTATTTTTTTTTTTTGCAATAAAATTTATTAACACGTTTTCTTTGTTTGTTTTCACAGTTAAAGGATCTTCGAGCCACTGTAGTGCCTCATTCTTCGTCATCGCAGCCATGACGTCACTGGTCCTCTCCACAGTCACGTGACTCAATCATACGTAACTGTAAGGAAGTGTTATTCTCTAGATATTGTCATCAACATCTTAGTATCTTCGCTCAACAGCACTGTCTGATGAAGTGAATGGCAGTACAATCAATGAAAAACCAGATGTATGTTCAAGTTTTCATTTTACAAGAGACAACAGCAGTTGTGCTATGACATGTTGCTTTTCTTTTGCCTTCCATCAACACTTTTACCTTTTTCCGTGTGTTTGTTTTCTCCTCTGGTCGACGTGAGATGATAAATTAAGTCCGACAGGCAGTTTTATTTCTACGTTGGCAAGTGTGAAAAACTTGAGAAAGAAGCACATGTTTATGATGTTAGAGTTATGAACAGAAATTTTTCTTGGCCACTTCTCATACGTAAACAAAAGGGTCTATATCTAGCAAAAACAGCTGATCTACATTAATATGTATATTTCTTTATTTGTAAATCCATAACACACAGGGTGTATAGAGTTAGCTTATTTTTAAGATATCATCAATATAACTGATTTCTTGACATATATGTACAATACATTTTCTGTGTTTGCACATGAAATATTGAAGGTGGCTGAATACTGTTCCTTCTAGTGAATTTACTGAGACAATACGCGATCGTAGCAAAAATATTTCTTCCTTGAAATTTGCTTCACAGACTTCTTGTTTACAAATAGCTAAAAATTTAAGAAGGATATAACAAAATGCTGGATCATAATGTTTGTACTCCTTCTATATGTGGTTAAAAGAGCTATTTATACATAAAGTTTAACAAATAATTTGGACAAGAGACTACAGAAGTTTGTAACACTAAAAATGTGGGGAAGAAGTGATGCTTCAAAAAATCTTTAAATGTTTCATAGGTTTCAAACTTAAGTAATCAAAACTGCATTGCACATTTTGATGAACTATGGATTCCCAATTTATTTTACAGTTAGCAAATTTAAATTCTATACTTTAAGCTAAGCTAAGAATATACTGTATTTTATGATATTAATTTGTGGAAAGTTCTTGAAGTATGAATAAAGTAATAAGGCTACACTTTAACCTGAGATACATGTTGTTCATTTAAATTCATGTACACTCTAAGACATTAAAAATACGCCTGGAAATACTTATCATAAAACGGGGTCTTTTCGCCATGAATGCCACATGTTTGCTATGCTCTTAAAAGCTCTATGCTCTGGACAGGCCATTTATCGAAGGGAAGGAAATGGCTAAAAACGTAACTTGCGAACTGGTGATCCCTAAAATTTCTGGCTAGACAATAACTACCTCTCAAAACTAGGTCAATATTTTCTCAGTGCTACATACTGAAGTTCTAATGACAAAGTAATTCGCGCATGTATTCGACTAAATTAATACGCTGCTTATACAAGGAAATCTGTTCTGAGGGTGCATCAGTAGTTGAAGTTTGAATGGATGGATTACCAAATCGGTTTTGCCTTGTCTTACGCGCATGGTATGTTGTACCAGAATACCACCAATGAAAATTGTGCTAAGAGTCGAGTCCCCGTCAAACGTTCCATTTTCAGAAAAATCACAGCGACAAACGTATTTTTATTGTCTTTGAGTGTACATTCCTTTAAGTAATACAGGTATCTGTTAGTATGAGTATCTTCCTTCACTGGGGAGCTACAAGACATGGCGTGAGAAGACAATAAAGATTATAAAGAACGCAAAAGAGAATCACAGGAACCGCAAACAGTCCCATTGGAAATGAAATCACTTCGTGGGGATGTTTGTGTAGTTTCATAATAGCAGAATTAAATACCATCTAACACATATAGAACAGAGTTTTCACTGGATATATCAGCAATGTACATCACCCACTATGAATATAAAAGAATTTAAGTTAGATCCTTTTTAAACTTTGAATAATATTCATTTGCTTATGGGCTTTAATCGGTGAAAATAAGGCAAAACTAGTCAAAAATTACAATTACGGCGTTTAAGTCTAAGTGAGATATCGGAAAAAGTCTTTCTATGTATTTTTACGTAAAATATAAACGTAAGCGGAAGGCAGGGTACGCATTTGAGCCTTTTTGATTTGTCAAAATCTCTGGAAGTGTTTTTCAAATGTTTTTGTATGCATGTTGGTGCCCAAGTTTTAAAATAAAAATAAAACTAGGTGTTTTTTAAAAGTACAAAAGCTGATTCTTTTTCTTTTTCAAGTCGCAGGACGACTGTATTCAGAGTGCTTCTCACGTTGCAAATTTAAATTACTCGTATCAGAGTTATACGTTGGAAATAGTTTCCCAAAAGTATGACACAATTTTCATATTATTTATAATTTCCTTATGTAATAGTGTAAGGTAAATATGTTGTAAATATCAAAATTGATTAGTAGATCACTATTTAGAAAAACAGAAATTTACTTCTGATCAAAAATAATTTTGTTAAAAATAAATCAATGGATAATTATGTTTGTTATGAAGCTTATATTGTTAAGTAAATAAGGAGCATGTTATTTAACAACTCTGATGCGTTACTCACTTGAATTTCTCTAGCTGTTCCTACAAACTTCTAACAGAAGATCATCATCTTTCTACAGGATGCTAATAGAGATAAATATTAGCAGAATGTTATTGCTCAGTTCTTACAAGTAGAAGAGAACTAAAGAAATACACTATGCTAACGCAATAGTTGTCGCTATGCGACTGTCATTGAAATTCGCTTATTTGCTTGGCTAGAAGTAAATCATGTGACCTCTCTTAGATTAGCTGGTATGTGGCGGTGGAGCTGAAATGTGAGACATCGAATTGGTAAACGATAGCAAGAGCGATGCGGCGCTAATCTGAACCTTCGGGAAAACGACTTTCGATTCTTTTCGGCTGCCAGAAGCTTCTAGAAGGTACCATGACGTTATTTTCAACATATAAAAGGAGGGAGGATTACAGTGCAGTTATTGTCGGTTACTTTCATGGCAAAAATGTAAACGGTATAAATGATGTGTTTTAACGAGATCTACATTTTTGGTGTAATAAGTTTTTATCTATCTTTTACGGTTTACCAGTCAAGCAAAAGTCTTTCAGAAAGAAGAGAACTTTAGAAGTTATTTCCAAGAAATTCCAGATATACATCTTATTTGCCATGGTATCGATATCGTTAATATGTGGTATTTTAATCAAAATCATTAGAGCCATTTTTGAGAAGAATAAAATTTTGGAGGGGGGGATTTTTTTGTAAATCACCAAAATTGGTATAAAACGGTCTTTTTGTTTTGAGTTCTGCTGCCCCCCCCACACACATAGGATCTTTTTCTTAAAATGTTTTTGTATTCAGGGGACCTCAAAGTATACTTCCGATGAAATTGCGGTATCAAATTTTTGGGAGGAATACAATACCTTCTTTATACGTATAATATATATAGTACGTGCAGAGATGGTAAAAAGGTCATTACAGGTGGTTTGGAAATTTCACAGGTTTGTTCTCTTCCACGAATTACAATTCCAAGCATTTATACAATTGTCATTATACATGAAAATTAAAATGCATTATTACTTTCTCCATACGCACTATGTACATAGTGTATAGAGAAAGTATTGTACTCCACCAAAAAATTCGATACCAAGATTTCACCGGAAATATATGTTTTAGGGTCCCCAATATCCAAAAAAAGCATTTTCACAAAAAGGTCCGTGTGTGTGTGTGTGTGTGTGTGTGTGTGTGTGTGAGCACGATAACTCAAAAACGAAAATTCGGTAAAATACCAAACTTGGTATTCAAGTTTATTATCTTCCAGGGATGCGACACGAAGATTTTGAGAAAAATCCCCCCACCCCCAACTACCCTTTACGTGGAACTTTTTTCGAAAATTTTGAATTTCTCAAAAATGGCTCTAACGATTTTGATTAAAATTTCGTATATTAAACATATTTACCTGACAAATAAAATGTATATCTTGAATTTTCTGATAATAGCCTCTGAAGAGCAGTTTACTCTGGGTGAATTTTACTAAATTTTGAATAACTGCTAAACCGTAAGAAATTGACAAAAGCTTACTACATAAAAATGTAGAGCACATTAAAACACACAATTTATGTTATATACATTTTTTTCGTGGAATTCGTCGTTTTTGTGACATTCCTTATTTTTGGTTTCTGCTATGAAAAACTTATACTTTTCTCATACAGGAACTTGTTAACTCCTATCCATATAGACAAAGGAACTTCATTGACATAGCAACCAGATTTTGACTATCACTTTAACCTACGGTTGTCCCTTATTTCGTTTCTGCTTACAAGGAAGCCAGTAATTAGACTATTTCTGCTATTTTTTTTTTCTAATTAGCATAAAGTAAATAGAAGTATACGCTTTTTAAAAATTATTTGTTGCAGGGATATGGAGAAAGTCATGTGAATGGTACACATCAGATTTTTTTTTTTTAAGATAAGGCGGCACCATGGCCGAGTGGGTAGATGGCAGGCAGATACACATGACCAGTGCCTACAACCAAACTGCTTATTTCCTATTATGAATAATGAAATGCTGTATAATTCAAAACAAAGACTATAAAAACCACATCAAAAGACTAGAAATATGAAACAGCAAATGATAAAGTAAATTGTTAAATGGGTTGGGAAGCCAATGTTTAGAAGAAGAAAAGTACTATTAATTAATGTAACCAACTGTCTTATTGAGATTAATTTTTAGGTTAGGTTACACGAAAATGCACAGAATGTAATAGAAAGTTAAAGTAAATTTATTTACAAATATTAAAAAGTATTACAACTCAATCTAAACAGAACGCAATAGGTATTAACTTTAAAGTACATTTTTAAAACTGTGATAAGAGATTTTGCGTAGTGAAATATACGCGGCAACAATTTAAATGCGATCACAACATGTGGTCAGAGGTTTCATCTCATTCTGTGACACAGAAATGTGATAGTGTAATATAATGCCATGTGCACTGAACACTACCTTGTTTAAAGAGCATATCTTGATGTACGTCTGTTTTAGGATGCACTACTACTAAATTCTGCAAATCTTGTTCAACAAAGAAAGAATATTTGGAAACCTTTGGCTATAAACTCCTCGTGCAGAGCTAACCACAAGAAGCTCGAGTAAGTAAAGCTTCAATCCTTTTTACTTTCGCGTGTGCAATGTACCGTCATGGAAAACATGATTGAACGTACTCCGAGAGCAGAATATTTCAATGTCCCACTTCGTATCGCAGCGGGGTTTACACTGATCGCTATTTCCAATATGCAGCTAGACTTACCTAGGAGTGTCTGCGACTTACGTTATCATCTGCCGAGCACATTAACAGGCTGTGTCTTGCAGGTGTCTATTTGTATTGGTTCCTGATAAAAAATGTGACAATAAGCACCATGCATCCCATTCTTCGTTAGCCAGTTAATAAATAAACCCTAAAGTGTCTCTATCTGCTTATTGGTATATATACATTCCCAATCAACTGAATGAACCAATGAGCCATGGAGTACCCTGATTACGATAAATAAATCACGTTATCATAAGAAGCTTGACTGGTATTATGGCGCATTCATGAATGTGGCAGCAGACGCCTTTTGGCCCAAACAAATATAGCTCAGAGGTAACGCAAGCGCTTTGAAAATTACTGAACCTAAGTTCAAACCTCTTCAAGAGCATACATTTTTCTCCCACATTTATGCTGTTTCTTTTATCATATTTTCTGTTTCACATTCTTAATTTGTACTAATACAGAGTTTCCGCTATATGAGCTATAATTTGAGTATTCGATAATATGTAGATGTATGTTATGTGTAGTAGCCAAAGTTTGCAACTACTGGCAGTAAGCTTGATTCCTTTGTCGTTATTGTGTTTCTTTCTGAGTTGGTCAAATGTTTGTGCTTGGTTTCATTAGTCATCGAAAGAGGTCCTCAATTACTACAGACAACTTAGCAATGACGGAGGCCGTTAATAAACGTTCTGCTATTCTCACCCTGGTTTCATAGGTTTATACGGTCACCAGAGCGGGTAGCATTTGTAATGTTCCTCAGTCCACAGTTGCTGCAAGGAAGAGCACTGGTCGCTCGCGTGTATCTGCCGAGAATGGAGACAGGTCTCTCCTGACTGAACTATCAAAGGTTTGGCATATATTTTAGTGCTTCTGTACATATTAGCGAAAAACTATTATTTTGATTGTTCCCTGGTTACTATTTAATGTTATAAATCAATAAACTACGTTTTACCTCGTTGTATAATATCATGCTTTGTAGCATAGTACACAGGCACGTGTAAACCCAGCTTGTGTAACTTCGTGTGCTTCCGTGAGGCCAAAGCGATACTTTGAAAGTTTACAATGCTCAATATTTTTTTCCATGACTGAACATAGTGTATACAGAAAGTATTGTATTCCACCCAAAAATTCGATGTTGAGATTTCACCCGAAATATGTGTTTGTTGTCCCCTGAGTAAAAAAAAAGCATTTTTATAAAAAGATCCTTTGTATCTGTAGAAAATATAGCTAAAAAATGAACAGACCGTAAATATCAAACTTGGTTAATTTTCATTTGGCTCAACGAACTCGTGTGAGCAATATAGCCTTCGATACTTGCAAAGCTCTGTGCACTCGCGACCTTCTTTTGTCGTACCTCAACAGACTTGCCGACAGCCTGTGGTAGTCACTGTGGCTTCAAAGCTTCACCCTGTTTATATTTGTGGTCATTAAATCATAAAAAGCAGTAACTGAAAGTAGATTTTCAGATGTAATATCCGACTTGCAATGTCGTAAGCATTTTAAGTGCTTTACTGGAAAAACAAATCGGATATGTTCCATCCACAAGACTTTTTCTACATTTCTGTAACAAATTATGGTCAAAAAGTTTATTCTTCTATGTATTTCATGATAATCAAGATAAATATCATCAGAAATTGTATTATTACTTGCTCCCTTGTAGAAGGTAAATAAGTCAATACATTAGGCTAAAGATATAGTCAAATATTTTAAAAGCTAGTTCCTATAGGATTGAAATTCGTTTCTTTGTATGACTAAGAGTTAACAAGTTCTCGTATTTTAAAACTGAAACCAATGGCAAGGAATATCACGGTCAACCCCACGAAAAAATGTATATTACATAAATTATGTGTTTTAACGAGATCTACATTTCATGTGCAGTAAGCCTTTGTCTATCCCTTACGGTTTACCAGCTATGCAAAATTCAGCAAAATTCATTCAAAGTAAAAAGGTCTTCAGAGGCAACTCCCAGATAATTGAAACGATTCAGTTTATTTGTCATATAATATCTTGGTATTTTAATGAAAATTGTTAAGATACTTTTTGAAAAAATAAAAACCATTTGAAACTTTTTTTCCATATAAAGGCTAGTTGGGGGTTTTCTTGAAAATATTCATGTCTCATCCTTGGAAGATACCAAACTTAAATACCAAGTTTGGTATTTAACGGACATTTCGTATAGTTTTTGAGCTATACAGCCCACTGATACACAGGGATATTTTTCTATACATGCCTTTTTGGATTCATGGTGTCTCAAAACATGTATTCCCGGTGAAATTTCGGTATCGTATTTTTGGATGCAATACAATACCTTTTCTTTACAGTATGTACATTCACTTGTTTAATAATCCTTTTGCTACTCTTAGTTTCCTTTTCGATTGCTATACAATGAAAACTGTCGATATTTCATAGCAGAGTTTCAATTTTTCCCCCCTTTTTTTAGATTGTTAATTTATAATTTGTCTGCTTTACTCTGTCATTGTTAGCAACCCATAAATATGCGGAATTATTGTTTCAATAAATAAATAAATAAATAAGCGAGCATATTTTTACTGATTGGCAAGACTGGGGGAGAACGAAGCATAGTCCACAAGGAGGGATTTGACCCAGATTGGTCAGCCGGAAACCTGTTAAATGTCAAACGACTCTAATAGCAGATGGTGATCTATAAATTAATAATGAAGATGCGGAGAAGACATCTTCGACGTCACTGCCCTGTATTAAATCACCAAGGGTTAAAGGAAGACAACCTTGAGTAAAAATTACCAGAAGTCATGAGCCGTGAGAAGGTAATTCGTTTACATGTCTTTCCTATCAATGGGTCGGTAATCCGTAATGGTGAAATTTCCTTATTCAAAACCCTCAAAGAAATCAGCAGGATGGATTTACTGGAAGACGACTCCTGCGAGTAAAGGATAAATGATTTGGAACAAATGATAGAATAAAACTAGCAACTTGGCAAGAACTATCACCAAAACTTGTGTTTCAGTCTGTTTCTACTTTTCCAAGCTTGTTCTATACGGGCTTGTGCGGAAAAACAATTATTAATCAACATAAATGTATAGGCGTTGATATTTGCATAAGCCAAATTCCAGATTAAAATTCAGCCAAGTTTGCCAAAAAACTTATTAAAATAGAATTTATGGTGTTTCACCATAAATTGCACTACATAATATATCCAAACTCGCACGAGTAGACGAGCTAGTTTGGAGTCAGATCGGAGAACTGCTTTCAAATCCCAACATGATCGAAACCCTTTTTACAGGGTTTCTTTATCTGTGACAACCAACATGCCAGGGAAGTACCCAAAACAGATCTAAAACTCATTTTCCCACATTTTTTTCTAATTATTATTTCCATTTATGGTGCCGCACATAGTAAAAATCTGATGTGTTACATTCACATGACGTATCTACAGCTCTGTAACAAAGTATTGATAAAACGCGCGTTCTTCTACTTCATGCTAATCGAATCATACCTTAGTAGAAAGTATCTTATTACTTGCTTCCTTGTAAGTAGAAGGGAAATGCGGAAGTGCACTAGATAAGCTAAAATGATAGTCAAATCTTTTAAAATCTAGTTGATATGTGAATAAAATTCGTTTCTTTCCATTCCCGTATGAGAAAAATGTAAATATTTTAAAACTGAAACAAATAACAAGGAATATCTCGTAAATGCAAACTGCAGGAGAAAAATGTATATGAATAAATTATGTGTTTTAACGAGCTTACGGTTTACCGGTTATGTAAAAGTTATCCAGGATGAAGAGGTTTTCAGAGGCAGTTCCCAGAAAATTCAAGCTAGGTTTACATTTTATTTGTGATGTAAAATCTTTAATATACAGTATTTTAATCAAAATTGTTGCCAGTTTTGGAGAAAGTCAAATTTTTCTAAAATTATTGCATGTAAAGGGTATTATGGGGTGAGGAGATTTCCTTAAAATCTTTGTGTACATATTTGAAAACAAAATTTGATACTTTTCCGACTTTTCGTTTTCGAGTTATGTTCTCACAGACACAGGGACATTCACACGAACCTTTTTCTAAAATTATTTTTTGGATATACGGACTTTAAAACGTGTATTTCCGGAGAAGTATTGGTGCAATGCAATACCTTCCCTACCTAAGTATTTAAGTAGAGAAACTAAAGTGCGCGTTATTCTTCGATCAGTATCTTCTGAGGCAGTGTGAGATCGGGACCTCAGTTGGCTACACCGGCAAAGAGCCGACACATGTAATCGACCTAATGTTACCTAACTTTGACCTTTGGACAGTTACAAAATACTCTGGCCAAAATATAAACACCAAAAGAAGAAATATACTTTTAAGAAGTATTGAGCGCTCCGTTCCAGATTTTTATTTAATATTTCACTGCTCCTCCCAACCTTTTGTTGTGTGTATCTCTTTTAAACTTCTAACTATGGAAAGATACATCGTCAGTGATTGCGCACTTATGTTTTACTTATTCTTCTTTTCCCCACTCTTGCAGCCAGTAACTACACTTTTAAAAATCACTTCCCTCAAATGGACTACAATTTTCGCCATAATAGCTGAGCATCACAAAAAGCCAGTGAAACAAGGAACTCCAGCCTTGCTGCAGAGATCGATGAAAATATACCACGGTATTGAAATGCGTTTCACATAACACAAAATATACTTTAAAGGAGGCAAGTCCTTTGTTATCTACGTCTTTTCGATGAATCGTATTGGATGAGAATGCTTCCTTCCTTCCCCTCTCTAGGACCTGTCTTCTCGTTCCTCGAGGAAATGGAGCGCTCTTCGTTTGATTTCAAGAATTTAATTCAAGTGAGTACTTTAGTTCAGTGGAGTAAGAGTAATTGCATATATATACCTAGAGGGGTAGGGACCCTGGCTGGGCTCAATGTGCCATGAATGGGAGCTGTACTCTGCGAGCGATGAGATTTTCCACCAATAAATTGGTTGCAATATAGGAACGTGCACTCTATAAGGCGCCCCGAAAAAGATACTATCGAAAGTAATACACTTTTCCTCCGAAAGAAAATCCCTAACCATATTCTTTCCTTTTATCTTTGACAAGATATGGCGTGTAGGGGATGAAACACTGCAGTCTTTAAATCTATTCAGGTCTTTCTGATCGTGTGTTTCTTATTCTTTGTTATCTTTATAGGAAAAAAGTTAAGTGCATAAAGAAAAATTCTCCACTAGCGACAAATTTTCATATATTTTATCACAGGCATGTCCAAAGGACCTTTAGTGAGGTCCCGATGAAACTTTGTCGTTTCCTCAAACTCCAGTTGAGGAGGGTAAGTGTGGCGAGCTTCACATACTGTCAAATATACGTACAACACAAAGATTTTTAATAAAATTACCCACTGCAAAGTACCTCTTACATGGAAAATGTGTCAAAAATTTTGATTTTCTGAAAAAATTATTCAAATAATTTTGATTAAAATTAAAATGAAGAGGACTTAGAAGTCAATAACAGAAAATTGAATATATACATTGTATTTATTACAAAAATGTCTCAATCATATGGTATTTTAACGAGAGTCGTTAGTCATTTTTGACCAAGTTAACAATTTTCGAAATTTCTTCCATGTAAACAATAATTTGGAGCATCGCATAGTTAAACTCAAACTTTATACTTAATCGACTTTTCATTTTTCAGCTATGCGGGTCACACGCACACGAAAACAGTCGCGGATCTTTTTAAATGCACGTTTTGAATCCAGGGGATTGCTTTACATATTTCCAGTGAAATCTCAGCATGGAATTTTTCATGTGGAATGCAACAGCTTCTCCACTTACTATGTACCTGGTAGGGAAACTAAAAGTAGATGACATTATATGATATTGAAAATAAAACTTTTATAAAATTAATAACTGAAAGAATTTTAAAGAAATGTTTTAAATATCGGCATACAGCTATTTGTACAGCTAAAAAATTGTAAATTTACTATTAGTTATAGTACAATAGTTTAGCTCAGATTAAAAATAGTTATTCATAAAAATAGTTACTCGGGAAACAATTAAAGAAACTAAAATTAAACAAACAAATGTGTTCCATTTAGACAACTTTCTCTAGCTATTCTGCAACAGATGATTCTCACAAAAGCTGGTCGTTCTCTCTTCTTTGTGCTAATGAAGACAAACAGAAGAACACAGAATATAGCAAAAGTGGTCCTATTAATAACTTCGTTATAAGTAGCAGGGAAATCAGGGTATAAACTAGGCTAAACCGATTTTCAAATGTTTAATAGCCGTTATGAAATTGAAATGCATTTTTTGGTCAGGAATCGACATATTCCCGAATGAGAAACGTTTATGTATTTTAAAACTGAAACCAATAAGGAATATTTCAGAAACGCTCAACTCTACGAAAAAAGTGCATAAGACATAGTGCATAGCTTACATTTTTTGTGGACTAAGGTTTTGTCTATTTCTTACGGTTTACCAGTTATACAAAAGTAATCCAGGAACAGAGAGGTCTTCAGAGGCTATTCCCAGAAAATTCAAAATGTACATTTCGTTTGTCATGAACATATTTTACACATATGATACTTTAATCAAAATAATTGGATCCACGATTGAGAAAATAAGCATTTACAAAAATGTTCCATATAAGGATAGATGGGAGACATTTCGCATATTATAGAAAGATCTCACAATTTTAAAGCCGGATTATAATCCGCTTATTTCGCTTACCTTCCATCATGAGATTTTGACATCACGAATAAATATTATAATAACGTTTCTGCATGTGGTAAATAAGCTCTTTAAACCTAAGATAACGCACCTGTGAAATTTGACCAACAATTTCGAAAAATTAAAAAAATGTATTTATCATAATAAAATAATACTAATTCTATACTTTAAAAAAATATGCTTTTCCAACTTTAACTAACAAATTAACTAAAGTTTTAAATGAGCAGACACATGCATATTACTACACCTTCCAAACTTTAAATCTTATTTCTGACAAACTGTTTTCGAACAGTTTTCCATATACAAAGTGCGCAAATCGATGCAATTTCTACTAATTTCGTTCAAAACAGTTATACTGCTGTTTAAAAGTAGATTAAATGAAATGGTCATTAGTTTTTTAAATTAATTCTCCAATTTTGAGAAATAAATTATAAAAATCTGACAAACCAAAGAGAATTGGAGAGTGCAAAAATTACATTTTTCTTCAATAATAAGCATTAATGTAATATAGATATCCACTTATACATTTATTTACTATGCAACTATTTTTATGACAGTTTTAAAAATGCAATACGTGGCAATATTTTATTTGAACAATGAATGTATACAGCATCAAATTATAATTTAATAAACAAACAAATTTCGACACAGATTATTGTGTATAATAAGTGGAATAAATTTCAATTAGATATTGTGGATTTTCCAAATTTCACTGATACATTACTGTAATTTGAATTCTTTACAAACAAAACCACATCGTAAGGTGGTTAAAAGATCCGCCTTTATAGCAATAGTATAAATTTGTCACTAGGGGAAAAACCGTGTGAATGTAACACAATGTGAGATTAAAATCCCTATATGTGCTAAACTCTCCCGTCATTATCACAGAAACTATCTTGCCATATTGAGCCATTATCTCAACAAATATTTAAGATAATGAGCTACGTTTTTACAGATATATTCAGCAATAGTTTTATAGTTGATTAATGTAAAAATAGAATACTTCTGTTCATTAGAAAAAAAGATATGATTTTTATCTTTCTACACGTACAACGTACATAGAGTATAGAGAAGATATTGTAATCCACCCAAAAATTCGATACTGAGATTTCACCGGAAATACATGTTTTGAGCCCCCCTGAATCCAAAAAAAGAGCATTTTCAGAAAAAGGGAGTGTGCGTGTGTAGACAGCATAGTTCAAAAACGAAAAAATGGCTAACGAGTTTGATTAAAATATCGTATATTAAAAATTTTTACCTGACAAATAAAATGTGTATTTTATTTCTGGGAATAGACACAACTACCGCACAAAAATGTAGAGCACATTAAAACAAACAACTATGTTATATACATTTTTTTATTTAATTCGTTATTTACATGTATTCCTTGATTGTGGTTTCAGCTTTGAAAAACTTTTAGTTTTGTCAATTCCTGCCCATAGAAACAAAGGAACTTCAGTCACATAACAACCAGCACAAGGAAGCAAGTAATAAGATTATTTCTGCTAATTTTTTCTCGATTAGCAAGAAGTAAATAGAAGCATGTGGTTTTTAACAATAATTTGTTGCAGAGATGTAGAGAAAGTCTGTGAATGGAACACATAAGAGTGTTTAAATAAAGCTCTTAAAATTTTATTGAAAAATGATCTTAAAATTAAAATAATATAACTAATCCATATATAAAACAATTTAGTTAAATAAAGCAAATGTGTCGAAAAAATTTCAGCTCTTATTAAGAATTAGTTTGAGACAATGGGGAGTTTGTATAGAAAATTTTACAGCTTCAAAATTGCTTTCAAAATTAAAAATAAATATATAAGTAAACAACTTCTCAGTATTTCGAAACTCTCACATAAAGGAATACCAATGCTGCCAAAAGCTGAAGTAAAACTTTCCAATAAAAATAAAAAAAACATCTGTTCTCTAACACTAATACTCAAAGCTTAGCAAGTGAGCGTACCAAAATGTTCTAAAATACTAATATTCAGGAGTATTTTCAACAATAGCTCTGAACCATTTACATTTAGCATACCTCTATGAAAGTTATACTAAAATGAACGTGAGATTCGTTATATGTATATACAATTAAAACATGAGAATGTAAATAAAGCTATGAAAATACCATTAAGATATCCCTTAAAATATGGAATGTCTTGATCTCTATAGGATGTAGATAAATGTCTTCTAATTTTACTGATCCATATTGTCAAATAAGTTTACGTGTTGACCGGTCCCATAGCTCAGTCGGTAGTTCGAGGAGTTGTGTGTTCGATTCCCGATTGGGATGTGAATTTTCCCTTTAGACAACATTATTGTCCCCCCCCCCCCAGAGTCTGGAGGTATGAACGACATGGTGAATTTGAGAGTATCAACGTAACAAAACGGAGATTAACACCAAGTAAACGTGTGAAAATCATCGCCAGGAGAAACTGTTTCAAAGGAATAAGACGCCGATATGACCTGGATAATAAAAGTGGCATATAAATTAATTAGGCGCAAAAAATGTATTTCACTCACATGGTCCTGTCTACCTGTTCTCTGCAAACAAATTATTCTTACAACAGATTATTCATTTTGCTACATCATGCTAATCAAGACAATCAAAAATTTTATGTCCATTTTTGAGGAAAATAACATTTTGAAACATTTTTCCATGGGAAGGTAGTTTGGGAATGGGTGATTTTCTTGACAGTCTTCGTGTTGCATTTTTGGTAGTTACTCAAGTTAAATAGCGAGTTTGGTATTTACGGTCTTTTCGTATTTGGGCTTTGTTGTCCACAGACAAGAGAAACAGACTCAGTAAAGCACACAGAGATCTTTTAAAAATGGTTTTTAGACTCAGGGGACTTCAAAACATATTTCCATGAAATTTTTACAAAGAATTTTTGGGTGGAAAACAATACCTTCTCTACTTACTATGTGCATAGTACTTGAAGAAAAGTAAAGAAAACAGTTTGTCTTAAGAAAGATATGATTGTTTCTCAATTCCGCCTTATGGTGGATACGCACCAAATGCTCCCGCTCATGACTTGTCACAATAAATTGTCATGGGCGTCTTTTTTTTCCTCGTTTAGCCCACTGTGAGTGAATACGTGTGCGATCAATGGGCGCACTAAATCAAAACCCTACCAATATCACTGTCCTTTGTAAAAATTGTACCATCAAGAAAGAATTTCCCCAATCACTCCAAACTTGGTGGAAGTGTAGAGGAGTGTGCAAGCAATGAGCGAGTAGGTTTGCAGGGAGAGGGGCACAGGAAGGCCGAGCAAAGCCCTGTCGTGTCGGCCCGACAAAGTTAGTGTAGGCAGTGCAGAGCTGTCAAACAAGATGGAAACAATAAAGTGAGTGCCAGAATGTCTCGTCAACGACAATTGGAGCCATATCGGCTTGTGAGCGAGTTCGAACGGGTCTGAATGATCGGTCTCCGGGAAGCGGGTTTTACATACCGGAACATTTCGGTCGTACAGGGCATGCTGCTACGACAGTGTGCGTGTGTGGAAGAAGTGGATAGATGAAGGTTATACGCAGCGATGAGTGGGTACTGAACCACGAAGATGACAGCACGAGATGACCGCCATAATATCCTTATGGCCATAAAGAACCGCACAGCTTCATCTATAATGATGGCTCGACGCTGGAGCAGTGCAACCATGTGAACTGATCTGCATCAACGGTTCGTCGCCCTCTGCTGCAGGTTAGACTGGTTGCACTCAGGTCATTACGTCGGCTTACACTGTCCAGAAACTACAAGCTCCTCCGACTGCAATGGGCACGTGAACAGCATCACTGAGGTGCTGGGTGGCAAAATGTAGTGTTTTCGGACGAGTCCCGCTTCAACGTGTCCTACCGTGATGGCCGCTTACGTGTCCGGCGGTACCGTCGTGAGCACAACATGGAGGGCTGCATTGTTAAGCGGCATAGCGGACAAACACTATATGTGATGGTTTGAGGCGCCATTGGTTACAACAACCGATCTGGCCTCCTACGATCCGGTACCTACAGGTGGTTGTAGAGCCAGAGGTACTTCCCCTGCTTCAGACATCTCCACAGGCCACGTTTCAGCAGGGCAATGCCCGGTCACATATTGCGAGGAATGTACAGGGCTTTTTCGAAGTCCGACAGGTATCAGTGCTTCCCTGGCCTGCACGTTTGCCTTACATGTCGCCCATCGACGTGTCTGGGATATGGTTGATCGCCACTTAGTGCGTCACGGTCCTCCGGTGACCAGTGTAACGGATTTGTGGGCTGGAATACAAACTGTGTGGAAGGAAATCTCTCAGGAACTTATTCAGTACCTTTTGATCCAATGCCACGGCAAATAGCAGCTCTAAATGCATTGCAAGGAGGCCAAACCAAATACTGAATATGAAGGCTCAAAGGTCGGGTATAGATTTGAAAATCTTATAATTTGTTACTTGTCATGTGCCTAATCTGTGGTACTACATTTCTTGCATTCATGAATCTCCTTCTTGGTGTTGCAATTGTCACAAACAGTAGTGTAAGAGGAACTGGCTCACACACTATATCGCACGGGCAAAGCGGATAGGTCCCACCCGAGAAAACTCGGGCGACTCGTTCTGACCTCTGTACAGCCATTTTTGGAGTGAAGCTCAAGAAGAGTGCAGTGGAATTGGAGACATCGCTAGTCAGCGGTGTATCAATCGAAGTAACGACAGATAAAATTATGCTACAAAACAACAATAAAGACATCATATTTTGTTGCAATATATTTATTGAAAGTTATCAACAGCTATCTTTTTAAAAATACCAGACATTAAATTAATACCAAAGTAGATTTACAATATCACTTAGAGATAATACTCATCGTGTAATAGTCATCTCCTTTACAGAGAAGTTTAGTCCAATTAATCTGTTCTATCTTCAAGCAAAGCTAAAATCGATCCTCCAGTTTTTCCTGATCCTTGTAGATTATAATTAGGTACAGTGTCGGAGGTAAATAAGTGCAAATAGTAGTTTGATATTTAGTGGAAAACCGTACTTATATCACATAAACGTATATAATTGTGTAAGCTTACTAATAGCATTGTCACAAATGACAGAGTCTAATGTGATTTGAAATGCCCTGAGCTGTGTCTGTTGTGTTTACATACATTATACTGCCAATAGTCGGGCAGAGCAAAAGGTAGAGGGCAGAGGAGAGTCAACCTATGACGTCTGAGATAAGGAATAACAGCTATCCTATAAACACTGACATTTTCCTCATCAACGTAGCTTTAGAAAATAGCGAAAAAAACTGAAAATACTGAATCATCACATCGTCCTGAAACTGTGATACAAATATTTGTACTTGTTCATCTGCACCCTGTAGAGTTTTTATAATTGTTGAATCTGGCATACGTCGTATACTATGGACGCTCTATTTTGAAAATCTTTTATTATCCTTAAAATATTTTGTATTTGTAATTCAGCTGTAATAGCTTCATTTCTTCTCTTTTATCCAACACCGCATATCCCGCTGCAAAATCTTAAGACTCTCATTTCAGCAGCTATAAGTCTTCCTTCATCTTGCTTCCTTAAGGTCCAATTCCTACTGTCGTACAGTAGAGCTGGTAATACCTTAACTCTATAAATTTCCAATAAGATACCTTTTAGAACCCTTCTTCCTTATGTTTGATATATGGTTCCACAAAAGTAATTAGGATCTCTCATTTGAGAATTTTTACCATAGGTTACACTAGAGCCTGTATCTAAATGTATTTATCTCCTCTATTATTTAATATTATTAAAATTTTACTCCAATTGGCTGAGAAACTAAAACGACACTATTTTCATTTTCTCGGTTTGATCAACTGCTTCCTCATTCAATTTATTGATTACAACATACTCACTCCTACTTTAAATGAACTGATGATTTGCAAATTATTATTATACTTTTTGCGCGGTGACAGACGGCTACTTACCAAGCGGGAGGACTTATTTCAATTCAGGGGTACCAGCGTGGGGATTTTGTCCCGCTGGGAGACTGGTCCAGGATGCACTCATCCTCGTGAGGTCCCTGAGGGGCCGATTGAGAAGCTACTTGAAAAAGTAGCGACTCCATAGACCGCAAAGGGACTCGGGATGCTAACCACGTCCCATCTCCTAGTATTGCACCCATTCATGACACCTATAATGGGCAGAGATAGGGGACGCAGGATCGGACGATAGGTTTTAGCCGTATCAAAAGACCACAGAGTTAAGTTATTATAGGATATTATGCAATTATAATATAACATTATAATAATATACTGACATTTAATTTACCGAATTTCAATGAATGAAAACGATCATTTATACTCTTTCATCGTTCTTTTGAGACAGTGGAAAGGGAAGACAGTAACTGAACTAGGCATAAGCAACTTATTACTTTCTCTGCACATGCTCTGTACATAGCGTATAGAGAAAGTATTGCATTTCACCCAAAAATCTCTACTTGATTTCACCAAAAGTACATGTTTTGAGATGCTCTGAATCAAAAAAAAAGTTTGGAAAAATGTCCGTGTTTCCGTATGTGTTTGTGGGTAGCATAGCTCAAAAACGAAAACTCCCATTAATACCTAACCTGGCATTAGAGTTCAATATCTTCCAAAGATGAGACACTCCAACTGCCCTATACGTAGAACAATTTTCGAAATGTTGTATTTTCTGAAAAATGGCTCTAATAGTTTTTATTAAAATATATAATAAGTATACTTGCATGACAAAAATATAAATCTTAAATTGTTATATATATAAAGTCATCCAGAACGAAAAGGTTTTTGGAGGCTATTCCTGAAACATGATAAACATTTCGTTTGTCAAAGCATTTCTTAAGCATATGCTATTATGTTAGCCATTTTTAAGATAATCAAAATGCTCTAAAGATTTTTCATGTAAAGGGTAGTTGGATTTTTCTGAAACTCTTCGTGTTAATGGAAGATACTGCATTTACTGAATTTGTTTTTGAATTATGTTGTTCACACAGACCTTTTTCTAAAAATTACATTTTTGGATTTAGGGGTTCCAAAAACCATTTATTTCCGGTAAAGTCTCTTCATAGAATTTTTGGGTGGAATATTTTACCTTCTCTAACTACTGTGTATATTACATACGTGGTTGAGAAGTAAAAGCATATTTAAACTACACATATTGCGCCTAGAGTGATGACATATATATCAAAATACACGGGGTTTTCTAATTTAGGATAATTTCGTGGGAGAAGAGACTGCCACTATCGCAGCTGTGGCGTGATGAATTCGGCTGCCGACAAACTTCCAGTTCTTGTTATCGATTATTGAACACGTGCACAGCTTATGGTCACATTTCCGCTAGTTTATTTTTGTTGTTACTTTTCACAAATCCAGTTGAATGAAGTGAACACCCAACGTCCTTTCAAGACACCAGTTGGAAGCTTTTTGTATACTATAAGTTAATATTGGATATTTAACTGCAACGTTTTCCTGGTTTGTTGTGGCCTCAAATCTAATTAATTCTTCAAATGAGAAATGTTTTACTTTCTCTAGTCCCATATGTACAATGTACATAAGGATAGCGACGGTACTGTAATGCACTCAAAAATTCGGTGCCAAGGTTTCACCGGAAATATATGTTTTGAGGTCCCCCGTGTCCGAAAATTTTTTTTTAAAAAAATGATCCGTGTTTGTGTGTGTGTGTGTGTGTGTGTGTGTGTGTGTGGACAGCATAGCCCCAAAACGAAGAGACCGTTAAATACCACACTTGGTATTTAGGTTTAGTATCTTCCAAGGATGCGACACGAAGATTTTCAAAAAAATTCCCCCCCCCCTCATCACAAACTACCCTTTACATGGAAAAAAGTTTCGAAAATTTTGATTTTCTTAAAAATGGCTCAAACGATTTTGGTTAAAATCCCGTATATTAAAGCTATATATGACCGAAATAAAATGTATATCTCGAAATTTTTTGGAATAGCCTCTCAACATCTCTTTATTCTGGATGACTTTTGCCGATTTTTGCTTAACTGCTAAACCGTAAAAGATAAAAAAACAAAAAAAAAAAAAAAAAAAAAAAAAAACAACTCGCTACACTACACGACAAAACACACAATTTGTGTCTTTTACGTTTTTGCTGTGGAGGTAACTATTTTCGAGCTATTCCTTGTTATTAGTTTCAAATGTGAAGTACTTAAACTTTTCTCAGACAGGAAGAGTCCGTTTTTCTTTTGTTATACTCCTGGCCAAGCAAAGAAGTGATTTGCAATGACAATCGCATAACGATAGCTTTTAAAACATTTGACAATCGCTTTAGCATACCGCATTACCTCGTTCCCTTCTACTTATAAGGAACTAAGTAATAACAACAACACTGCTAATGTTTATCTCGATTAGCATTGTGTACAAAGAAGAAGAATATTTTGTAGGAGGTTTGTAGGGCAGCTAGAGAAAGTCATGCGAGTGTAACCCGCTTTTGCTAAAAATGGCACCGCAAGCGATCACACTGTTGATACATGGAATGAGTATGAAGCACCGCTGGCGAGGGAAACCGGAGAACTCGGAGAAAACCTGCCCCTGCGCCGCTTTGTCCACCACAAATCCCACATACGGTGCTCGGGATCGAACCCGGGCTGTCCACGTGAGAGGCGAGGGGCCTACAAATGAGAGAGACAATCCTCCGGAAGAGTTAGCGTGACGCATATTTTGTGATTTCCTTTTTTTGAAGACACATTCTCAAATCTATTTTATTTTTATGCTTCGTTAGCAATAGTGATTTTCACTTTCTCTTCAGGTAATGTGAACATTGCTAGATTTCATCGGAATATGGTTTTGAGATCCTCTAAATCCAAAAAACCATATTTACAAAAAGTTTAGTTTGTGCGTATGTGCGACTGTGTCTCTAAACCGATACTTAAAAAAGAAAAGCTGGTTAAACAACAAACTGATATTTAAATAACAGTTTAGATCTTCCGAGAATGTGACAAGAAGAGCTTCAAGAAAATCCCCCACACCAATCTAATCTTTACCTGAAACATGTTTTGAAAACTTTCTGTAAACTGGGTGTTGCGATTTTGATTAAAATACCCTATAATACAGATTAAATGACAAATATATATCCTTTGCGAATAGCCGCTTTATTTTAAATGACTTTTGCACAACTGGCAAACTGTAAGATATAGAAAAAAGTTCTACACACGAAATGTAGATCTTGTTTAAACACACAATTTAGTCATACATTGTTTGTAGAGTTAACGATTCTCGAGATATTCCGTGTTATTGGTATCAGTTTTAAATTCTAAACGAAGTCCTCATTCGTTTCATCTCACTTTTGCTTTACTCTTGGCTATGAAAGCACCGAATTACAATGACAATCGCATAGCCACAGTTTTTAAAGATTTATGTATCGCTTTATCCTAATATATTCCCTTACTTCCTTTCTGAAAGTAATAAGACCATCTCTGCTAACGTTTATCTTCAACATCAAGTGGTCGCTTCGTGGTGAACAAAGCGGCGCAGGGGCGGGTTTTCTCCGGTTTCCTCTGCCATCACATTCCACCGGTGCTATATCGGCATTATATGTATCTTCACTGTAATCGCCTGAGGTACTATCATAGTAAAAACGGGTGTTAAATACTACAAAAAGAAATCAACATGAAGTAGATTGAAGAATCAGCTTTGGTAAGAATAGTTTGTTACAGAGCAGGTAGAGAAAATCACGCGAGTGGAACAAATCACTTAGGTGATAGTGAGGTACATACTTCAAAGTTTAACAATATTTAGAAGAATGAACGATTGGTCAAAGCTAATGAAGCTGTTGCTAATAAGCTCAGTGCATCAACAAGAAACATTGAGCAAGATTGAGAACTGCAAATATCGTAAAAGACCAATGGTAGATGTGGTTGTTTCGGTACTGAAAATGAAATAAAGAGAATCTGGTATATCATATTAAGAAAATGCACAAGCATGTAGTGAACTATCCTAATCATTAATGTACATTAAAGCTTGGAACGTTTATAGAATAATTAAAAATATCTACTTATAAATATGTTCTATTATTCAACGAAGGAGTATTTGTAACATAATTTAAAAAATACAATATGAATGCACTAATTATAAGAAAAATAATAAAATGCTTTAAAACAAGACAAAATATGCAAAATCCATTTTATGGATCCTATACTTTCTGGTGTATTTATTTTCATTACTGTTGTTACATTTATTATTTCATTATCAATGTTTATACTTCTCATTCTAAAGACGATCAGTAACAAACTATGTTGTTAATAACGTAATTTATTAACAAGACATTCGCTCTCTAGCATATATTTTACTGGAAATATAACAAAGAATAATAAAATACATTTATTTTATGATTTTCTCCAATTCTTTTTCTGTAGGGAAAAAGAATTTGAATATTAACTGAAAAATACAAAGGTATTTTTCGGCTCTTAGGGGTATATTTGGAGATATTTTGATTTTTAGTGGAGAACAGTGTAATGAACAACATTACATAAACATTTGTTTCATTTGTGGTCTTTTAACTTTACGTATTAGGAATATTATGTTTTCAAGTTAGGACCTTCAAATAGGAGTGACACACACAGGACATTATTTTCTCTGAGGAAGGTGTAACCTTAGGTGGATGGGCCTCACTATAACGAATGTTATGTCGGAACTGAGCGTGGATGCTTTCTGTAAGGCCAACGACTCCACACTAAGCCAGTACGTCAAGTATTGATGTGTAAAAACGGAAGAAAAATATATAGTTTATACTGACAGGCGTTGTTCATTTTGCTGCGCAGTTAAGACCATGTGATTGGTCTGTGGGAAAACCGTTAGACGAAGACAAAAATCAGCTAGCACACCGAAGTTAATGCATATTAACGTACCATTTATACAAATATCTTAATCTATATTTCTAACACCCTGTATGCATTTTATAATTTTTGTTACCTTAATAAATGACTGAAACTACTTTTTGAGTATTGTAAAAGTGTTGACACATATACCATATTTGATTATCTTCACTGCTCTCTCCCACTCATAGGGAGAGATATCTACACCATAGGTTTTTACAAATGTTTGGTACGTTTTTGTCAAAAATCTACTTGAAATATAATGAGCACTTACTATTACAAATACTAGTCCTAAAGGAATCTTTAATTTTTAAACTCAAGTCCTTCGTATAATACAGCATTATAGAAAAGTCAAAGGCGGTTCAAGAAGACGCCAAATAAAAGCTATGACATCGGTTAGAACTAAGAATGTACAATTTAAATGAGATAATTGAAGAATACGGGACGATTGAAGCCAACATCTTAGGCGAATGTACAAAAACTGAGTTCCTGGCGTTGTAAACAAGTATAATATCAAGAAAATCTAAGAAAAAAATGAACTGGCGTTTCATTTATGGACGATCTTTAAATGCTGTGGTTCTCAACGTCCCATTCTACGAGTATATTGGGGGCAAAAGACCGTTTAATTTGCTCAGAGGCCTCTATCAGGCTTGAGTTTCTTTTACGTGCCATAAATCTACTACATGGGACCCATGACTCTACCTCCCTTCTGAAGGATTTTTACGCCCGAAAAAAGCAAATACCCTCGCCGGGTTTGAGCCCATGACCTTGGGTATATGAAGTTAGCATGGTAACCATTACACCACAGAGGGCAACTAAAAAAATCTAAGACCATCCAACTCGGAATTGCACTTTAGGCCTGCACAAAAATATCGGTTTTTGGCAACTTTCTTTGTGTTAGTCGATCTTTTAAGCACTTAATGTCATTTTAATGGATCTTTGTGTTACTCTGGTTTATTTTTATCACTTCAGCACTTTAAACTTGTGTGTATTTTCTGCGCAGCATATTTGTAGCTGTTGTGCACTCAGGAATCACTCGTAACAAAGGCTCAGATTAAATGCTGAATCTTCTTTGTATTTCTAAGACTCTGGAGTAAGTCAAGATAAATGTGTTTCCTCTTACCTAAAACTCTTTAGCAAAGCCCACATTTAGCTTTTGTGATCTCAGAAACACTTTATTTCTTAGGCAGTGAAATTGCCGTGAAATGTAAAGAGAAAGGAAACAGAGTCGGGTGGATTTATTTAAAACAGATCGAGGCAGCACAGTTTGCGTGGCTGAGACACAAAGGAAATTTACAAAGTGACAAATCGTTTCCATATCTGGTAGCTGAAAGAAGACGGAGTCAAAACGAAAACATTTATTTCCAACAAACACGCGATATGCTCCAGAAAATCACTCCCTCTATTCCTTTTCCATTAGGTTGTATTAGAAGTAACCGGAACTCGGTGCAGATGACAGACACGTAGCAAGTATAATTTATTAAAGAGCTCAACAAGTATAATACGTCAGGGACGCCTTATATCATCGCCAACCCCATCTGCTGGGAGGGCGATGCGTTAATTTGCAAAACTATCAATCACGCAGACTTCTTGCTAGGCCGGAAGAGCGTGTAATAAAGACGTGACAGCGACAAACACGGTCAAAAACTTCACAGCTTTTCCCTTCCACTCGGCTTAAGTTGTAGTTAATTACTCTGTGTTTTTGTACCAGGGATATGACATTAAAATGTGTGTAACAGTCACATAACCGAGCGGGATTTCTCTGTGACCCCGCATTCGGGAGGTTCTAGGTTAGATCCTCTATCTGACCCATGGGTTTCCTCTGGGGTTTCCCCGGGTCATCAATAGCTGCTGCACTTGTTAATTACTCTACATCCCCTGAATTTTTTGTTCCACCATCTCCTGTACCCATTCTTTTCTATTAATTTCTCTTTTAGAGTTGACAACAATATTTGTCGGGTTGTGCCTGTACTTGACTTGCACATAAAATAAAAATAAAATATGTATACTCTACCCTGGTACCTACTTTCCTGTACCAAAGCTAATACTCCGAATATTACTTATTTTACATTTTTATACAATTATTCTCTAAATAATTAACAACTACTAGCAAAAGATACATTGAACATAAAACAAAATAGTACTAACTTTACAATTCAAAAAAATAGTAAACATATTTAATTAAACAAAATATCACTTCCTATAATGCTCCTTTATATTTTATCTTACTAGTTTTATAGTTCCTAAAACTTGTATAATCACCCCATATTAAATTAGTTATATAATAATACATTTATAATTTTTCGATCTATATCTATCTAAATTTTGTTTACTAATTAACTTGTATCATTACTTATTATATAATAAATGTATTTAACTTGTATATATTTTAAAGCATTACACTGTATTTATTTACATTATTATTTATTATATATCACAAAAATATGGGAACATTATATTTTTTATTTAACGGTTTTTACTAAACAGTATCTTGAGGATGGGGAGATATACGGCAAATCAAAGAAATTTTAAAGAATGTTGCACATTGAGCGAAAAAATTGAGTACAAGGTACTTATGAGAAGGAATGAATCTCTTATTGGAATACTATATTATTATGAACAGGTTAAGATAAGATCGGACAACAGATGGGCAGCGAAAGTCAAAAGTCATATTTTGATCAAGCAGGAGGTGATGATCCTATTGTCTCGCATTCCATTTTTTTCTTCCATTTATTGTTGCAGCCGTAATAATAGTTCACTTACTTTTCCTTCACCAAAAGACTTGGCTTGAAGGAGCATGAAATAGAAAGAAAATGTGGAGAGAAGTACAGAACCGAAGGAAAACATCACTAGGCATTGAACATTCATTCAGAGCTGTTCCCTCCAAACTGCTCGATTTGCGATATAAATTTGCTGCTGCACCTCCCATATACACCCAACCTGGCTCCCAAAGATTTAGTCCTACTTCCAACCATGAATTAATGGCTATGCTCTATAAGGATATAACACGAAATGCAAATACAGACCTGCAGTCCTTATTTTGCGTTTTAATGATACGTATAAACAGTTTACTGTAAAAATTTATATAAAATGCTATAAAGTATGAATATTCTGCACCGCATATAAATGCGAAGAATATTAAAATTCTTGTATCCTTTTAAAGTAAAATCTTAGAAAGAAAAATTAAAATGTGTTTATAACATGTTTGCATAACATTATATTATAACATAGCATTTAAATGCCGCTTGTACACTCAAAGACAATAAAAATTCACCTGGTGCTGTGATTTTCTGAACTAGCGAACGTTTGACGGGTGTTACCACAATTTTCAGTGGTGTCCTCCTGGTACAACATACCCCGCGAGCAACAAAGGTAAAACGATTGGGCATGTCACTCCATCTCTCTCACCCCGTACGACTCTCCAACAGAACAGGTGTTGACTTGTATAAGCAGCGTATTAATTTAGACGTCCAAGTGCGTGTATTACCTTGACATTAGAACTTCGGAATGTAGCGCAGAGAAAAGATTAATCTAATTTTGTATCACCCAAGAGGTCGAGTATTGTCCAACCAGAGAGTTTTGAGATCACCAGTTCGCAACTCAGACCTTCATTTGTCGCAAGTTACGCTTCTCTTCGGTAACGTGTCTTGCACAATACGCTATTAGGATCATAGCAAACAGGTGAAAGACATGGGCGGAGTCAACGAAAGACCCAGTTTTGAGATAAGTATTTTCAGGCGTATTTTGTATGTCTTTGAGTGTACCTTGGGAAAGGATTTTTCCCATACGACACCTTGCTAAGTCCAATCTTGCTCTTTCTCCGGCCACTGCTGGAGGTGTAGTCAAACGTAGCAAAGGAGAGAAGTGGAGGAAGTACGAAGTTTCACTGAACAAGTTCATGTTCGCACTAGTGGCTTTCGAGTCCTGTAGCACTTTGGGGGTAAGGAAGATCTCCATTTCATCAAGGAGATGGGCCAAGGCATCACTCGCACTTTCGGCGGCGCAAAAATAACCTCCCTCCTTCCTCTACAGCGCATCAGCATCGCTTTGCAACGCGGGAACGTGACTTCCATTCTAGGGGCCCTATCACGTGGCGAGGAGCTAGCTTGATGAGCTCTTCATTTTATAACTCTACGTTATTTTTAAGCCTCCTTAATAATACTATACAGGGTGGGTGGTGAATAAGCGCAAATAATCTATATCTAATAGACAACTATGCGTGAAGCATAAATATATAATTTTTACCTTCTCTACACGTACTATCTACATAGTTGTATAGAGAAGGTATTGTATTCCACCCACCCAAATTTTCGATACTGGGATTTCAACGAAATACACATTTTAGAGTCCGCTGTATTAAAAAAAACAATTTTAGAAAAGGTCCCCGCGTGCGTGTCCGTGAATACGATAACTTAAAATCGGTAAAATACCCAACTTAGTATTTAAGTTAAGTATTTTCCATGGATCTTACATGAAGAGTTTGAGGAAAATATCCCCACACCTAACTACCCTTTACATGTATGACGATTTTTATTAAAATACCGTATATTAAAGATATTTAGCTGTAAAATAAAACGCATATCTTTAATTTTCTGGGAATAGCCTCTGAAAACCTCTTTAGTCTGGATGAATTTATCGGAATTTTGCATAACTGGTAAACAGTAAGGGATAGACAAAAACTTACTACATAAAAGATGCAAGTCTTATTTATGTTACATATTTTTTGTGGAATTGACCTTTTTGGAGATATTCTTTGCAATTGGTTTGAGTTTTAAATTACTTAAAACCTTTATCATACGGGGACTTGTCAACTTCTGCCACACAAAGAAACGGATTTCAATCCCTTAGCAACCATATTTTAAAACCTTTGATTATCGGTTTAGCCTAGTGTATTCCATCTGCTTACAAGGACCTAAGTAATAAGACCGTTTCTGTTAATGCTTATCTACATATAGCTATGGAGATATAGAGAAAGCGATATGAATAAACACACCAGATTTTTTCCGCTTACTAACAGAATTGTCACTAATTAACCACAAAATTCAAGGTCTAATTGTTTTGAACGGATTTGAGGTATGTCTCCTTTATGTTCATATACACGACAACCAATAGGAGGGTGAAACGTGTGACTTATGTAAACAACAGAGCATCAGATGTAAGGACTAATATTGAAACAACTGCAAATACTGGATCATCACGTTATCCTCAAGCGCTGATATAAATATTTACTCTTATTCACCTTCCAATCTGCATAGAGCAATGTAATATATAATTTTTCATGCGCATATGGATACGTGATGATGTATCAATATTTTGTTTTGCAATTTCGCTTATTTATACTCTATGCAACTAGAATTAAGTGTTTGTTATACCCTTTTTATCTTATTTTAATTTTCCTTCCGATAGTTTTCTTTGAATTTAAAAAATATATTTGAAATTTAGAATAGATACTTATATATAATAAGTCCTGATTGCTATATTTTATGCCTATTTAGTATGGCAATACATTTTGTAGATATTAAAATATAAATATTATATTATGAGAATAGTCATATTTGAAAATTTAAAAATTCACAATATCTGGCCGATTTTTTTATATTGTTATCGCACTAACGAGTATTTCTTATACAGATGGGTGTTGAATAAATACAAATATTGTTTCTGTATTTCAGGACGATGTAAGACCCAGGATTTGCAATTTTATCCCTACTTTCTAAATTTATGTTCATGAGTATAACTTCAGGCGACTATTTTCGTAACAGGTCACACGGCTGCCCCCCCCCCCCGACTATAGGTGATGTGATACGAGAGAAGAATATCGATCGCTCTGAAACTTCATCTTACATAACCATACATTTTTGTTTTCATGCAACATTGTTTGCTTAGGATTCAGAATGTATTGAGGTTTCAACTTAAAAACATTTAACACAACGACATTATTATACATTATTTAAATTTGGTTTGGTTGAACAAGTATTTAACTAATTAACGTGTGTGCACTTGCACTCCGTTTTTAAACTATAAAATTACCCTCTACAAAATTGCTCTTACAAGGGTGAGAAACTAAACTAAATCTCAACTATTAAAAAAATCTACAAATCGGGCACCAAGAGAACTTGTCATAGATCATTTTGGGCACGATAATTAATTTTTTTCCTTAGAAAAGATAATTTAGAAACCACCGAAAGATTATTCCCCGCAGTTTTGGTAGATTCTTCAGTTGTGGCCAAAACTAAATTAATATCTGATAATTTAGCATATCTAAAACCATTCATTGTGTACAGGAAAGTTTGCAACTGAATCGACCCCTCGTTTCCTCCGTGTGAGTCGGTGGTGTGCAAGTTGTGTTAAACACAGAAGCTGACCGTTACAAAGCGCGGGACGAGCAAAACACATTTGACCCTGAAATTGGTGCTTCATTTACAACAATGCTGTTAGTAAGCGCACAAAAACAAACAGCTACCTAAGTCTTATAGTTTGTTTTCTATTAAATATCAATTTATTTTCACTTATTCACCTCCAAGCCTGTCTGATATGTAAACCAAATTTCAGGTAAATTTTAAACTTTTTTCCAATTTTTCCAATATATATCTTTTTTACAAATTTTTACTGCTTTAAAAGCAACTCCACGTAAGGTCAATAATAATAATAATAATAATAATAATAATAATAATAATAATTGTTTTAAATAAAATAAGGTTTTACTGTAGAATGTCTTTAATTTTCATATTCATTTGGGAAAATAAACAATAAAAATGATAATTTAATTTTGCTTGCAAATTTACATAACGTGGACAAGCAAGCTTTTAAAAATTCATCATCGTTTTTTATTCTGTTTTTCACAAAAAGTACACACAATTTCAGTTATTTATGTCTTAAATATCGCGTGGAACAGTTTGAATATGACAATGCTTCGACAAATTAAAACCGAGGAAAAATAGTTTAAAAAACCTTAACGCTAAAATAACATCTGCGACTTTTATAGTACCTAAAAATATTTCGAGTATATATAGGCCCTCTTTTACGATTTTCCTACTCTTCTGCAACTAATTTAGCTATATTAAAATTACTGGCTTGTCTTGGTTGGTTTGTTCATCTTTATACAGCAAACGGTTTTGCTACATTGACTGTGAATTTAGGCCTACACGCATATATTTAAATACGTCTATTTACAAGTACAGCTTTAAAAGCGGAAGCCATAAAACCTGCATGGAGTTACAGTAGAAAATGTGTAGTGTTGGCAACACAAACTATATTTTAGAGTCTTCGTAACATTTGGATATTATTCACAGGTCCGTAAGTGAAAATAAAAGAACAGCCCCGTTTTTAAATCTGTTAATATAAATTCATTCACAATTGCTAGTTCAAATTATGCAGGCTGCCGGGAAAATTCAAATATCCAGATGTTATATAACTAGTTCTGATATGTATTTTGATTTCTGCTTATAGCAATATATGGCAAAAAATATTTCGTTAAGTATAATTAATTGTGACAGAACAAAATGTTGAGGTACTCGAATAACCTGTTGATTTCATTCAACACGTTATGTTTATGAACCTGCAGGATTTTATTTGATGTTGTGTTTATCTTTTTATTATTCTGAGTTTATTTAGAATTTATTTTTATTTTTCATTGTTCAACATATACTTATTAATTATATTTCTCTTGATTTACTTATTTTTATTTAAAGAATGCGGAATTTACTTTATGCATTTGTATTTCACTATTAATCCTTTACAAATATAATTTTATATGTTAAATTAATCTTAGGTTAAAGGCCATTTGATGCAATGTTTACTTTCTCTACACGTACTATGCACATGGTGTAAATACACTATCCGAGATTTCACCGAAAATTACACTTTTGAAACCTACTGATTCAAACAAATGTGTCTGGGTGTGGAGAGCGCAGCTCAAAAAGGAGAAGTCGATTAAATACCAAATTTCGTATTTAAGTTCAGTATCTTTCCAAGATGCGACACGAATATTTTCAAGAAACCATCCCCCCAACCTCAACTACCCTTTACATAGAGCAATTTTTAAAAGTTTTGATTTTCTTAAAAATGGCTAACGATTTTGATTAAATTGTCTTATGTTAAATATATTTTTATTACAAACAAAATGTATGTCTTCAATTTTCTGAGAATAGCCTCTGCAGATCTCTTCATTCTTAATGACTGACAAATCGTAAGGGTTAGACAAAAACTTACTCCACAAAAATGTAAATATAGCTAAAACAAACATTTATGTTATATACATTTCTATAGAATTAACCGTTTGAGAGATGTTCCAGTTATTTTAAGACACTTAAACTTTTCTCTAACTGGGAAGACATCTCGTTTCTCGTTTGTTTATTCTTGGCAAACAAAGAGAATGGAATCATGGAATCTCAATTACTTCTTTTTAAGGGCCTGACTATCGCTTTGGCCTGTACATTCCCTTATTCCCCTTCTACTTACAAGGAAGGAGGTAATAAGACTAACTCTGGTTATGTTTATCTCGATTAGTATGACATAGGTACAATATTAATCTTTTGTTAGTGTTTGCGGAACAGCAAGAGAAAGTCATGTTAATGGAACATCCGATTTTTTAAAATGCTATAAAATGATAAATTTCACATCTATAAACGCTTAAGACTGCCAAATAGTCAAGCCATAATGTTAAATTGGTCACCTCAAAACGCTTACAACCACCCGTCTAATTCGTGATAAATAGAAGTTACTATACTAGGAAATAAAAGGTATAGGTAGTTTGTTGCATATTTCCTTTATCCTACACACAATACAGCTTTCTGTCTTAATTACCACGTAGTCATTATGCCATTAGTCCACTTTCATTCTAGAACAAACCATATTTGTATGTAAATGATATTTAAATATTGTGACAGTGTTGTCTAATGCAATAGTTCTCACGTTTGTCTTGGTATGCGAGCCATTACAGTTAGAGTGCTTGGAATGTCTAACAATATAGTAGCACGCATATAGCAAGAGACTTTGGAACACGTCTCGATTCAGCAAGCTTTCAGGAAACTCTGCGACATTTTCTAGGCTATAAAAGGAGAAAGAACTCCAAGCCAATGTGTGTTGTGTTCAGTCCACAAGTGACTGAAGTGTTGGTGCACAATGGTGCGCAAGGTACGATTGGCGTGAAGTCGTCATATACTGACGAGGGAATTATTTACAGTAGTGAATTTAAAAGTATTTGTAACCCATTTTTCAGTTAATAACGATATTTGCTAAAATCAATCTCAACAATGGTACTGTTCTGGAAGCTTGTCGAAGCTACTCGACGCTTCTAGAAGATCCGGGACGGCTCGAGTTCTAAAGTCTCTGGTTACCAGCGTACTGTACGCGTTCCAAGGTCTACAACTGCAATGACTCATAAACCAAGGCAAACTTGAAAACCACTGCAGAAGACGGCACTGTTCTTTCCAAACCTGAATTCACGATCTTCTGAATACATTTTAAAATTCTGTTTTAGTGCAAATTAAGAAACATGAGAAGACGTACAGTGATTGCTACCGTTCCATTCACATGTCTAACTATATTTCAAAAACAAATTTCTGTTAAAATTTCTGTTTCTGACAAACATTAGCAGAAATGATCCTATTACTTGCTTCCTTGTACGTGAAGGGAAATAAATGGATATATTAGGCTAAGGCGATAGTCATATTCTTTTAAAAGCTGGAAGATCTGTGGTAGAAATCAGTTTCTTTGTCTTTGCCAGGAGTTTACAAATTCCTGTATTGAAAAGTATTTTAAAGTTCTAACCATAACAAGAAATACCTCAAAAATGGTAAACTATTCGAAAAGAAATCCGATGTGCTCCATTCACTACATCTCTGTAACAAATAATTGTTAATAAGCCTATTCTTCTATTAACTTAGCACTAATCGAGATAAGCATTAGCAGAAACGGTCTTATTACTTAGTTCCTTTATAAGTAGAAGAGATATAAGGCCGAACCGACAGTCAAAATGTTTTAAAATGTGGTTGCTATGGGATTGAAATCCGTTTCTTTGCGTGGCCAGGAGTAGATTAAGTTCTCGTATGAGAAAAATTTTAAAATAAAACTGAAACCAATAACAAGGAATAACTTGTAAATGGAAAACTCCACGAAAAAAAATGTATATGATAAATGTTTTATCCTGATCTACATTTTTCTGTAGTAAGCTTTTGTCTATCTCTTACGGTTTACCATTTATGCAAAACTCAATAAAAATAAACTAGAATAAACACGTCTTTAGAGGCTATTCCTAGAAATTCAGGATATCCGTTTTATTTGGTATAAAATAAGAAATTTTAACCAAAATCGTTAGACATTTTTGAGAAAATCAAAATGTTTGGATATTTTCCGTGCAAAGAGTAGTTTGGGGAGGGGGGATTTTTTTTAAAAAAAAGCTTCGTGTCGAATCCTTAGGAGATATCACACTTAAATACCAAGTTTGGTTGTTGATAATCTCTGTCTTTGAGCTATGCGGTCCGAATACCCAGATAGACATGCAGGTTTTTTTATAATTTTTTTTTATTAAGGAGGTTCTAAAACATGTATTTCTGGTGAAATCTCGGTATGGAATTTTTGGCTGGATTACAATACCTCCTCTATACGCTATGTGCATAGTACGTGTAGAGAAAGTAAAATGTATACAGAGTTAGAGTTAACTATGTTATATTTTATATACTGCAAGTACACAGATTAAAGAAGGGAAGGCTGGGTGCTGGAGATGCCGCCTGTGGCATATCGTGCCACCCAAACGTAAAACCCCGTGCGAGCGGCCACGTTTTATATCAAAGACCTTGTCGCTGTATCTTTCGTCTACCTTGGAGTCGGTCTGAATTAGCGCCAGTGGAATACTTTATAAACGAGCGTGTGCATACCTCTAAGATGCGCCGGCTATGCTCATCCATGTAGAACACACAGTTTGACTCTCACTGAGGGGAGAAAGAATGACTGGGTTATGTCTCACTGGGTAGACTTACAAACAGAAGTAGCTACTTCACTTTAAATTTCTCTTAATTAATACTTTTTATTCACCTTTATTACTTATTGAGGCATTAATCCTACGAGCGGCTCCCGAGTTGCTAACTTTTAGGGCAGAGACCTTTCTCTATAAAACTCCCTGTTATTTATGTCTCTAATGTGCTAAAACGTTGCTCTTACAAAAGCAAGATTAACAAAGGAAGTAAACTTGGCGTATACAATAGCAACTTCTCACCCTAATATTTTGTGTTCTACGATCTGTTTGGTCTTGACTACTGAAGCAGATATATTTCCTATATTAAACCTATGTAAAATAATAATTAAAATAATAAGGTACAAAGCGTGCTAATATACTGTTGCAATCTTTTGGTAATTTATGTTAAATATGAAAAAAAAACACAATCTATGTGCGCATCATGTAGTTTCCCACGTAAACGTGGCACTTTTGAACAGATATATGTACAATTTTTTCCCCACGAGGCGTGTAGCAAAACCTTATCGATTTGAGGTTACAATATGTTGAGAGAAGTAATATAAAGATGCCATGTGTTCCATCCATGACTATCTCAGTGTCCCATAATACACTTTCCTCATAGAAGAGTATTCTTTTATCTACACCACGCTAATCGAGATAAACATGAGCAGAATTTCTCTTATTACTTGCTACTTTCTTTATAGAAGGAAAATAAGGGAATATACTAGGTCGGTTTTATGACAACTGAAGTTCGGTTGGCTTTGCATGACCAGCAATAAGCGAGACGGAACGAAAGGTGTGTTCCTCTTTGTGAAAAGTTACGTATCTTAAAATTGAAATCAATAATAGGGAAAAACCTATGTGAAGAAATTGGGTATTTTAACGATATCTGCATTTTTGTCAGTAAGTTATTTTCTATCTCTTAACGGTTTACCAGTTATATGAAATTCAGTAAAATGCAGAGAATAAAAAGGATTTTTAGAGGCTTCTCCCAGGAAATTAGAAGTATACGTTTTATATGTCATGTAAATATATTTAATATGCGTTATTTTAATTAAAATAGTTACAGAAATTTTTGATAAAATCAAACTTTTCGAACATTTTTCAAAGTAATGAATAGTGTCGCATCCTTAGGACATACAAAATGTCAATACTCAATTTGGTATTGAACGGGATTTGATTTTTGAGCTATCTCGTCCAGACACACACAATGACGTTTTTTCTAGAAATGGATTTATTTGTATTAGGGGACTTCAAAACATGTATTTCCGGTATCTGGGTATCGAATTTTGGTAGAATACCTCCTCTGTCTAATATTGCAAGGAGATACGTTCTAGAGAAAGTAAGAAAAATATCTGAAGTGTTACATTTGCATTACTTTCTCTTCATCTCTGCAACAGATTATTGTTAAAAAAAAACTTATTCTTATTACTTCATGCTAATCAAAGAGAAATTAGCAGAAATGTTCTTATTACTTTCCTCCTTGTATTAGAAGGAAATTAAATAGGCTAGGTGATAGTCAAATCTTTTTAAAAGGTGGTTGCTATGAGATTGAAAATCGTTTGTTTTGTATGGCCAGGAAGTTCACAAATTCCCGTAGGAGAGAAGTATAAGTAGTTTAAAACTGAAACCAATGACAAGGAATGTTTCAAAAACGATGAACTCCACGAAAAAACAAATGAAACACCAATTGTGTGTTTTAACGAGTTCTACATTTTTTGTAAGTTTTTGTCTATCCCTTACGGTTTACTAGTTACGCAAAATTTCGCAAAATTCATTCAGAACAAAGATGTCTTTAGAGGCTATTACTCGAAAATGCAAGATATGCATTTTGTGTGTCATTTAAAGATCTTTAATATACAATATTTTAATCAAAATCGTTACAGCAATTTTTGAGAAAATCAACATTTTTGTAAATTTTTCTCTGTAAAGGGTAATTGGGATGGGGGAATTTTCTTTAAAATCTTCGTGGTGCATATCAAATTTGGTGTTATACTAACTTTTTGTTTTTTGACTTGTGTTCACAGACACACACAGACACATATACATTGCCATTTTTCTAAAAATACTTCTTTTGGATTCAAGGTGTTTCAAAACAAACATTTCAGGTATAGAATTTTCTGTGTAATACAATAATTTTTCTATACACTATGTACATAGTACGTGTAGAGAAAGTAATAACATTAAGTTTTACACCTATTTTCTCTGGCTTTCATATTAATTTTCATTTATTGCAGATTGCGTGGGGTAATTTTCTCATGAGCCACGTAAATGAATTATAAAAAAAAAGAAAGATTAGTGTAAAAGAAAACAAATATTACATCTATTTTGATATTTCTCCCAAATCTTATCATTTGTACTTATTGCTATTCCTCTACAGCCAAATTCATTTACGACTTTAATTTTATTAAATAATACCCATTATTTTTTGTGCTTCGTTAACAATTCTGTAACTTCCAAGTGGTATATATTGTATCAGACTCCTACGTAGCAAGAAGCCGAGGTTCATAAATAATACACACGAGATTAAATTTTTTGTAAAAGTAATTTAAAAGCACATGTTATTTTTACCGTACGCGAACATATATTTTGATCATAAAATGTATTGTATTATATACATTCTTTATTTTAGCCAATTAGAACTCCTGTGTACATGAATCACTTTTTATTCTAAATTTCCCTTTCATTACAAAAAAAAAAAAAAAAAAAAAAAAAACCCGCTGGGGTTGAGTTTAAAATAAATATGTCTTTAATTATTATGCCTACAGCTAACATAGTACACACAAAAGCTTGTTTTGTAAAGTTATTCAGCTTGACTGTCAGTAGATATATTTCATTTTAAAATTTTCACCTCTTAGATTACGTTAGAAAATTATTTCCACAATTGGAGCGTTTGTATCTTAGGTCAGATTATAAAAATAACCTCAAGTTTCAAAAACGTTTACCCGTTTACGCAGACTAGTCATGTATCTCAAAGTCAGCATGCGGTGTTCCCGAATACCCGCCATTTGCTAAACTTATATTTCGTAGTAGTGTACAGCGCTTCTTAATGTTGATAGTACCGTTTCTTCGTTTTATGCCAATGCCATAGTTGCCTTGTACACCTAACGGCAGAGACAACAGTGACCTCGTTATTATGCTACTGCGCAGAAATGGCGCAGGACGTGTCGGGGTACGTTTAGTAGCTATGAGCTGTCGTTGCTTTGTTACTTTTCCTACACGTACTATGTACATATAGAGAAGGTATTGTATTCCACCCAAAATTTCGATACCAAGAATTTCACCGGAAATACATGTTTTGAGATGCCTGAAAGTAACAAAAAAGTTTTTATAAAAATGTCCCTGTGTGTGAATGGGGAGAGCAGCACAGCTCAAAAACTAAAATACGTTAAATGTCAAACTTGGTATTCAAGTTTTACCATATTCCAAGGATGGGGCACAAAGATTTTCCCTATCCCGTACTACCATTTAGAAGGAAACATTTTTGAAAATTTTGTTTTTCTCAAAAATGGCTCTAACGATTTTAATTAAAATACATTATAAATATTTACTTCAAAAATATAGTATATGTTCTTGAATTTTTCAGGAATAGCTTCTGAAGACCTGTTCGTTTTGGTTAACTTTTCTGAATTTTGCATCACTAGTAAACCGTAAGAAAACTTACAACATAAAAATGTAGATCTCGTTAAAACACACAATTTGTCATATAAATTTTTATTGTAGAGTTAACCGTTTCCAAGATATTAATTGCCAATGTCTAAAATTTAAAATATTTATACTTTCCTCAGTCAGGAAATGTCCGTTTTTCTCCTGGCCAAGCAAAGAAGCGTATTTCAATGGGAATCTCATTACGATAGGTTTCTAAAACATTTCACTATTGCTTCAGCATAGCACATTCCTTTCGTTCCCTTCTATTTATAAGGACATAAGTAATAAGAACATTTGCTAATGCTTATCTCGATTCGCAAGGTATAGAAAGAAGACTAATCCTTCGGAAGAAGTTCGTTTGTAGAACAGTTAGAGAAAGTGCTGTGACTGCAACACATCAGATTGTTCTTTTATTGTGAAGTGTTTTGACAAAAGTGTGCTCTGTGTGTGTGTGTGTGTGTGTGTTTTTACTCTTATTAGCGCATGAGAATGGCTACTAACTATTCACGCTTGAATGTGTGAAAAATCAATACAGGTATATAGATCATTTCAGCACCAATGTTTTGACTATCATTTCAGGGTAGAGAATCTGTGAGAAGCTCACTTAATAAATGTGGAACAACGGGGTCGCTAAACGCTAAAACAAAGAAGCGAAAACGACATGTTTTCACGGAGGAAATGCTAGACAAAATTGGTCCTGCATTCTAACGCTCATCTATGAAGTCTCTCAGCGGTGTTACACAGCAAGTAGGTTTTCGACTCTGTCCATACAGCGACTAAACTTTTAAGAATGACACTCTACTTTGCGACCATAGTGCAGAAATTTGGAACATTACGCAAGAAGAACTTATGCGTGTGAATGGTAATTTCATCCAATGTGTTCACAAAGATGGACATTACATTAAGCAACATAAATAACAAGGATAGAACTGGCTACATATATGTTGCTAACACTTGTAAGTAACGCGGGAAATATGGAACAGGAAACCCCGCAGTGTGGTACACTGAGTGGAGCATGCATTTGCGTAATTCTCTTCCTTGTCATAAGAAAAAGTTATTGTATTTTGAGGGTTTCCGAGCTTGTACGCATTAATTCGTTATGAATTTCTGACTGTACACACACGTAAAATACAGTACAAACATAAAACTGTGCACACAGTGCGGAGCTTGAGCTCCCAAAACTTTATAGAAACTCACCACCCTAACACTGGTAGGAGAAACATGTGTAAATCGAACGGTTTCTTAAGCTGAACCGCCTATAAAATTGTTTGCATTACTCAAAACGTAAAGAACTCAAATGTGACAACGTGATACATAATTCATAATAGGAACCGATTTAAGCTGAGACGAGGACTTAGTAATGCGATATATTTATTTTTGGTGTCTGTATGCGTTTTGGTAAAAACAAAATATACTTGAACGGTGAAAGGCATTTGAGATATTTTGTAGCTATGGTACTTCGTTCCCTATATGATCAATTTTTATATTCCCTATTAATTAAGAAAAGGATGATTATTCTCAACAAATCATAAAGAAATTAGGACATTACATTTTATTTTTAATCATGTTAAGTCACGTTAAGCAAGTATATTTTATCTTTTATCTTTAAGGATAAAACATCTTTAAGATAGGAAAAGATAATTAACTTTGAAATCGTCAAGGTTATTATCTTTTAAGGCTAATAAATCCTATTTAACACTCCTTCAGATTCAATAACTTCTTAATGTATAATGCATCAGTGCTTGTTTGAATTCCCATAACGTTTTAGGAAGTGTTTAAACTCTGGCGAATACGCATATGTATCTCTTATTATATCTTACTTTTATCTTAAGCCTCAAGAATCACCAAGAACCTTACTCATGACTGGCTCCTGATACCAGTCCTTTTCACCTACTGTAATCCACAGTAGCTCCTTATTGATATCCCACAACGAGCTGCTTAGGCGGAACCTCATTCACTTTTCTAAGTGCCCTATTTCGCGTATTTATCTTCTTAAAATCGCTGAAAATAGTTTATGTTATGGAGTCTTCTCAAACAAAATGAGTTCTTATATTTAAATTAAAACATATTATTTACAAAATGCGTACCCAGTAGCATTGAGCGCTGTATGATCCAAATAAATTCAATTAGAATGTATTTATTATTGCTTAACACTTTATTTTGAATATATAAATATTCCATTACCTGTAATTTATGCGAACACATTTTAATCTTCTTTGTATATCAGCATAGAGTCAGAAATAGAAGTTTTATTATAATCCATGCTGAAGATAAAGCGAATTAAATTACAAAGTAACTTGCCCCATTTCTTGCGTCCATTGATCGGGAAAATGTTATCGGACAAAAACCATTACCTAGTTGGAAGGTTAGTTTCTGGTTGCCTAAGGTTATCGAGGAAGTAAACGGAAGTGTTTATCTATCTACAATCGCTGTATTTTATGCGCGGTGGCTTTAATGTCGCTGCCAAAATAGGTTAGTAAACTTTTGAGGCCAAGTGACTTGCTCAAGTAAACATTCGTCTCTAAGAAAGTGTGTTCCAATTGTTGCTTTTTATAAAACTTATCAGACACTTTCCGTTAAAATAATGCTTAAAAGTCTTGACTAAAGGCATTTTATAAATAGTTTATTCGGAGTATTTACTTTTATTTCTACAAAAGATAATATAAACAACACAAAACGCAGTTTGTGCGCAGCAAATAATAAGAAAATTCCAGGGAGATGGCTCAGGTGATAACGTTTGTGGCATGTATTCAGAAGGTCCTCGTTTCAAATACCGTGGGCCGACTAATTCGGATGAGGTTTGTTTCGTGGTTTTCCTCAGTTGCCCAGATATCGAACTGGATATTTGGAACCGTAAATTCCATCTTCAGTCTAAAACAAGCGTTACACTGTAAAATGTCTGTGATAACCCTGCCATCTATGTACAAATAGTGGAAGGAGCTAGACCGGACGGTACCGCAACCCCATGTGCTTGTAAGGTATAGAGAGTATGGTATATAAGACATGAGACCTAGAGGGTATAGCGGTAGTGTAGATGGTAAAAAAATCTGTGACGTGTTCCACTCACATGACTTCCTCTATATCACTGACTTTTCGTTTTGGAGTTATCGTGTTCAAAGATACACGGGCCTGCGCGCAGACAACACACACATGGACATTTTTCTGAAAATACTTCTATTTCCGGCGAAACCTCGGTATCTCTATACACTATGTAGAAAATACGTGTAGAGAAAGTAAAAATGTGTGAAATATCTTTTATAAAATATTTGACAGTCTAATGGTCGTTATTTTACAAAAAGCATTCGTGATAAAACTTCTATGATAAATTGTATGGATAGCATTATAAAATAGTGATTACTAAGCAATATAGCGGAAAACAAGAAAGCTGAATTATTAACATTGCCAAAGTATGACGTTAACGAATTCCTGAAGAACACAATGCATACATTTCAAAAGGCGAAATAAAAGACCAGAAACTTACAAATAAAATTTATGTGTTGCACTCAAATGATCCATTCTATAATAGTCTTTCTTACTAAAGCTTACTGTTCTATGCTTATTTTTATGATAATCAAAATAAATTAGCAGAAATGGTTTTATGAACTAGTTGCTTATAAGTACAGTTCGGTCCGCAAGTCATGAAATTCCCGGACTGAGGTTCGGTGCACACTATGCGTATAACTAGGACGCGAAGGAGTAGGTGTGGTCTCTATAGCCCGTTTCGAAATGTATTACATTATATAATGCTGCTCCCTGCCTGGCCTCGTTCAGTTCCTGCTAGTAGATAAACCAGTGAATACTAAAAGAGGACCCAGATTGAAAAATTAACGAACATAGAAAGGATAGGCTGCGAAAATGAACAAACTTTTGGCATATTTTGAATGACAGAAGGAGAGCCGTTTCCTTCGATATAGTTAAGATGTATCTTGTAATGAATTCTAAGTTAGTTGATTTAGGTTCATTGTCTTTTCAAAACTCTGCACATTATCTGAGCTTTCTAATAAGCGGTAGGGAAATAAGGGAATTCACTTGGCTAAAACAATAGTCAAGTATTTTAAAAGCTGATTACTATTGATTGAATATGTTTTCTTTTTGCATGGCCAGAGCCAAGAATAAAACAAAAGATAAAGGAATGACAAAGTTCCGTTCGAGGAGCATTTTAATTACTTTAAAATTGAAACAAATAACAAGGAATATCTCCCGAATGTTTAACTCATAAAAAGCGAATAAATATGTGGCATAAATTGCGTGTTTAAATGAGATCTATATTTTTGTGTGTTAAAGTTTTGTCACTCTATTACGTTTTACCAGAATGACGAGGTGTTTAAAGACTATAATCAGAAAATTCAAGATACCTATACATTTTTTGTAAATATGTTTAATGTAGGTACGGTATTACAATGCAACTCGTTAGAACTTTTTTTTCCGAGAAATTCGAAATTTTTGAGAATTTTTCCATGTAAAGGGTGCATTGAGCTGCTAGATCCTTTTTTTTTTTTTTTAATGTAGTATCGCATCCTAAGAAAATGCTAAACTTAATAGCCAAGCTGTATTTAACAAACTTTTCATTTTTGAGTTATGTTGTTCACGAACGCATACACACACGGACGTTTTACTAAACATTTTTTTTAAACAAGAGGCACTAAAACGTGCATTTCCAGTGAAATCTCGAAATAGAATTTTTGAGTGGAATATAATACCTTTTCTAGATAGGTAAATATGTACCAGGTAGAGAAAGTAAAATTACAGAACCAGTAAGTTATGCCTAGAATGCATGCACAGTATTGAAACTCAAAAATAAGCTGAACGAATTGTCGAAGAATATAAGTTGGTGAATTTAAGTTGGAATCTTAATGTAAATTTTTTCGGTAATTGTATTTATATAACTGTCTTTAATTTCATGGAAATGAAGCTTAAGCACAATTTAAAACAACGTTGGCTGTAAATAAGCTTAAGTACGTATTTAATAACAGCTTTCTCAGGATTATTATAATAAATATTTATCAGGAGTATCTTACGTATTTCTTATCTACTTTCTTATAATTCAACGAGAAAACTGGTACTTACTTTCTATATCATATATTTCTATGCACAGCTTAATTTGCCTTTACTCAAGTTTTACTAAACTTATCATGCCTCAGATGAAGGTTTTTTAGAAGCTAGCTGGTACAATCTTTTATAAAAGTACTCGGAACCGAACTTTGACAATATCTTTTACAATGCAATGACATCGAGCCATGTGTTGTTGTTTAATAGCGCTGAACTTCTAAGAGCATTAGCGCCTTTAAAATACAAATCATGGCAAAAGCCAAAGATAAAAGTCAGTATAAAAATAAATTACAGATAAAAGTGAAGATAAAGAGATAAAAATCTACGATAAAAATACTGTCCATGCCAAAAACAGCGGTAGCAATGAGATTATGACTAAGGGGTGAGGGAAGCTGCTAAAACTAAACCTTCAAAAGATCACAGGAGATAAATATTTAAACATTTCTATTAAAATATCACACAAGTAAAAGAAGCTTGTGAATAAAATTTAAAAAGCCTATCCACCGCTGTGATCATCAGCTAGAGAGACCGACATGCGCAGGCATGATCGAAAGTGTGTGCACTCGGCAACATACAGGTTGCAGCGAAACGTTGTCAGAAGGCAGTGTAAGAAATGACATGGCCCACACCGAAAACTATAACCCCAATGGACTGTTTATTTGTCCTGCTTAGAGTTAATGCCATCTCTTCCACTCTACTAGGCGATACATTAAATTCAAAACATCAGTGATACAATGAATAAAGGAATAATGAACAAATATACAATTCTATACAACTTTATAAAACAAAAATCTGACGTGTTCCATCTGACCGCATGTGAGATTTGTGTGGCCAGCGCGGGGCGGTCACTCCGGTTTCCCCCGCCATCGCAATCCACCGGTGCTCCATCATTCATGTGTCACCAGTGTCACCGCCTGCGGTGCCATAAGTTAAAGCGGGCGGTAAACACTTAAAAAAAAAGGCATTTAATTCCAGGTGCCGGCTCTAGGACAAGTTCTAGGGGTGTTCTCCTCCACACGAGAAGGTAAATAGAGGAAGATCATGGTGCTCTAATTTCTTTCAGCAATGTGTTGCTAGTGTGCATGGTGTGTTGTTTATTATCAATACCATATTGTTGTGGTGAATGACTTTAATCTTATTTTAATTTTACTGACAAGATCTATTACAACAATGTTTCTTAATGATGAATATTAACTATTAAACTATGTGTCTTCTAGCATAGACTAATATTTCCAAAATGTCCTTGTAATTAGAAAAACGCATACTACCCTCTACAGCTGCAACAGTGGAGAGGCATAATGTTTTCTCCTTCACAGTATTTAGGCCCCTTGTACACTCAAGGACAAAAACACTGCTGGTGCTGTTTTTTATTTTAGGAAAATGTGAAGTTTGTCGAGGAGTCGGATTTTACCACGATTTTATTTGGCGCCATTCTGGTACAACATTCCACAGGGGTAAAAATAGGCCCAACCGATTGGGAAATCCACCGCTTCATTCCTCAACCCCGCTCTATACACCCAGAGAACATGTTCACGTGTATAATATGTGTTAATTTAGTCGACCATGTGCGCCTATTGACATTAGAATTTCACTATGGAATTTATGAATATAAAAATTCTGTAGTTATATAAGTGTTTAATTTATATATATATATATATATATATATATATATATTCAACATAATCACAGAAAATATTTAGACATTTATCATACCTGTGCACAAGCTTTACAATACCCACTTCAAACAATGTTGCCGCCAATGAGCATTGACGCAGAAGATCTTCGTACTTTACGACGTTTGCGGAGAGCCATTCTAAATAAATGAAGAGGAATGCTGACTTCAGGAATTGTGTTTATCCATGACAACGCTCGTCCACACACTGCTGGCACAACCCATCGGCTCCTTGAACAATTTCATTGGAACATTTTCGATCATCCGCCGCACAGTCCTGACCTGTCACCCAGCGACTATCACCTTTATCTTGAATTGAAGACTAGGAGGGCAATACTTTCAAACCAACGAAGATCTTCAAAACAACTTCAATGCTCATTTGAAATCATTGGCGGCAAAAATTTTTGAAGCGGATATTGCAAAGCTTGTGCGCATGTACGATAAATGTCTCAATCGTTTCGGTGATTATATTGAAAAGTAACCATAAGTGTTCAAAACTTTTAGTAATAAGATAATTGTTTTCTATGAACTTGTCTTTTATTTAGAGCCTATCGGAAGTTGAAAAAAAGGGCCTCGTATGTCTTATTGAAATTGACTAAAAATAATTGGAATACAAATCTTATGTTTTTATTATTCTGACCCCTTTCTCTGTCTTGTGAAAAGAATAATCTAATTTTATATCACCCGGTGAGAGAGTCAAGTATTGTTCAACCAGAGTGTTTGGGGATCACTAATTGCAACTCAGACCTTCATTTGTTGCAATTTACGTTTCATGTCTCTTCGGTAATTTGTCCTGCCTAATATGCTATTAAGATCTTAGCAAACAAGTGAAACACATGGGGGGAGTTAGAGAAAATGCTCCACTTTACGATGAGTATTTCCAGGGGTAGTTTTAATGTCTTTGACTGTACCGTGGAGTGAATATTTTACCTTTAGGGTGTCGAAAATATTGAATTCCACTAGAAGAACCAAATTAAACAATGCGACTTTCTGGACAAAGTATGTGAAATATATGTACATAGTACTTAGAGAATATCCTCAAAAATTCAATACTGACATTTCAGCATACACGTTTTGAAACTCCCAAATACCCAAAATAGCAGGTTTAGAAAAAGGTATGTATGTGTGCTGTCTGGCCAGCATAACTAAAAAATTCGGTATTTAAGTTCAGTATCTTGCAAGAATGCAACAAGAAGATTTTCAGGAAAATCCTCCCAACACCAACTATCCTTTAACTGTATTTTTTCAAAATGTTATTTGGTCAAAAATAGCGGCAAAGATTTTGATTAAAATACACCATATGCTTAATATATTTTATGACAAAGGAAATATATATCTGGAATTTTCTGGGATTAGGTTATTTTGTTGAAACAAAAAATGTATGTCCTATTTTTTTTCGTAGAGTTAACAGTTTTGGAGATACTACTTTTTACTGATTTCATTTTTAAACCATTTAAACTTTTCTCTAATGGAAAGTTATCTTTCGTTTCATCTCTCTTGTTCTAATTCTGGGGATCTAAAGAGAAGCAAATTTCAATTATTTCACATAGCGAAGAACTTTTAAATACGAGACTATCGCTTTATCCCAGTGTTTTTGTAGTGTTTAACGCCTGCTTTTACTACTTGTGGCGCCTCAGGTGGTATCCTAGTGCTCTCATTTATTTCCTCTACTAAGTAATAAGACAATTTATGCTAGTTTTTATATTGATAAGCATAATGTAGATGAAAGAATATTTTATAAGAAATTTTGATTTGCAGAATTAGGGAAAGTCATGTGAATGAAACACATATTTTTTAATACCATATTTTATTTTACGTGACATTTCGTTGGCGATATATGGCGGCCGTTTAAGGTCTCGTCCCGAACCTCTGGTCCACGCTAAGCAGATCTGTTAAGAGGCTATCCAGTCAAGCTGCACTGCCATCCGTAGTTAGATGACAAATCTCAGCCGGTCTTTTAAGGTCTTACACCATAGTCACCACTTAGCTCCGCGACAAGAACATGGGCTTAATGAAAGTGTCGTCAAGTGTATTGCATAAGTTTGTGGATAGATGGAGTGCAATTGTAATTGCCATTTATAGTTTTGCGATTGTTTTAGACTGCAGGTGAAACTTTGGGTCACAGTATTGTATATTAAATCCAGGACATTTAAAATAAAACATTAGTTTTGGAAATTGACGATAAGAACTTCTTGCTTTGAATATTAGTTTCCAATGTGAATGTTGTGTTTTTAAACTTCTAACCCTATTCATAGTCATATGAATTATAACAATGATATTAATGGGCGCCGTGGCAGAGTAGTTAGACCGCTCGCCTTCCACCTAGGTGGCCCGGGTTCTATCACAAGCACCCGCATGTGGGATTTTTGGTGGACGAAGCGGCATCTGGGCGGGTTTTCTCCGGGTCCTCCGGTTTCCCCCGACCCTCATTCCACTAATTGCTCCATCATCACCTTTCCTATCATCCAGTTCGCTTGCATTTCATATTATCCACTTTTTCATGCTGGTCGACTATGAAAAAAAAATGAAATTAATACACCTCTAAAATACATTTACAGCACATGAAACATTTCGGAAAACTATCAGATTGGGAGCTTATGGGATTTTTGAGCCCTCACACTCGGTAAATTAAACTTATTTTCATCTGTCCATAAAGCCTTAGACCAGTCACAGAAAGTCCAGTTAAGCTACTCTTTTGTAAAAAGCTATTCTCTTCCCTCTGTTTGATGAATTAATAAAAGGCTTTTTCCAGGGCCAGTTAGCGCTCAGATCCTCGTCCTTCAGTCCACATTTTACAGTAGAAACACGGACATCCACTCTATAATTTTGCCCCAGATTAGCAGTAATTTGCTGAACTGACATCCGAGGATCGTTTGCGGAGTGTCTACCTTCGTATGTGTATCAAATATTACCAGGCGGCCCAATTTCACGTGTGCGATAAACCAGTTGCCGAATTCAACAGAGTGGTTGGAAGCAAACACCGGTCAGTGGCGCACCTCTTGGATATCTGCGAAAAGGGAGGGAGAGAGAATCACGCTCTCTCAGACTTGCACTGGAGTCCGTGAGGATATTACACAAGAGACCCAAAACGTTAAGTTACAAAACCTTTATTTTTGAGAGAAGAAGTCACCTAACAGTGTTCATTACTAGTTTTGTAATCGTACATACGCTGCTCTTGGTCGTTGTCTTAGCGCGGTGGTAGCCCGGGAGACGTGGGGAATTTTCCCCGCCGGGAGACCTGGTCCGGGGTGCACTCAGGCTCATGGGGTCTCTAGGGGGGCCTATTGTGGAGCTACTTGATTGAGAAATAGCGGCTCCAGATCGAGAAGACCGTATCAACCGACCGTGAGGGGCGTTGATCAAGTCTTACCCTCCAGCACTGCCCCTATTCGTGTCGGGATGCAGCGGCCAGGCAGCAGACAATGGTTCCTTGTAAACTGTTGTGCCATGGAGTTACGTAATATACGCTGTTCTTATTTAACATTAGAGTCTAGATTCACCGAAGGATAAATGAAAACATTTAGGTACCGTAACAAGACCCACTTAGGGTACGCTGGGTTGAAAGTCAAGACACCTGTAAAGGAGCGACTCTGAATCATTGAGAACTGAAACAATATTTATATCCCTAACACATATTGCCAATATTTTGCGAATTGTACTCCATTTTGTGTGTATTTGTCAATCAAATGTTTTCTCGTTCCATACAGAAATCAAAATCACTGGATGCAACAATTATTCCATGTACTTTCGTTAGCTATAAGTGTTTTGATTTTCTCTCTGCGATTTTGTTTGTTGTAAATAAGTTTCGTGTTAACTTGTTTTCTTCTAGGTTGTGAAGCCATAAAATATAAAAGAGGCTAACCATAAGAAAGAAAAAGGCACTCGGAGACTATTCGTGGTCGAGTGAGGTCGACTGTGTCTTCACGCGGGCGATACTTCCCAGTCAGGGGATCTTAGGAAACGTCGCCTTGATTGAAGAACGCGAATATATTTGCAGTAAAATATAATTAACTTCCAATGATAGAATATGGAAGTAAATAAAGATTTCAGTCTGAGAAAGTGGATATGTTTTTGTCGGAATCGAAGAGAATAACATAAATCGCGTTTTAGAATTTTCGCACTAACAAAACGCACAAAATAGCACTATGATTGCGATTTCGTGAATTGTTTGTAAAGATTAATAGAAACAAAATTCAGTTATGCCAAAGAAAGAATTTTTGTTATGCATTTTTTGAAAAGTCATCTACCCACATTACAGCCTGGATCTAAACCCCTTAAATCCCTGAAAGTGCCCTGAGTAAAAGGTCTCACAGCTCTCACCGACTTCTAACGTGGGCAATTCTACGTCACATTGATTCTACCAAGAAATTTGTATGTGCTTCAGAAGTCAGGACCAGCCCAGTGCCTGGTATGGATGTGAGGAAGAGGATGATATACGAATGACAGTGAAGTGGATGACAAGAAAGGTGGAGATGATGGAATGAGTGGCAGAGAAACCAGAGTATACCGTTTAGACGCACTTGATCCACACAGTGGTCCCTTGGGATCGAACCCGGACCGGCTATGAAATAATTTACATTTAAAATACTGGTTTGTCAGATATTTATGAAGAGAACATTTTGTAACACTTTTTAAGTGTGATTGATGTGTCTCTTTTTGAGGGGTGGCAACCCAAATTAAGAACACATCAACACTGTCCATGTGCTGCTGCTTGCTTATCATTTTACAGAAGAACATAAGAATTACATATGTTCTAGAGTTATCAACATGTTCTTCATTGTATCAAACTACTCCAGATTTCGGTAGTACGAAGCTTTGTGCAGCACTCACACAAACCCCAGGCAGTTCCGCGTATTAGTACGGTTTTGATTGGGACGGCATGTCTGTGTTACATTGCAACAAACCTGATTACTGGAAACCAAGCCGGCCGGCCGGCCGGTCGTCCGGATCGGAGCGGGTCAATATATGGCTATCATTCACGTAAAATATCTATAGCAATTTCCATCCAATTCCCTTTCAAACCTATCTGCATATATAAATGGCTCAATATTTCCAATATAAAAGGCACAAAAAAAGTCAAGGCCCCTCGAAAATAACTTCATTCGATTGAGCATGTATCCATAGCGGTGAAATCTCTGCACGGTTTGTTGGCATTCTCTGCGGTTTCTTTTTCAGGATTTATCACAGAAATGCGATAGCTTGCTACAGAACGATATCAAATCGACTGTAATACCAGAAAGTACGATAAGCTTCACTGTGTGCGAGTCTTCAATACCAAACTTTGAATCATCACTTCGAACGCATTTCATTTTCAGACAGTCACATTGGCCTGAATGACTCAGTTTATTACGCGCTGGTGGTTTTAAGAGTTAAACTAATTTATATAATAAGATCTCCGAGGGCGTGCCATGAAACTAACAAGAACTGCCATCATAGCTCCAATTAAACTTATTTCGTTACAAATTTGCAAACAACATTACATAGCTTAATTCATAAAAATGCTTTTGATAATCACAATGTTCAGTACAGAATATGTAATGTAATACTGATGATGAAACTCAAGAGGATAAAGCCAAGAGCTGTAACATTTACAAAAACACATTAATTGATCTGAAAATAGATGTATTTACTGGTTCTTGAACTACTTTTCGTTTTATTAGGCCTGTGACCTACTTGATCCCAGAATTTAGAGTTGCTCCATTTATTTCTGGGTCTCCCATCCATCAGCTGGCAAATTGTCTCTTGCTTTACATACGATTGTATCTGATGTCATGCTAGATACATGGTGGTTCCATTCGATTCTTGTTTTATCGACGCAATTGCCTATTGCTTTATTTTCAGCTTCTTCTTTAATCACTTGTGCCTTTATTTTTCACTGCTATAATTTTTTTTAATAATCGTTTCATTTGTTTGCTCTGTTTCAGCAGTGTCCATCTTGTTTCAGCAGCATAGGTCAATATAATCGACGCCATGACTACTTTAATACAGGGGCATTCAATAAGTGTTTAGAAAAATATAAAATATAAATAGTTTTTTGGTAGTTTTTTTGTTGTTGTTACTTTTCAACACAATCTCCTTTTAGCTCTATATACTTTTACCAGCGTTTCTCCAACCGTTTTCAGCCTTCCAAAAAGTAGGATTTCGGAAGATCCTCAAAATAGGCACCGGTTTAGGAGACGACCTCTTCGTTAGGCGTAAATCGTTTTCCGCGAGCTACCCCTACAAGTTTAGTAAAATAAAAAACGTCAATGGTGCCCAATCTAGTGAATACGGTGGCTGTTGTAGTAGTTTCTGTCTTAATTCTACAATTTTTGCAATCGAAACTACGTAGCTGTGCAATTTTGCATTATCTTGCTGGAAGAGAATCTTTTTCTTTGTTGTAAGACAGACAGCGTTTTATCTTGATCTAACCGTTTAATGGGTGCAATAAAGATCCATAAAAATCTCCATTTATCGTCCTTTCTTTTTGCAAGTAATCAATGTAGATAATTCTGCGTGCATGCCAAAAAACCGAGGCTGTCATCTAGTCTGCAGACTTCCTCACCTTTGCCTTCTTTGGAGCCGTTTCGCTTTTTAAACCCCACAGTTTCGACTGTATTTTTGTCTTTGGAGTCTAGTAGAGTATCCAAGTTTCATCCACAGTTATGTATCGATAGAAACTTGTTATGATTGCGACGGAAAAGTACCTAACAGAATTAGAATCGATCACACGAGAGCAAACGCGGCAACCATGGTACTGAGAATTTTGTCAGACCAATTTTGGGTGTGAAATTGAGGACACTGTACCTTGTGATATGCCTGTTGCATGTACTATTTCGCGAACTTTGATTTATCGATCACTCAAAACCATATCCTGGATTTTGTAAATCATTTCGGAGGAAGTCACTTCCACTGGACGTCCGGAACAATGTTCATTATTTGTGACCATACAGCAACGTTTAAATTCATTTATCCAATTGTAAATTGTTGCAAACGCGGGAGCAGATGTGCCATGATCTTTGTCCCACTCGTCTTGTATCTCTTTTGGTGTTAATATTTTTAAATAGAAGTGTTGAATCACCGCACGAAACTAGTTTTTTTCTGTCTTTCTAAAGAAGCACAAGATTGCTAATTCAGTTGCCTAATGCAACAAAACCACGTGATAAATAAAGCTGAAATATCAACTGCCACCTAGTAAGAGACTACGGTTAGTAAATGCAAACATTTTTCGATGCTACGAGTGTAATTTCTTTGATTTTCTAGTTAGCTCCAAGTATTCTTGTTTAATATCTTTATTTAACTACTTATTATATTTAGTCCAAGTTCATGCATTGTACACAGCAAGTAGAGAAGGCATTGTATTCAAACCAAAAAATTTGATACAGAGATATTAAAACATTTTGATACCGAAATTCTCCGGTAATATATGTTTAAGATCGCCTGAATAACAAAAAACATTCTTGGCAAAACATCCGCGTTTGTGTATGTGCGCGTCTGTGAGCATCACGACTCAAATTTGAAAAGTTAGTTAAATACCAAACTTAAGTTTAACATTTTCCAAAAATACGGTGTGAAGACTTAAAAAAGTACTCCGCCTTAAACTATTCTTTAATATTTTCGTATATTTAATTTTATTAAAGGTGGCTCTAAATATTTCGAACAAATTATCATATATTTAATATATTCTAATTCTAAATTAAATGTAAATCTTGAGTTTTCTCAGAATAGCCTCTGAAGTTCTGTTCATTCTGCCCAGATTTGGACAGCCACTACTCGATCATTAACTAACATCGAGTTTTGAACATCGAGTTTTGAACATCGAGTTTTGAACAGAGTTCCTCAGTACGAAACTGTAACAAATAAAACTTCAAAGTGTAAGTTTATTAAATATTAATCTAAAATTGGCGCCGCTATTATAAAATACATAAATACATGCATATGACAACATTATCAGAAAAATACAGAAGTGTTTCCGAAGACATGTTGAGCCAGATATGTTGTAATTGATGGTTTTCAATGAAATGATTTCCTCCCACAATGCCACGGATATTTCAAGAATTACAAGAACATCTCTTCCCCAACTTAACTTGGATGTTAAAAACTATCAGAAATCTCAAACAGATCTGTTTTCCAAGAAATACAAAATATTCATTCTAACCATAAATTCAGCTACACCGATGGATCCAAAACAGAAGATAGGAGTGGGTGTGTAGTGATAACTCCAGACAACACAGTTAAATTAAACCTTCCTGATTCATATTCTATATTTTCCTGCGAGCTGTGTGCACTTAAGCAAGCTTTAATATACACTAACCTATTCAGCCACAATGACTTTCTTGTATTTACCGATTCACTAAGCACCCTCCAAAGTCTTAGAAACCGATCAACTGATCTTGAATTAATCCAGAACATTCAAACTCTTCACCATCACCCTCTTTCAGACAAAAAGGACATCATTTTTAGGTGGATTCTGTCTCTTTGTGGCATCAAAGGATGCAGCAGATAAATGAGCCAAAGAATCAACTCGACTAGCAGAAGTTACGAGATATTCAGTACCTTATAGTGACATCATAAAACACTTTAGCAGGAAACATAGAGAGAGCAAAATGGAACCAGGCATGTAGTGAAAATCCACCAGTAAAGTTACGTATGGTAAGGAAAGACCAATCCTTGCCCCGTACGTTCACTGAAGAGGAAAGAACAAGTAACTATCACAAGACTACGAATAGGACATACTAAACTAACCCATTCATACATCTTTACCAAAAAAAACCCACCTCAATGTGAAATCTGCAACACACAACTCACCATTAAACACATTTTCACAGAATGCATAAGATACACTACAGAACGAAAGCTGTACAGCATCACAGAAGATATATCCACAACAAGCAAGTTCTACTCTTTCTTAGAAGCATAAAACTGGACTTCAAACTCTAATGTACAATTCACAATATTTTAAATATTCGTAAAACTGACCTAACAGCAATTTACTTATTCAAAACATTTTATTTAAATTTATGTAAAACTTGCTTTTCTAATGTAATTGTAATTCACAGACGTGTGTTTAATGTGTAAATAACTTATTGTAATAACTTGCTTTCCTAATGTAATTTTAATTCACAGACCTGTGTTTAATATGTGTAAATAATTCCATGGTAATATAAAGATTTCAATTGTTATAACTATTGTATGGTCGCGATATGACCTAGCAGTAAAAGCGACCTAAAATAAATAAATTAAAAAAAATTAAATGATTAATATAAATACATAGTTTAATTTCTAGTCCTACATTGCTACATTTGACATAAAAATATTTTATAAAGTAAAATAAATAAATTGTTAGAAATTATTTTACAGGATAGAACACTCATAAATATGAATAATACTTATTACTATGCATATACCTTTAATTGTAAAAAAAAGTCAATAACAATAATTCTGCCAACTACTAATACAGGAGGAAAGAAAATGTGTTGTCTCTCTCCCATTCTGTTCAATAATACACCTGCGTAAAATTATTCAATTGTGGAGGCAAAAGCAGCATAACTTCTCCAAATTAATGTAAATTTATAAAGAGATTTATTGGTTTTTACGTATTATTTAGTGTCAAAAGCATCTAGTAAAATGCCTTTAAAATAGTCTTGTTGATATCCTAAACATTGTTGGGAAAATATATTCAGAGAAACCAAAATTATGACCCTTTTGCGGAAAATAACGTATCCGTAGTAAAAAGTGGTTGGGTAACAAATTGTACATACACATACATGCGCTATTTCTGAAGTTCTTCTAAGTATAAATACTAATATTATGCGATTTTTTTTCACACTATGACCATCACACTGCAGCTCAGAGTCTTGCCGAATCATTCATGACTATCCACGCAACCTCCTAAAGGTTCTTAGTAGTCATAGCTATTATAATAATAACCACATAGGTTATCATAATAGATAAGAAAATGCTTATCTAATTTTTAGGAAGATGCAGATATAAATATACAATTGTTAAGTATTCCAAAACTGTGGGAACAGTCAGCAAAGTAGTGAAAAATATTCCAGTGCAGAGAAGTGCAACGACACACGCGCGCGCGGGGGGGGGGGGGTATGAGTGCGCAGATTTCAACCGCAACTTCCTGACGTTAAGCTGAAACATAGGTTCCTATACCATTGCTGCTTAAATAAAAAGATGGCCTAATGTTTGATTGTGAATGTGTCATCAATTTGTTATCGATTACTTATGCAATTGGAAAAGGGAGGTAGAGCTATAGAACATGAGTTATTCGTTTCTTACCATTTATTGTTAAAATGAATCGTTTAGCCACAAAATGATGCTAAATAATTGGATTCCAGTGGGTCTATTGTAATAAATTCGTGACCATACGGAAGCGAAAGGTTAGGAATGTTGCGCTTCGACACCTTTATAAGTTAGTTCTATCATTGCTTCAAACTCGTTAAATGCAATCGGAACAATTATAGCTTTTTCATTTTTTACAGCGTTTAACGCTCGATTTTACTACATATGGCGCCGTAGGCGATAACACTGATGATACATGGAAAGAGTGCGACGGTGGAAGAAAACCCGGAGAATACCCGCTCCTGCGCTGCTTTGTCCACCTCAAAACCCACATGAAGTCGCGTGAGATCGAACCCAGCTCGGTGAGAGGGAATGTATGCACTCGGCCATGCAAAGTTTAATACTATGGCAAAGTTTAATGCTATAGAAGATTATTTCTGTGGACCTTAAGACTAAGGTATAACATGACGAGGTTGCTATTGATGATCTTCACAGAATGCGTTTGAAGCAGCCCTGTTAGTTTGGCAGAACGCAGACGCTCTAACGAAGGGAGCGCATAATTGGCTAAGAAGATGCGATGTCTACATATATGCTAATGGAGCACATTTTGAGCATCTACTGAATTGAACATAACTATTGTTGGTGTTACAGTTATTGACCATGAATACATTTCTTGTTTTGCAATACCTAAATTAGGTATTTCCATAGTTCACATTTGAATCTGAATTTTCTTTTATCATAAGACTAAATAATCTTCATAACTCTGTTATGCAGCTATCAGTTCAGCTCTCGTGAAAACGATTGAATGGCTTGAAGGAAAACTACTCTACCCCTCGTTAGTGGCAGTAGCTGAAGGTAAACACACAGGCAAGTGTGTTCCATTCACATGACTTTCTCTACATCTCTGCAAAAAAATATTATTAAAAAGCCATTGCTTCCATTTCCTTCATACTGATCGAGAAAAAAATTAGCAGATATAGTCTTATTACTTGCTTCCTTGAATGTAGAAGATAAATGAGTTATTATCATCATAGGTTAAAGTGATAGTCAAAAGTAGTTACTTTGTGACTGAAGTTCCTTTCTTTGTATGTATGGACAGAAGTTGATAAATTCCTGTATGAGAAAATTTAAGTTTTTCATAGCTGAAATCAGAAACAGGGCATATCTCAAAAACAATCAACTCCAGGAAAAAAATGTGTATAACATATATTGTGTTTTAAAGTGCTCTACATTTGTTGTGCGGTAAGTTTTCGGCCATCTCTTACGGTTTAGCAGTTATGCAAAATTCCGTAAAATTCACCCAGAATAAAGTAGTCTTCAGAGGCCATTCCCAGAAAATTCGAAATATACATTTTATTTGTCAGGTAAATATCTTTAATAGACGACGTTTTAATCAAAATCGTTAGAGCCATGTTTTAGAAAATCAAAATTTTCGAAAAAAGTTCCATGTAAAGGGTAGTTTGTGTTGGGGAGTATTTTTCTCAAAATCTTCGTGTCACATCCCTAGAAGATACTAAACTTAAATACTAAGTTTGGTATTTTACAGACTTTCTTTTTTGAGTTATCGTGTTCATAGACACACAGACACACGGACACACACACACACACACACACACACGGACCTTTTTCGGAAAAAAACTTTTTTTGGATTCAGGGGACCCTAAAACACATTTCCGGTAAAATCTCGGTATCGAATTTTTTGCAATACCTTCTATATACACTATGTACATAGTATCTGTAGAGAAAGTAAAAATGGATGTGTTCCATTCACATGACTTCTCGGCAATAAATTATTGTGAAAAAGCTTTTTCTTCTATTTACTTAATGCTAATAGAGAAAAAAAAAATTGGCAGAAATGGTCTTGTTACTTGCTTCCTTGTAAGTTGAAAAGAACTAAGAGTACCACAGGTTAAATCGTTAATCAAATCCTTTAAAAGCTATTTGCTATGTGATTAAAGTTCCTTTGTTTGTATGACCAGGTTTTGACAAATTCCCGTACTTTAAAGCTGAACCCAATACCAAGGACTACCTCAAAAGTCGCCAATTCCACGAAAAAAAATGAATATAACAAATTATGTGTTTTAACAAGCTCTACATGTTTTGTGTGGTAAGTTTCGTCTATCTCTAACGGTTTACCAGTTATGGAAAAATCCGGAAAGTTCATCCAGAATAAACATGTCTTCAGAGTCTATTCCCAGATAATTGAAGATATGCAGTTTATTTGTACTGTAAATATCTCAAATAAAAGAGAGTTTCATCATAATCGCTAGCGCCATTTTTGAGAAAATAAGAATTTTTAAAAAATGTTCCATGTAAATGGTAGTTAGAGATGAGGGGGATTTTCTTGAAAATCTTCGTGTCACATCCTCGGAAGATACCAAACTTAAATATTAAATTTGGTATTTAACGTCTTTTCGTTTTTGAGCTATGATGCCCACAGAGACACAGACTGACTGACGAACACGGATATTTTTCTAAAAAAAATTTTTTTGGGGGGATTCAGAGGTCTCAAAACATGTATTTATGGTGAAATCTCGGTATCGAATTTTGGGTGCATTACAATGCCTACTCTATACACTATGTACATAGTGCGTACAGAGAAAGTAAAGCTCGACCTTACCGCAAAATAAAATATTCGACTTGAGGTCCCGCTCTGTTGCTATACTGTGCAAATGTTGTATTCAATAATTCCGTTACCTTTCAAGATAGATTATCTAAGTTGTTATTGGACAGTATTATTCGTCATATATTATTTCCCAGCACGCGACAACCGAGCACGCATGGTCCTAATACAGCCGGCGTAAGCTGAAAAAATCTGTTTCTTTCACATGACTTTCTGTATATCTCTGCAACAACTTATTGTTGAACAGCTTATGCTTCTATTTACTTCATGCGAATCGAAAAAAAAATTAGCAGAAATATCTTCTTATTACTTACTTCCTTTACGTAGGAGCGGAATACGGGAGTACCATAGGTTAAAGTGATAGTCACAAAGTCCTGTTAGAGAAAAGTGCAAGTTATTTTAAAGCTGAAATTAAAAACAAGGAGTATCTCAAAAACGATCAACTCCACGAAAAAAATGTCTATAACATAAATTGTGCCTTCTAAATTGCTCTACATATTTTGTAAGGAAAGTTCTTCTCCATCACTTACGATTTAGCTGTTATGTAAAATTCCATAAAATTCATCCAGAATAAAGCAGTTTTCAGAGGTTATTCCCAGAAAATTCAAGATATACATTTTATTTATCAGGCAAATATCTTTAATATATGATATTTTAATCAAAATTGTTAGAGCCATTTTGAAAAGATCAAACTTTTCAAAAAAAGTTCCATGTAAAGGGTAGTTTGGGGTGGGGGAACTATTCTAAAAATCTTCGTGTCGCATCCCTGGAAGATACTAAATTTAAATACCAAGTTTCGTATTTTACGACTTTTTGAGTTATCCTGTTCACAGACACACGGACACACACGGAGTTTTTTGTGAAAATGTTTTTTTTATACAGGTGACCCTAAAATATATATTTCCGGTTAAAATCTCAGTAACAAATTTTTGGGTGGAGTGCAATACCTTCTCTATACAGTATGTAAATAGCACGTGTACAGAAAGTAAAAATGTTCCGCGGTTCTTATTTAATTGACAGGAATTTAGGCATAACGGGTGTTCCATTATATCCAGACCGTACGCTTGGTATTTGTGCTCTGCATTTTACCTTATAAGAGATGCTGAAAATACCCTTTCTTATTAACTAGTGTTAACTACCATCTATATGACGCGAGTGAATTCTGCCAGTGTGGTGTTTCGTTTTACATTAGTAGTGTTTTCTTTCAGTTTCTACAACGTGTGCGGATTTATTCGATACACTTAAAGAAAAATCTGATGTGTACCATTCACATGACTTTCTCTATAGCCCTGCAATAAATCATTCGTAAAAAGCTTATACTTCTATTTACCTTATGATAATCAGAAGAAATGAGCAGAAATAGTCTTATTACTTGCTTCCTTGTAAGTAGAAGCAAAATAAGGCATTACCGTAGGTTAAAATGATAGTCAAAAGCTGGTTGCTATGTCAATGAAGTTCCTTTGTTTATATGGATAGGAGTTGACAAGTTCCTCTATGAGAAAAGTACAAGTTTTTCATAGCAGAAACCAAAAATAAGGAATGTATCAAAAACGACGAACTTACGGAAAATTGTACATAACATAAATTGTGTGTTTTAACGTGCTCTACATTTTCTGTGTAGTAAATTTTTGTCCGTCTCTTACGGTTTAGCAGTTATTCAAAATTCAGTAAAATTCATCCAGAATAAACAACTCTTCAGAGGCTATTCCCAGAAAATTCAAGATATGCATTTTATTTATCAGGTATATATCATTAATATACGAAATTTTAATCAAAATCGTTAGAGCCATTTTTGATAAAATCAACATTTTCGAAAAAAATTCCATGTAAAAGGTAGTTAGGGGTGGGGGATTTTTCTCAAAATCTTCGTGTTGCATCCCTGGAATATACCAAACTTAAATACTAAGTTTGGTATTTTACCAACTTTTCGTTTTTGAGTTATCGTGTTCAAAGACACACGGACATACACACGGACCTTTTTGTGAAAATACTTTTTACTTTCTCTATACTCACTATGTACATAGTGAATAGAGAATGTATTGCACTCCACCAAAAAATTCTATAGCGAGATTTCACATAGCGAGATAGTACATAGTGCGTATAGAGAAAGTAAAAATTGTATCGGTCAAATCCACTTTCGGCAGTCTTTTGACATTGTGGAAGGGAAAAATACGGAAGTCACGTGCTACACCGACGGCTATCGCAAACTGCAAATACTCGCAATCGCCCTGTGCTCGAGCAACCTGTTCCTGCATTAGCCGCCTTCACTATCTCAAATTACTTGACAAAAGAGCAAACTACTAACAATGCCAATATTGTGTTATAGCTATGCTTCATGGACATCAAGATCGATGGATGGATGGATGGATGGATGGATGGATGGATGAAATCAGAATAACGTAAAATAAAACGAGTTTTATAAGAACCATAGGGATATAGGTGGTGATAGCATATAAGAAATGAGGTTATAATGAAAGAACAGGGTCTGAAATCTCTTCTCCGACACACCGACGAGAATAACTTGAAACATTTGATTAAATAGGCCCCGCAAAACATCTAAAGCAATATCCACCAATTCCATACGAAAATGTCTTCGAGATGTTCGAATTAGAATTTTTTCCCCCACGTAAAAATCTGTAACATATCATCCTATGGAAGGGAACCAAATGTAATGTTTACTTGCAGTTAAAGAAACCCACAGCTTGAAAGGAAAGGTTCCTGCGCAATATTTCACTTCCAGAAGTCGAGATTTCGTCCTGTAGTGCAAACCCAAGCGATGTGTTGATACCTCGTCACCATTTAAACAAGGTGGTGAACGCAGAAGCTAGAAATCCCCTTAGAAGGCATTGTAATGGTGACCCAATAATCACCTACATGACGTGATGAACTCGAACTAAAGATAGGTACAACATTCCAGTTATGTGATACCTAACATTTGTTTGGGTATGGTGATGATTATATTGTATATTGATTTGTATTATGTGTTGTAACTTGAACAGTAGGGTGGTTTTAAATATTCGACGCCTCTTCTGGAAACACAAAGTAGAAGTAGGAGTGCACATAAGAGGATCCTCCAGAAAAGCGGAGCAGAGCACTTTCAGAAGGTCGGAACTACTCTTTACAGACCACGGGGGGTAAAACAGGAAAGGACGGGATCCTTGCTTGTTCCAGATCGACCACGAGCAAGTCCGAGTACCGCCCTGGGAGCCACAGAGACTCAAGAGCCAATCCCAGTCCAGGCAAGGGCCCGCAGTAATCTGGCCAAACGTCAGGGAGAAATTTGCATTAGTCACAATCGATTGTTCAATGGGTGAATCAAGCTCTTCCATATTCATTCGATCTTCTGAAATGTTGCCCCTTGCTACTGGTACATTTATTTCTTCAGTTTCCCTAAATACATGTTCACCCAATTCTTTCTTCTTTCTGCAACACATTCTTTTACTGCCTGGATTTTACATATTTAGTCATCAGGATTAGTTTCCTGTTTTTGGGCTTTTTCGTTACAAGTTTATCTCCACGGCTTGATTCGTTGTTTCTTTGGGCCAGGATACAACACAATCGCCAACTAGTGCCTTGTATAGAGAATGCCCACTTCCGAAGCGTGCTTCTCAGATGCGAGGCAAGCTACGTCTGTTCGACTTTACCCACTGTTTACAGGATGGACTCTTTCTTTTTTGTCTCACTCCTTTCTAAGACAAGTTAAGCCACAGCTAGAAGTGACTGCTATGCATATTTTTGTGCCTAACCCACTTTATGGTTCCTATGTACAGAAAATAAATACAAATTTTAGGTTCTCATATTTAAAGCTATAGTTGTCACTACTACCCATACAAAAGTTGATATAAACACCAGCATAAATTAATGAAACAACGTAAACAACCACTACCTATAAGCCCTGAAATAATGACAATTATAAAGTCTTTAATGCTTATACACACATCAAAATTAAATCAAGAAGACTGTTGGTTAGTATCATACCCAAAGAACCACAAGAAAAATGCTACCTCCAAGTGAAAACAAATTACAAATAATTACTTGTTCCCATAATGTTATGAAATGATAAATTCAACGATTGATCCGAGTTAAACCAGTCGCAAGTCCTTTCATACCAATACTTTGTCGACCTTTGCTATATTTTGCAAAATATGTTTAGGAGTTGACTCAGTCCTGATACTTCAATACTTGAAAGGTCGCTTTGAACGTGTCCTTTCGAAGGAATTTGACCGCTCTCGGGAGTTTCAGACCCCACGCTTCACTCACACATTTTGATGGTTGCATATTAGCAAGCTCAGGTTGCCTTACTTTAGTTTGTCTTCTCAAATTCGAACATTGCACGCCACTAAGTCTTGATGTTTGCAAGAGTTCCATTTGCCGGATTTCTGAGTTAATCGTGGGCCTTCATGCTCACCGTCCTGAGTCCAAGGACAGTTAAGTACCAGACGTACATCACCTATAAGGATGTCTGCTACTTCTTATTTTCAGTCCCTATGACGTGTCTTTAGGAATGGATTTTAGAAGCTGAACTCTTTCCTAAGTGCACAGTTTGCCGTCCTTCTGTAACATCGGCCTTCATACATGAAACAGTTGTAAAGAAATAATAGGGATAGGAAATTTGAGATAGAAGAGATACCACCCCAGCATAGACCTACCGACCCATGCAAAACGCGGTCAAGAGACGGAAATCGAATCTTAAATTTCACGAACACGGACCGCATATGTTACCGCAGAGCTAACTCGCTCGCCGAAAGCCATAGTATTATTAATTGTTGTTTCATAGGTGGATTCTTTGAGTGTTGACAAGTTCTCTAATTTATCGTGCTATGAAGGCACCTCGTTATTTGTGGCCTGACCTTCACATATCTTCACTGGACATTAGTCTCATCACTCAACGAGGTGGCGCCGCCGTAACTCGTGCGCCTGGCATTTGGGATGTCGCGGGTTTGATTCCCGTCGAAAGCCCGCTGGGTTTTCAAGACTTCTCAGACGAATGCTGCAATGGTCGTCTTATCCCCCGAATTATTTCATTCATCCTTGCTGTTTGGTCGGTTTCAATATTTGAAGTTTCGGCGCTGGTATTTCGGTACGGCGTGGAAAGAAACAGAATGTTCTATGAAATCCTCTGGGTCCCTCGCCCTTCAACAGATTACCGGGTATAAGGAGCCAGCCAAATGCATTTTTACCTTAAATTGACCTTTGATATTACATTTGATGGGCAAGAAGTTTATTTAAATATAGATGAAATTATTTTAATTTATTCAAGCCTTATGGAATAATTATTCTTAATTTTGAAAATATATTATATGAATTAATTTTAATATGTACCAATGACTACGATTTGTTGAATCAATTGACCCTTGGGACAGAATCTGTGGTCTCTGTCAAATTGACGGAGAGTTCAGTTTGGATTCTGTCGGGAACCTATCATATCTACGCATCACTTATAGTTCCGGCCACCCGGTGTCTCCTCATCTCTACATCCCTACCGAGATGCTCCTTTGAGAGATAGACACAATAATCGTCGATGCCAGTATTTAGGTAACTTAAAAGGTCGTATATATATGAGGTATTAGAATACAATTCAGTTTGGAATTGTTTTTGTATGAATTATTTCTTCTAATGTATCTAACATTCGGGTTAATGTAGGCATTTGTTGATAGGGTTGTTCGGTTATCTTTTTCAAGGACATTCTAAAGCGTACACCTCTATTCTGTTCCATTCTTAGGATATGGCCCTGCTTTGCCGAGTAGTTAGACTTTGCCAGGTTTGATCCCATGGATTTGTGGTGAACAAAGCGGCGCAATAGCGGGTTTTCTTCGGGTTCTCCGTTTTTCTCCGCATGCATTTCACCGGTGCTCTATCTTCATTCCAAGTATCTCTGTCATTGCCTGCGGTGTAATATGTGGGCGTTAAACACTATAACAATTCTTAGTATTCTCCTGTCTGTAACATACAACCTCACCTGCATGCCTATTGCTCAAAATAAATATAATCCTTTCAAACACAGCTTTCATTCTCTTGACGTAGCAGCAAATTTACCGGTGCTCCATCTTCATTGCACATGTCATCGCTGCGGTGTCATATGTACCTAGTAAAAGATGGCGTTAAACAATATCCAAATACTTAGTATTCTCTCTTCTGTAACATACAAAATCACCTATATACCTATTCCTCCGAATAAATATAATACTTTCAAACACAGCTTTCATTCTCTGGACGTAGCAGCAAATTTACGAATCTCGTTTCCGTTTTTATACTCAAAAATATTTTACCAGTGACAAATTTAACTTCAAAGCAAACATTCTGTAAATCGTAATATGAACTTTCCCTTTCATATACTTGTATACATCCAACTTTTTACTGCTAACATAAAAGCCCTGTGATTCAGATGGAATAATGGCAATGAGTATCAAATTACTTCCATTCTAAATGCCACAATGCTTGAGTTGCCGGCCACGTATCAGAGAAAGGGACGCTTACATTAAAAGGTTTGCATTTACATATCCAACGCGAACATTTTTATCAGCTTTTGGTTGGAAAGGAAGCCTTTAATGACAAATGGAACCTGGTCTTAAAATTACCAAATAATCTTACCCGGAGATTTTAATACTCATCGAGTCTATTGATAATCACAGATACAGAGCTACTTGAATTATAGGCCGATTTCACAGAAACCAATAAGCGTAAAACATTTAAAGCCTAATCTTATTCTATGTCATTTCTGCTAGGAAGGAAACTTGACTTTTGCAGAGCGAATAATGACAATAAAAATCATCCAAACGACTTGGACAACAGAAGGAAATATTCTGAAGTCTGAGGCTTGTATTCAGATACTCACGGGTTCAAAGCCCGAGAGTCAGCCCATCACTTTTGAGGTTGCTCTACGTCAACAATTGAAAAGCGAATTAGATATTAAGTTTCACAATAAAAATGTTGTTTTCCATTCACGCGCCTTTCTCAAATTATTCTGCAACAAATTATTCTTACAAAAGCTTATACTTCTAGCTACATCATGTTAATCAAGATAAACATTAACAGTCTTATTTCGTATTTCTTGTACGCACAGAAGAAATAAGGGAATGCACTAGGCTGAAGCGATAATCAAATCTACTAAAGCTGGTCGTTAAGTTATGACTTAAAAAGTCTGTTCCCTTTATATGACCAGGAATGAAACGAAAGGAAAGTGAGTGACGATTTCCCATTTGAGATAAGTGCTTTAAAATTTTAATCCATAGCAATGAATTTCTTGGAAAAAGCTAAATTCACAAAAGAATCATCTGGCATAAATTGTGTGTTTCAACGAGATCTACACTTTTTGTGCACCAAGATTTTATTTTATATCTGATTTAACGGTTATGCAAAAATTATCTAGTGTGAACAAGATTCACAGACTGTGTCCGAAACCTAAAGCGTTCATTCTTTAATATATGGAGATTGATCAAAATCGTTACAGGTATTTTTAATAGAAAAAAAGTCTTCAATATAAAATATAGTTCGGAGTAGAGTAAATTTTCCTGAAGGGTCCCTTTTACCATATTTGAAACATAAAATACCAATTTTTCAACTAACTTTTCATTTATGAGCTATTCTGCTCACAATCAGATGACTTACAGAAAGACATATTTTTCCTACACTTTTTTTACTCAGCGGCGCTTCAAAAATGTATTTCCGTTGAAATCTCTTCTTCAAATTTTGGGTGGAATGCAACACCTGCATTACCTACTATGCGGGCGATTATGCTACCTAATGCCATATTCAAGATGCCGGTGTGTGTTATAGCCTGGTGACACGCAAATTAAGCAATGTATCTGGTACAGATGATGCGTGCCAGATGAGTATCAACAGATGTATCAAATAACTAGCTGAAGTCACTCCCCTATTTGTTGCCTGCTACTCCAATGCGAGTACCTTCTCTGAGGGTGTTTATGGGTGGGGTGAAAATGGTGAATACTAATTAAAATGTATGACAATATTAATGTAGGCTAACAAATAATTATATTGAAACGTATTGGCAACTGTTTTAAGATAAATCATTAATTTATTGTTCCTGTACCTATGTGATATGTATCATAAATCCATCGACTAAGTCTTTAAGCTTTGATTACTTAAACAGCTATTCGGCGAATCCCTTAGCAGTCATCGCCAAGGGGGTGAGGAGTTGCACGCTGTAATAAAGGTCTACTAACTACCGGCAACACTAATTGTAATTTATATCACCTATTAGCGAAGAAGCCGTAGAAAAAACGCTACAGGTAATTACATTTTCGAAACACACTGTATTATTAATCTAAGGCCGAATTTCTATATGATGCTAAATCTTACTCTGAATGACTAATCCTCGGTATTACTTTCTCTGGCACGTATTTGCATACAATGTATATACAAGATGGCTCAAAAGAATGGGAAATTTGGGAATGGAGATTAATGGAGGCACACAATTACTTTGCACATATTTGTTTGTCACTATTTAGTACAGAGTAAGCCATTATTGAATATCTCAACCATGTTTATTTCTTAAATATCACATCCGATAAATGAGCTCCCTCTCGGCACACAGATTTCTGAAGCCCGACAGGCACGTAATCCCGGGCTGGACTTAACATTTCAACAGCAATCCTCAGGATTTCCCCTCTTATTCCTTTTTCAAGTTCTTCGGTGGTAGTCCTGAGTACGACAAACTGCGCTTAAGGTGGCCCTACAAGAAAAAATCTGATGTGTACCATTCACATGACTTTCTCTATATCCCTGCAACAAGTTATTCTTAAAAAGCGTATACTTTTATTTACTTCACGCTTATCAGAAAAATTTAGCAGAAATAGTCTTATTACCTGCTTCCTTCTAAGTAGACGCGAAATAAGGGACTACCGTAGTTTAAAGAGACTGTCTAAAGCTGGTTGCTTTGTGACTGAAGCTCCTTTGTTTGAATGGACACGACTTCACAACGTCCTGTATGGGAAAAGCATATGTTTTATAGCTGAAACCAAAATCAAGGAATATTTCAACAACAATCAACTTCACGAAAAAAATGTATATAACGTAAAGTGTATGTTTTTAATGTCCTCTACATTTATTGCCTGCTAAGTTCTTGTCTATCTCTTAAGCTTTAGCAGTTAATGCAAAATTCCGTAAAATTCATCCAAAATAAAGTAGTCTTCAAAGGCTATTGCTAGAAAATTCAAGATATAAATTTTATTTTTCAGGTAAATATCTTTAATATACGATATTTTAATCAAAATCGTTAGAGCAATATTTTAGAAAATCAAACTTTCGAAAAAAGTTCAATGTAGTTTGGGGTGGGGGGATTTTTCTCAAAATCTTCGTGTCGCATCCTTGGAAGATACTAAACTTAAATACCAAGTTTGGTATTTTACCGACTTTTCGCTTTTGAGTTATCGTGTTCACAGACACACGGACACACACACACAGATTTTTTATGAAAATACTTTTTTTTGGAAACAGGGGACCCTAAAACATATATTTCCGGTGAAATCTCGTTATCGAATTTTTTGGTGGAATGCAATTACCTTCTCTATACACTATGTACATAATGCGTACAGAGAAATTAAAAATCACAAGCTGTCAGTTCGGGCGATCTTAGGGGCCATGTAATGTCACGGTGACTTGAAATGTCAGGGTTACCAAACAATCATCGGACAGCTCGCATCGATATCTGTGCTGTATGTGCTGTCGCTCCGTCTTGCTGAAAGCAACAGTTGGCAGGAAAATGAAGCAGCTCATGCGCTCGTAGGTTTCCATTCCTGTAATAGGCTTTTACCACAAAGGTAGGCTGTACGCTGTTCTATTGCTCCATGTTTACTAAATGGTAGCTTAACATCCTTTAGGAGTACAAGAATTTTACTATGTGACAGGTTTTATCCAGGTGTTCCTGTCATCAGTTCCAAATGTCGAGCAAGGAACCCAAAACTTAGGCCTGGAAAGTTTCCACCAAATTCTCCATCCTAATTTTCAATTCGCTCGTGCCTCATTTGAGTGTATTATAGAGTAAGAAAGCCGCAAAGAAGTACAACTCCATCATCGACGTCATCAGCCTTCTAACTGCACTCTTTTATTTTAGCCATTTGATTGACAAGCTGTCCCTCAAGATGGGCCAAGTGTTACATTGTTGCTAATAGGTGATATGTTCTTGGTACAATTATTCTACGTATTATCAATGTTCGTGATACTAATAATACTGTATTTAGCGACGCTTTTATACCGCCAACGTCGTACAATATACAGAATGTTAGGTATATACCTAGGTATCGATATTTTAATAAATGGTAACCACTTCAGCGTATTGGTTATATTGGCTATTCGCCTAACAGTTTTCCACATACCAATCACACAAAATACTGCCTAATGGATTTTGTACGGTTTTAACTGTGCCTTGCAGAAAGCATTAAAACTCTAATCCAATACATTTGTTTTTGCAAGGCCAGCCTACTCGAGCATACGCCTTTCGCCCTGCAGTCTTAGAGAAAACGAATATCTTATGTTTTGTGTATACCACGCTTACTTGGTGCTTGGAGGTACTAACCAATTTGAAAACATACTACTTTTAGTAAATAACATTATAAGTCCACAAATGAAGAAATACATTACACCGCATTACACCGTTCTTGATAACCAATACAAATCCCAAATAGTCTCTATATAGTTTTATTAAGATAATATATATAATTTAACTATAGTAGGTATTGGATATATTGTATATAAATACTTGTGAGTTAAGCACTCAAGATTACTTTTCTCCTAAGGCGTTTCAATTCTTTAAGGTACGTGGCGTTACATTTAGCGCTACATTTAAAGTCGATGACGATAATGATCCTATAAAGCTTTAATTCCAAGACTAATTCAAAAGAATCACGGCGTAAGCATTATTGCGACATACAATATATACTCCATATACACATAGGCTGTTTCAAAACGACACCAAACGAAGATTTAGACCTTGTTGGTCCGTACGTAACGTGAATATAATTTTCAGCTCTAAATTCGGCACACACAAAAACTGCCATAAAATCACCATGGATTCGGCAGTCGTACACAACCAACTGGCACGTGCGTGGCTTACTCCAAGAGAGATGCCGGTTGGTAGCGACGGTCCCAGTCGGGTGGTGTAAGGATGTTTTGATAGACACGCCAGCGCGGCACAGGTCACCTTAGTAATGGAAAACGTAGCACGTGGGTTTTGTTACGTGTTTCGTATAACACGTTCTGAGGTTGTTTACGTGGCGTATGACAACCGTTGTTCCTTCGCTGCCCAATCCCAAATGTGTGCGATCTTTAAACACACACAAAACTTTCTTACACTTTTATTCTCAAATCTAGTGTCCTAAGTCAGGACACAGTTGTCGAAATATTTTATTTCCAAAAAACCTGGTACATTAACAATAATTAAACAATATCAAAAAGTTCAACTAACTACATTGTAAAATCTTCATCGTGCTGGTAATTAATTTCTTATCCATCCTTCCCTTTACTGGGTCAAATCTTCAGTCATATTGCATTGGGTCAGCCCGCCTTTGTTTACGTCAATGCAGTTAACATGTATTAAGAATGCTATGTGTTAACAACTTCTTCATTGATTTTAAAACCATATTCCCATAGTTCAAACAATTCGACTATAATTAGCACAAAAAATGTTTGATATAAATGATCCAATGCTTTAAAATACTATGTTGCTTAATTTTACACCTAGAATACTGGCACGCAAGAATGAGGTGCTGGTTGACAGCGAGATGTTTATTTATGACCATAATGGAAGATGTATAGCAGAAATGATTCATGTGCGGGACATGTGATGCCAATAAAACACGCGTAAATTTCCCGGCACCCTGAGGTCCATGTGAAACATGGGGCATAATGTCGGTTTTACAGCAGTGCAAGCTGTGTGTGTGTGCATACAGCAATAACTGCATACATTGATCCTCCGAAAATGCAATGAAACACGTTTATATGTGCTTTGTACAGACAATTGTTGTAAGGCACGAGATTGATAGGTAACTAAACGTACAGATGTTTCTTACAAGTTAATGGTTTTCTTTCACACTTCGAGATATAGGCCAAGATTCTCCTGCCACTTATTTCTGGGTCTGACTACAGATCTTCTCCCAGACCGGCTGTACCAGTTAGAATTCCTTGTACGATTTCTTCTACAGTCACTGTAGAGGCTTTAGTTTGTCGTTTAATTAGAAAAATCTACAATTCTTCTCTAATACTGCCACTAAAGTAATTTAAATTTAAGAATCTCTAATTCCCCTTAAATATGTATATTTACTATACCGATATAATGAACATTATGTTAAGATTGTATTTACTAAAGCAATTATTCTAACCAGACTCTTGCACCACCTGGTTTTAACGAGAGAATACATTGCTATAGCGTTTATATGTGATGGCGGATGAGCACCAGAGGTTAAGGTCCAATGCAGTTCGAATTTGTTGAGAAAACAATCGATTCAGTTTCTTTGTTATTCCGTAAGCCCAAAAGGCAGAATCACAATGAAAACGTATGGGATATGTTTGTCAAAAGAATTTGAGAAGGGCTTGTTTTTATCGGAAATCTTCGAGTCACAGGAACATTTCGCGAGCAGCGGCAAGCGAAGATCAATTGTGTGGTTTTACCTTTCAAAAATTACTTCGAAACTATGACTTTTACACAAACTTACTATAGAAGTTGACAATAACTTTCAAGTGTTTCATGTGAATTTGCGACATTTTTAAATGCTTTTAGATTTTGTGTGTTTAATTTATAGAAAAACTGAGTTCCTTATGTTTACATTTGACTGCAGGACCAAAGCCATTCGCAAGTCCGTTGGTGGTATTTCTTTCACTAGACTGACACTGCTCTGGGAAATAATCCATATAGCTCCTCAGCGCTATAATCAAGTTCAAAAGGGCAATCATTTCGGATTGTTCCCCATTTCTTTCTTTTTTCTTATCATAATAGGAACGTGCCTACTTTACCTATCTAGTCTTAGCCCCTACCCCTTTCCTTTGTTCTTGAATCAACCTGTGTTCATTGTTGGGGTTGAGCATTTGACTGCCGACATAAATCCTATAGGAGACAGACACAGTGGCTTCAAGCTACCTAGGTGAAATACTTCAGTTTTCCACATCTTTTTCCGCTGTCTTTATTCAAACCTATAAATAGTAGGTTAGGTATAACACAGCTAATAAGGCATTCTACTAACATTAATAAAGAAAAAAATTATAGTAGAATAACATTGGCTCTTTTGGGCGAGACGGAACTGTAAATTCCTTCTTACATGTGTAATTATTTAAAAAAAAAAAAAAAAAAAAACTTCTGTACTCCTCCTAGTTTATTTTTTGTATGTAATCGCGTCTTAGTTAACCCTGATCTATTAATTGATTCATTATTTTCATCCTTCGCGGTTTTTGCCTCGAAATGCTATTAGCATTGTTTTTAAGCATTTGAACCGGAGCAGAAGGAAATACATTATACCATCATATACTATATGATCATATTCTTTACACAATCCTTTGGTGTTCGCAGGCAGCACTCAAAACGGCTTATTATCTGCTTGTATTTTTATGAATGAAAGTTTTTACTGCTGTTTTCACGTTATTTCGGATGATAATGCAATGATTGTCATAACCTGAAATCTACTGTTTATTTAGGGAAGATTTTCCTGTTACATTTTTCATATGTGATTAAGCTTGAACACCGTTTCTGCAGGATACGCTCATTATTTCCTGCACTACATTTAAATTCATATTTTCTAATATTTAAAAACTAGAGTTCAATATACTAAAGATTGGGGACGCCAGTAATGTGAGGAGGGAACGTGCCTTGCTCACCGTATAACGCACTTTTGGTAGCGATGAGTAACCTTTCTTGACCCATTCAGGCGCAGTGGTGGAATTGTCCCATTCTGCGCATTTGTAATAATTCCTCTACGGACATTTAAAAACTTTATTTATATAAAACACAATAATTATTACGACCACCTGCTATGTTTGTACAAATTATAGACTTCAAGTTTCCAAATATTCCTTTACCTTGTTTACATTATGTCTTACACAGTCTTCTGATCAACATAATACATTTTTTTCTTTTTAACAATAAATAAAATTATAAATCTCTATTATTAGCTATAAAACATATTTAAACATATATGGTCGCATAATAATCTGCTTGGTTTTAAAATAAATATAGCAATTAAGCTCCAATTTCTAAACTTTCAAACACTTTAAACAATATCCGATGTATACTCCATTTATAATTGAAGAAAATATAATACTGCAGACCTACACAGCTTATTTTCATTTTTATTGTTAATACTTCTTGGATTATTTACTAAAAGATATATTTCACACTGAAAAGACAATTGAAGCGTAATTTTCTCATATTCTTTCTGAAACTGACATCCATAGTTTTAAGTCATTGCCGGTCCCGCCAAAGTGCCTTGCTTTGGTGCTTCGTGGCGCACGGGATAGTGGGTTCGAGTCCCGCCTTGGGCATGGGTGTTTCTGTGTTTGTGAATGCGTACATGTATGTATATGTAAAAGGAAAACGCTAAAAGTTCATAGGTCAACTAAGGAAATGTAGGACACTGGGAAAAAAAACAGTGGAAAAAGAAATACAGTGCCGGAGTCCTGACAAGCCTCCGGAACTTATTTTCTAATTAAAAAAAAAAAACGAAAAAAAAGTCATAGCTACCAATGCAAGAGACGCGTCCGAAGCACAGGTGAAGGAGAGGATGGGCAGCGGAATGAGGCAAGATACTTTGTCGTCAGTTCACTCAAGGTAACTTTCTTTGCTTTGAAACGTAATTCCACTCCACTCAGCTCCTAGTTACACAATAGCAATAGTGGTACTCAAGATATAATACTGGTAGAAAGGGATAGAAATAGTGTGAGGCATTGACTTAGTGAAACCACTACAATATATTATTTCCTTAGAAATGGTGAACTAATTTTAATCGGTTATTGTTTATTAGTATTTTTGTTGTTAATTTGCTTTTTGCACTAAAATAATTTTACTCTTTAAAACACTTTGCGTTCTCTTATATTAATTGGAAAATGATTTTACTTACCCGAAAACCGCTGTAAGCATCAGTGCTTATCCTGTAAAAGGAAAAAACACTTTTTAGAACTAATTTATTGCATTTGATTATAAAAGACATCTTATAACGCCCATTACAATAAGCAGAACCCTGACAAAAAGCTGATATGTTGCATTCAAATGGCTTTCTCTACATCCCTGTTACAAAGTATTGTCCAAAAACTTATTTTTATATTTACTACATGATAATCGAAATAAACATTAGCATAAATTGTATATTACTTGCTTACTTGTAAGTAGAGGGAAACAAGGGACTGCAGGAGACTAAAACGTTAGTCATTTCTTTTGAAAGCTGATTTCCATATCGTTGAGATTACAAATTCCTGTATGAGAAAAGTTTCAGTTTTAAAAATGAAAATAATAACAAAGAATATCTCGGAAATTGTTAATTCTACGAAACAATGTGCGAGTATATGACAAATTCTGTGTTTTAACGAGATCTATATTTTTGTCTAGTAAGTATTGTCTACCTCTTACAATTTATTTGTGTGAAAAATTCAACAAAATTCATCCTAAATAAAGAGCTTTTCAGCGGCTATTCCAAGAAATTTCAAGATATTCATTTTATTTGTCATGTAAATCTTTAATATACGATACTTGAATCAAAACAGTTTAGCTATTTGAGAAAATAGACCTTTTTAAACATTTTTTCAAGTAAAGGATATTTTGGGGTAGGGGAATTTTTCTCAAAATCTTCGTGTCCATTCCTTGGAAGGTAGCAAATTTAAATATCAGATACACACATGGACCATTTTCTAAAAATCTGGCGTGTTTCATTTACATTGACTTTCGCTAGCCCTTTTTTTTTTTTTTTTTTTTTAAATACGGTACCGGAGTCTGATCGGGACTCCGGCACTGTATACCCTACTTTTATTTACCTTTGATTTTACCTTGTTTTTGTAGTATTACTGGATTGCTGTTTTCTTACTTTTACAACACACACATAAACACAAACATATAACACCCATGCCCAAGGCGGGACTCGAACCCACGATCCCCAGCGCTACGAAGCACCAAAGCGGAACGCCTTGGCGACCGCGGCCATGGGGACCGGCGCCCTTCGTCATGCGGAATTTCTTACAAAAGATTTTTCTTTAATGTACAGGATGTTAATCACGATAAACATTACCGGAATTCCATTACTACCTGTTTCTTTGTACGTTGAACGGAAATAAAGTCTTTGTCAAATCTTTTAAAAGTCGATCGTTATGTGATACAATAAAAATTTGGTTCTCTTTGGTTTTTAGGAGTAAACAGATGTTTTCTCGTGAAAAAAAAGGTTTAAGTATCTTAAAACGTAAACAAAAAGCTAGATTTAGAATATCTCGAAAGCGGTTAACTCTATAAAAAGTGTGTATGACAAATTGAGTGTTTTAACGAGATTTTCTGTGTAGTACGTTTTTGTCTAGGCCTTACGGTTTACCAGTTAAACAAAAGCTATACACAAGGCATCCAGAATTATGAGGCCTTCGTAGTTATTCGCAGAAAATTTAGGCTATATATTTCGTTTGTAATACAAATATCTTAAACATGTGGTAGTTTAATCAAATTGTTATAGCCATTATTGAGAAAATTAAACGTTTCGAAAAATGTCCCATGTAAAGCGGTGTTTTAGGTAGTAAGCTATTCTTCGTATCACATCCTTTGAAGATACTGAACCTAAATATCAAGTTTGGTATTTAACAAACTTTTCATTTTTAAGCTGTGCTGCCCACACAGATGTTTCTGTAAATTATACTTATGGATCCGGGATGTCTCGAAACATGTATTCCCAGTGTAATATCGGTATCAAATTTTTGGGTGGAATACAATGCCTTCTCTATCCACTAAGTTCATTGAACATACGTGCTAGAAAAAGAAACTCCCTTATTTTGATACATAGGCCTTAAACTTGTATTTTTTAGTGAAATCTTTCCAAATTTTTGGGTAGTATGTATAGTTTGCTTTCGTATTACGGATCGTTTATGTGCAGACGATGTTCAAAATACCAAAACATTAGAGACATTTTGAAGGACTTAGTTATGTAGAAAAATACTACTACGTTTGCTTCATTTGGCAGTTTTTAAACAACCCATTGTCGTTATATTTGTGATGAAAGTTTTATTGAAGTAAATGCCTATATTTTCCAGCTTTGCTTATAAAGGAGCGCAGAAGCGCTTCTTCATCGAAGACATAAGAGACACCGGTAACACAGGCATATAAAATCGTCCTCGAAGAGAGTCAGAAACGATGGTGAGGCAAAAGCTATGAAGACAGAGCTGTGAAAGGGACCAAACTTCGAGCTTCACCACTAGTATACAGGATTCATCACCCATGGGTTCGTGAGGTATCTGTCAATGACAGAAGGATAGTTCCATCAACTCTGAAATGTGTTAAATCAATTTTCTGAAAATAGCCTCTGAAGAACTCTTTATTCTGGATGAATTTTGCCGAATTTTGTTTAACTGCTAAACCGTAAGAGGTAGAAAAAACTTAATGCAGAACGCAGCAGCCCCTGTGAAACTGCATAAGTCAGGAAAATAACTTACAAATATATGATACAATAATGAAAAGTATGTTACATATGGGGTTATGCACAGGAATTTAACAAAAGCTCAGAATCATTTATTACGTCAATATATATATATATATATATATATATATATATATATATATATATATATATATATATATATATTTAAGGATACTACACCCATGTGTGAAAATATATCAAAAAGTTCAAAAAATGGAAAAAAAAAAATCGGCCTAATTAAATAATGTAAGGCTTGTAGTTCAATTTCCTGTTGTTTATATTACCATACGGCGTCTTAAACCGTATTACGTGACGATTTAAATGGCTGCCTAAGTGGGTGTGATGATTTAACCTTTTCACATTTTAGTGAAAAATTGCTAAAAATCCGAAATATGGTTTTGAGCAATAAAATTTGGCATTAAATCTGTCTATTTCAAGCTGCAAATACAATAATATGCACTAATAATTAAAATGCAGGAGAATATGAAATTCTAAGACTTCCTAAGTAACAGTGTTAAATGTATTTTACATTTTAAAACCCATTTTCTAGTGTTTTTATTTTTCAGCGTTTTCAAAACTTCAAATTGTTCCACACGATGCAGTTTTAGAAACAGAAGCTTGAAAACTTTTCTTTACAAAAGAAAATTGACGAGATCATTTCTTTCTAATATCGCCAGAACTTGTATAAATTAAATAATGAATTTCATATTCCCATAGCAAAAATAAAAACTTAATAAAATGGCAATTAAATAATTTTTTCAGATACAAATTTCATGTCATCAATTTACTAATACTGTTTTTATCAGTATAACTGCAAAGCATTATTTTTCTGTAACTGAAATTGCATCGTGTGGAATGATTTAATTAAATGACAATAAAACACTATAAATATGTTAATATCAGAGGAACTGTTTCGAACAAAAGTCTGAAAATTAGCATGTAAACTATTCTTAACACTGCAGTTGTTGTATTGAAGTTTCTAATCAATCCAAACAAAATTATAGATTTTAGATGTTTCACAGATGGGTATCTTTAAGAGTGTCAGCGAAATATTCAAAATTGAAAAAAATAATAAATAATGTTACAAGTGAAAAACTCAATATTAAACTATGTAATAAATTAAGAGCAAGTAGCTACGGATATATGAAAAGAATGAATGAAGAAAGGTTATCAAGAAATATCTTGGAATGGAGTCGGCCTGAAAGAAGAATAATTTGAAATTCATGGATGCGGGAAATAAGAACTGGAAGGTGAATGTGGATTGAGACGGGTGGAGGAAACACAATTAGGCATAGAAAGTTGTGAAAACACTCAATTGCTGAATAAAAACAAAATAATTTATTATAATGATGATTGTGATTTATTAGCTAAGCGCAATATTGGCTAAGTGTAATATGAATTTATAGAGAAAAACTTAGCGCAATTGATGGATGATAATTTACCTCTCTACTCCAAGTTGTGTGTGTAGGACTTAGATTTTCTCCATTTTAATATATTTGAAGTATAGGTTGGTGTCTAAAATGATCATCTATATATGCAATTAAATAGAACTTTCCCATTAACAAGAGTGCACAAAATCAAATTAAATAAAATAAATTATATTGTATTATTTTGTTAACTTTTGGAACAAATTCATGTTCCATATGCCATATCGGCATATTTTCGGAGACCTGGTGGTATTTTCTTAAATCTATAGAATGTATTAATGTCACTATGCACGAATACAACAAGGAATCATTTCGGGGCTCACAGATGGCACCATATAGCAAAATCACAACTTGGCGGACGTGAAATTATGAAATTTTGCCCAGGGACCTCTTTCAACACATGGTGTTCATTTACGGCAAATAAAACATTACATGAATTAATGGTTTTACTTATCTTATGAAAGAGGCCATGCTAAGAATTTTTACGTCCGAAAAAAGCCCATCTTAGGAGGTGAGTCAGCGACCTTGGGTATCGTTGTGGCCAGAGGGCGACTCAATATGTTGCCTATTGGCAATGGTATGCGTATACAGTTATTTGTTTAATTTGGTTTGTGTACATAATAGAACCACATTTAATTATGCTTCCAGACTCTGAATAATGAATAATCTTTAACTCTAACCCAGTCGGGAGTCGAATCTGGGACTCCTGGCAGAGTAATCAGGTGCTCCAACTGAGCTACTGTCAACCAGTTTAAAGTTTTAATATTAAAGTAACAAATGAATAATCAGGAATCCCTTTATGATAGAGTTGATGTTACAAATTAAGCATGTATTGTTGCAAAGTAACTTTTACTTATTTTCGAAAAATCTTCTGTAAGTAATAGGTATATGATGTAAAATAATTTTCATATTTAAATAAATTCCGTACATTTCTTCTGCATATATGTAGGTATATTAACCATATTTAAGCTTATGTATTTATGAACAGCGCAGCGTTTATCCACATCTGCGAGACGCAACTCAAGAGATTCATTTCGTCGAGACCTTCTTGAATTTTCGCAGTTATCATAAATACTGAAGAAATCTATTTTAATTAGCTTAATGGATACACTGTTTTCTATTCATCTGCTGGAAAAGGATGTTGCCGACAATGCTGGTAACACGAACCTGTAGAATTGCATTAAAAGAAGGCGGAGAGAAAGGTAAAGACGGAGGGAAAAAATTGTAGGTATACAAATCTCTCGTTTCGCTTTCTGAGCAAGGTTGTAAGCAAAGCTTTCTTTTACAACTGGTTTCCTATTTGCTGGACTGAAGAGGTAGTTTAAAGCTGAGGGTTTATTATTACACAGAGGGAAAATCTCAAGTGCAATATAAACTTATTCACCTAAAAATCTGAAATGCTGTGTGTAGTAAAAGTATTGTATCTAACCTAAGGAGATCTTTTTTCGAATCAAGATCAGGAAGAAATTACGAAAGCGCTTGTATATTCATTCTTCCACAAAGGTTCGTGTTGTTAAAACAAATCGACATTTTAATCACACGATTGTTTAACTTAATGGATGCTAACAGTATGCTATATCTATATTATGTGTCTAATAGATAAGATTATTATACCAAATATATTCATATGGTTACAATCTGAAGTGGTTCTATTTTTCCAAAAACTGTAATAAGTAAGAGTTTAATTTTTACTTTACCTACATAACAGCTAGATGTGACACCCCACCCACAAATTAGATACCGGGATTTCACCATAAATACATGAGACTCCTGTGTGCACAAAATATTTTGAAAGACCCATGGGTGTGGATGTCTGTGTGTCCGTATGTCTGTGAACAGCATAAATTAAAAAAAATGGATAAAATACTAAAAGTGGTATTTAAGTTCGGTACGTTCCAAAGACGCGAAACGAAGATTTGAAGAAAAGTCCTCCAACCCAAACAATACCATTTAGAGGGAAAAATTTAACTTTCTTAAAAATAGCTCTATGGATTTTGATTAAAATACCCTATGTACATTATAAATAATATATATTTAATTATGTTGGAATAGCCTCTGAAGAGACTCTTCATTCTGAATGTATTTTGTTAAATTTTGCAAAACTGATAAACCGTAACAGATAGAAAAATCTTAAGAAACAGAAAAATGTAGATCTCGTAAAAACACACAATTATGTTGCATGCACTTTTTTCGTGGAATTGATTACATTCAAGATATTTGTTGTTACCGTTTTAAAATACTTTAACGTTTTCTCATATGGGAAACTGTCAATTCCTGGTCATGCAAAATAATGGATTTCAATCACCTGTGAACCAGTTTTTAAAACATTGGACTGTCGCTTTCGCTAGTGTATCACCTTCTACTTATAGAGAAGCAAGTAATAAGACAATTTTTTAATCTTGATCAGTGAAGTATAAAGAAGAATATTTTAACAACAATTTGTTACAGAGATGTAGCGAAATCATGTGAATGGACACATCGGATTTTTAAAACGTATGATTTCAACTGCTTCTTGATTTGTACATAAAACTCAGATGAAATGAACATACTGGTAATAATATGATGCAGTGGCTAGGTGCAAGTTACGGGAGATCGGAATCGATGATGAAAAATTCTGATGTGTTCCATTCATATGACTTTCTCTACACCTCTGCAACAAATTATTGTTAAAAAGCTAATGTTTCTATTTACTTAATGCTAATCGAGAAAAAAATAGCAGAAATAGTCTTTATTACTTGCTTCCTTGTAAGCAAAAGCGAAATAACGGAGTACCATAGATTAAATTGATAGTCAAAAGCTGGTTGCTATGTGATAGCAGTTCCTTTGTTTGTACAGACTGGAGTTGAAAATTCCTGTATGAGAAAAGTATAAGTTTTTTTAAAGCTGAAATTAAAAACAATGAATATCTTAAAAAAAAAAAAAAAAAAAAAAAAAAAAAAAAAAAAAAAAAAACGATCAACCCAACGAAAAAAACATTTATATAACAAATTATGTGTTTTTAATGTCCTCTACATTTTTTGTCTGCTAAGTTTTTGTCTATCTCTTACGGTTTAGCAGTTATGCAAAATTTCGTAACATTCATCCAAAATAAAGTAGTCTTCAGAGCTATTACCAGAAAATTCAAGACATACATATTATTTGTCAGGTAAATATCTTTAATGTACGATATTTTAATCAAAGTCGTTAGACCTATTTTTGAGAAAATAAAAAATGTTCGAAAAAAATGTCCTGTAAATGGCAGTAGGGAGAGAGGGGATTTTTTTGAAAAATCTTCGTGTCGCATCCTTGAAAGATATGAAACTTAAATACCAAGTATTTAACGGTTATCTTGTTTTTGAGCTATACTGTCCACACACACACACACACACACACACACACGCATACCCATAAAGTGTGTATTTTAACAGGGTCTACAGTTTTGCACATTTATTAGGATTTTTCAGTTAGACAAAATTCATCAATAATGAAGAGGTCTTCAGAGGCTGTTCCCAGAAAATTAAAAATATACCTTCTTTTGCCATGCGACTCCGTTTCCATTCTTTTTTCTCGTTGTTTAGTCAATTTTCATATTTCTGAGCGCTAATTAATGTTGGTATGGCTATCCATTTATAAAAACTTCAAGAGTGGTTTCCTTAACTTTCCAGTAAGAGTATTTATTCAATTTTGGAATGTTGGCATTTTATGTGAAAATCATTTATATATTCAAAAGCTAATTTGATTCTAAATACACATTAGCCAACGTTTTCTATTGGTTGAGAGCCATTTTGAATCATATTCGTGACCTTCCTAAATGATTCAGTATATATAAAAATAATCTGATGCGTTCCATTCACATGACTTCCTCTACATCTATGTAATACATTATTGTTAAAATCTTATTCTCCATTCTACTTTAGGTTAATTGAGGTAGTTAGCAGAAATAGTCTTTGTTACTGGATTTCTTGAAGAAGCAGAAGGGAAACAAGGGAATACACAAGATTAAAAGATAGTCAAATCTTCTAAAAGCTGTTGACGATGTGGATGAAATTTGTTTTTTTTTGCATTGCCAGGAGTTGACTAATTCCCGTATGTGAAAATTTTAAGTATTTTAAAAATGAAACCAATAAGAAGGAATATTTCCAAATGGTCAACTTTACGAAAATAAATGTGTATGATATAAATCATGTATTTTAATGAGATCAGCATTTTCCGTATAGCAAGTTTTATCTATCTCTTACAGTTTAATAATTTCGTAAACTCCAGCAAAATTCATCCAGAATTAAGAGGTCTTCAGAGGCTATTGCCATAAAATTCAAGAAATACATTTTGTTTTTCATGTAGATATCTTTAATGTAGGAATTTTAATTAAAATCGTTAGAGCAATTTTGAGAAAATCAACACTTTCCAAAATTTCTCCATGCAAACGGTAGTTTGGGGAGAGAGTATTTCCCCCAAAGTCTCAGCATCACATCCTTGGAAGATTTTACACTTAAATACCAAGCTTGGCATTTTACCGACTTTTCCTTTTCGAGTTAGTGATTATAGGTAGACGGACATTCACAGGGTCCTTTTTCAAAAAATACCTTTTTTTTTTATACAGACGATCCTAAAACGTGCATTTCCGGTAAAATGTCGGTATTTAATTTTTGGCTTGAATGCAATGTCTTCTCTATACACTATCGTATAATACATGTAGAGAAAGTAAAAATAGCTTGCACATCAGGAAGGAATGAAACTTAAAATTTAAATTATATCAAATTATAAACCAGAATACCTAATTAAGCTCTGCTTACTCATATTAATTTGTTTACTTGGTGGAAAAAAATTAAAAAAATAAATTATTATAGAAACGATTTATATTTTGAAATTTACGGATTGCATGAAACACGGACTGAAGCAGTGTGTTTTGAAATATTAAACCCTTGTTATTTTTAATGAGCCGCTACTGAAAACGTTTGTAAAAGAGAGATGTTTAAGTATTATTGGCTTTTAATTCAAAAGATTTAGAGAATAATACATGCAAACATTATACATTTTTTTACCTCCGAAGGCGTTTTAAATCCATGAAGAGATGTTTTGATTAATTTGCTTGCGGCCTTAAAGCTATATTCTTTGTAACGCGTATAGCGTGGCTTTACTCTGAATTTCATGGCGATTTACCACTCCCCAGATTTATAAAGTGGCCTGTCAGTCAGCTTTGCGTTCATGGAAATGATTTAACAGTGCTCCGAAAGCAATTAAGAGGAGCAGGAATGCGCGTTTAACAGTTTTATTGCTGGGAAGGTACATATTGTGTTAATGATATTGCTAACATTGAGTGCGGAGACGAAAAACAGCACAATCAACAAATGAAATTTGCGTAATAGAAACTGGCAACAGTGCAGTTCGAGATTGCTACTCGTTCCCTTCTTTCTTATAATAAAAATCTAATGTGATCCATTCACATGACTTTCTCTACATCTGTGCAAGAAATTATTGTTAAAAAGCTTATTATTTTATTTACTTCATGCTAATATAGGAAAATTTAGCAGAAATAGTCTTGTTACTTGCTTCCTTCTAAGCAGAAGCGAAATAAGGGAGTACCAAAGGTTAAAGGGTAGTCTAAAAGTAGTTGCTATGTGACTGAAGTTCCTTTGGTTGTATGGAGAGGAGTTGACAAATTCCCGTATGAGAAAAGTATGGTTTTTAAAGCTGAAATAAAAACAAGGAATATCTAAACAAAAAACGATCAACTCCACAAAAAAAGTATATAACATAAATTATGTGTATATCTCTTACGATTTAGCAATTATAAACATTTCCGTAAAATCCATTCAGAAAAAGCAAGATATACACATTATTTGTCAGGTAAATATCTCATATATACGATATTTAAATTAAAATGGTTAGCCATTTTTGAGGAAATCAACATTTTCGAAAAAAAAGTTCCGTGTGAAGGGTAGCTGGGCTTGGGGGGATTTTCTTGAAAATCTTCGTGTCGTATCCTTGCAAGCTACCAAATTTAAATACCAAGTTTGTAATTTGCGGTCCTTTCGTTTTGAGTTATGTTGTCCACATACAAGCACACACACAAAGACCTTTTTCCAGAAATGCTTTTTTTTTTTTTTGATTCAGAGGGACTCAAAACATGTATTTCCGGTGAAATCTCGGTATCGAATTTTTAGGTGCCTTACAATACCTTATCTATACAATTTACATAGTACGTGTAGAGAATGTAAAAAGTGTTATGTAAAAGATACAAGATTTCTATTCATTTAATTTTACAGACATCCCACAGATCACTCATATGCAGTTCTATTTATTATTTTGTTTTCTGTTCGCCACCTTGTTAGTTAAACAATTTCACATTTTCTAGCACGTATGTACAATGCAGGTAGAGAGGGCATTTTATACACCGAAAATTCCATGCCGATATTTCACCGGAAATACATGGTTTGAGGACCCCTGAATATATATTTTAGAAAAAAACATTCGGGTTCTGCAAAATAGCTAATAAAAACTCTGTTAAATATCAAACTTTGTATTTAAATATCTTCAAAGGAACAAAGCTTTTCAGAGCTTCTTATATATACCATCAGCTTTGGAAATTTTCAATTTTCAAAAAATCGCTCTAAATACTTTGATTAAAATGAATTGTGTTTAGATGAAAAATAAAATGTATATCCTAAATTTATTGCGAAAAGCAGCTGAACACCTCTTTAATCTGCATGACTTTTTGTACAACTGGTAAATCTAAGAAATAAATAAACTTACGATGTAGACATCACAATCTACACAAATTTGTCATATGGAGTTTATTTTGAAGAACTAACCATTTTAGAGGTATTCCCTGTTAAATCTTTAAATTTAAAAACTTTCAACTTTTCTCAAACGAAAATTCCTCGTCCGTTTCCTCCCCCTCTCTTGTTTTACCTCTGGTTTTTGAAAAAGACTCGAATTTTAATGACAAACGCATTGCAATGGCTTTTAAAATATTTGACTGTCCCCTTAGCTTAGTATATTCCCGCTTTACTTTCTTACACCTACTATGTACATTGTGTATACGAAAGGTATTGCATTGCACCCATAAACGGAAATGTGTGTTTTGAGAACCCCTGAATCAAAAACAAAGTGTCTTCGGAAACTGTCCGTGTGTGTGGGTGTATGTGTGTGTGTTACAGAGAGAAAAGAGAAAGAGAGAGAGAGAGAGAGAGTTTGTGGGCAGCATAATTCAAAAACGAAAAGTCCGATAAATATCAATCTTGGTATTTAAGTTCAATATTTTCCAAGGATGTGACACGAAGATTGTCAAGAAAATCCCTCCACTCCCAACTACCGTTTGCATGGAAACATTTTCGAAAAGTTTTTATTTTCTCAAAATGGCTCAAAGGATTTTGATTAAAATATCGTATATTAAAACATTTACATAACAAAAAGTAAATCTTGAATTTAAGGAATAGCCTCTGAAGACATCTTTATTGTGGACAAATTTTGCATAACAGCAACCGTAAGAGGTAGACAAAAACTTAACAGAAAATGGAGCTCCATAAAGCACACAATTTAGTTATATACGTGGAGTTGACCGTGGAGATTTTGTTGTTGTTTTTTTTACGGTTTCATTTGTATAGACCCCTTTAGCTTCAATGGTCATATCGGAGGGTTTGACTAGTGAAACACTAGGTTCAGAAACTTTATGTTAAACATAAACACATTTACTCATACATTCATACTTCCAGACTCAAATTAGGGAATAATTCTGGTTAAAGAAAAATTCCCCGCTTCAGCAGGGAACCGAACCCTGGACCTCCAGGTGAAAAGCCAGCTTGCTGACCACTTGACCACGGAGGCAGTGCTATTGGTTTCAGCTACAAAATTATACTTTTTCATGTGAGAATTTGTCAACTCCTGTCCATACAAACAAATGAATTTCAATCACATAGCAAACAGCTTTTGGCTATCACTTTAACCTATGGAACTCCTTTATGCTTACATGGAAGCAAGTAATAAGGCAATTTATGCTGTTTTTCCTCTCAATTATCATGAAATAAATAGAATAATAAGATTTTTAACAATAATTTATTTTAGGGATGTAGAGAAAGTCGTGTGAATGGAACATATCAGATACTTGTAAGTAATGTATTCCTTATTATGGAATTTAATGCTGTGTCGGCCATGGCAGCTCATTGGTTAAAACAACTGGACGGAGATCAGGAGATCCTAGGTTCTAATCTCAGCTATAACATTGGATTTTTCTGTCGATTCTACCTCTCCGATTTCTGTACTCCATAAAGCTAGTGTGAAACAAGATGATTAACTCACATATTTGATTTTCTATTTTGGGGAGTCTGAAAACGTTTATTTCCAGTAAATGTTGTTATTAAACATTTTGTTGGAAAGCAGTAATGTTTCCTTTGCTTACTATAAGTTAAACCCTGATGTGTTCCACTCACATAACTTTCTATACATCTCGGTAACAAATTATTGTTAAATTGTCAACTTGAGCTATCGAGATAAATATTAAAAGAAACTTAGTTCCTTATAAGTAGAAGGGAAATAAGGGAATACTCTATGCTAAACCGACAGTCACCTGTTTTAAAATGTGGTTGCTATGGGATTGAAGTCACTTTCTTTGCGTGGTCAGAAGTTGGCAACTTGCATGTGAGAAAGTATTTTAAAACTAAAACTAATAACAAGAAATATCTGAAAATAGTCAACTTCACTAAAAAGATGTATATAACATAAATTAGGTGTTCCTTTTTCGAGACCTGCATTAATTATGTAGTAAGTTCCTGTATATCCTTTACAGTTTACCAGTTATAAAAAATTCAGAAAAAAAAATCACGCAGGATAAAAAGGTCTTGAGACGTTATTTCCGGAAAATTCAAGATATGCATATTATTCGCCATGTAAATAACTTAAATATAAGAGATATCCAAATCGTTAGAGCCATTTTTGAGAACATCTTTGAAAGTTTTTCCATGTAAATGGTAGTTTGGAGAGGGGAAATTTTCCTCAAAACCTTAGTGTCGCATCCTTGGAAGATTCAAAACTGAAATACCAAGTTTGGTATTTTACCGACTTCTCGTTTTTGAGTCATCGGACCTTTTTATAGAAACGCGTTTTTGGACCCTAAAACGTTTATTTCTGGTGATATCTCGGTATCGAATTTTAGGGTGGAATGCAATACCTTCTCTATACACGATGTACGTGGTACGTGCAGAGAAAGCAAAAATTACAACAATCAGACAATGCCGAAGCTGGGTTTCCCTTCACGGCACTACGAGCCAGCTGCAAGTTGAAGCTCCAGAATCCATGTTGTATGACTTGACGTAATCAGATTGCACAAGATGGCAGTAACTCCTGGCTTTTCCTTCCTTACTGACGCGAGGTTATACCGCTACCGCTTCGGTTTCCGTGCATACCAAGAACCGACATGATGCGGTGTAAACGGAAGCCTCAAATACTCCAGGAACAGCATCGGAAAACAAGTTTATATGCTTCTTAAAAAACGTGTACCTCATTTCTGGTACTAAGGTATACAAGAAATTCCGAATCCCTTTTTACTTTTCCATCCGCTTAGCAAACAGCAAAGTTGGATGAATGAGAAATTTTATGCTTTAAGGATACAAGATGCTCATGGGACCTCAAGACATATTTTCAGTGAAGTGTCGACATCGAATTTTTCAGCGAGGAATATCTGAAGTTGTCAATTTCACACACGCGCGCGCACCCACACGCACTCGAGAGAAAACTGATCTGAGGCAAAATGTTTTTGGTAGTATTTAACCCCGCTTTTACTGTTCTGGCACCACAGGCGATGACACTGATGATACATGAAGATGAGGCCCCAGAGAAAACCCGCCCCTGCGCCGCTTTGTCTACCACAAATCTCATATACGGTCACTTGGGATCGAATCCGGACCTCGGCGCGGCCGCCAGATCTGAGGCAAATTGGTTGCTTTAACTAGTTCTGGTAAACCGTATCAGATGGACTAAGTCTTGCTACACAAAAATACAGAAGTTTATTAATCAGTAAAGGGCTATTAAATTTGATACCAAGAATGACATTAAGATGAGTTTTATTATTATGAATTGAATGAAATAATTATTAACTACACTGAAATAATGTGCGAGATTGTGCACGTGACTATATAATTAACTTAACATCGGCGATGCATGGTTCCCGGATAAATATAACACAACTACATAGCGTTAAACGTATGAGTATCAGGTGCTAATAAGTCTGTGTTAAAGCAAAGCAGGTTGAATAGATGGCTTAGGATGTCTTTAAAACTGCTGCCAGAGTATAGAAATATCGATTTTTAGTAGCTCGTTACTAGCGCTCTCAAGATTTAGTGGTGCAAAATTCTCAAACTAATCGCTTGACAGTGCGACACTGAGCATTCAATAACTACGTTCTTGAGGTAGCCTACGCTGGAGGCGTTTTTCCAACTGCTCTGGTGACGTAACGTGGTCATGAGTTCGATTCTTGTGAGAGTAAATGTTTTTTATTATGCTTTTCATTCCAGATGAAGTGCCACGATACGTGAACGAGAGCCGAACTCGGAAACTATCTTTCACTTGAAAGCCAGTATCATAACCACCACGCCAGAGAGGTACGCTGCAATATGTCCCTTCGTTTTTCGTGTTATGCTTTCGAATGGTTGATAAATTAGCCAGTGGCGTACAGGTACTCCAGAAACTTACAGCCGTTACTTCGACATTTGAATAAACAGGCCAAAGTCTCCTATCTCAAACTACTTATTTAAGTAATCTACACATTCTGTGAAAATATTTAGATATAGTTCATTAACACCCTGTATAGGAAATTAATATTAATGGGGCAATTTTTTTTAATTGAAATAATCATCCTGAGTGAAGAGGACTTCATAAAAGATGCATTTTTTGCCATGCTTAAATCTAGAACATGTATTTTAATGAAAACCGTAACACCCATTTGAGAACATAAACATACTCGAAAAATCTTCAAATTGCATTATTGTAAGAAGTTAATTTTAACGTACCTTCAATTTTTTGTTATGCCTTTTACAAGCACAGGGACACACTCTCTCTCTCTCCTACGTACCTGGCACAAACACACACACAAACGCACCTTTTTCTAATGCCCTTTTCTGGATTCTTGAGGCCTCAAAACACATGTTCTATTGAATCTAGGCATTGACTTTTTTGTGCTGTATTTCACCTACTCACTATACTGTAATAATGAATATAAAAATATTAAGAGAATGGAATGGTCCGTGCGCCCGTGAACCGCAGAATTGGAGTGAAATGTGCAAGTATCAAACTTGAAATTTAAGATCAGTATCTTCCCAAGATAAGACACAATGGTTTTCAATCAAGGCCCGTACCAAACCACTCTTTGCTTGGCAAAATGTTCGTTCTTTTTATTTTTTCAAAAAGTGGCTGTATGACATTGATTAAAATGTGATGTTTTTAAAATAAAACTATAAGAATTGACATCTGAAGCTTAATTTTTCTGAGAATACCATCTCTACTTGGTCTTTGGCGTGATGATTATAATTATTAACCTTATGAGATGGAGAAAATTTTTCTCAACGAAGAATCTATAGCTTCTCAAAACAGGCAGTTTATGCCAAAGTTCGTTTCTGGAGTTACCTGGATAATTTTGTTAGTGGTTTAAATATTTATATCTTTCTCATACAGGAAGCCGTTATTCACAACTTTGTTTCTCTTTCGAAGATTTTTTTTTTAAATTTTCTGATAGTTTTTAGAAATACAGTACAATAACATATTTAAGTACAGTATAGACAATATAAATAGCTATACTACATTACAAAATTATATAAATGTTAATCATCGTAATTTTAAACACTGCTCAAGAGATTTATAAAATAAACAATTTTTGTTTAACCTACATTTAAAATATTTACACAAACAGACTTTTTCCAGAGATGCTTTCGATTCTGGGGGACCCAAAACATGTATTTCTGGTGAAATCTCGGTATCGAATTTTTGGTTGGAATACAATACCTTCCCTATACACTATGCACATAGTATGTGTAGAGAAAGTAAAAGGAAAGCGAACCGCTTTCAAATATTAGAGTGGTAGGTATACAATTACTGAAGTTACAATCTTTGACTTTAAATTTATCAATATGCATTTCCCATGTTAGTTGTCAATTTAACAGACTCAAAAATTTAGCACCAGTTTGTATGTTAAGCTGTCAATTGATAATAAAAATATTTAAGTCGTCTTGTTATCTTTAATTATAATAGGCTAGCTAGTCCATTTAAACCTTTACAATACCATTTCCATGTTGTAATTCACATCTTAAACTATACGAGATACTAGGGAAAGTAAAATTACTTTCTCTACATAGTGCATAGAGAAGATATTATAATTAACCAACAGATTTGATGTCAACATTTTGCGAAAATATATTTTGAGGTACAGTGAGTACAAAAAATAAGCACTTTCAGAAACGGACCGTGTGTGCGTGTGTCTGTGGACAATATGTATCAAAAACTAAAAGACCGTTAAACACCAAAGTTTGTATGTATGTTTAATATTTTACAAGAATTATATACGAAATTTTTCAGAAATTTCCCAACATTAAACTATCCTATACATGGAAATAGTTTTTAAAATGTTGGTTTTCTCAAAAATGGTTCTAAAAATTTTAGTTAAAATTGTATATCTCGAATTTTCCGGGAATATTTCTGAAGACCTATTCATTCTAGATGAATTTTGTTTAATTTTGTAAAACTGCAAGATATACATAAAGCTTACTACAGAAAATGTAAATCGCGTTAAAACACACAATTCATGTCACACATTTTTTTTTGTAGAGTTAGCGGTTTCCGAGATATTCCTTGCTGTTGGTTTCAATTTTAAACTATGCAACTTATCTCAAATTCATCTTTCATTTCATTCTCATTCTCTGCAAAGTGAACTGAACTTCAGTTGTTCACATAGTGCCCAGATTTTAAAACATTTGACTATCACTTTAGCCTGGTATTACTTTACTTTCCTTCTGCTTATAAGAAAGCAAGTCACTGGTATTTCTGCTAATGTTTACCTCAATTAGCAAAGTGTAGATAAAAGAATAAGCTTTTCTAAGGGTAGTTTTAAAACAGGTAGAGAAAGTCATGCGAATTGAACACTTAACATGTTTTTTCCTCTGATTATTAAAACTCTGACTATGCTTTACCCAGTGTATCCTACAACGAAATGTGCAAATGTGACTTGGAAAAATATTTGGACTATTAAGAAATAAATATGTTAATAAGCTTCTGTAATATTCTTCTATAGAGGAGTGAGTAATAAGAATTATATGAATCCAGCACATAAAGTTGTTTTTAGTTTATTTAGTGTATCCAATTAATATGAAGTTCTAAGTTTTGTCAACATACCGCATTTTATTAAGCCAATTACCAAACCATAAGTTAATTTTTTCCTTCCTTTATATCACTCTGCCATTTCGTTCCCCATTTCTCACTTCTGCAACATATCTGTAGTTCGTAGGTAACGGGATAATTTAAAAATTGTTTCCTTCGTCTACTTCTTATTCTTCTATTGTTATCCTACTCGTATTCCTCACGAAGCTACATCAAGACCGCCAAATGTTAAAGTAATAGTATGTCTTAAGTTGATAAGTGCGCTAAAAATAATTGTAACGTATAATTAAAGCAATAGCAAACTAAATATTTTGAGGTTAGGTACAGCACAGCCATAATTGAAAACTGACTTTATGAAACAACAAAATGAAATGTATAACGCGCACAAAATGGTGTATAAATATATTTTAATGCATAAAACCCGAAATAAAACACAAATCAAATGACGGTAAACGAGTTAACACCATTGGCGATTGGCAATATGTTCTAAAGGTTAAAAAGACCGCAGATATAACCATTAGAGTTATAGTAGCCCCACAGCTGTTAAAAGTCGAACATTTGTTAATGTTTACTTTCTCTACACGTACTATGTACATAGCGTATAGAGAAGGTATTGTAATGCACAAAAAGTTCGTTACCGAGATCTTTTGGGTCCCTTTGAATCCAAAAAAAAAGGTTTTGGAGAAAGGTCCGTGTGAGTGCGTGTGTATGTGTTTATGTGTGTGTGTCTGTGGACAGTACAGCTCAAAACGAAAAGTCCGTTAAATACCAAACTTGATGTTTAACTTCAGTATCTCCTAAGGATGCGAGATGAAAGTTTTCAAGAAAGTCCCCCAACTCCTAATTACTCTTTATATGGAAAAATTTTAGAAAATTTTGTTTCTTTGAAAAATGGACCTATCGATTTTGATTAAAATACCACACATATTTAAGCCCTTTTCATGCAAATAAAATGTATGAATATCTTGAATTTTCTGGGAATAGCTTCTGAAGACCTGTTTATTATGCATGAATTTTGCTTAATTGGAAAACCATAAGAGATAGACAAAAACGTACTACGCAACAAAAAAAAAAACTTTTTTAGAAAAATGACTGTGTGTGTGTGTGTGTGTGTGTGTGTGCGCGCGCGCGCGCGCGTGCGTGTGTGGACAGCATAGATAAAAAACGAAAAAACCGTTAAATTCCAAACTTGGTATTTAAGTTTGGTATCTTCCAAGGATACGACACAGAGATTTTCAAGAAAATCGCCCCTCCAACTACCCTTTACATGAAAAAAAAATCTAAATTATTTATTTTATTAAAAATGGCTCTAACGATTTTAATTAAGCTTATATTTAAGATATTTACATAACAAATAAAATGTGTACAGGGTGTTTCAGAAATACGGGGCATAATTTCAGGTATGTATTTCCCACATGAAGACAATCAAAATAGTTCATTATAACATGTGTCCGGAAATGCTTCATTTCAGAGTTATGGCCTTTACAACATTGAAAGTCCCACCTGTAGACAATCAAAATAGTTCATGTCCGGAAATGCTTCATTTCCGAGTTATTGCCTTCACAACATTGGAATTCACTGAAACGTTTTTCTTTCCGCAGGTCTTTGCCGTCAAAGGAGACATTAGGAGGGCGCTCTGATAGTTCATTCTGAGGAAGGTTGCATTCAGTGTTCTTTAGGCGTTAAGACTGTGTGACATGTATTCAAATCAAGAGCTGGCAGAGATACACTTCATGTATGGTAAGGCGGACGGCAATGCTGCGGTGGCTCGTCGTTTGTACCAGGAGAGGTACCCACAGCGACAATGTCCAGATCGGAAGACATTTCTACGTCTCCATTCCCGTCTGTGCGAGTATGGAACATTCACCTCTCCTGGTTTGGGAAGGGGACGACCAAGATCTACAACTCCAGAAGTGCAGGAGGAGATTCTGGAGGCTGTGGACAGGACTCCTCCTATTAGCACACGACGGTTAGCGTTGCAAGTTAATGTTCCTCATACGACTGTCTGGAGACTGTTGAACGAGTATCAATTGTATCCTTATCATTTGCAATGTGTACAGGCCCTGCCACCAGCAGATTACCCTGCACGAGTTAGGTGTGGTGTAAATCCGAACTTTTCTGCCGTCGTATTATTTACAGATGAAGCACAGTTCACAAGAGATGGCATAACAAATTTCTACAATCAGCATGTATGGTCGCATGAAAACCCACGTGCAACTGTTGTATCTCATCACCAGGTGCGGTTCTCCCTCAACATGTGGGCCGGTATCATTGGTGATCGATTAGTTGGACCCCATGCACTTGTAAACAGACTTACGGGGCAGGCGTACACAAACTTCCTGGAAAACACCATACCTGACGTTTTCGAAGACACTCCACTGATCAATCATCAACACATTCGCTTCTTGCATGATGGCGCTTCTGCACACTTCAGTCTTACGGCTCGCCGGTACTTGGATCGAAGGTTTCTTGATCGATGGATAGGTAGAGGTGGCCCAATTGATTGGCCTCCACGCTCACTTGATCTGAACCCTCTCGATTTCTACTTGTGGGACCATTTAAAATCATTGGTTTATTCGTCTCCAGTGCCGGATTTGGAATCCCTTCGGAATCGAATTGTGGCAAGTTGTGAGGACATACGCAATACTCCTGGAGTTTGGGATCGTGTTCGCAGGTGAATGAGTCATCGATGTGAGGTCTGTATTCAAGCAGGAGGTGGACATTTTGAACATCTTCTGTAATGACAACAACCTGCGGAAAGAAAAACGTTCCAGTGAATTTCAATGTTGTGAATGCTATAACTCGGAAATGAAGCATTTCTAGACACATGTTGTAGTGAACCAATCTGATTGTCTACATGTGGGAAATACATACCTGAAATTATGCCCCGTATTTTTGAAACAGCCTGTATATTAAATTTTTTGGGGTCAGTCTCTGAAAACCCATTTTTTTTCTGGAAGATTTTTGTTGAATTTTGCATAACTGTTAAACCGTAAGTTATAGACAAAAACGTATTACATAAAGAGGTAGATCACGATAAAACACGCAATTTATGTCATATACATTTTTTTCATGCACTTGACCGTTTTCGTGATATTCCTTGTTATTAATTTCAATTTTAAATTACTTAAACTTTTGTCATACAGGAACTTTTCAACTCCAGGCCACGCAAGGAAACGGGTTTCAATCCCATAGCAACCACATTTTGAAACATTAGACTGTATTCCCTTATATCGCGTCTACTTATAAAGGAATTATGTAAATAGACGTTTCTGCTAGTGCTTTAGCCTTAAATAGACAGAAGAATAAGCTTATTATTATTATTATTAATAATAATAATAATAATAATAATAATTTGTTACAAAGATGTAGAGAAAGGCATGTGACTGGAGCATATCAGATTTTTTTTTTTAATTCAGAGAGTCGCCAAACATGTATTACCGGTGAAATCTCGGTATCGAATTTTTAGGCGCAATACAATACCTTGTATATATTGTGTACATATAGTTTTGTTGGAATACGGTTTCCAAGCTTGCTGAAAGCTTACTCAGGCCAGTGATCAGCTGAGCAGTGTGCAAGATACATTTTGCTGTTCTATTTGTGAATGTCACGTGACCATAATCACGTCAATTGTGTTGTGTGCCTTGAAAAAGTAGAGGTCGCTTTGCATAAAAGTAGCTGATTCGGCTGGGTTTCAGATCGATACGATATCCGTGACAAAAAGAGTTCACCTCTCTGCAGAACATAAATCGCTGGCTGACGAGAAAGAAAATTAGCTTTTCACATCGATACATTGGAGATAACTCTGGAACGAGTTTTCACAAAGAAGGAAAACTTTGTACCCCCCTCGGGCATTGTCTGTATGTTTGGAGTCGTTTGCCCAGCTCCAATATTCGTATACAGGAATGCTTAGTGGTGAACCTAGTGATATAATTGGAAAATTGAAGGCACGCTGCAAAGGTTAACATAGCTGTACTTCGTCGTTAAAACTGGCACTAGCGCTAACCGCAGCCCTGCTCGCGTTATTACTGCTTATTAACTGCAGTGGTCTTCTCCTCCCGCACTATATACTCTTCTGCTGACCTTTAACGCTCTCTCTGCCTTTAGTCTCCAACATCTTCCATCTCATTGCAGTGTTCTCCAGATCGCCCACTTATTCATTTCTTCCTTTTTCTGTTTCCTAGTTTCTCACCCATTACAGTAAGTAGCGGAAGCATTGTATTCCATCCAAATTTCAACACTAAGATTTCAATACAAATACAGGCGGTGTTCAAAAATGTTAAAGAACTATGCATGTGCGTCTGAATAGCAGTAATTTGAAGGATAAGAGTGAAACTTTAAATGCAAGTTCAGTACTTTCCAAAATATTTGACAATGATTTTGTACCTTGCAAAATGCAATATGGATTAATTTGAAATATAATAGCGGGTGGAAGGGAACTTATTACATCCCTTCTAATATATGCTTCTATGAAGTGTTCAAGACAAACCCATACATCCTGAACTCAAATACTAAATTTAGTATTTATCTGATTCTTCCTTTTACCTTCTTTACACATACTATTCCAATTAACACACAACAAATGGTATTTACTTTCCCCCATAATAACAAGAAATACAAACAAAAATATTTAATAACATTGTTCTTTGAGGTGCCAATTTCCAAAAAAAATAAATAGTTCTTGTTTCAAATTGGTTGCTTAATTCCACAGGTACGAAGATAAAAGTTTCTTATTTTTAGGATTTAGTTTCGGTAGGATTATGGAAGATCATACAGAGCTACGAAATAATTAAAGGAATATTCTAAGCAGCTTTTCAGACATGAATTACCTTGGCAACCTTACGTTGAGGATGGTCAGTTTTCTGAACCGGCTTCTGGATGTAAACATATCGGTCGCTTGCAAACACGACGCATGGTAAGGGATAAGGAGTGCTACTGGCATTGTGATTAGCCTACACTCGCACAGTAAAAAGGGAAGGAATTCCTTCAACGTCCTACTGGCCTAGTTGAAGTGACACCCACACGAACTGCAGCGTTACCAGCTTGTCTCTATTTTCGACAAAACTAAAATATCTCCGTAGGAAATGGTCAGACGCAAAAACGTAATATTCAAAATGTGTACCAAATACCGAGATCTATCACTGATTTAAATTAATGTATTGCCTTCCCTTCCACCCGCTACATTGTTCTGACTTTTAACGCTCTCTCTACCTCTTTCTTGTCCTCCCTTAGTCTCCAAATATCTTCCATCTCATTCCAGTGCTCTCCAGATCCTGCGCTTCTTCAGTTCTTCCTTTTTCTGTGTCCTAGTTTCTCAATCATTACAGCCAGTAGCGGAAGCATTATATTCCATCCAAATTTCGACAGCAAGACTTCAATAGAAATAGAGGTTAAGAGAATCTCTAAATAAAAATACTAACGTGTTCCATTCACACGACTTTCTCTGCATCTCTGTAACAAATTATTGTTTAAAAGCTTATTATTTTATCCCTTCATGATAATGGAAATAAACATTACCAGAAATGTGATAATTTAATTGTTTTTTTTTTTTTTTTTACAGAAACCTGTGTAGGACAGAAGTTGGATAGGTAGTCAGGCTGAAAAATGCAATGCCACAACCGGGATTTGAACTATGGATCTCTTGGACCATAATATTTGGCTATATATGAATTCTGGATCTTTAAGTACTTACGACTTTGTAAGTCGCCATTGGGGTTTGTCATCTCAAAACAATGAAATACCTTGTGGTTTACCGGGTAACATGCGAGTCAGTTAAGAAATTTAATGCCATACGGCATGTTGCCATGGTAGCTCAGTGGTAGGGCAACCGGCTGGAGAATATTCAAAATAAACATTTCGTTTGTCATGAAAATATCTTAAATATCAAACTCGTTAAGAGAGTTTTTTAAGAAAATCAAAATTTTCGAATAATATTTCAGGTAAAGTGTAGTTGGAGCAGGGCGATTTGCTCGATAATCATCGTGTCACATCCTGGGAAGATGTTGAACTTATACCAAGTTTGGTATTTAACCGACCAGACAGACAGAAACACACACAACTGGCCAAGCCTGGGCACATACTTAAGAAGTTCATGCACTAAGAGATAAAATGTTTGTGTAAATATTGTATAGACTTATTTGGTGTTTGAGTAATCTAATTGTGTGAATACGTGGTGTAGTTGTGAGTACAAGTGTGTGTGCGTGTGTGTGTGTGTGTGTATTTCCAATGCTGTTAAGATATATAAACTATATATGTATGTAATATTCGAAATTCAAGTATTTTTAGACAGCATGAACGTCACCCGTTTTTCTTTTTTTTTGTTTTTTTTGTTTTTTTTTGGGTAGTGTTTAACGCCTCTGGAACCGCAGGCGATGACACTGATGATACATGAAAATGGAGCCCCGGTGTAATGAGAAGGCGGGGGAAACCGGAGAACACCCGCCTCTGCGCCGCTTTGTCCACCACAAATCTCGCATGCGGTTGCTTGGGAGGCGAATGGTCTGACCACTCGGCCACGGCGCAGCCTTATGTGTCTGTGTGACGCAAATATTGCATTACTGTAAACTTAATAAAATATTACATACCATAACACATAACATACTTACATAGGGGAAATGTTTTTAAATATTTTTTTTTTTTTTTTTTTTTTTTTTTTTTTTTTTTTTTGATTCAAGGTGACTCGAAACATGTGTTTCCGCGATATCTAGATGATATCGAATTTCTGAGTGGAATACAATACTTTCTCTATCCATATTTACATTATACACACGGACTAGAGAAAATAAGAACATCGTGTGTCTCATGTTTAATACAATGAATTTAGACTTCATACAATGAATAAGTTATAATTTTCATACATTTCAAAAAATCACCATGACTGTTTATATTATGTGGTATTAACTTCAATAAGCTACCTCGCATTTTGTGGATTTTCCAAACTTCAAACTTTCATCACCTTAACTACAATATCATTTAAAGTAGAGAGAATCTTTAGAGGACTCTCAATTTGGATTTCGTAAGAACATCTCTGCGCGTAATGCTACTGGGTCCTTACGTTGACTTGAAGAAGGATGTTGAGTGCAAACAGAAACCTGCAAGTTTTGCTTTTGTTTTTGTTTCTGGACCTCCAGGAAACATTCGTATAGTTAACTGGCATAAGTTGCTTCCACTTTTTGAGCAAAATATGTACTCCCATTACATAATAAAATTAATATTTAAGCATTATAAATAAATCATACTTTTGTAATAGTTTTTTCTTCTCACAGAACCCGTCTGTAGGACAGGAGTTGGATAGGTAGAGTCAAACTGAAAAATTCAATGCCATAACCACGGATCTTCCGGTCTCTAGCCGGTTGCTCTACCACTGAGCTACCATGGCAACATGCCGGCATAGAATTGAATTTATCCACTGACTCGCATGTTTTCCGGTAAACCACAAGGTGATCTCAAATTACTTCGAGATGATAAACCCCAATGGCGACTTACAAAGTTTTAACTACTTCAAGTCCCAGGATTCATAATATAGCCAACTATAATGGACAATTGTGATAATTTTAATTATTTTCTCACAGAAACCGTGTGTAGGGGTTGGGTAGGTAGAGTCAGTTGAGAAATTCGTGCTCTGCCATGGTAGGGTAGCACAGTGGTAGAGCTACTGGCTAGAGACCGTAAGATCCGTGGTTCAAGTCCCGGCTATGCCATTGACTACCTATCCAAATCATACTTGTGCTGTTCGACGAAGAAATGAATTGTCATAACTGGTCAAAGCACTCAAAGGTGTTCGACAAGGCTGCTGTTGGTTCTCTCCTAAATTCAATGACTTTTACACAGTTATAACTAGTATTCGTTTTTGGGTTTCGAAGCGCACACAGAACAGTCAGCGGTATAAAGTGAAGGTAGTGGGCAGGAGTTTGTGAAGTAAGCATGCACAAGTTGAAGTAAAATATGTTTCAAAAGTAGTTCATTGCATTATTGACATTTTATGCATCGTTCTAATTCATAAAGTAACATAATTAAACAGTTATTTCATAATATGATTAGCAAACAAAACACCTTGTATTTTCACAAATAAAGATACAAAAAATTCAAGACAATAATGTGCAGAGCTTTTAAAATACAATGAATACAGATAAAATAAATTCACTCAAAAGTCCTTGCAGAGAATTACAAATTACATCTTCATTCTATCCTGTTACTCAAAATATGTTTGAAGCATCCACAAGTTTAATCAGTGTTGAACGCCTACCGTTTCGTATTTTAGACATTTATTAAGATGCGCTCTCTTTCAGCGTTTACTCATTTATCTACTAGCAGTAACTGAACGAGGACAGGCAGTGAGCAATACTAGATAGTGCAACAGGTTTCAAAACGGGCTGTAGAGACCATTCCATCACGTCATAGTTATACTATGTGTGCATGGAACCTCAATCCGGTAATTTCGTGACCCCGGACCGAGTTCTAGTTACGACATCGTTTAAAGGTTATAATGTGAAAGTGAGCATTTGTAAAAAGGCTTATACATTGGCATTGCATGCAGTAAATCCGTACACATTAAATAACATGTTGCAACGTTTAAATGAGAGAGCTACAGAATACGGAATTAAAATCATTTTGTTTTGCATGACAGTGCGTAAAAGTGAGTTTTACGATTTTACGCACTTATCAGTGCATAAAGTGAAGCTTTATAACGCTTAAGTGAAAAACAGCACGTTGTAACTTTCTGGCATGATAGTGAGGTAAATTGACTTTACACGCTGTTGTCGGTGTTTAAAGTGAAGCATAGAAATAGCAAGCTCTTCACTTTCGTGAAAACATACAATTTATTACATGCGGTTTTCATTCAACATTTTAGGCAACAAATCATTTATAGCAAGGTATGCTACATCATCTATTTCCGCTGAAATGTTACTATATTCAAAATCTTTTAAATTACCCATGTGTTTAGAATTATTTAAATTTATTGAAACAACTAAGCAAGTGTTCTCAAACCATATAATTATTTTAGTCATCTTTATTCTATTATTTCAGAAGTTTACTTAGACACATATGGCAACAATTAATCGTTGCTGCATACTGGTTGACTAACTGCCACATATTTGACGTACGCAGATATCCCTTCACGTGTTGAAAGAGTTGCAGAACCATGGGGCTTTTCCAAGGTAAAGCCGTTGAGTAGCGGAGGATTAAAACCTTTGTTTTAGCCTTATTTATCAGCGGAGACGGTCAGTGGATCGCACTCACTGAGAGGGATAAAATGTGCTCTCCAGTACTTCACTGGTCGGTTTTAACTTTAAACAGCCCCGTTGAGTTCTACAACTCTTAACGCACGAGGGCATATCTGCAAACGTCAAATACGGGGCAGTTGGGCCACCTGTTATATTCGTGAAAATGACCACTCTTTTCTCATATCTATTTCACTTTAATTTCTTAATGTTGTGCAATGATTTTTGCACGTTACACACGTGCAAAGACTTTTTTCTGATTCTCGTGTGGCTACACTTCATTGAGAGACACACACAGAGAAACAGAAAAGCATACAATTTTTTTTTTTTCTAAAGGTTTTTATTTTAATTATTCGAAACAAGTTTCCGGGGAAACCTCGGCATCCTATATTTGGTTCCCCCGGTTTTGTAAATAAAATGATAATGGGTAGAGAAAGCCATGCAAGTCTGTTTTATTTGTTCATACAGATAGAGAGGTAGTGAATGCTTAGACATATCTTCCTGCTTGCGTTTCTGATATCGTAATGCTAACCATGTGTGAATGCTTTTAATATTATCGAGGGCAAAAATTTCCATTAGTAAAATGCAGTAGATGAAAGGTGAAAGTTTTTTCTGTATCATGATATCGAGGCCAGTTCGAAATTCTCTCAGAATGTGATGACATTTATATTTAACAGGAAGAGACAGTCATCAAGATGATTACTTCTAGGTCATCGAAACGTTAAATACGTACCTTTGATTACATCAAGTAGGCATTTTCTACTCTGACATGTTTATATGTAATAATAACTTATCATAATAAAGTTAAGAGGAGAGATCGTCATTATTAATATCAATTCCGTAGGAACACTTCAATAGATGCATTCTTCCATTATGTAATGCTAATTTTGAGATAAACAATGAAACTTAGATGCATCTATGGATTGTACAAGTTACTTCACACTTGAGTTATTAATTTGTGACACTTGATCGATCAGTGGTGTCTATAGTATCGCTTTATTGGTGTTTTGTATGACAGTTGAGTAAATAGACAGCACTTAGTTACTGTACATTTGTATCAGATATCTCAAGAGTGTCTCCACAATGATCTCGGAAGGTTGTAACTGTGGTTACGTTGATGACGGAACTATGGAGGGGGAGCATGACTTTGAGCAGATTTCTCCTCCCTTATCCTACTTGAATAATACTGTAAGAAAATGCTAACCATTGAGGAGAGAACGTTTTCAGTTGAATTCTTTAATAGTCATATCAATGAAGAAGATTTTGAACACATTCGATGACTCATCACGATACGTAACAGATTTAATTACTAAACTCCGTGAAACTGTTATATACATGATGTTCCGAAAACCTGTAGACCTAAACTTTTAACAGAGACTAAACTGGCGAAATTTCAGATGTAATGTTAAGAAGCCCAACAAAAATGAATATGGAAATCAGCACAGAAAACATCTATTTCTGTACACATAGCACATAGAAATGTTAGTTAGGAAATTAAACTGCGTCCCTATAAATGAGGAGTAACCCGGAAACAAAATGCATTAAACCAACAAATCACAGATTAGGTATACACGATTGCGTAGGAAATCTTTACAGTGTTCGAAACAATAGAAAAGACTGGAACTCTGCCTACAGGGTTGAGGAAAGCATTTCTAACACCTGTAATAGTGATAAATAATTATTCTTAATTTCAGTTCAGCTCAGTTTCATTTCCATCAGTAATTAGCGGGGCCCGTTGCCAGCTGAAAGAGCGCGAGTGAACCTGCTAGCGGATTCATCTCTGCGGAGACACATTTGAAACATACGTTACTCTTTTTCACTTAAAGTGATGAATTTGTGAAATTTTGTGAAATTTGGGAAATCCACAGAATACTTTATTGAGATATATACCAGCTATTATACACAATAAGTGATATTTCTGCCATGTAAATATCACATAGTTATTCAAATAATAATGTTGTACTGTCTAAACATTGTTATAATAAAAATGAGGTACGAGAGACATTTTAAAAATGTTCGCATACAAAACTTCAGTTCTTCAGCAAATGAGTTTACAAATAAATCTGACTTATTATACTTTTATATTAGCCATAATTAGTAGTGAAAAGTTATTACTTTTTCTACTCTCCAAAAGTTTTGATTTTTCAAAGTATAATTGTAATTTATTCAGTAATATTAGAGCATTATCTCTAAAAAGTAATGCGATTTATTTCTTTAATGTCCATTTGAAAGGCAGGATAAAGATTTTTAAATAAAGTAGTGCAAAATTGCATCGTCTGAAAATGTTGAGTATGGAAAAATGTTGCAAAGTAGTTTGTTTGGTTTAAAGTTGGGGGTGCCTATTAAGTATACGCATAGCTACAGTTAACAGTACACTAAATGCGAAATGTTCTCTTAAGTTTTAAATTTCAAATTTTTTTTATAATTTTTCATCAATTTTTTGTTCTAATTTTACAGATGAATCACCGAATAACATATTTATTACTTCAACATTTATGGTGCTGAAACACGGGAATTAAGAGAAGAGGTTTATACAAGGGCAATATTTTTGTATTTTAGTACACTACGGGAAATCCCAAGGAAGTTACGTAATTCACGTTACCGCACATCGACATGGTTAAGCTACGATGTTCTGGAACAAAAAATTTACGACTTAAGTTTATCGCCTATTTGCCCATAGAATTTCTTTTATTTATTTAGTAAAGTAAGACTGAGGGTTGACTGTTGATTATAGCCTACTATAATACTTTGTTTCTGTCTACCTATGAGTAGATATATAAAAAAACTCTTCTGCTTAAGTGTGCGTGGTTGCATGACGTACATAGAAGCTAAGTTTTTGTAAGAGTAGTTTGTTGCAGAATAAAGTAGGTCATATGAATATAACACATCAGAAACGCGTTTCATTTTCTCTAGCACGTATGCACATATTAGGTGGAAAAAGTATTGTCTTCCACCTAAAATTTGATACAGAGATTTCACCGGAAACACATGTATTGTGAACCCACGAATCAAAAAAAAATTTATAAAGGTTCTTGTGTGTGTCTGAACAGCATAGCCCAAAAACGAAAAATTAAAGACAAACTTGGTATTTAAGTTCATCTTCCAAGGATGCGACCCGAAGACTTTCAGCAAAATTGAACATTGAACATTTTGAGAACATTTTATTTTCTAAAAAATTGCTATCATTTTGATTAAAATGGCGTATACTAACAATTAAAGTAATAAATAAATGATTAACTAAAACAATAAAAAATATATGTTTTATTTTCCGTGAATATCCTCTGAATACCTCTTCATTCATGATGACTTTTGCATAACTAGTAAAGCTTAAGTGAAAGACAAAATTTACTATCCAAAATTGTAGATCTCGTTAGAACATACAATTTATGTAATATGCAGTTTTTTGTAGAGCTAGCCATTTTCGAGATATTTCCCGTTGCTGGTTTCAGTTTAAAATATTTACGAGTACACTTTTCTCAAGCAGGAAGTCCTCGTCCGTTTTCTCTCTCGTTTCCTGGCCACCGAAACACAACATAATTTCAATGAAAATCGCATAGCGACAGTTTTTAAAAATTTAGCTAGCACTTTATTGTAGGGTATTCTCTTATTGCCTTTCTAACTATAAGGAATTATATAACAAGAATATTTATGATAAAGTTGTCTTGACTAGCATGAAGTGGATAAAAGAATAATCTGTTTTAGGAAGCTTGTTTGTAGAACAGATAGAGAAAATCAAGTGAATGAAATATATTAGATACTTTCCTGAAAGTAACTATTTGTTTATTGAAAACCTTGAAGGGATGAAATAGATAAGGGCGCAGGTGTTGAGGGCTATTTTATGAAGTACAAACACTGACCCGCTTTTGTTTGGCGGGATAGTAGTCATTTTAAGCTTTCCACCCCTATACCCCGTATTGATCACGTGCTGGACATAAAAATGTTTCATTTGCGGCTGCTTGCTTTATTCCGAACTGCGATTCGCATGCATGAAGTGCGTGTGTGTATCCATTTTAAACCTCCATTTCTATACCACACTATCATTAATAAACAAGATTTATTCTGCCTACGGTATAAAAACAAGAGCGTAATACGGAAACCGCATGGTTTTAGCTTAGCCTGGCGCTCACTGAAGATCAATCCAGATGTCACACTGCACATTTTAATCCAAACTTCGGTCAATATGCATTATTTTCGTGGGCGTCACTAGTACATTGGAAATTGGTGTGTTGGGAAGTACGTGTACTGGCTTAATGGTCTCGCATTAAAAGCGATATCACAGAAAAGCTTGCCAAAATCTCTGGCATAGGACAGGGCTTTAGGATCTATTTCAGCCATAAAAACTCTTAAGAATTCTCTTCATAAGGAACTGTCAAAGTTGGCCGCACCGTGGCCGAGTGGCTAGACCATTTGCCTCTCACCTAGGGTTTGATCCCAAGAGACCGCATGTCAGATTTGTGGTGGACAAAGCGGTGCAGGTGCGCGTTTTCTCCGGGTTCTCCGATTTCCCCCGCTATCACATTCCACCTGTACTCCATCTTCATTCCATATATCACAAAGTTCATCGCCTGCGGTGCCATGGTAGTAAAAGCGGGAGTCAAACGCTATAAAAAAAAACTCAAAAGATATCAACTCAGCACATTAAAATTTGACCAAGAATATCAGGCATTTTATTCCTTCGTTTTATCATTTTCGTCTTGTCACTTTAATTCTAATACCCCTAAATGCACATTTTCCTTTCTCTATTACTTACCTTTTAAGAATGTACAGCAAGTTTTACATTGCACCGAAAAAATCGAAAAGTTTGACTTTCCTTGAATTAAAAAAATAACATCTTCCATTTTCATGAAAATATTTACCTATTATTAAAAATATTATTCATCCATCTATCTCATGCTGAGATAACATTAATAAACGTTACAACGGTGTTATATTTACTTGTGGATGCAAGGGACTTTCAAATTGAGAGCTTGTCTCTATGTAATGCTTTGCAACTCGGTTTTGTTTGCATGGCCCAAAAGTAAAAGAAAAAAAGGAAAAGAAATGTAAAACAAAAATGAATGACGGCTTCTAGTTTCATAAAAATATAAATATTCAAACATTTAAACAATAACGAGGAACATCTCGGATATGGTTAATAATTACACAAAAAGTGTATCTGACAAAATGTGTGCTTTAACGACATCAACAGTTGTCGTGTAGTAACATTTTGTTCATCTCTTACGGTTGACCAGTTTTGAGAACGAAGACTCTCAGGGTCTATTCCAGAAATTCAAATATACATTTTGTTTGTAAGGAAAACATCTTAAGCATATTATGGTATTTCTATCACAATTGCTAAGCATTTTTTTTAAAAATAAAAGTTGAAAAGTGTTTCATATAAAGAATTGGGGTGGGAGATATTTTTGAAAATCTTCATGTAGCATCTTGGGAGATGCTGAACTTAAAATATAAGGTTTCATGTTTAATTAAACATGATTAGAGTATAAAGTTCCACGATTTTCAGTTACTCTGCGCTCTCTCTCTCTCTTTCTCACACACACACACACACACACACACACTTACAACACAGTTCAAATGGTAGCTTTTGGATGAATGCCTATCTTTGTATTCAATTTCAGCATCTTTCAAGGATGCAACAAAGACTTGTATAATTGCCCCACACCAAACTACAATTTATCGGGACAAGTTTTGTTATTTATCACCTTAATATTGAAATTTCATATTTCGGGTATGACGAGAAATAAAATGTACATTTTGAATAGCCTATGATGTGCTCTTAATTCTGAATGACATTTATAGAATCAGTTAAAATCTGATTATAAAGAAAATGTCAATCACCTTAAAGCACACATGTCACTGATTTGAACTGTGAAGTGATTATACTTCTAAGAATTGTATTCTCAGTCTACCACAGCTGTTACATAGAGTGTCGACACACTCTGAACCGAACACAACCGATCTATCGATCGAATGACATCTGAAAAGCTGAATCACAACTCACAAACGAACTTCAGTTCTTAACATCTTGACTAACTGAACTTCTTCAGTTACCAACGAGGCGCTGGCCGCTTCGTGTACAGGAACCATATACAAAGCTAACATTCTAGAAAGGGAAACAACTCGAAATGTCCGAGAGAAACCTTCTTGAACAGTAGTTGCCCAAACTGCGAGAAAGTAGCACATGAAGGTTTGTTGCGCAGCTATTTTTCTGAAAAGCGATATGATCCCCATCCAATCGGCCAACTAAAAATGGGCCGGGAAGCGCTCATAGTAGGTAGCTTTAGGACGTGGTCATAGAATAATAATGGAGAGAATTTTGAAGTAATGGTGTAAATGTATAAATTGAAATAACAGCAGATAATGAAAAAAAGTTCCATAAAAATAAAATTAGGAGGGAGTTTGAAAAAATGGGAAATGTGATAAAATGAATTGCCATGGGGAATATCTAGGTATTAGACACTGATTACAAAAGTGGATTTTGGAAAAAAGTGTGATTAAGGGTGGAAGACACAGAAGTAAGATTTATTTTACAATAAAAAAAATTATGCCTTTATAAAACCGGTTAAAAGAGACTAGGGAGGAAAATATGTGAACGTACTCAATTAACCTGAAACAATAGCTCTTCCGCGCCAAAGTAATACATTTTTAAAAATCTAGGAATTACTAGTGGTTTGGTGAGAAAAATTGTCAGTATTTTCCATCGTATGCAAAAATGTTAATGAGATAGATGGTATATAGAAAAAGTGTAATATTAAAAACAAAAAATAATAGTAGTAGAAAAAATTAAAACGGTGCAGACATTTCGAGGACAGTAAGAGGTAAGTAGACGAGGAAACTAAGTAAGAGACAATAGAATGGTTAGAGCCATTAGAGTATAGTAGCTTTAGTCCTTCATACAAACCAGCTTTCCTAACTTTTTGTAGCGTTTAATTCCCGCTTTTACTATAAATGACACCACAGGCTGACACTGATGATACATGAAATGCAGATGGAGCACCGGTCGAATGCGATGGCATGGGAAACAGGAGACTTCGGAGAAAATCCGCTCCTGCGCCGATTTATCCACCACAAAGCCCACATGCCATCGCCTGGGATCGAACCCAGGCCGCATTGGCGAGAGGCGAGTGGTGTAGCATTGATGCGCACGAAATCGTACCGAATAACTCGCGATTCACAGGCTATCTATCTGCAACATTTAATACGCCGTAACATTGAGAGCACACTTATTACCACTGAAATAAAGCGTTGGAAATGAAGTGGCAGGACGCAACGATTGTGTTGTGACCTTTGCTCAGTGACGTCATGACTACCATAATCTCTCTTCAGCGTTGCTCCGAATTTTGTGCTCGAGTACGCGCGTGAACTCATCCTCAGATGTCCAGTTGGAACAGCTTGATCCAAATATTTGAGTACGGAACAGTTAAGGTTAAAGATTCATTAGATTTTTAAATTTTTATGATATTTAACAAGCTGTCAATGAAAGATGGAAATCAATTTATTCTAATGCTGTTTTACTTATAGACTCCTTGTAAGGATAAATATATTAGATTCTGTGATCTTTGCTTGTTACCAAGATGATTGAACATTCAAATTTCCAAACTTCTTCACTGACCAAATGGGTTTGGACATGTCTCTATGCTGTTCATGACAGAGGCTTCGAGGTACAATTCTGAATGGCCTGTACCAAAGGAGTAGGTGGGTAGAACCCGTCACGAAATTGACAAGGTGCAATGGGGCCAGTTTCCTGAGGTGGACCAGAAGATGGGACATGTAAAGGTAAATGCCCTTAAACGTATTGTCGCCTATGGCATCATTATGGTCTGCAGTTCTTGAGGCTGCCATAGTGGCATGGCGGATTCAGGCAGGGCTTGAGAGCGGCCGTTACCTCCCCTTGATTAAAAAATCTGATGTGTCACATTCCCAATGCTTTCTCTGTATATTAAACAGCTTATTCATTAAAAGCTTATTCTTTTATTTAATTAATGCTCATCAAAATACAACTTAGGAAAATGGATTTATTATATATTTTTTTATAGGTTCAAAGAGGAAAAGGGTGTTTACTAGGTTAAAGCGACAGTGAAATCTGGTGGTCACTATGATCATTGAAATTAGCTTCCAAGTTCACGATAAGTATGAAAATAAAAGAAAAACAAATGATAGCTTCTCATTTGAGAAAAAACATAAGTATTGGGAAAATGAACCAAGAAAACAAAGAATATCTCGGAAATAGTAAAACTCCACAAACAAAATGATTTGGGCGTAAATTATGTGCTTCAAAGAGATCTACATTTTTGTAGACAAAGATTTTGTCTATCCTTTACGGTTTACTAGTTACGCAAGAGAATCTAGAATGTCCAAAAATGATTAATGATCCCCAAAAAGTTAGAGGTATAATTTGTAATGTATGTTAAAAGTAGGACAGTCTTTAAACTGTTAGAGTAATTTGAATTAGAAGGATTAATTTACTAAAATATTCTTTGAGGATACTGAACTTAAATAACATTGATAGTTAACGGACAGGAGTTATACTGCTCCGCGCGCGCACGTGTACAAACACGTATCCTTTTCTAAAATGCTTTCTTTCATTCGAGGATCCTCAAAACACGCATTTTATCTGGAATCTCGGTATCGAGTGCTTTTTTGAATGCAACGCATTTTCTACCTACTTTCTATAGTATATGTGGTAGAGCAAAAAAGATATGGTGTTTATTATTATACTATTTATAAATGATTCGTTTCAGCTGTTATCTACTCTCAAAAGAGATTCCACTAACTCGAGCTGAAAAATCTTATGTTTCTTTCACAGTACTTTCTCTGCCTATTCTGCACAAATAATTCCTATAAAACCTATTCTTTCATTCACTTCGTGCTAATGGAGATAAAAATTAGTAGAAATGTTTTTTTTATTACTTAGTTTCCTTGAAGTATAATTGATACGAAAGAATACAGCAGGCGCTTTAGTCAAAACTTTTAAATGCTGATCGCTATATATACAAATGAAAATCGCGTTAAAATGTAAAATAAGAATAACGACTTTCCAGTTAAGAAAAGAATATAAGTATTTGAAATTTTAAAAGCAAAAACAAGAATAACCAAAATATTTTCTGTAAACATTGTACATGACATAGATTCGGTTTAAACGAGATCTACAATTTTTATATGGTAACTTTACCCATCTTTTCAGTTTATCAGTTATGCAAAAGCAATCAGAATTAGGGGAACCTTAGGGGCTATCATAATAAATTAAATATATACATTTTATTTTTCCATGTAAATATTTTTAATGTACAATATTTTGATAAAAATCGTTAGCAGCTACTTTTTATAGAATTAACGTTTAAAAAATCTTTCAGGTAAAAGGAGAGTTGGTGGGGGTATTTTCTTGAAAATATTCCTGTCACATTCTTCAAGATACTAAGCGTAAACACCAAGTTTGGTATTTTCGTTTTTTTTTTGTTTTTTTTTTTTTTTTGCAGACGCACGCAACAACAGACGGACCTTTTGTAATGTTTTTTTTTTTATGCAGACGCACGCAACAACAGACGGACCTTTTGTAATGTTTTTTTTTTTTTTTTTTTTTTTTTTTATGCAGACGCACGCAACAACAGACGGACCTTTTGTAATGTTTTTTTTTTTTTATGCAGACGCACGGAACAACAGACGGACCTTTTGTAATGTTTTTTTTTTTTTTTTTTTTTTTATGCAGACGCACGCAACAACAGACGGACCTTTTGTAATGTTTTTTTTTTATGCAGACGCACGGAACAACAGACGGACCTTTTGTAATGTTTTTTTTTTTTTTTTTTTTTTTTTTTTATGCAGACGCACGCAACAACAGACGGACCTTTTGTAATGTTTTTTTTTTTTTTTTTTTTTTTTTTTTTTTTATGCAGACGCACGCAACAACAGACGGACCTTTTGTAATGTTTTTTTTTTTTTTTTTTAATGCAGACGCACGCAACAACAGACGGACCTTTTGTAATGTTTTTTTTTTTTTTTTTTTTTTTTTTTATGCAGACGCACGCAACAACAGACGGACCTTTTGTAATGTTTTTTTTTTTTTTTTTTTTTTATGCAGACGCACGCAACAACAGACGGACCTTTTGTAATGTTTTTTTTTATGCAGACGCACGCAACAACAGACGGACCTTTTGTAATGTTTTTTTTTATGCAGACGCACGCAACAACAGACGGACCTTTTGTAATGTTTTTTTTTTTTTTTTTTTTTTATGCAGACGCACGCAACAACAGACGGACCTTTTGTAATGTTTTTTTTTTTTTTTTTTTTTTTTTTTTTTTTTTTTTTTTAAGATTCAAAGGTCTAAAAGACTGTACTACCGATGAACTTTTGTCATCGAAGTTTTGAGTGGAATACAATACCTTCTCTAGCTTGAACGTATGTACATTCAGCGTCAAAAGAAATCTGCGGCGGACTCTATCGTTTTGGGGTCTTTTGAGGTGTCCCGTGCACTAGCCAATAAGGTACTAATCATGATAAGAGGTGTGCAATACAATTGAATACATCAATAAATTTATATTTTGGGCAATACGATAGAGAGCGTAAATATATATTACGTTTCCACGCCATTTTGTTACTTTTGATGTGCTTATTGATGCAACTATTTACCAGGACTGGCGCACCCTTACACTGTGGCCTAAAGCAACCAACCGTAAGACACCAGGTGTAGCGAGATTTTCTTTAGTGCTGCTTGTACATAGTACCGGGTACTTCACATTTACCAATATATAACTTCCAAATAACAATTGAGTTCTGAAATAACTGAAAAAAAAGTTTACTGCATAACAATATAACTAAATATTACTATTATAAGTATGTTTACTTAATTCATGGTAAATGTTCTAATAGTTGTGTATCAAAAGTAAATTGTGGTTCATTTATAAGAGGTTTGAATATCCAGAAAGCTAAAAATGATGCTTATTAACTGCATTTTGCTCACGTTAAGATAAACTGGTGCACCATAGCAGATCAGTTAAACTGCTAGCCTACGACCTAGAAGTTCCGGGTTCAACCCAGCTGACCACATGTGAAATTATGGTGGACGAAGCGGCGTCTGGACGGGCTTCCTCTAGGTGCTCCGGTTTCCCCCATCATTCACGCCACCAAATGCTTCATCATAAATTTTCCTATCATCCATATCGCATATATGCTTCCTTAGGTTCACACCAGGCATTGGGTTGATCCCCTATCGCTGGATACTCTACATGGTCCATAGTCCGTCTAGTCATCAACAGGCATGTGACCCCAGATCTAATCACTCGGTTATGGTACTTATTCGCTTGCTGGTGGTCATTAAGTCCAAACAGATGCATTAGCCTATAAATAAAGGTCAGTCCTAGGTGAGTAGCGAAAGGGAAGGAGTGCGGAGTCATTTCATCTGAGTGGCTGGTAAATTTGCTTCGCCACGACTGACCACACCAGTCTCTGTATGAATCCATCTTGCATTCCTTTGTTTTCAAAAATCTACCACTTAAAGGATGGTTATGGATAGGAGCAATCTTTCTTTCCCTTCCTTGTTTCAAAATGTGTAGCTTCTGAAATTATTTAAGCCATCATCATGGCAATTAACTGGCATAAGAGACACATATTAATCAGAAAAAATATTTATAACTTCACTTTTTTGCTATTATCCATTATATTAATTACTTACAAACACGTGCTTGTAATTTTCAGTACCTTTTTCACTTAATAGGGATTTCATACTTGTACAGTCAAAGACATTAAAAATACGCCTGGCGCTTTGATTTTGCTGAAAATATGAACGTTTAACTGGACTCCGGTCTTTCCGGGATTTTCATTGGTGCCATTCTGCTACAACATACTACGCGAGTAAAAAAATGCAAAACCAATTGGGCAATCCACCACTTCAACCCGCAGCCCCACTCAACACTCCCTGAGAACAGCTAACTTCGTTTACCACGTGTGCGACTTACTTTGGCATTAGAAGTTCAGTATGTAGCGCAGAGAAAAGATTAACCTCATTTTGTGTCACTCGGTGAGAGGGGTGGAGTATTATCCCACCAGAGAGTATAGGGATTACCAGTTCGCAACTCAGAATTGCAGTTCTCGCAAGTTACGTTTCATATTCCACTGCTTCCCATCGGTAATATGACCTGTCCAATGCGCTTTTAAAACCATAGCAAACAGGAGAAAGACATGGGTGGAGTCAGGGAAAAACCCATCTTACGATAAGCATTACCACGCGTATTTTTAATATTTTTTAATGTGCAACTATTAAAAACATTCGGAATTAATCTGAGCCACCGTTTTTGTGTACTCAGCTGCTTTAAACTAAAGCTATGTATTTATAAGACAAACTGCAAAATACCTTAGCATATTTAACTTTATACAAAATATATGAATATTACGTAAAATTTATTGATTCAGATTTATTTTGAGCATTATTAATAGGTTGTACAAGAATAAAAACTCTTGCGACAGCATTGAATGTCAAAGTTATTTAAATCTCATATAGATATATTAAAATAGTAATTAATATAGCTGAGGTAAAGGGTGAGGTTAGGCATGGCAGAGCTGTTTTATGCTTATTCACCAGCATAAACCAAGACACTGTTCTATCCGCTCGTCTATACTTCTTGCGGAACATCGGCGCTCATCCCTTCAGGAAAATGTTTGGATTGAGTTGGACTCGGCGAATCAATGGTGCTGATACACTTGGGAGCTTGGACAGTGATGTTAGGGTAGGACTGTTTGGCACCTTAGTATCCTGCAGTAAATCCTCGAGAAATGTCAGCCTTTGAGCTAGACACTATTGCCGCTACTGAGATTCTTCGCTAGTCTTCCATTTTGGGGTTGACTCATTCTGTCCATGTGGAAGTCGGTGGTTTTGTTTAGAAAATCAGGCATTGGCCTTTGGATAAATTCACGGAGAAAAGCTCTCGAATATTGCCTTTCTTTAGTTGTTAAAGCAGAGCTGTAGTTTGGGTAGAGTTTCGCTAAACATTTGTATGATACAGGACATGTGATCCTCTAGGTATCACAATATCTCAGGTTTCGGAATTTTCCCTCGCTCATTGAGCCAGTCAAAATAATGATGACCAGTGGTTTCATGTTTGATTCGTTCTCAACTGCATGTTAATATTCTTTTCAATCTCTGTATGTTGTGTATCGATGGATGAATTAAATAAAGATCGATATTGTCCCGAGATATCATATATGACACTATCCATAAAACCTCCTAGAATCCCCCCTCAAAATAAAATCAAAGTTTTATCTATTGAATATCCGTGTACTTTTGGTCATTAATAACACGAAGTTAATTCTTAAAATGAAATGGAGTTTTTATTTATTGACGCTCTTTAACTGCTATGGTTCTCAGCGTCCCACTGCAAACTGGGCGTGAAAGACCGCTTAATTTTGATCAGAGGCCTCTTTATTCCGGCTTGAGGTTCTTTTACGTGCCGTAAATCTACGACACGGGTCCAATAGTTTTACTTCCCTTCCGAAGGAAGCCATACTAAGGATTTTTACGCCCGAAATAATCCACCGTCCTCCGGCGGATTTGAACCCGCGACCTTGGGTATATGAAGTTAGCATGGTAACCATAACACCACGGAGAGTGACAGTTAATTCTCAGATTAAAATTTGCAACTGTATACATGTCACTTCTACGCCCCTTAAGTAAACAATAAGTTAAAAAAATTTGTTTTCTATTCCTTTACAGCATTCATTTGATAAAAATAATTAAATCATCTCCCAAAAAGTTGTTTTGAAAATACTTGTTTCTTCCAATCCTTAGAAACTTTCACCCACAGAAACTAATTAACCACAAAAATAAGAAAAACTATTGTCCTAATATCTGGGACTGAGAGAATAAGAAAGCCTTTTATTTATTCCTTAGTTGAAATTAAAATTGGATCACATAATTATTTATACACTGCTTGCTTTGTAATACATAAGTCCTATTGACTGAGGTCTTTGATATATCAGTCCTCATTTACATGTTACAACCACGTCCGCTCTAGTCTTATAAAAGGTAATTAAACTATTTTTATCTGAGAAAAAAATAATAAAACAAGTGCAATTATTATTATATTAGGCTTAATTTGATTCTTTAATTAGTTTTACGTTATCCAATTTATTCAAAATTTACTTGGAGATATCGCTAAGAACTATCAACAAGGTAGGAGGAAGAATTAAGATTATTCCCTACACAGAGACATTAGTTTTACTACCTTTTGTCTTTTACCAGTTATCACTAGATACTTCTGTTCTTTGGTCAGTGCCACCAAGTTGTTTTTTGGGTATAATTTAAAATTTGGTGTCCAAATCTTTGGGATATAGTATTTAACTCATATTTTAATCATTAAATGGGCCAGCTAAATATAATTCGTCGCCTGATTCTGACTCCGCTCGAGAATTTATCTGTTATGTTAGAAGTCTTATGATATTATTTGTGAAAAAACTCTTTTTAAAGTGTGTTCTTAAAATCTCTGAATAAAGATTGCATGAAATTGGTATAATAATGCCAAGATGATTCCATGGAACTTTAGCTTACGCGACATTACTTTTCTCATAATAAAAGACAAACTCAAAAAAATCTTTGACGGTTAACTCACTCTAACCAAGATTCGAACACGGGACCTCTTGAATTTAAGAGAAGCTACCTAGACATCCACAGATTAGCTTGGTAATACTAATAAATGAAAAACGTAAAAATGCATGCTAATAGATGTCGCAAATGACAGCGATGGAAAAGCTAGAGAGTAGAGAAAGATGTTCAGCAGTTAATACAACTATTGGCAATTAATGACATGAAACTACTACAACATGGGGCAACTTTCATGTACACATAAAGGACGAGATGGCGCCACGGTAGCCTGTGCGACTATCACTCGGAGGGATTCAGGTGCCTGGTCACTGACTCGCTGGTTTTCCGTGGTTTCCCCGGTATCAGCGTTTCTCACCTACAACAATTACATTTCCATAGTTTACCTTCATTCCGTTTCCTCTCATGTTTTTTATTGCAACGTTGATTGGAACACTATATTTATTGAATTGAACTTAATTTGACTATTTTGGCAGAAGTAAATGAAACCAAATTAGAATCTGTATGTGATTCAAAACTTATTACTTTTTTGCCTTTAAAATTTTTAGTAAAGGTTAATTTTTTTGGACTCGTGGTTTGGACTAGTGTGAGTAGATGGCGTGGATGCAAACTAGATGAATGCGGCTTCCCCGTGGAGACCAGGTGGATGTCAGAGCGACAGTCGCTTGCACGCCCTGTATGGTGACCCAATAGTGAGGTGGGTCATCGGGGCTGCATTCGTTACGGACTTCCGTGCGCCCTTGGCTTGCAGCCTGTGGCCTGTGGCTTCCTCTATGGACCTTTCAAATCATTCCATCCATCTGGTAGTGTTAGATTTAATATTTCTGTGTAGGTTGCAGTGCGCAATGTGTCTCCTGCGGGATCACCCTTTTACTTTTTTCATGCACATACCTATATTACTTTGAATCACGATAAATACTAGCCTTAAATACACACCGTAAAAATGTTTCCTATACTTTTCATTTCAGGTAGGTATGTTCTAAGAAATTACAAGAAGCAAACTACGTAAAATATATTTCATTCATTTTCCGAATCAAAGAAAGGTGGACAGAGCGGCACAGGGGCGGTATTTCTCCGGGTTCCCCGATTTCCCCCGAAGTCTCATTCCACCGGGGCTCCATTTTCATTCCATGTTATCACCAGTGTCATCACCTGCGGTGCCATTTGTAATAAAAGTGGCCGCTAAAGACTATATAAAAAAAGAATCAGAGGAACCGAATTATTAAAATTAGGTATGTTTTTAAAAGTTATGTTCTCCTGGAAGAGAAACAATTTAAATTTCGGCCTAACGTTTTAAAACGCTCTATATTTTACAATGTAAGGCACAATAAAGTACAATATATTTCAGTACATGCAGTGAGATGTATGTCAATTTACTACAGATTATTTTATAAAAGTGCAATAATAAAGCAACTGCAGTTTTTGAGATAGCCTCAATTTAATTTCGACTTAAAATATGAACATTTTTACCTATTCTTTTGTTAACTTATTGACTGCATTCTCTGTTTCATGAATAGTTTGTCCCTATAACTCCAGCACCCGAGAAAACAACGTTCACTTTTAATGTTTAAAACAATACATTTTAATGAAATAGCCTCCAAAAACTTTCCTTAACTTTTTATATTAATGGCTTAAAACATCTATTAAATCATCTGTTTTGAGTTAGAATGAATCAGATATTTTACTTTCATCGGAATAAAATATAAGAGGCATTAAAACAAAACATCTATTTGATTTCAAACTTGGCATGCATGTTTTTGAAATTAGAAATTGCATTGCTATTCTCCCTTAATTCTTATAAGGAAGCATCGTGCAATATATAATCCAAGTCTTGTGCAACTGAATCTCTCGTAAATAAATGCAGAGCTCTGGCAGCCATTTTGTGTCAGTTTCATCGTCGCTTGTCAGCTGTCTTCAGAATCATAAAACTGCCACTCATTCGTTTATAACCCAGATACGCGAAATTACTGCCCGTTCTGCCTTTGCTGGTATCTCTGTGTAACATCACAGTAGTAAAACACGAAATTGTTCATATGATGTTCGACAAAGCTATATTATGGAAATGCACGCACATCAGATAAAAGCCACACCTTGAAATGACGGAACTGCGTGTATGACGTCACAGTTACTGCCAACTTTGCGGGACGTTGAAATGTAATGAAAAGCTGGATTACCTCTAAGTTTATAATCAAATTGATTTGTTTGGTATTCTAGTGGAAGGATTTTAACCTCGTCTACATCACATCCGACACTGGTGCTACTTGTATATGACAATTATTTTCTTGTTAAAGCTTTTGATTCTTATTTTGGATGCATTTTATACATAAAATAGATAAATAAGCTTGTGTGTTACTTCATATGACTTTCTATAGTCACTCGTCACTATAGTACTCCTTCAGAAGCTTATTTCCATGTACTTTTTGTTAACAAGCTTCCATTAGAGATTATTATCCTTTATTATTATTACTATTATTATTATTATTAATACTTTTATTATTATTACTACTACTATATTATTAGCATTTTATGTATTCTAAGTCAAACACATCTTACCAGAATGAATTTTAAGGCTATAATTTAAGAATAATTTTCAGTGTATAATTTTCAATATATACTTCTGATATACAATTCAGCAAAAGACGTTACAGTCTTAAAACATGGTGGAGATAACTGAATATTACATGGTAGCAATATTATTTACAATGAACAAAGAACACAATTGTTATATGTAACATGTTTAACACACCTTAATGTATATCCAGAGTTATAAAGGAATAGCCTCTGCAGTATTCTTCTTATGAATTTGGATAACTGGTGAACCGTAAGAGATAAGCAATATTTTAATGCTAAAAAATGTACATCTGGTTAAAGCACTCAATTCATGTAAAATGCTTTCCTCAAATCAACAGTGCATGTAATATCACAAACCAGCATGCACTTTAAAACTGTGACAGGCGTTCTATGCTATGAATTATGCAAATCTGAATTGAAAGTTTATCAGATTAACAAGAGGTACTTAGCTGGACTAAAAAGGTTTTTCTAAGATCAGTTTGTGGAAGAGTGAAGTAAAATCCTGTTAATGTGACAGATTCTATTAGAAGGTAATACTTTGATTTATATTTCTGAACGTTATATTTGAATTACTGAAATATATTGCAACAATTTAAGAAATACTGAATAATTCACTATAAAGTGTAATGGTAAATTGGAAAAATTGACGATTGTAGATATACAAAGGTAGCCAAATAATACAAACGACTCTTAAAAAACATCAAAAAAAATCTGGGTATTTAAAAAGCATTGGGATTTGTTTAATAAACATATATATTCTGCTATCTACTTCATATTAACCAACATAAACATTTATAAAAATGCTTCATCACATATTTCCAAATATATATACATAAATAATGGGAACAGAACACACAACCCTTAAACGATATTTAAGAACTGGTCGCCTTAGAAATACCGGTTCTCTTTCTCTACAAGAAGAGAAAAAAAAACGAATAATATAACTTTTCGTTTGAAAATAGTCTATGTATTTAAAATTTAAAGAAATTAAACGTTATTTTTGCATTTATATATAATGCGAAATAACTGCACAAAAATATATTCAACATAAATTATGTGTTTCAACAGATATATATTATTTTTGTATAAATGGATTTCGTCTCTTACGCTTTAACACTTATTTAAACGTCATTCAGAATTAAGAGGACATTAGAAGCTATCATATAGCAGCTAATTTAAGATCATTCTGATGAAAATATAAACATAAATATGGCATTTAAAAAAATTGAATAACTTTGAGAAAAATCAAGAGTTTTCCGAAATTAATTAGTGTAAAAGGTACTTTCGAATTGGGATTTTTGAAAACCTTGGAATCGTATCCTGGCAAAAGTCTCAGCATAGATACTAAAAGGAACTGGTTTTTCATGTTTTCACACACTCTTAAACAAGGGCCATTTTACAAATCTTTTTTCTTGTTTCAAGGACTTCAAAGAGTTTATTTTCAATGAAATCTTAAGAGTATTAAAATGCAATACCTTCTCTACATATGATGTACCTGAATATAATATATATGATGTAATTGATTCACTGTAATATTAATAAATATTTATTTTTATGTTCCTCACACGCACACATTCACTCTCACATACACATTTCAAGACATTGTGATGGATAGGGAAAATTTTTGGATAAAGAAACATTCCCCGCCCCAGCCGGGAATCAAATCCGGCACCCACGAGTGAAAGGCTATTTCGCTGACCCCTTGACCACGGAGGCAGTTGGTAATATATTGAAATATATATTTTGAGGTGGTCTTTAAACATTACTTTAACATGAAAAGCTGTTATATTCGAGTTACTGTCATGAGGGCATTTCTCACATTTGAGGGTAGCACAGTTTGAATAATTCAAACTTAATATAAGCCTGTGGTGTGTCCTACATTGGTGCATCTGTTGAAGCATGTGCGACCATTAGAGAATTAGAGATTTGTTTTGGACATAAAGTCATACAGATAGTTGTTGGTTGCATGGCTTGAATGAATTTAAATGGGTATTGATGATGGTGAAGGTCGGATATTGATTGCAGTATTTCGCGTGAAGCCTCAGGCAGGCTGAACCTTCCGCCTGGAGCATAATATAAATTATACAGCACATTGCATATGTGCACGGGGTAATGTGTACACTCGTACATTACCTAATTCGTTGTTCAGAAGCTGCCTGGATGTGGTTGCATACCTAACTCCGAGCTCTGTGATCAAATCTCTCTTACACGGAGCAAAATCTTAGTCAAACAGGTAACGCCAAGTAATATTTTACATTTCTACAATGTATATAGTAGATACAGAACATTCGATACGAAGATTTCAACAGATATACAGACTGTTTCAAAACGACACCAAACGAAGAGCACAGTAATTTAGCTTATACATGACTTGTCCGAAACTTTCAAACTCTTCTATTTAAAGTTCTGTGTGTGTTTAAAAATCGCACACATTTAGGATTAAGGGAAGTAACAACGGTTGTCATGCACCACGTAAACAACCTCAGAACGTGTTACGAAACACATAACTAAACTACGTTTTCCATTACTAAGATGATGACCTGTGCCGCGCGGGCGTGTCTATCAAAACACCCCTACACCACGCCACTGGGATCTTCGCTACCAACCGGCATCTCTCTTGGAGAGAGCCAATTACGTGCCATTTGGTTATGTTGACTGCCTAATCCATGGTGATTTTATGGCAGTTTTTGTAAGTGCCGAATTTAGAGCTGAAAAGTAAGTTCACGTATCACGTACGGTATGACCAACAAGGTCCACATCTTACTTGGGTGTCGTTTTGAAATACGTTGTATATACATCGTGACCCTCTGAATCCAAAATGAAACCAACCACAATTTTCGTTGCTCTACATGTACTATATACATAGTGTATACAGAGGGTAGTGTATTCCATACAAAAATTCGATAGAGATTTCATCGGAAATGCATGTTTTGAGACCCTCTGAATAAAACATGTTTAGAAAAATGTCCGTGTGTGGGTGGCATAGCTCAAAAACAAAAGTACTATTAAATACCAACCTTGATATTTAAGTTTGGTATCTTCCAAGGATGTGACACGAAGATTTTCAAGAAAATCCCCCACTTCTAACCACCTTTTATATAGAACATTATCAAAATGTTTATTTTCTCAAAAAATGGCTAAAGATTTTGATTAAAATACCTTATGTTTAAGACATTTTATGACAAATGAAATGTATATGCTGAATTTTCTAGGAATAGCCTTTGGACACCTCTTCAATCGGGATGACTTTTGCATAACTGGCACACCATAAGAGATAGACACAAAAATTTAGATCATATTAAAACACATAATGTTATACACATATTTTGTAGGGTTAACCGTTTTCGAGATATTTCAAATAATTGGTACTAATTTTAAGGCACTTATACTTTTCTCGAACGGGAAGATATCTTTCTTCTCGTCTCTTGCTTGTTTACTCCCGGCAAGAAAAGCGAAGGAATTTCAATTGTTTCACATAACGAACTTTTAAAGGACTTGACTATCTTTTTAGCCAGTGCATTTCCTTCTACTAAGAGAGGAACAGGTAATAAGACTTATTCTGCTTATTTATGATGGTTAGCATGATCTAGCTAAAATATTAATCTTTTGAATAAAAGGCTTGTTCGAAGAACAGCTAACGAAAGTCATATGGATGGATCACATCAGATTTAAGCTTTTAATAAAGGCTCCTCACACCAAACTATCCAATATATAAAGCATTTTTCGATTAATTTGATTTTTTAAAAAATAGCTGACGACTGCCTTATTTTAATATATTTTCATGTCAAACAAAGTGCACATCTTCAATTTTCAGGGAATAGACTCTAAAGAACTCTTCATTCTGGATCACTTGGTATGCTCTTATACCGTGAGAGATGGGCAAAAATAGAAGCGGGAAGTCAACTTTCGTTTCATCTCTCTTGTTTTACTCCGGGAAATACAAAATAGAACCAAATATCAGTTGTTTCAAACAGCAATACCTCTTAAAAGATTTGACTGTTCCTTAAGCATAGTCTATTCCCTTATTTCCTTTCCAAGTTATCTGAATGAACACAACCGACAAATTTTACTGTTTTTCTGGGTGTCTTTTTTACATTATATAGATAGAGCACCAATTATATCACTGATTTAGCTGTACAAATTCTGTGGCTTTTAGTAAGAACTGATAACCCCAAAAGTCTCCATTTTATGCTAAGACAGTAGTGCTATAAAAGAAACAATTCTCCACCGTTTGGTGAAGCCCTGATTTCTCCACAAATAATCCTCTATCATTTGGTGAAGTCTGAGATCTCCAGGCTTCACGAAACGGTAGAGGATTGTTTCTTTTACTACTGTCTTAGAACAAAAAGGCCAATTTTTGGGGGGTGTTATGTTCTGACCAAATGCCACAGAATTGTTTTCCTCAGTTCCACTTTATACACTGGAGTTATAAGCAATAAAAGCTCCCCAATCTCATTTCCACTAGAAGAGATATGATGTGATACTGCTCCTTGATCGAGTACCTTATTTAAGCCATCACTCTTTCAAATGATGGCTTACCATTATGTCAGATATATTGACAACAATTTAAGATATTTGCAAGCTCGAATTTCTACGGTATTAAGATTATTACAGGAAAAGTCTATCAACAATCTAACCGCAACAACCGAATTTGCTGTAAAAACACTTTGTGAACAGATGATGTTCTTATACATAAACATCGTTAGCAACCAGCCCGCGCGCTGCAATGAGAACCTGGAAATGCGTGTTTATTCTTCGTAATAGATGTGACAGCATGGGTGACTTGCATACTTATATTTCGTAGTAAACGGATCAGTGTTGTGCAAAGTTCGAATTTGAGTCGGAAAACTCAACCTCAGTGTTGGTTACTTTACGGGATAACAACCGAATTAACTGAAAAAGTGTAGCTTTTCCATGCTGATTAACATGTGCAGAATTTAAATATCCTGGATATTGTAATTTTCCACGTATCACTTCATTTTAAACACAAAAATGTAGCCATTTTCTACCATTTTATACGCAAAACAAATGAATTTACCATTCTGCGCGAAATAATTTATCTAGCATTGGCAATAAAAGGTCATCGTGTGTTGTTATTCGTCATGTACATACTTAAGCAGACAGAGGAGCAGGTAAGGAAGGAGTGGTGATGTTTCCACACAAACATGAGCAAGTTCCCCAAGCCTATTCCAAGCAATGTAGTTCATACAGAGCTGATTCAACAATAGTTAAAAATGTATAGCAAAGGCCGGGAATTTGTTGATATATAAGCATGATGGATTGATTTAACCCACACCAAGTCAACGATGGTTTTATTAAGCCATTATATTAAACGATAATCAGTAAACAATTCTTAATTCATTCCTATTTGTAGGTAGGGTATCTCTAGTCATTTAATTATTTTAAAATTAATGCTGATATTTTTATGTTTATAGTAGAGCACCTTAATATGTGCAGTAATTATTTCACGGTTCACAATTGAGTTTTTTTTCACAAATATAGTTTTATTACTTTATGAGTTTATTCATACAAAATATCTCTTTAGCGTAGCCAGTATACAACGTATGGCTTATACATATATGCGGAGAACCTAATAACTTGCATTTGTTTCCCGTGCATAGAAATAACACGCTTCGTTCGGCACCAAAAATATGCGTGACAGTCCACGAGACTGATAACTTACTTCTACAGCCGTACAGAACTTCTACCTGACTGAACTGTCATGTAAATGAGAGTACATCCAGTAACCATGGAGCAAAGTCGAACAAAAGTAAAGCCGATGTTCCACAATCAAATATTTTGGTCCAGTACTCTTCAAACTACAAATTGGATCGTGGGACATAGGATAATTTCATTGTATACAATTTCAGTCCTATTTTTTTGGTCCGATTCCAGTTTGCCACAACAGGATACAGCGGTTTCTAATTTTTGGTCCAAACGTATGAAATCAACCAATGAGCGACCTGGTGGTATTGACATCATAAGATGGCAGCTATCACCGGGTGTTCCTTCCCGCCACGGATTGTTCGTGCGAAACTTTGCTGTTATCTTGTAGACTTTGTCATAAATAACAGGGTTATAGTAGCTGAGCTATGGTTGAAATACACGTTTTTTTTTTTTTTTTTTTTTTTTTTTTTTTGCACGGCAGAGATAAATGAAATAATGACTTGGGTATTTATAACCCCTACAAATGTATTTTATGGGATACATTTGTATCCAGCCTTCTTTTCTCAACAAAAATATAAAATCGTGATTGCTAGTTGATTTGCTTGCATGGACTGCCTCATATTTGTTCTTGGCGAATGATATTTGCCTCAACTAAGGGCAGAAACTTTGCAAACAAAAGGAAGTTAAAATAATTTACAGGGGTCAGAAACGAGTTCATTTTACAGCATATGTAGTACACCTCTTCCTTGGTCTGCATTCCTACGTTCCAGCCATGGTCTAGTCCACCAACGCCTCTTTATTGATTTTTGCTTTCTATTATAATATGCTCTTGCATGGATATATAAACTAAGCTTACGACAGCAAACAAGCAATTGTAGATCAGCAACCGCCACCATTTTAAATCAGCTGTTCATGTGCATGCAAGAAATATTTGGACCAATACACACTCCCGTGGAAATGGAATGGAGAAATTGCACACAACGTTCAATTGTATAAAAATTTTGGACCAAATTTTGACCGTGTGACATCGGTTTAACTTTTTTTCGCTCTAAAAAGAAAACTAGGTAACAGCGACACTCGACATTCGAACAAGGAGGGCGTTTTGCATGACGCTTAAACAAAGTTTAAGGCAAAAATACAAATCAGCAAGTAGCCCCCCTTATACCTCAGACCACTCTCGCTTTCTTCTCGTCTGTTAAGCAGTTATGGGTTCACATATGGGTTATGTGAAAAGTTATTGTTGGCTTTACCAAAAATAAAACAGAAAAAACTAACAGTCCTGAATTGTTACAGAGCACAAGAAACACAAAGCGTGTATGAAAATAATAGTGGTATGGACTCGGAATGGAGGAAGGTTCTGAAACCCAGAGTAACGTTTTTCACTGTAACTTGAAAATCACATATATTAGAAACTCAATTTCAACATTGCTGATTGGTTTAAAGTAAACGTAATTCAATGGCACAACTGTCCACAAGGGACCTTGGCGTACCGCGCGGCCGCTGCATCCCCCATCTAGGCCCGAAGGCGTATACAGTTGTAAATTTAATTTCTGAACTCTTTAAAATTAACGAAATAATTTTAATATTTCATTCAACTCTCATTTAGCACCATTCATATTTGCTAAATTATAGCCAGAAAGAATTGCCACACAGCATTGAACTTTTTGCCATGAACAGGAGCTTATTTGGCTTTTAATAGGTTAATTTGGCCCACTTTTGGAAAAGATATTTTATAAATATACACATTTGTATTCTATTTTATACTACACTTAATATGAAAAGCAAAATTAGTGCTTCGTATCACATAGAGAAGCTAAAATGTTGGGAAATTTAGTAATTTTAGGATTATTAAATTTGAATAATATGGACACCACAATCTAGAAAATCTGATATGTTCCTTTCACATGACTTTCTATACATCTGCGCAACAAATTATTAAAAAGCTTATGCTTCTTTTTACTTACTAATCCAGAAAAAAATTAGCAGAGATAGTCTTATTACCTGCTTCCATGCAAGTAGAAGGGAAATAAGGGAGTAGCATAGGCAGAAGTATTGGTCAAAAGCTGGTTGCTATGTGACTGAAGTTTCTTTGTTTGTATAGACAGGAGTTGACAAATTCCCATGTGATAAAGGTATGTTTTTTAAAGCTGAAACAAATAAGAAATATCTCAAAAACGATACACTGTACGAAAAATGTAATGGCATAAAGACCGTGTGTGTTTTAACGAGCTCTACATTTTATTTTAAGTAGGGTTTTATGTAAATCTTACAGTTTGCCAATTATACAAAATTTTATAAAATTCATCTAGAATAAAGTAGTGTTCAGAGGCTATTCCCAAAAAATTCAAAATATACATTTTATTTGTCAGGTAAATATCTTTAATATAAGATTCGTTAAACAAAATCGGTAGAGCCATTTTTGAGAAATGAAAATTATTGAACATTTTTCCATATAAAGCGTAGTGGCATTTTTGCAAGATACCGATGGCCTTTTCGTTTTTGATCTGTGCCGTACATAGGCACACAGACACATGCGCACAGATTTTTTTCCAAAAATCCAGTATCGAATTTTTGGTTGCATTCCAATAATTTCTCTATACACTATGTACATATTACGTGTAGAGAAAGTAAAATACTTTATTTCCGCAATTATGAACTCGCTTATCACATGAGTAATGTATTATATTTTCATATTGGACGCAAAATAATATTGGAAATATATTTGAAAATTATACTTTTTATTGTATGTGTTTCAGTATGAAATGAAATGACTTATTATACAAAGAGAGGCCCTAAATTGGTGAAATGCTGTATTTTTTAAGATTATGGTGTTCAGTTATCATAGTTCCAAAATTAATAGATTTTTCTCAAATATTGACCTCTTCTATGCGATATGACAGCAATAATTCCCACTTACCATTAGATACAATACCAGGAACGTTTAATAAGTCTTTAGAAAATCCAAGAAATTACGCTCTAGCACCAAAAAAAGTTTGCATTTGGTAACTGTCGTCTCTTACTAGATGGAAGTTAAAAGTTTTAGCTATATCAGTTGCGTGATTTCATTGGCATAGACGATTGAATCAACAACCTTGTGTTTCTTTAGTAAGGTGGAAAAAATGAGTTTCGTGCGTAGATTAAACACTTCTATTTAGAAGGCTTAACATCGAAAGAGATGAAAGTCGAATTTGATGAAGTTCACGCCACATCTGCTCCTGCGTTTACAGCAATTGAAATTGAATTTAAACAACGTGGTCATACATCTAAAAATGACAAACATTGTTCCGGACGTCCGAAATTGACAAAATCCAGGATGTGGCTTTGAGCGATCGACAAATCAAAGTTCGCGAAATAGCGGCCACCACAGGCATATTACAAGGTTTAGTGTTCTCAATTTTGCACCAAAAGTTAGATCTGAAAAAGGTCTTGGCAAAAACGTTGCCGCGATAACTCGCAATGAAGAATCAACGCAATCAAGCTGGTTTGGCAATTTTCCGTCGCAACGCTGTCGATTTCTGCGTCGATGCATAACATGGATGAACTTTGAATACACTGCTACACTCCAGAGACAAAAAGTACAGTCGAAACAGTGAGTTTTTAATGGCAAACCGAATTCAAAGAACGCAAGGTGGTGAAACCTACAGAATCATCTAATTTATTACTTGCAGAAAGTAAGAACAATAAATTTAGAGTAATATTTATCCTTGTTGCACCAATTGAACTGGGAAATCAAGAAAACTGGCCTTCATCTGGCAAAGTATAAGATTACCTTCCATCAAGACAATGCAGGGGTGTACATCTCCTCAGTTTCAATGGCAGAAATTGTAGAACTAAGATTGGAATTACAACAACATCCACCGAATTCATCAGGTTTGCCCTACACTGAATGGTGTTTTATTTCCAAACTTGAAAAAGTGAGTCGGCAGAAAACGATTCACATCTAACGAAGAGGTCATCTCCCAAATAGACGCCTATTTTAAGGATCTTCCGAAATCCTAATTTTTAGATGGCTTAAAACAGTTGGAGAAACGCAGGGAAAAATTTATCGAGCTAAAAGGAGATTATCTTCAAAAATTAAAATTCAATAATTTTTTTTTTTACATCTTAGGACTCATTGAAAGCCCCTCGTATACAATAAAATTTGTGTATTTATAAAATTATAAATTTTCCAAAGTTGGAACAAAGATAAATATTAAAGCTCAAATTAGCTCCAGTTTCTGGTAAAAAGTTCAATACTGTAATTTGGTAACACCTTTTAGCTATAATTTACCAGATAAGAATAATCCTGAATAAGAGTTGAATGTGCTATTCAAATTTGAAGGTTAATTTAAAAAAAAGTGTCCAGAGTTAATACCGCTGCTGTAGTATTCAAACTATAGTAACTCGAAACCAAGAGCTGCAGTGAACATTTCAAATAATTTGTCAACTCCTGTCCATACAAACAAAGGAACTTCAGTCCCATAGCAGCTAGTTTTTGACTATCACTTTAACCTATGGTACTTCCTTATTTCGCTTATACTTACAAGGAAGCAAGTAATAAGACTATTTCTGCTAATTTTTTTTCGATTAGCATGAAGTAAAGAGAAGCATAAGTTTTTCACAATAATTTGTTGCAGAGATGTAGAGAAAGTCATGTGAATGGAACACAATATGTTTTCATGCCAAAAATAGGCATTATGATGATAGTCAAAACAATGTTTAAAATAAGACTGTCCTGTTCTTGATATTTTATTTCCCTATGACACTTTCCTGCGTAATCAAATCTTTAGACGGCCCACGTTAAAATTTATTTATCACTTTTTGTAGCACATTTTCTTTCTTCTCTTTCTTATTTTATGCTTTGTATCGCGTGTACAGAGATAGAAAATCCTCCAAAAAAAAAAAATAGATCCAGTCAAAAATTCTTCACCGAGATTTGACTGTAAATTAACGTTTTGAGGTTCCCAGAATGACATTTATTTTTAGAAAAAAGTCCATCTGTGTGTGCGGGTTTGGAAGCTACACTAAGAGTTTCAAGAAACTAACTACCCTTTACATAGAACATTTTTCAAAAGTATTACCTGAAGCCCTCTGAAGCCCTCTTTTATTATAGTTGGTTTTGTATAGCTGATAAACCGCAAGGAAGGACAAAATATAGTACAGAAAATAGGTCACACTAGCTATATTAACCTTCTATTTCTGGTGTTGATTGTTTCCAAGAAGTGCCCTGTTTTCGTTTTAATTTTAAGTTATAAGTTTGCTTGATCAAGCTAAGAAAACGGAAATTCAAAGCTTTCACTTAGTGATGACCTCTTAAAATTTTACTACCGCTTAAGCTAGTGTATTGCCGTTACATCTAAAAGAAATATTTGAGCTGCATTAACCGGAAATAAATAAGAGAATACGCTTTTTAACGATTTAATTTGTTGAAGAATTGCTAGAAGAAGATATGCGAGTGTAACATTGCGAGAGGCGTTCCATAATACCTTAGATAAAGGTAGAAAAAATTATTTTTGGTAGATATTATTTTTAATTTTTCAACATAATCTACTTTCAGCTCGATACACTTTTCACAGCGTTTCTCCAACTGTTTTAAACCTTCAAAAAGTAGGATTTCGAAAGATCCTTAAAATAGGAGTCTATTTGGGAGATGACATCCTTAGACGTGAATCGTTTTCCGCCGAGTCACTTCAAGTTTGGAAATAAAAAAGTCACTGGGGCTAATATGGTGAATACGAGTTACAATAACATTATAGATTTGATCATCTCCAATTAAAAACTTAGGGTGTCCTAATTCAGTTTGAATTAAGATTCTTAAAGATATTCCTAATATTCTTAATAGATGTAATTCGAATCTTAATTTAACAATTTTCGCCACCGAACCTGCTCAGGTGTGCACCGTTGCATTGTCTTGATGAAACAATCTTTTTCTTTGCCAGATGAGGATGTTTTTTCTTGATTCTTCGTTCAACCGATGCATAATACGCTCTATTTATCGTTTCTCCTTTCTGCAAGTAATCAATTTAGATGTTTCCTCGTGCATCCCAAAACACCGAGGCCATCACTTGACTGTAGAGTTCACAACCATTGCCTTCTTCGGAGCCGGCTCGCCTTTAGAACACCATTTTTCGGAAATGGTAACTCCACAAAAGTAAATTGTGGTTTTAACCCGACTTCTATTTTTGTGCAGTAAGTTTTGCTCTATCGTTTATGATTTACGAGTTTTGCCAGTGTCATTCATTAAGATTGGAGGTTTACATTTATTTGCCATGTAAATATATTCAGTACATGACCTAATACTCCAATCTTTGTAGTTATTTTTGATAGAATCAAAATTTTCGAAACATGTGCATGAAAATACTAGATTACAGTGGGGGGTTCTTGAAATCTTTGAGTCGCACTTTTGAGGGTACATAACTTGATTATCAATTTTGGTATTTAACGGTTTTGGTTTACAAATTACGCTGCTTTCCGTCCCCACACACGGAACTTTTTCCAAACATGTTTGTTTGAATCAGACCTCAAAACATGTTTCTAGTAAAATTTTGGCATCGAAATTTAAGTGCGTTAAAATATCTTCCCTACCTACTACCTATATACGCTCTACGTTTTAGAGAAATTAAAAAGAAACGAGAATAACAACTATTTTAAGCACTGGAAAATATAAACCGCTAAAAAGGGAATACCTCGAATATCGTTTAATTCTAGGGGGAAAAAAAGAAGTATGATTTAACAAGTTCTACATTGATTGTGCAACAATATTTTTTTTCTATCTCTTACGATTTACAAATTATGTAAAACTCATCCAGAATGAAAAAGGCTGAAAAAGCTATTCCCGGATAGTGAAAAATATGCATTTTATTTGAGTTTGAAAATGTATAAGGTATGTTGTATTTTATCAGCCATTTCGAGAAAATCGAATGTTTTAAATATGTTCCAAAGAGAGTGGTGTGAATTTTATATAGTCTCTCTTGCGTCTTTGGAAAATAGTAAACATCTGAATTAATTTGGCATTTAACGGCTTTTCGTTGTTCGATTATGCTGTTCGTAGACGCACACAGACACAGGAACTTTTTCTTTATTCAGGAGTCTTGAAAACATATTATGCAGATAATATATTTGGATGTGTTGGTGCAATGTAATACCTTCTGTACCTAATATGCACTTTATACGCGGTGCAGAAATTGTGGCAAATGAAAAACAAATTAGTGCTTGAGCCACTAAGACACTTAACTCGCACAACACGTTACACTTGAATCGATTACGTCTGTACATGTTACAGTATAACTTATATATGTCCCGTAGCCCTGACCCGAAAGTTCTGTGTCGAAGGTTACATAACATCGCAAAAAGGAGCGCTCCAGAAAAGTACTACCCAATATTTTATCTTTTGGACTATTGTGTGGTACACGCAAGTGCTCAGCGAGATATCACCTGGCCAAGGCGAGTGAAATCCTGCACTTGGAGCGGAAAGATGGTGAACTAACCCGATGACGCAATACAAACGTCAGAAACTGTTGTACAGTCCGATATACTGTTTAGCGCACCGCCTAGTATTCACATAGTGATGGACTGTAAAGAACGTAGATGTATTCACAAACAACACCGGAGTGTTGTTTAATGTTATTACGTTCCTTGACTGACCTTAAATAAACAATTTAATATTCTGAAACACCAGCTTTAAAGTGGGGTGAGCAAACTTAACCACTTCGCAAGGTTGCACTTGGGACAGACGCATTATTAGAAGAAAACTTCAGGAGTGTTACGAGATTTAAAAAAAAATGTATTATGTTATATTCAATAACTTTCTCCATCCATTCTGCTATTTTACAAAAGCGTATTCTTTTTATTCACTTTCAGCTAATCCAGATGAACATTAACGGAAATGTTTTAATATTTGCTTGTATATAGAAGAGAAACAAGGATATGTACTAGGCTAAACCGATGATGAAATCTTTTAGAAATTGTTTGCTATGTCACGATCTTTAAATTCGATCTCTGTGCATGGCCAGTATTAAAAAAATATCGTCCGTGTTGGATGGGAGATGATATTTATTACCATTTCAAGTCCAGTACATCTGACTACCATAGGGTGTTATTTCTAATGTATTTGCATTTAAAATTATGTTATAATAAACAGATACGGTTCCGGTTTGCGCATAATTCGCGTCTTCCCAATTGAATTGTACAGAGAGAAGATCATACCATTAAGCGTACAAGTGGCACTTTGCGATGCAGGACCGCATGCGCCATGGTCGGGGAATAGTTGCGCTGAGCCTCCCTTGCGCTCGTCGGCAGATCGTGGCTGCTTGCGCCGCGGTTATAACAAGAAAGTTCAGTGCTATTTTGGAGCTATGAAGGTAACTAGAAGTACTAATTCCAAAGTAACATGGGAAATAAGCAATTGAAGGGAATCTTGACAATGGATATTATGAAATTCCTTTAGGATTTAGAAGATGCAAGCAATTCTACATATTCTTCATGCTCTAAGAAAGAGTCGGTCACTGCACAAGTCCTGATGAACGAAACGCAGCGGTGTTAGGTAGTTGTGCCGAAGAACAGGCTGCGACAGTTTGGGGCCGTATAGCGCGATACGTCTGCCTTTGACAGCTAAAGTGCAAGAAAATCGATGGAAGAGAAGTAAACAATACGTTGAAAGACAGCAGTGAGCCACTTCTTTAATCTCCTGAGGAAGATTCATGCCCAAACATAGGCAAAAAGTCCGATGTGTTATATTCACAAGACTTTATATTGTTTAACAATGTATTTACATACTCTTACATACAGAATGAATGTATAATGCCATAGCCGGGATTTGATTCACGGACCCAGTGGTTTCCGTGAGCCTGCACTAGCTGCTATTACGAGATAAAGGTCAAAAGTTTATATTATTTATTCAAGGAAAACTATATTGGTTGCTCTTAAAATTATGTTTAGGAAGAATTTTGTTTAAAGAGAGACTAAATTATTTTAATGTATTTAAATATGACATACTATTTTTCAGGCTCTATGTGCTCACCTAGACGGCCCGGGTTCGATCCCAAGCGACCGCATGTGAGATTTGTGGTGGACAAAGCGGCGCTGGGGCAGGTTTTCTCCGGGTTCTCCGATTTCCCCCGCCATTGCATTCCACCGGTGCTCCATCTTCATTCATGTATCTTCAGTGTCACCGCCTGCGGTGCCTTAAGTAGTTAAAGTGGGCGTTAAACACTACAAAAAAGGCTCTATGTGATATATCTTTAATTGCATTAAATCCTCCAATTGACTAAAGATCTCAAAGCTATTTTGAGATGAATCACCGCAATGGCGACTTGCAATGTAGTAAGCACTTTAATAACATTCCCGTAGTGCAGTGGTAGCTCCGCTTTTAGCACTGGGGATCCGGGTTTACTTCCCGAGAGAGTCATGGAGAATTTTCACCGACCAGAATTCTTCCCTGCTGCCCAGATGTTGTACTCCCTTCACCTCTATTCCGCGAAAGGCACTGGCGAACCTTCACGGTAGCATCATCTCTTCCCTCATTCGTTCCGGGTGCAATCAACCTTCTGCTTCCTCACTCCTCCCCCTCCTCATCAACTTCAAGTACTTAAGTACCAAGCTTAATAGAAATCGTAAGTATCATAAGAAAAATTATTTTTCCACATACGAGGGGCGTTTAACAATTACTTGGAAAAATATGGAAAAAACAAATTACTGTTGGCATATTTTTTTTTCTATTTTTCAGCATAATCTCGTTTTAGCTGATACATTTTTCCCAGCTTTTTTATGTAGCTTAACGTCCTTTAACCTGGTTGGTCATATCGGACGATGAATGAAATTGATGAAATTATGCTCAAATGATCTCGGGGTCCATGGAGCTTAAAGTTACTCGACATTCCTCTTCTCAGGATAAGGGAAAACCCCGAAAAAAACCTTATCCAGGTAACTCACCCTTAGTGAGATTCGAACTCACAACGTTTTGAATATGAAGCAGACACGCTACCACCTTAATGCCCAGGCGGGCTCCCAGCGTTTCTCCAACTGTTTTAGGACTTCCAAAAGGTCTTCAAAATAGGCATCTGTTTGGGGGATAACCTCTTCGTTAGAAATGAATAGTTTTCCACCGAGCCACTTTTTCAAGTTTGGAAATAAAAATCACTGCAGGCCAAATCTGGTGAATACGGTAATAATTAGAGCCTTAATTCTACAGTTTTCACCATCCTTGCCTTGTCTTGGTGGAAGAGAATTTTGTTCTTTTTAAGATGACGGCGTTTTTTCTGGATATCTCCGTTTAACCGGTGCAATAACGATGCATAATACTCTCCATTTATCGTTCTTCCTTTCTGCAAATGGTCAAAATAGATGACACCGTATGCATCCCAAAAAGGAGGCCATCGCCTTATCTGCACATTTCAGCACCTGCATGCGTGCACAAAACTGGTCATTTTCCTTGATCACAATAGTGATTTTTATTTCTCTAACCCGTATGTACACGTAAATGGATAGAGAAGGTATTATACTGCATCCAAAAAATTCGACATTTATATTTCATTGGAAATACATATTTTGAGATCCCCCGAAATCCAGTAAATGTGTGAGTATCTGTCTATGTGTGCCTGAGTCTGTGAGCAGCATAGCTCAAAAGTAAAGGACAGTTAAATACAAAACATGGTACTTAAGTTCAGTATCTTCCAGGGATGCTACACGAAGCTTTACAAGAAAATCTCACAACCACCCTTTACATGGACCATTTATCGAAAACGTTGACTTTCTCAAAACTTGCTTTAACATTTTTGACTAAAATATAGTATGTTTAAGATAATTTCATGACAAAATATTCAATTTTCTGGGAATAATCTGTTAAGACTTCTTCACTCTGAATATACATTTTGTGTAACTAGTAAGCCGAAGGATACATACAAAAACTTACTACACAAGCATGTAGATCTCGTTAAAGCACATAATTTGCATTACACATGTTTTTTTACAGTTTCCCGTTTTAGAGATTTCCAAGTTGTTGGTTTCAGTTTAAGATACTCTTCTCATGTGGGAAGTGATTCCTAGCAAGCAAACAGAACCGAATTTCAATTGTTTCACATAAGTGACCGGCTTTAAAAACACTTGACTAGCACTTTAGCCTGTGCATTCTCTTATTTACCTTCTACTTATAAAGCAGAAAGCAATAAGACAAACTCTGGGAATGCTCATCTTCATTAGAATGATAGATAAAGGAATCATGTTTTGTTAAAGAAGTTAAGTTTGTGGAACAGCAAGAGAAAGTCATGTGAATGAAACACATCCGATATTTTATTTTCCGCATTGTTTCAACCTTAAGGTAACTGAGCTTTTGACTCTTCCCAGCCAGTGTTAGTTTTCTATATGACTGTAATAAAAGATAAACAGGAACATATGAACAATGATTTTATAGTCTTGAATGAAATGAAGGGATAATTGGAAATCACATCTACGAAAAAGTTTGACTTTTACATAAGGAAAAAGACAAACGGTTATACATAACTTTACGTCCCAGAGAAAAGAGTAAAGAATATTTTGTATTTGACGTTAAGCTGGACACACGAGAGCTTTCAGCAGCAACTTGAAGACTGAAGTTGAGGTTATCGTACTGGAATAACAAATTAATATTAAGAAAAGAGTAGTGTAGAATGAAAAAATCTGATGTGTTCCATTCACATGACTTTCTATAAATCGCGGTAAGAAATTGTTGTAAAGCATATTCTTCGTCTATTTATGATAATGGAGATAAACTTAATTGCTTGCTTCCTTGTAAGCAGTGGGTAGATAAGGGAACACACAAGGCTAAAGTGATAGTCAAATCTTTTAAAAGCTGGTTGCCATGTGGTTAAAATCCTTTTTTATGTAGGGCCAAAAGTTTACAACTTTCCGTGTGAGAAAAGTTTAAGTATTTTGAATCTGAAACAAATGACAAGGAATATCTCAGAAATTGTCAATTCCACGAAAAATGTATATAACATAACATGTGTTTCAACGTGATCTATGTTTTTTGTGTAATAAGTTTTTATCTATCTCTTATGCTTTACCAGCTCGGAAAATTCGGCAAAATTCATTCAGATGTCCAGAGGCTATTCCCCGAAAATTCAAGATATACATTTTATTTGCCATGGAAATATCTTTAATATACCACATTTTAATATTTTTTCCATGAAAAGGATGGTTTGGGATGGGGAGAATTTTCTCAAAATCTGCGTATCGCATCCCTGGAAGATAATTAACTTGAATACCAAGTTTGGTATTGAACCGATTTTTCATTTTTTGACTTATCGTGTTCACAGACACGCGGACACAGGAACCTTTTTCTAAAAATGATTTTTTTTTGGGATACATGCTTTTGGGTTGAATTCGCGGAAAAAAATTTTTGGTGGAATGTAATACTTCTCTATACATGATGTACATACTACATGTAGAGAAACTAAAAGGAAAGTTTAATTTCTAATGTTATGACAACTCGGCCACATTTTGAGGGAGGCAAAGTATTCTGTCAATCTTGTGGCTAGTCATGTTTGGTAAAAGAGTTGGTTACATTTGTAGAGGGTGGGGCGACAAGCAGCTCAATTCCTTTATGGCCACATTTTATGCACCAGGGTGTACGGTGTACGTTCACAAGGACTAGCAGTGGTACATCCTTGTTCGATTCTTTCAGTAATGACTGTTTCAATGTACTCTTCACAAGAAAAATTGGTACTGGGAATTTCAACACAAATGTTTTACACTTATCTCTATTCCTAAAATATCTAGTGTCTAATATAGCATTGGGCGAGCCAGACTAATTATTATCTGCAGCAATCAAAACAAGATTAAGATATGACATTTTCAAATAACATTCTATTCAATCGAATACACAATTGTTTTATTTCTACTTTCTCTATCCCATACATTAAAGGTATTGCACTGCACCCGAAATATTGATATCGAAATTTCACTGGAATCATACGTTTTAGATCTCCTTTGAATCCCTAAATAGCATTTTAAGAAAAAGGAATTTTATCTATGCTTTTCTGAACAGGAGAGATTTAAAACTTAAGTCTGTTAAATACCAACTATGTATTCCAAACATGTGACGTGAAAATTTTCAACAAAATTACTCCACCACTACAACTAGCCTTTATAGGAGGATTTTCGATTTTTCCACAATCCCAACAAATTTAATTAAAATACCATACATTAAATTGAACTATATAATATTTATATCTTGAAGTCCTTTTCATACGAAAGGAATTTTATATTACCTTATATAACTAGTTACTATTAAGCGATAGAGAAAAACATACCACACAAAAAATGTGGATGTTCTTACTATAGAATTTATTTTAAATAATTTGTTTGTACCGTAAGTCACTTCAAAACACTTGTTATTAATGATTTATTAATGATTCCGAATGTCGAATTCTTGATCCTTTTGAAGATCAGTTGTTTCATGGAATACATGGAAAGAGAATAGAATTTTGAAGGCATATAAAATAACGTCTAGTATTTAAACTGATGACCATTGTAATTCCCTTTGTATCTAATTATTGTACCCGTTTTCACAAAGGTTTAAGAAGTAGAACGAAAAAAAACATGTGATACGTTACAAACACATGACTTTCTCAACTTGTTCTGCGAACAAAATATTCTTATTCAAGTAAACAAGATGGTAAACAAAAATGAGATGAAAGGAAAAGTAACCCTGTTTGAAGAAAATTTAATATGCTTTAAACGTTAAATCAATAACATGCCAAATCTATTTTAAAAGTGAACTGTACAACAAAAATGCACATGACATAAATTATGTGTTTTAAGGAAATCAACATGTTTGTGTAGTAACGTTTTTGTCTATTTCTTACGCTACTAGTTATGCAAAATTCAGAAAAATTCATCCAGAATGAGTAGGTTTTCAGAGACTGTTCCTTGAAAATTTAAGGTATATATGCATTTAATTTCTATGTACATGATTTTAATATATGGATTTAAACAAAATTGTTAGAGCTATATTCAAGCAAAGCTTTCAAAATATTTCCATGCAAAAGTTAAGTTTTGGTGTGAATTTCCTGAAAATCTTGATAAGCATCCTTGAAAGTTTAGTATTTAACGATATTTTAGATTCTGAACTATGCTTTGGACACACACACACACACACACACAGATCTTATCCTAAACATACTTTTCTTTGGAAATAAATAATGTAAATGCGTGTTATTTATGGACGCCCTTTTACTACTGGTGTTCTCAGCGTTCCATTCTAAATTGGGCGTGAAAGATCGCTTAATTTTGCTCAGAGGCCTCTATCAGGCTTGAGGTTCTTTTACGTGCCGTAAATCTACGACATGGGACCAACGGCTTTACTTTCCTTCCGAAGGAAGCTATGCTAAGGATTTTTGCGCCCGAAAAAAAAAACCATCGTCCTCCGCCAGGTTTGAACCCGAGGTCTTGGGTATATGAAGTCAACATGGTAACCATTACACCACGGAGGGTGACTTTTCTTTGGACTCAGGGGGTCTCAAGACATGTATTTCCGATGAAATCTGAAAATCAATTTTTTGGGTACAATACAACACTTTCTCTAGTTACTATGTACATTATATGTTCATACGTGCTAGAGAACGCAAAGAAGGATAACTTGTATTACGTTTGATAGCTGCAATTGCTAGAAGTAAATGGCTGTTTTGACTAGCTGTAGTGAAGCACGGAACATTTAAGCCAGAATAGATAGCTGCTGTCCCATTTAAACGCTGATAAGGGCGTGTTATGACTTTATAATCTGCGCCTTTTCTATTCTGAAGGTGTTAACTAGTTCACTATTGTGTAGGACGTAATAGGTTGCAGATCGGAGCGCGAGATTAGCGGGCTATGACGTGCAAAGTAATTAATTCTCTTTGAATAGGGCCAAGAAACAAAGTGGGGCTCATAAACATCGCAAAGAAAATGGCTCTTATTGATCCCTGGCGCTTTGTGTATCATCTTGTGCTAGTTAGATGGAAGTAAAGATTAAATAACAGCGATAGCTTCTGGCTAACAAAATTCTGCTATAACTAAATTGGTGCGTTTGTTCGCTCATCAAACTTGTCTTGATTCACGAACATATGGGCGCTCTCAGCTCCAAAATTACGATTTATTTCCACTAAAATGATAATCGGAAGCTGTATTATTTATTACAGTGTTATTGCAATTATATCTTGAGACCGTTAGGCGTCCTCGCTACTATGAATGTTATTTCCATAAACTTTTAATTAGTTATGTATTTAAGAGTGTTAATAATCAATTAATTCATATACTTAAAAGTGTAAAACTATCTTCTAGTAAGCAAAGCTCAGAGTTGTTTAACCAAACTTGGCTGTTGGAAAGGGGAAGGTTCTTTATGAGAAATGTGTACTAACATGTGCGTGCAATAGAGAAATGATGGTGAAGACCCAAATTGTAGTGAAATGAGTTTTTCCAATGTGTGATGTTGGTCACGTGGGTGTTATGATGCATTCTGGGTAGAAAATGATGCATTATGGGCCACATCAACGCCAAGTTCGCGGTCTTTCTGACGAATCAGAAAGAATATAGGTAGGAGATTGTAGGATCTCAAGCCTCTCAGTCACATACATCAAGGCACTCAGATGCGCACGTCAAGACACCCACAGTTATACGCATCAGGGCATTCAATCTCACTAAAGTCACTATGTACGCGTAACCGTTATGTTCAAGGTGCATACTTGATATCAGATTGTTACAACGGTTTGAGAGTAATAAGTTTAATAAATGAAGTTAATGTACGTCGTTAAAGAAAGATCTTCTAGAAATAATTGCAGTTAGACTGTAAAGCAAGGGGCTTGTCGACATGTCTTCTAGTCAGGAATAAACGAATTGGTAAAATAAGTGTGTTTTAACTATTTCGTAAGATCACTCCCAAGCTACCCTAATTGTTTCCACCCGAGTGAGTCAAATCTACATGTAGATTGAGCTGAACCAGAGGCAAACCACCGGTAGTGGATCTTCTGAACAAGGTACGTGGAGATCTACGCTTTTGGTAGTGGAGTGAGTCTAGAGGCATCCGTCAGCGCAAGAGCAACACCAACTTCATGCTTGGCTCTTCAACGGGGTGTTAAATAATGCTGTATATTTGGCATATACAACGTGGTGCGTTTGGTCCGCTTCATACTTGGCAACCATCATGTGGGACAATAAGCCCTCCTCAATCTATACCATCTGTTTTAAGAATACCGATTGAAGGGAATTCATTTCATTAATTTAAATGAGATATACATCATTATTTGGAATATATTTTATATGCTCCCACGACAACTTCTGTGAAGATATTTTAGTTTTTTCAACAAAATTAAGCGCACATGCTGGCAAACGAGTGGTGGCTAGGAGCGGGAATGACACTCTCCCTTTCAAAACTAAAAATATGTTAAAGCATAAAGAGGTTTCACGTTCGCTTGTGTTTCTTAGATTACGGGTTTTGTGGAAAATAAAATAGCTAGCCCCCCCCCAATCAACTCCCTTTGGTATGCTGTTTTGTTTACTGTACGTGTGGTTTATGTGAAACATATAATTTTTATGTAACCTGAACGGCCTAGGAGGTGGAGTGCGTTAATACGGTCCGAGTATTGGAAAACCCTGTCAGTCATTCTTCATTGCCTATTACTTCTCAGTTACCTGTTGTACTTATTTATTGGTAGTAAAATATGGAATATATGTTGATACTTTTTGTTGTCCTTGTTTCGCTGGCTTACATAATGCTCCAAGCGGGTGTTGGGAAACAAGGGAAACCATTGCAATCAGAGATTAGGATTAGGCAGTTAAGAATTGCCAACTGCCGGGTTGAGTATATTTCTTTTTGCTTACCATGTTTCAAGTCAAAAGAAACACACTATATCCAAAGCCGATTCTCACACTGACCTACTGTTACTTCTCCAAAACGGTGTTCGGAAAGTATTTCGAAACCCGATTATGTTTTCTCAAGGAATCAGAAAAGCCTTGGGAACCTAGCCTCTGATGCACATCCATATCAAGAAAGTATGTGCCAAACAACTTAGCTATAACCAGGTGGAGCCGTAAATGTGGGGGCAGTTGCCTCATTAGTCCTTACCAACTTAATATGGAGTTCGTTATATCGACGCGTTTTTTGTTCGCGACTGTACGTAATACGTGGTAGAGAAATTAAAAACGAAAACATTACGGGGAGAGAAGAGGGGAGATAATACAGCTTTAATGGTGCTTATAATCACATTCCACTAATGCATTTCCATTAAAGAAGCTATCTGGGTCAGGACATTAGAAGAAAAAGATGTTTCATTATTACTGGTTTTCAGAGTACATTGCGAAATTAACCCAAAGACTGAAATAAAAACCTGAAGTACCCAGAAAGACCAGGAGTATGAATCCTCAGAGTTGGTGTACACATGCTCAGTCTATACAATATCACTTGAATTTGAATATTTAGCTTTAATTTAGCCTAAGTTTGCAAAGGGGTTACACTGAAGATTAAAACAGTACAGTGTTTAATAACTAAACCCAAATGAGTAATTACCAACGTAGATCCAACAAAATCTATTGTTAGTTTCCTCTTAATTTCTCTGTTTCGTACACGAATTCGAAGTCGAGATTTTACCCGATATGTTTTGAGAGCCTCTAAATCTAAAAGAAGTATTTTTAGAAGATACAGATGTGTGTGTGTGCGTGCGTGTGTGTGTGTGTGTGCGAGTTAAGTTTAGTATCTTCCGAATATGGACTAAGAGTTACAACCAAATCGCCTTACCCAAAGCTGATGATTTTGATTAAAATATCCCGTGTTTAAGATATTTTCATACCAAAACATATATTAAATGTTTTGGGAGTATCCTTGCATGTCCTCTTTATTCTGAATGATTTTTGCCTTAGTGGTAAATCGTGAGAGAGAAAAAATGTAGATCTCGTTAAATGATACTTTTTGTGGAGTTAACTATATTTGAGAAAGTATACATTAGTTGGGTGGTTCAATGGTTTCGTTCGCGGCTCTCGTGCTGAGACTCCGTAGTTCGGTTCCTTACGCTGGGATGACGATTTTAAGCCGATCCAATTCAAGCCTACTTCTCTGATTAGCTCGTATGGACTATTACCAAGGTCCAATGTAGTCCGGGACCCAAGTAAATGCTGTGGGTCCTCTCATTCCAGTCGGAGATAGAGGATTCCTCCTGCTCAGTGTCTCAAACTCAGAGGTAAGAAAAATGTAAATGGCATGTTATTTATGGACGCTCTATAACTACTATGTTCTCAGCATCCTATTCTAAATTGGGCGTTAATTTTGCTCAGAGGTCTCTCTATCAGGCTTGAGGTTCTTTTACATGCCGTAAATCTACGTACAACTCGGGACCAACGACTTTACTTCCCTTCCAAAGGAAGCCATGCTAAGGATTTAACACCCGAAAGAAATCCATCCGCGACCTTGGAGCCCGTCATTCTTCGTGGAATGAAATAACCCCTAAGCGGTGTCCATATGAGGAGCGTTGGTAAGCAACCACCGAACTACTGACAAGGCATTGTTTGCTATTGGATGCAAGTTTTAGTACACTTCAACTGAGAAATCATTCATTTTTAGTTGATTTTTTCTGACCATGGAAAGAAACTTCAAAGTCATTTTATAGCGACTAGTTCTAAAAAGACTAGACTATCGTTTAAGCCTACGAATTCCCCCTTTAACATTTTATCAAGAAACTAATGTGTAATAAAACCTATTGTATAAATACTTATCTCGATTAACATAAAGTAAATAGCAAAAAGGTGTTTATATAAATGTCATGTGAATAACGCATTAAGCATTTTCTGTATGGATGCAGTAATTTAATATGGGAAATAATTTTCCACATAAACTCTCTCTCTTATAGATTGCAGGTACCTAAATGTTTTAAGAATAGTCTTTAAGTACTTCAAAAAATCTGATGTGTTCCATTCACATGACTTTCTCTACATCTCTGCAACAAGTTATTGTTAAAAAGCTAATGCTTCTATTTACTTCATACTCATTGAGAAAAAGAATTAGCAAAAATAGTCTTACTTGCTTCCTTGTAAGTAGAAGCAAAATAAGGGAGCATCATAGATTAAAGTGATAAAATCTGATTGCTATGTGACTGAAGTTACTTTGTATGGACATGGGTTGACAAATTCTTATATGAGGAAAGCATAAGTTTTTCAAAGCTGGAAACAAAAACAAGGAATATCTAGAAAGCGATCAACTTCACGAAAAAAGGTACACAACACAAATTGTGTGTTTTAATGTGCTCTACAGTTTTGTGTGGTAAGTTTTTGTCTCTCTCTTACGATTTAGCAGTTATACAGACTTTCGTAAAATTCATCCAGAATAAGTAACCTTAGAGGCCATTCCCAGAAAATTCAAGATTTAATATTTGTCAGGTGAATATCTTTAATATACGATATTTTAATCAAAATCGTTACAGCCATTTTTGAGAAAATAAAAATGTTCTAAAAAAATGTCATGTAAAGGGGTTGGGGGGATTTTCTTGAAAATCTTCGTGTTGCAACCTTGGAAGATGCTAAACTTAGATACCTAGTTTGATTTTTAAACTATATTTCGTTTTTGAATTATGCTGTTCACACACACACACACACCCACACACCGAACAAACTTTTGCTACTTTTACAAGTAAATGCTACTTTTGTATTCAGAGGACTCTTAAACGTTCATTTCCGGTAAAATCTCAGTATATAATTTTTGGGTGGAATACAATACCTTCTCGATCCACTATATTGTACATAGGTATGTGTTAGTGAAAATAAAAAATATCCGCGCGTGCGAGCGAATGTGTGCGTGTGCTTATAGACGATATCTCAAAAGTATTTAAGTTTAACATTTTCCAAGGATGCGACACACAGCTTTTCAGAAAAATCTCCCCAAACTAGCCTTTGCATGGAAAACATTTACAATTATTTTATTTTCTCAAGAATAGCTATAACGATTTTGATTATAATATATATTAAAATATTTACATGACAAATAAAGCAATATATATTTAGTTTTCTTACAATAGCCTCTGAAGACGTTTTCATTCTGGGTGACATTTGAATAGCTAGTAAACCGTAATAGATAAAAAAAAAGATGTACTACACAAAAAATGAAGCACACATGTATTACACATTTTTAATGGAGTTAACCATTTTCTATATATTCCTTATTATTTTTCTCAATCCTAAAATACTTAATTTAGCTCAAAGGAGAATTTGTCATTCTTTTTCTTTTATTTTACACAAGGCCATGTAAAGAGAACCAAATTTAAATGACATGGCAACACTTTTTTAAATTTTTTTCACATCTCTTTAGCCTGGTGTATTCCCTTATTTCATTTTACAAAGAACAAGTGCTAAGGTAATTTCTACAGAAGTTTATCTCGAATAGGATGTATTAGACAAACAAATAAGCTTTTGTAAGAACAGTATGTTGCAGAATGGTTAGAAAAAGTCATGTGAATGGAACGCAGACTTTAAAAACCTTTTTTTGTATAATTTTGTATTACAGAAATATATTAAACAAATATTATCCAATACCACATTAAAATCTTAATTCGTAACAGGTATACTGTTCACGATTTTCGATTAAACACTTCAGGTTTTATTGTTAACATCCTACGCTTTTTTAAGGTTTGATGGATTGTAAATGTTAAACTATGTCGACTTAATAACCTTTAAAGATCTAACTTCCCTCAGTAACAAGATAACGTGACAAAAACACCCTCCTTTAATGGAACTAAATTGCCCTTGACGGGAACTCCTTTTCCCTAGTTTCCGTCTTAAGAAAACAAGTTTACCACAAAAGTTATGTAAGACTCCAGAAAATAGACAAGCCCGCTGTGTAACAAGAAATTATTCAAATAATTGTCGATGCCCGAGGAGTGTATGTGTGTGCGAGAGCTGGAAAAGCGACGCGTTACTTAATATGCAAATGTTGGTAACACTGGGGCGGTCCCGAGTGAAAGTGGTGAACTTCTGTTGAACAAAGTTTCCTCCAAGTTTATAGTAGTGAGGAGAGTGTGGACTAGTTGTGTCCTTTATCAGGTCGGTAAAGAAGTTCCCTGTTTTGCCCTGGAATGTTTTTAGGTAATGACAGTTCGAGTTTGCTTGTAGCCGATTACTTGACTGAAGTAGTCAAACTAATGACCATCGGCATGTTGAATTTTCATCAGAAAATTATACAACTAATAGTAATAAACTCATTTGTCCCATGAGCATCAGGGCACCAGAAACTGGACTTTATTTCTTTCTCTACACGTACTATGTACATAGTGTATAGTGAAGGTTATGTTATTGTATTGCACCCCAAAATTCGATACAGAGATTTCACCGGAAATGCATGTTTTGAGACCTGCTGAATAAAAAAAAGAATTTTTGGAAAACTTTCCGTATGTGTATGTGGGGGGGGGGTAGCATAGCTCAAAATCGAAAAGACTTAATTACTAAACTTGGTATTTAGGTTTGGTATCTTCCATAGATGCCACACGAAGATTTTCAAGAGAATCCCACCACAAGCTAGCGTTTACTTTGAAAAAATTTCAAATTTTTTATTTTCTCAAAAATGGCAGTAACGATTTTGATTCAAATCCCATATATAGTAACTACTTACATCCTAAATAAAATGTATATCTTGAATTTTCTGGGAATATCCTTTAAATACCTCTTTATTCTGGATGAATTTCGCCGAATTGTGCTTAACTGCCAAAGCGGAAGAGAGAGAGAGAGACAAACACTTGCTGCACAAAACATGTAGATGTCGTCAAAATACAGAGTTTATGTCCTTTACGATTTATAGTGGAAGTGACCGTTTCCTACTGCTTTCAATTGTAAAGAGCTTATACTTTTCTCAGACAGGAAGTGTCAGTTTTTCCTTTGTCCTTCTCCTGGCCAAGCAAAGATGAGATTTGCAATGCCAATCGCATATTGAAAACTTTTAAAACATTTGACTATCGCTTAGGCATAGCATATTCCTTTAGTTGCCTTCTACTTATAAGGAACTAAGTAATAAGAACATTCTGATAATGTTTATCTCGACTATAGGAGGCTATAGTTTATAGTTTATCTCGACTACCTTAATCTTTTGTAGGAAGTTTGTTTGCAGCACAGCTAAAGAAAGTTATGCGAATTTAACATACGAGATTTGTTTTTTCTATTTGATTGCTGTTTTGCTTCTAATACACACACACACACACACGTACACATTTACAAACATACAAACGCCCATGCCCTGCCGGTCCCCATGGCCGCGCTCGCCAATGTGTCTCGCTTTGGTGTTTCGCAGCGCAGGGGGATCGTGGGTTCGAGTCCCGCCTTGGGCATGGGTGTTATATGTTTGTGCATGTGTGTGTAAAAAGTAAAACAGAAATTCAGTAATCATACAGTAATCAAAGTAAACAAATTAGGTAAATAAAATGCAGGGTATACAGCGCCGGAGTCCCGATCAGACTCCGGAACTGTATTAAAAAAAAAAAGGCAAGACTCGAACCCACGATCCCCTGCGCGACGAAGCACCAAAGCCAGGCACTTTAGCAAGTGCGGCCATGGGGGCAGGTAGACTTGAGGCTCGAAGGGCGAGTATAGAGATTATATCTCCTAGATATATATGCAAAAAACTTCGTTTCGTTTCGTTTCGTTTCGTTTCGTTTCGTAGTTGGCTTACTCTTCCCGTATTTGTAGGACTGACACCTCCCCTAGGAATTACAAGCTTAGAAAACAGGTTTTAAAATATACATGTTGTTAGGGGTAGAAGTACAGCTACTTTAATAAATAAATCCATCACCCACTCTATTTCATTTACATAATGACGACCCAGTTATGAAGTGAAACGTTGAAATACAGTTTGCAGTTAAATTAGGCTCTAGCATTGCAGTATATTACTTACTGTATGCTAATGTTCAGATAGTTCTCAAGAAACAGAGGATAATCTATATACTGTTGTTTGTAAATTAAAGATGCATTACACTACAATGTATATCTACAAAGACGGCAAAGAAACGACTTAAGGGAAGAAATATTCGTATGAAAAGTAATTATAAATGAAAATAACTTAGTACAAGTATTATACTTAATTATCTACAGAAGGACGTTGAAAAGAAGGTTCATAGATTTCAATATATCTGTGAACGATAGAGGAAATTCTTAACTTCCTCTATCGCGGGTATTTGTTTATTAGTTTATACTTTTGTTTTGCTTCTTTATAATTACTGCTAGGTATAATGTGTTTGTATAATAATTTGAAGTATTATGTATAAATGATTTTATGAATTTTTATTTATATATTAGAATAATTTTGACCTTTAGCTTTGAGGAGAAAAACAAGAAAGGAAACGCAAATGAATTTTTAAGGTTATGGCTGTGTCTCTTATACGTTTATTGTTTCGAATTAACAGAATATAAAACATCTGATGTGTTACACTCACATGACCGTTTCTACCTACTCTGCAAAAACGTACCTCTTACAAAGAGTTATTCTTATCTACTCACGTACGTCAATATAAACATTTGCAGAAATAACCAAATTGCATACTCTCTTGTAGATACGTGGTAATAAGCGAATACATTAGGCTAAAGCGATAGTAAAATATTTCAGGTGCTTGTCTCGATATTTTGACAAGAGGTAAGAAAAAGAATACGGATTTTCCATTGGAGAAATTAACAAGTGTTCTAACATTGAAACGTTTTATATTAAAAAAATCTCTGTTACATTAAATCTACGAAAAACATTTATATGACAACTTTTGTGTTTATCGAGATCTACAATTTTATATATTTTAAGATTTTCTCTATCTCGTTAAGCATGTCATACAGGAAGAAGAGGACTTCAGATTATTTCCAGAAATTTCAACATATGCAGATCAATTAAGTGTATAATATATTAATCAAAATCGTGAGAGCCCTTTTTGAGGAAATCAAAATGTTTTTAAAGTATTCCACATAAAGGATACTAGTAGTTGGATATTTTATTTAAAATCTTCATGTGCATCCTTGGAAAATTCTGAGCCTAAATATAAAGTTTAGTATTTAAACTTCGTTTCGTTCTTGAACCATGTTGCACACACACATACACACGCACATACAGACACAGACACACATACACACAGACACACCGTTTTCTAAAAGTGCTTTTTTATTCAGGTGACGTCAAAATATGTATTTTTGGTTAAATCTCCGTATTGAATTTCTGATGGAACACAATACTTTCTGTTCCTACTATGCACGCCCTATGTAAATAACAGAGAAGGTAAAAAGGGTTACCATTCCATCGGAGCGCCCTCGTTAGGTCTCTTGGGGATTACGATCCCACAAACCGCCGCTTCAGGCGATACCGGCTTCCCCGCATGGCTTGCGGGCAACCCCGGTAACGAAGGAGCACCACCAACAGCTGCTACGGCTAAGCTCCTTATAATCCTTCAAGAGTGCTTGGATTGAAAATTAAAACCTCAAAATAAACATTTTGATTAACACACACCAGCGGTGCACAAGGGCCGTTGCACCATCAACGCAACCGTCGAGGAATACTTGCCTCCTCATGTCACTCCACAACTCCAAAACACACCCGCCATCCTGCAAAAACCCACGATCCCGTCAGAACGTGGTTAAGTTCTCTCCGAGAACAGGCACACGTCTATCACACCTCGGGCTGCCCTCAGCCTGCCAATTGCACTGGACAAGGAATATTTTAATATTAATAGCTTGACAAAAATAAAAATATGTTTCTCTACTGTTAATAAAATCAATTTAAATCACATCCTTACATTTATTTTTACTTTAATAAATCCACCAGACAAACTGTCCTACATAGATCATTGACTAATGTGAATGGGCAATTACTTTTAGAAAGCTTGCATCTTTTCGCTAATTAAAAATATTAATATGAGAAATTATAACCAAGGCTTCAGCTTCTGCACAGCCATTTCTTTATTTACTCGTATTCATCACCTTCAGTGTGGTAGACCATAAGACTTATTCCGACACAGGGTTCAGCGATCTAGTTATAGGGCGGTAACATCTCTGTAATCTTCTAGTGTGCAATTCTTATATTACTACCATTCGTAATATGTGTTCATGTTACTTAGTTGTATTTGAACTTTTCAATTGAATTTAAAATATATTTAATTTACTTCTGATTTCATTATTATTTACTTCAAGTAGTATAGACTATTAAATTTCTTAAAACATTTCATATTTTTTATTTTTCCTTTTAATGCCCAATTTTCAAAAGCATTCATCTTTTGGAATTTGAATTATCTATATCAGTTATAGTTTTGTTTCTTTAAATTCCGTGTATTGTAAATGACAGACTTGCTCTGAAGGTTCACTATTTATAATTATTTTTCATCTGACTGGTTACCTAATTATAAAGGCAACTTTAGTTCCTACTACTTGAAATGGTAAAAATATAAATACTTGTATTACTGTGTAATTGTGAACAGCCATTCACAATTCATTCTCTGTTTCAGCAAATAAAAATGCCTCACATAGAATGTAATTTTGAAGTGTACAGCTTTAAAATTAAAAGTTTAGACAATTCAGTCCTAGTGTCCCTAAAGTCCCGGAAGTTAGCGGATTAAATAAGACTCGTTTCTACTTCAAAAAACAACTAAATTAAAGGTTATAATCCTTTCATAAGGTAATAATATTCATAACATTAAAAATACTCGTTCCAAACATTATTAGCCGCACTTAAAACGTTATTAGAAAATTTATTTGGTATTGTTCAGTCTCACTAAACCTACACATTTCCTGAGAGAAAGAATTCTGGTCCGACCACTGTTAACTAGCTGGCAATAGATGTTCCTGTTACAGATTACAATAAGTAATAAATACTAGATGAAATATAAAACAGATTTATTTACATTTCTTAAATTCTCTTCTGGTTTAAGCATTTTATGAAGTTCGCTATATGCACATGCAAGTAATGTTTTAATTTATTTTCAAGTTATTTTGAATGTCCGATTTTACAATGTCATTCAATGTTGTACCGCGGAACAAACAACCGCAAGCTGCTGTCGAACATGAGGGGTTTTAACTGATCAGTTCGACGCAGCTATTGTTTCGATCGGTTGGCAGCACTTAACAAAAACCGTACCAACACAACTGTCACACAAAGAAATGCTATTACTTGGTTGGCTACTTACAGTTAAGTAAGTACCTGGGCCGTTTGTTTTGACCTGTTTCGTGATTTCGAAGATTAGAAATTTTGGCGAATGTAAGCTTCGTATCTGAGATAGGGACGTATATATCGGGCTGGAGAGACATTCGTTGTGTTCACTCTTGTCTTTCTGACTACACTTTGATCACTTTAAGCAGAAAAAAAAATATCCCTCCGCGTTCAGCACTGAGATCCGCTCCCACACGTTATTGGGTTAGATTACACTAACTCAATCTGTGCGCTCAGGAAGAACAAAATATTCTGTATTCCTCGTTCAAATGGAATTCAGCCTGCTCTTTTTGTTCTTAAGCAAATAATCAATGTATTATTATCGAGTTTCCCCTCATAAAAATGTTGTAAAATATACTATAATACTTAATATAAATTGGTGTTTTGCACTTTCAACCGAACTCGAACTAGCTTCCATTGTGCACATCGAGATGGTGGGGAGGCAAGCAATTGATCATATCTTGATAACGTTTCACAATTGTTTACGATAAACATAAGCTAATTTGCAACTATATGTTTTATTATAACAGCATCATGAGTTTTTTTTTTGTAGTGTTTAACACCCGCTTTTATTACTTGTGGCACCGCAAAAAAAAAAAAAAATGGTGTGTTATTTATGAACGCTCTTTAACTACTGTGGTTCTCAGCGTCCCATTCTATACTGAGCGCGAAAGACCGATTAATTTTGCTCAGATGCCTCTCTTATCAGGCTTGAAGTTCTTTTACGTGCCGTAAATCTACGACACGGGACCAACGGCTTCACTTCCCTTCCTAAGGAAGACATGCTAAGGATTTTTATGCCCGAAAAAGTATATCGTCCTCCGCCGGGTTTGAACTCGCGACCTTGGGTATATGGATTAGCATGGTAACCATTACACCACGGAGGGCGACTTGTGGCACCGCAGGCGATGACACTGGTGATTCATGGAATGAAGATGGAGCACTGCTGGAATGCGGTAGCGAGGGAAACCGGAGAACCCGGAGAAAATTCGCCCCTGTGCCGCTTTGTTCACCACAAATCTCACATGCGGTCGCTTGGGATCAAACCCAGGTGAGAGGCGAGTGATCTTGAGTGTTTACAAAATTCAAGGAAAGCAGTTTATTTAATACAGCCCTGTACTATGTTGTGGAAGAATAATGAAGTGCTAAATACCACCAGGCAATGAAGTTCATTTCTACCAAGTGTTTCTATTTATATCTACTTTCAGGTTATAGCGAATGAAGCATAAGTGGGCAGTGAAGACTAGACTGTTCCAAGCTCGACTGTGCGCTGAAACCGTCGAGCGTCTCAATTATGGCATACCAACAGCATCCAATGCGCCTTAACATTGAGGACAATCTATCCTCACGGTTGAGTCAAATGTTGTATTGCAGCGCAAGCATTGTGATATGATCTTTCTCCCGTGACGTATTGGTTGCCACTTTTCCTTCTATCCGGGCTCCGAGGATTGCGGTTGAGTACGTACGAGTACTCATATTCAGACGAACAGAGTTGGAACAGCCTGGTTAAGATAACGCAGTTGGAAGTTCAATTGCGACTCAGTGATTCAATTCAGCGAATCAATTGTATTGTGTACCAAGTGATTCAAGTGCTTCGTCGAGTATTTTAGTGGCAAATCAAGTTTGTTTAGCAGCGACTGGTGTTTTCACTTGTCACAATATTATTCTACTCGCTATCATTATGTATGTTGCAAATATTTTATTTGAGAAACTGAAAGCATAGAAAGCATCACATTAAACATAAAAGTGTCTGCCTCTATTCCCAGAATTCCTCTTCAATGCACAATAAAATGACAGGAAGGAAGCAAGAGATAGCGTTTTCCTGTGCCATCTGTTACATCTTCACGCAACCAAGATGCGACGTTTACACGGCTTCTTACAATGAACTTCTCCCTTCATTACATTTTTTGTACCCATTAGACCCTCCCAGCCCCCTTTTCACCCATCCTTTGTACTGCGCTTAAGCAAACGGGGAAGTTATGAAAGTAACGGCTGCGGAAAAAAAAGTGTTGCTAAAAACACAGGAAGAAATGAAAGAGGGTAGAAGCAAACAAAAGAATAACAGTAATGGACCATCAGCTTAATAGCTTTCTTCCTTGGATTGTTGAGATGGAAAAACGAAAATGGAAAAAAATGCTCGCGGAGAAACTGCAAAGAAACTGGGGCCAATTTGAAAATCGCGTCTGTGAGAAAAATCTAGCTTGAAACATAAAGGACTCGAAACAAAGACTAAACCTTATGCAAATATTTAATATCAATAAAAAGGGTTTCTAAAAGCTGAAATTGTAATGAAAACACACTGTGACGCAAATATTAATATTTTACAGCACCATCAGTGTGAAGATGACTTTAAGTGCAGGGAAATGAATCCAGAATGCAGCGATTTTCTAATTTCTGGTAGAACTGTAATTGCTAATTGGCATCTGTCCCTTAGACGGTGTCAATTTCCCTACACTATTCCATTTCATTCTAGTCTAATGGAATAAGTATAGCTATCGCAGCGATAAAGCCAGACGCGAGCTAATGTTCCATAAAATGACATGTACAGTTAGGAGCAAAAGCCTTACTGAAGTTCTAAAATGGTAAAATCCCAAACCATTTTTCAATAAAACCCAAAAGGGCAAAAGATTCTGACAGCAGCTAACTTTCAAACCGTTGATGAAATATATAAACAAAACCTGCCTAGTAATGAACGGTGTGTTAAGTTGGTAAGCAACTACCACCAGTTTTTACAGTTTAAGGGACACAGAGTGACATTTCAGATTTGTATATATATATATTTATAACATTTTCTGAAAGTTTTACTGTGATTGTGTTACTGCATTAACGTTAAAAATGCATTGGAATATATAATATATATTGGAATATATATTGTGAACAAAATTCTCATATGCACTTCTATAAGAAGGCTTTAAACTGGATAAAAATGTACTAACTTCATACACCATTGTGTATCCATTTATATTCCAGGAATATAAAGGCTTAAGAAATGGCTATAATACAGCATATTCCGCGAAGAATTAAATTTAGAGCTCTATATGCCAAAAATGTGAGCTGTGTCCATTCACATAGCTTTCTGTATCGGTCCTACAAACAAGCTTTTCTAGCAGAAGATTATCCCTTTATCCATATAAAGCTAATCAAAATAAGCATGCCAGAAATTATCTTACTACTCAGATACTTTTAATTAGAAGTCAACCCCTTAAAAAGCTGTCATTGTCATTGAAATTCGAGTGACACAAAAGAAATGAAACGGACGAGGACTTCTAGTTTGAGAAAAGTTGAAACCATTAACAGAAAAGACTCCGTTGTCCAGTGGTCAGCGAGTTGCTTCTCATCCGAAGGTCCCAGTTTCGATTCTCGGTTGGGGTAGGGAATTCTTTTAACCATAAATATTCATTGACTATACCCCACACAGACTGGAAGTATGAATGTGAGACTAAATGTGTGTGTTTGAAGAAAACAAAAGAAAATATTAAAAACCAACTAGTCTAGTCTTTCTAAAGCAGACTGAACATGACCATAGCTGTTAAGGGAATATAAATAAATGAAGCAATTAAAAAAATAATAAACGCAGGAAGTTTCTTTGAAATAGCTATAAAAATCATTGTTTCCTAAATTTTGTATTTTAACCAGATCTACACTTTTGTCTTTTAAGGTTTTGTCTAACTCTTACGATTTATTTTGCAAAATTCATTCACAACGAAGAGGACTTCGAGGCTATCTCCAAAAATTCGCGATAAATACTTTATTTGCAATGTAAAGATATTTAACACATTAATCAAAATCCTTAAGAGCCATTTTTGGAAAATAGAAAATTTCAAAAATGTTTCATGAAAGTTGTAGTCTGGAGTGTAAAGATTGCATTCCTGCAAGATACTAACCTTACCAAGTTTTTCACTGAATTTTAAATGTTTAGTTATGCTGTCCACAGACACAAATACACACACACACTGATATTTTTCTTAAGAAAACTGGGGCTCTTTGAAACTGTATTTCCAGAGAAATCTCGGTATCGAATTCGAATCTTTTGGCTGAATACAATACCTTCTCTACCTACTATATATTGTGCATACGTGCTATACAACTTAAAATCTCATGTATTCCATTCAGATGGCTTTCTCTAAATCTGTACAACAAATAATTGTTAAAAAGCTTATTCTTCCATTTATTTCATGCTAATCGAGAAAAAATTAGTAGAAATGTATTACTTGCTTCCATGTAAGTAGAAGGGAAATAAGCGACTAAAGCGACAAGCTGGTTGCTTTCCGATTGGAGTTTCTTTCTTTATATGGACAGTAACTGACAAATTCCCATATGAGTAAAGTGTAAGTATTTTATGGCTGGAACCAATAACAGGGAATATTTAAAAAACGACCAACTCCACGAAAAACATGTATGCAACATAACTTGTGTGTTTTAATGAGCACAACATGTTTCTATTACATAAATGTTTCTGCATCTCTTATGGTTTACCAGTTATGAAAAATTCCGCAAAATTCATCCAGAATAAAAATGTCTTCAGAGACTATTCACAGAAAAATGAAGATATATACATTATTTGTCATGTAAATATCTTAAATATAATATATTTTAGTCAACATCGTTAGAGCCATTTTTGAGAACATCAAAATTTCTAAAAATGTTCCATTTAAGGATATTTGAAGGTGAGGAATTTTCTTCAGAATCCTCGTGTCGCATCCTTGGAGAATACAAAACTTAAAATATCAAGTTTGGTATTTAGCGGTCTTTTCGTTTTTGAGCTCTGCAATCCACAGCACACAAACACTCACACACACATGGACCTTTTTCTGAAAATGCTTTTTTTTTTTTTTTTTTTTTTTTTTCCATTCAGGGGCACCTAAAACCGGTGAAATTTCGGTATCGAATTTTTGAATGCATTACAATACCTTCTCTATACATATGTACAAAGTACGCGTAGAGAAACTAAAAATACGAATTTGAGCACCGTATCAGTTTGATTCTGAAAGAAGGGGCTATATATATTGCACCAGAGGTGTAAGCCAAAATCACATTACAGACTTTTTGAAAATTACCTTATGCGAGAAGTGAAGAAGAGGGATAAAAGTCGTGCCTCTGGAGATATTACAGTTTGCATACAAAGAGTTTCTAATCGTTCTTAGCATTAACTTCAAATTGTTGTTATAAGAGGAAGTTTTCAGTTTCTGCAAACAACCGGGTTTTGTATTGCCAAGGGACAAGCTGTGACAATATAAAGGCCACAAGCAACATGATATAAACTTTTTATTTTTTAATTTTGTTGTTAACTTTAAATTTTTTTGGCTAAATAGCTTAACTGTTAATCTTTGTGTGAATTGTTATTGCTGAACTGTTTTACTTGTGTTATTAATATATTTGGAAGACGTTGTGTTCATTCTAATGCAAAAAAAGTTTGAGTTGGAAATGTGTTTGCTGAAGACGTGACCAACAATCCCAATAATGATAGAAAGAGACTGAAGGAGTTGTACGTATGTGCTTTGCTAAAACAAAAACACGTTATACGGCCTTGGAATGAACGCACGGCAACACAAACATTTCTGTTTATAATTGCTGTAAAGAAAAAGGAAGATCGTTTTGGCTTAACAACGAAACAAAGAGTAAAGATGCTGTATTCTGGTGAAAAACAAGTTATAACTGACTGTGCGTGTTTATGTACTTGTAATGATTTACAATGAATTCAAAAGATTAATAACAATATTTATTTAAGGTAGTTGAACTAAAGTACAGAATACGTCTTGTATACCACAAACCTGAGAAGAGTCTATATGGTAGAAATATAAAATTAAGAAAATGAAATACACACGAACCAACTTTTTCGTTGAAAAGCAGTGTTTTTCGGAATAATAATAATAAAACTGATATACTCCAGTCAAATAGCTTTCTCTACATCTATGTAACAAATTATTGTGAGCTTATTCTTTTATTTAATGCTAAAACATTAGAAGAAACGTCTTAATAACTTATTTCCTTGTAAGTAGAAGGTAAATAAGAATACACTACGTTAATTTATTTATTTATTTATTTTTTGCCTGGCGAAGCGTTGACAAGTTCCCGTATGAGAAAACTAAGTACTTTAAAACTATAATCAATAACAAGGAATATGTCGAAGCCGGCTAACTCCACGAAAAAAAATATATTACATAAATTGCGTGCTTTATCGTGATAAATATTTTCGTGTAGTAAGTTCTTGTCTATTTCTTAATGTTTACATTTATGCAAAAATTCCGCAAGGTTCATCCAGAATAAAGATATCTTCAGAGGCTATTCCCAGAAAATTCAAGGTATACGTTTTATATGTCCAGTAAATATTTTTAATAAACTACATTTAATCAAAATCGTTAGAAGCATTTTTGAGAAAATAAAAATTTTCGAAAATTGTTCCAGTAAAGCGTAGTCAGGGGTGGTAGGATTTTCTTGAAAATCATCTTGTCTCATCCTTGGAAGATATTTAACTTTTAATTTAACGACTTTTGTTTTTGAGCTATGCTACCCACAGGCGCGCGCGCACACACATTCACGGCCTGGGTTCGATCCCAAGCGACCGCATGTGAGATTTTTGGTGGACAAAGTGGCGCTTGGGTGGGTTTTCTCCGGTTTCCCCCGCCATCGCATTCCACCGGTGCTCCATCATTCTTCATGTATCATCAGTTTCACCGCCTGCGGTGCCATAAGTAGTTAAGGCGGGCGTTAAACGATACAAAAACACATACACACATAAAATTTTCAATTATTTATTTATTCTTTTTTTTATTCAGGAGGTCTCAAAACATATATTCGATACCAAGATTTCACCAGAAATATATGTTTTGGGTCCCCCTGAAACAGGTTCGTGTGTGTGTGTGTGTGTGTGTGTGTGTGTGTGTGTGTGTGTGGGCGGGTGTGGGGACAGCATAGGTCAAAACGAAAAGTCCGTAAGTACCTAATTTGGTTTTATTAAAATCTGCACATCCATTACCAACACGTGCTTCACTTGGTCATGGTGTAGATGGAGTACTCTGGACGCGCGTTTCCACCACCAGGGTACTCCATCTACACCATGACCAAGTGAAGCACGTGTTGGTAATAGATGTCCAGATTTTAATAAAATTGACAGCTTCACTGTATGTAATGGCTTTTTTAACATTTTAAAACCTAATTTGGTATTTAAGTTCAGTAGCTTCCAGGGATCCCACACGAAAAATCCTCCCAACCTCAACTATCCTTTACATGGACAAATTTTCCAAAATTTTGATTTTCTCATATATAGCTGTAACGATTTTGATTAAAATATCGCATATCAAATATGTTAACCTGACAAATAAATCGTATATCTGGAATTTTCTGGGAATAGAATCTGAAGACTGCTTTATTCTGGATGAATTTTACGGAATTTTGCATAAACCGTAAGATATAGACAAAAGCGTACCTAACAGAAAATGTAGAGCTCAATAAAGCACGCAATTTATGTTTCATACATTTTTTTTTTTCGTGGAGTGAATCGTTTTTGAGACATTCCTTGCTATTAGTTTCAGCTTTAAAAAATGTATACTTTTCTCATGCGGGAATTTGTCAACTCCTGTCCATACAAATAAAGCAACTTCAGTTACATAGCAACCAGCTTTTGAGTAATACTTTAGTCCATGCTAGTCTCTTATTTCCCTTCTACTTGCATGGAGGCAAGTAATAAGACTATTTATGCTAATTCTTTCTCGATTAGCATGAAGTAAAAAGAACCATAAGCTTTTTAACAATTTGTTGCGGAGATGTAGAGAAAGTCATGTGAATGGAACATATTAGATTTCTTTCCATTTATATGTTGATAATGGAAACAAATATAAAAATCCGATGTGTTACACTCACATGACTTTCTCTAGCTGTTCTACAAACTTCATACATAAGATTCTTCTTCTCTCTGCACCTTGCTAATCGTGGTACTCATTAGCACAATGTTCTTATTATTTAGTTCCGTATAAGTAGGAAGAAAATAAGGGAATACACTAGACTAAACTAATAGTCAAATGTTTTAAAAGCTGTTGTTATGCGTTTTTCATTACAAATCGCTTCTTTTCTTGGCCAGGAGTAGAACGAAAGAAAAACGGCCACTCCCGACCGAGAAAAGTAAAAGTACTTCACAACTGAAATTAATAACAATGAATAGCTCGAAAACGGTAAGCTCCACGAGGAAAATGTGTATGACATAACTTGTGTATTTTAACAAGATCTAAATTGTCTGTATAATAAGTTTTTGTCTACCTCTTACGGTTTACTAGTTATGCCAAATTAAGCAAAATTCATCCAGAAGGTATTCCCAGAAAATTCAAGATATACATTTTATTTGCTAGGTAAATATATTTAATATATGATATTTTAATCAAAATCGTTAGACCCATTTTTAAGAAAATCAAAATTTTCGAAAAATGTTCCATGTAAAGGGTAGTTTGGGGTGGGGAGATACTGGAAGATACTAAACTTAATTACCAAGTTTGGTAATTTAGCTACTTTTCGTTTTTGAGTTATCGTTTTCACAGACACACGACCTTTTTCTGAAAATGCTTTTTTTGGATACAGGGGGTAATAAAACATGTATTTCCGGTGAAATCTCGGTATCGGATTTTTGGGTGGAATACAATACTTCTCTATCCCTATGTACATAGTACATATGGGGCTAGAGAAAGTAAAAATCGGGTGTGCTCCATTCACATAAATTTATGTACTCATTCTGTAAACCACTGCTCTTAAGAGCTTATTCTTCCATCAGTTTCATGCTAATGGAGATAAACATTTCCAGAAATGGTCTCAATACTTAGTTCCTTATAGGTCGTAGGGGAATGAGGGAATGAACTAGGCTAGAATATACGAATCTTATAAAAAAGGTAGTTTGGAGTGGTGAGGTTTTCTTGAAATTCGCGTAAGATGCTGAACTTAAATGTTAATTGTTGTAATTAACCTACTTATCTTTTTGAGTTATGACAGGTGTACAGTTTTTTGTTTGTTTGTTTTTTTTTATTGAATAACAACATGCTCCATTACAAAATAATATTACATGTTTTAGTTTTCTTTTAGTGTTACGTTTCTATTGAATCAAGAGTATATATTTTAAATATGTAATGTTAAAAATATGAAAGTGAAACCTTGTTGCTTCTATTAAGTTAAGTGTAATTTCTAAAAGATTACTACATGTTTACAAATTTCAAAGATATTATATTTGCATAAGAAGGTTCTCACTGTAGCATATAGTCTTTGATTTCAGATTTCTTTTATTTTTTGCATCCATTTTGTTGAACATTTGTGTTATTTTAATTTGTCAAAGTCCACGAATCTGTAGAATGTCTTGGTATGTTTTGTTATTGGAACATTGTCGGTAGCTGGCCAGTTCCTGCCTGTTCTGGTCACTTCCTGTTTAAGAAGTGTGCGCTCTGTATTCAGTCACATCAGATGCTCTATTGTTTGTTCTCCTAGATTACAGGGACACGTTGAATTGTCTATTATTTTGAACCTTTAAAGTATGATTTTGTTTTAACATGGCCGGTTACTATTACTGTGATTTCTGGTGTTATCGGAATTATCTTTGTTCTATACGTAGCGGGTTTAAGATGATCCAGCCCTTGATACCCATCAGGCGATATCTCTAAAACTTTTGTTGGCAGTAGAATGTTAAATCACTCGATTTTGGCTGACTTGCGTCTCCTGCGTGATGTAGTAACTAATTGTTGTGTTCAGTTCTGCTTTTAGCAGCGAAAGGCCGCGAGTAATGCATTGATATTGAATTAAAATTGTTACCCTGATGGATCTAGCAGAGTTCTAAATTCCAGCTAATCTCCGTTTGGTGAGCAAGATCTTAATCTTAGCATGTGTTTTTCTCAGGGCTATGTCTTTTATAAATCATGACTTTTTTCAACTGATACTATATTTAATTTTGTCAAAATATTACGTAACGTCAGTTTGGTGACGTTCAGTTTCTAACTCTCCTTAATTTGCTTTTAACTACAATTGGCGGTCAAATTCATACTTACAGAGGTTCGAGTTCTTTCTACTGACGTTGCAAGCTGTAATTACATATATCATATTACATAAATTGAGGATGAGTGCGATTTTAAGGGGAGTCGAAAATGAATTTTCCTGTATTTTTCCATTTTAATGTTTTATTTGTATAAGAATATTTCAAGCCTTCGCTCACTTCAGTGTAACTTTCAAAGCGGTATCTAATTGTAAAGAGTTTAAAAATACTGTTTAAAATAATCCTGTATAGTAGTTTTTTTAGAACATTTTAGTACAGTCACTTGGTAAAATATCCATAACGTTGTAAATATCAGCGTTAGATAAGAGACCTTTTTTATTTTTATCGGAAAGTATTACTTTAGCTATTGACTGCATTACCCAGACAGAGAGAACTGAAAGATTCCAAGTTTGGTTACCTAAAGGTGAACATCTTGCGGAGAGACAAACACTATGGTGATTTAAGATCACATTTTATGCACATATGTGTACTTGGTAGAAAAGGCATTAGCTAAGAAAGAATGGAAATGGATAAGCAGTTCGCTATTGGACGATTTCTCGTTGATAGGTACAGCATACTCTAGAATGCAGTCAAATTTTGGAAACTAGTTGTTCTGTTCAGTGTAAACACATATTTCTTATATATTGTCCAACTTTATTAAACATTTGCTACATTAAAGTTTTTCTTTCTCTACTTCTTACCTGCGCTAAATAAGGAAGTATTACGTTTCCCAAAAAGGTCACACCAATATGTCATGGGAAACATATTTTGACATTCCCATATTAATAAAAAAACTACTGTTGTGCGAATCTGTGCAAAAGAATGGAATAGACGAACCAAATAACCGTCACGTAATCCACTGCAATGTTGGTTTTTAATATAATTAATCTTAGAGAAGCTTTGCTCACAAATGTGGAACCAAACATTTCCACTAAATTTGTTGCACATAATCTTAATTTGAAAAATGAGTCCTATGTAATGATTCTTTCGAAAACTTTGTTCGTACAATTTTGTGGAGCAAGTGATTTCCATTTTCAGTTTGTATGGAGCCTCTGAAAACTATTATTATACTTCTCGCGTTTGAAAGCTGTCAATCTGTCTGCTAAAAAATAGCACACTGTAGGTATCTATGAGAGTTTGTATGACTCACCACAATTTCACCACCTTGATGAGGAGGAGTACTCACGGCATTACTTCGCAAGAGTTACTTCTTGACGCTTGGCCGATATTGTCACACGTTCACTTCGCGTCGCAGATACACCTTGCAGAAAACATGAGATAGTAAATTATGTCAGTGTTTTTGTAAAATCTGCTAGATGGAAAGAAAAAACTCTGGAGAGGGTACTTTTAAGGTACCAATTAAAACATATTTCTACCTATACTCCTGACACCCTGTATAGAGGTAAGTAATAAAAATATTTAAATTTCTTAGCTGTAAGACCGCAGGGCTGTCTGTCAAACGTCGGTGTTTCAACATGGCAACGGTGTTCAGGTTGCATCTTTTCACCTCACCATCCTATCTCTCTTTTGTTTTAGCTCTACTCCTCTATGGACCGCTGCCTACCTTTTAATTCCCTTCCTTTAATTTTTACTTCCTTTTAGTATCCTTTACAACCCTTTACGAGTAACTTAATAAACACAGAGATATAACCATAAGAACGTCTCTTATGAACAGGCTCTGCTTTATAAAAAAAAACTCACGTCTACTTTTCTCTTCAGTTGCTAATAGCTTTTCATCCAGCTTGAATGTTTATAAAAAGCACGCTCGGGAGATTTCGTGTATGTGAAAGAATTTTTTGCACAACTCTATCACTAATTCAGATATTGAACGTTAAAAATTACTCTTTACTTTGAAAACATGGACCTGTATATTTTTATGTTTTCTATCACGTATGTACGATGTGCATACACAGTAAGTAGAGAAGGCATTGTATGCTGCCCCAAAATTCAAGGTTTCATCGGAAATGTTTGTATCACTGAATTAAAAAATCTTATTTGTTCCATTCACACGACCTTCTCTACATCTCTGCAACAAATGTTTGTTAATCAGCTTATTCTTCTATCTATTTGATGCTAAAACATTAGCAGAAGCGGTATTATTGCTTAGTTCCTTATAAGTAGAAGGCAAATACGAGAAAGCATAGGTTAAACCGCCAGGCAAATGTTTTAAAATGTGGGTGCTAAGGGATTTTTTGCGTAGTCAGGAGTTGACAAGTTCCTGTATGAGAAAAGTTTTAAGTATTTTAAAACTGAAATCAATATCAAGGAATATCTCGAAAACGGTCAACTCCACGAAAAAAATGCCTATGACATAAATTGTGTGATTTAACGTGAGCTACATTTTTATGTAGTAAGTTTTTGTCTATTTCTTACGGTTTACTCACTATGCAGAAAAATTTATCCTGAACGAACAGGTCTTCAGAAGTTATTCCCAAACAATTTAAAATATTAATTTTATTTGTGATTTCAATATAAAGTAAAGTATAATCAAAATTGTTAATCATTTTTGAGAAAAACAAAATTTTTATGTGAAGGGTAGCTTGGTGGAGATTTGAAAATCTTCGTGTCGCATTCTTGGAATATACCAATATTTAAATACCAAGTATGGTATCTAACGGTCTTTTAGTTTTTGAGCTACACTGTCCACAAACGCACACAAAGATAGACATGTTTCTAAAAATTTTTTTATTGGACTCAAGGACCTCGAAACATATTTCCGGTAAAATATTGGTATCGAATTTTGGGTGGAATACAAGCTACCTACACGCCTGGCTGCGCAGACCAGTGTAAGTGTCGAGAATTGATGAACTCGCACATGGTCGCGCGCAATACATTAATGTAATGGGGAAAAAGTGACATTTAAAATAGCTATAATTACGTCATAGGATACCTATTGGAAATAACTGCGACAACCCGTTCTTTATGATCGTAGGCATTTATGCATAGGGATTAGACCTACCTGTATTTAAAGTGTTTCACAAAAAGGATGCAAGCATCACATAGAATACAACTTAACTTTAATTCTGTTTTTCGCAGTTTCTTCTGATTCGATGTATACTTCCTGTTTTTTACTTTAATGCACAAAGCCGTCAACAAAAATTATAATGAGCACTTGTCAAGAGTGTTTCTGCTGTAAAGTGGTTCAAAATGCTGAATTAAAAAGTAAAATATGCTGGCTTCTATTACTATAATGTAATTCTTAAAGCGTTATCATTATTCCCCACTCCAAAGAGCCTGGAAATATGAGCGTGATACCGAATGTGTGTTAAGTTAATCGAGAAGTACAGTTTTAATGTACACCTCAACAATTTAAGTTGTTATAGTCAAATTGGTAATATGACGATATTGCCTAAGGCAGTATGTAAATAAAAATAAATAAATAAAATGCTTTAGCAGAAAAAAGCATAGCTATGCGATACTGGATTTTCAGAGACGGTATGTACAGTATAAAAATAAAATAAACGTGAAGCTAGGTACCTGTATTCCTCTTTATTAAACTAAATTCAAGAATTTATGTAAACATTTTATATCATATTTGTGGTGTATTTGTTAGATAAGACAAGTATATTAATACGACAGAATGATCAGTGCTTTCTGGAATAATTCATAAACAAATTTAAAATATGAGTAGATTATTAATGTGCTTTATGTTCGTATACGTTTGTAAAATTCCTTTTTAGCACTCTACGGAGTTGTGTTTAAGTCTGAAATTATAGATTTGAAAATCTAAGTTCATAGAGATTTCGAGAATTTTTTTTTTTTTAGTTTAGAACAAATTATAATATTGATTTTAATATTTTAGCATTGAATTCTATAGCTAATGAACATATTAGCATAGTCGGTGGTATTTCGATGATACAAATGTGTCACGTATCAGAGCAGCTAACCAATTATTCAGCAATTCTGGTTTATGTATTGGAAACCTAAAATAAATTATCATTCGCTTACTGACCAAGGAAACCCATTAGAATAAATTGGAATGAATTTGGAATGCAAATCACAAATTATTTGTGTGTTATTTTATAGTTTATAGTGTTATTAGGTAAAATGTATTTATACAATAGTTTAAATGATATGGTTTTTTCATTACTGTGGATAAATGATTTTGTATATTTTGTTTATATATTAGGATAATTTTAGTTTTTCTGGTAATTACCGATGGAAAGTGATCTCGGAATCATTTTTCCGGCGCTTGGTATAGTTATGCAGCATAGAAATGCACCATGTTCACTATTAAACCCTAATTTACCTTAAAAACATCTCGCTTTTAAAGCCTTAAGCGTATTGGTAACTTCAAAAAGTACTTTCTTGCCCTACAGAGGCAACTGCGCAGGAGGTTTCAATTAGCGACAGCAGCGCTAGCGCCAGCGGCGTGTCTTGGTAATATAATTCCAAAGTCTTTGGGTGGAATACAATACCTTCTCAATAGACTATGCACATAGTACGTGTAGAAAAAACGGTGGCATTTAAGTTGAGTATTTTCCAAGAAGATTTTCAGAAAAATCTCCCATCCCAAAGTACCCTTTACATGGAACATTTTCCAAAATGTACGATTTTCTAAAAAGGGCTGTAGTGATCGATTCAAATGCCATATATGGATTGCTTACATGACAAATCAAATATATATTCTGCATTTCTTGGGCCGACCTGGTAGGCAAAGCGCAAGAGGAGTGAAATAAGCTCCCTCTTTCAACAATAAGGAAGAGTCAAAGAAACCGGTTCATTCCGGTATTAGCCCCGGAGTAGCGTTATCAGTGTAGTGGTGGCTTACAGTGCAATATAAGTGAACGGCAAATATTTATTCGGTACAGGGAGAACAAGCTTTTTTTTTTTTTTTTTTTTAGAGTTTTTCATCCATATTTTCTAGTTGCCATTACCTATCTTTGTGCTCGAGTGCAAAAGTATGCATTTGATTACGTCGCAAAAGACGAATCGTCCAAATCTTAACAACCGTCACTGTTGCATAGGCACGTCATCCCTGCCAGGTGGAAGGGAAAAGGAAGGCTTGACACGTCGCCGGGAAAGCTTCAGTTCTTATTTCACACTTATCTTACCGGCCCTGTTCTTGGGAAGAGCGCCTGAAGATCTCTACATTCTGACTGACCTTTACCTAACTGCTAAACCACAAGAAATGTTTATCTACATAAAAGATGTAGATCTCGTTAAAACACACAATTTATGTCGTGCACATTTTATTTATTTTTTATTTTACGTCACTTAACAACTTGCAACGAATTTGTTCGGTAAGATAATTACCTCGTTAACGATATGAGTTGGACAGTAGTCTTAAGTTCTTATCCCCGAACGGTGCTACCTTCGCTTCAGCAGATGGTGTTAGAGGGCCTTCCAGCCTAGCTGTTGTGCTATCTGTGGTCAGACATTGCCATCCGTAGACATATGGCCAGACGCACATTAATGTCTCATCTCCTCACACCACAACTTCCACTTAGCTCCGCGACAAGCAGATGAAGTTAGGGTGCCATCCAATCTACTACTTACACCATCTGTGGATACATGGTAGCGCAATCGAAATTATCATCTACGATCTAGTTTTAGAACGTATTTTACCTTTTTTGTTGCATTATTTAATAGTTATTTATGATAAAAGAGTTAAATTTGTTATTTTATATTGTGAGTAGAAAGAATGCAATACGAGACGTAGGCCGAGTCATGCACTATTGTGTCAAACTCTTTAGTTTAGACAGTCGTCGATATTTATAGACAAATTATTAATTATTGCGGTCTTTGTTTCTTCTTAGCATTAGTACTGAGAACAAATGGCCGCTTCAGGATATTAATAGACTTGAGCATACGCGGAATGACATAATGGATAAAATACTACGACTTTTAACTCCATTTGGTTCTATTAAAAATTCTAATTTTATTATGAACTATCTAAAACTATATTTTCTCTTCTGAATTTATTAAATGAATTGCATTCATTGTTTTAATTCCATGCATAGACAAGTTTTCATACTCTCTTTCGTTTTCGACGTCCATCATATGTCGAGGTTACCTCCTGTGGTGTCATGAGTAACTCTCTCTTCTGAATTCCCTTAACCTGGTTTGCCTCCTATTTTTACTTTCTCTATACGTACTATGGACATAGTGTATAGAGAAGGTATTGCATTGCACCCAAAAATTCGATACCGAGATTTCAACGGAAATACATGTTTTGAGACTCCCTGTATCCAAAAAAAAGCATTTTTAGAAAAACGTCCGTGTGTGTGTGTCGGTGGGCAGCTTAGCTCAAAAAAGAAAAGACCGTTGAATACCAAACTTTGTATTTAATTTTGGTGTCTTCCAAGGATGAGACACCAAGATTTTCAAGAAAATCCCCCCACCCTCAACTACATTTAATTGGAGCTTTTTTCGAAAATTTTGATTTTCTCAAAAATGCGTCTAACGATTTTGATTAAAGTATTATATATTAAAGATATTTACCTGACAAATAAAATTTATATCTTGAATTTTCTGAAAATAGCCTCTGAAGACTACTCTGGATGAATTTTAAGGAATTTTGCATAACTGCTAAACCGTAAGAGATGGACAAAACCTTACTACATAAAAATGTAGAACACGTTAGAACACACAATTTATGTTATACACATGTTTTTCGTGGAGTTCGTCGTTTTCAAGATATTCCTTGTTATTGGTTTCAGCTTTAAAAAACCTATACTTTTCTCATACAGGAATGTGTCAACACCTGTCCACACCAACAAAGGTCAGTCACATAGCAACCAGTTTTTGACTATCACTTTAACCTATGGTACTCCCCTATTACGCTTCTACTTACAAGGAAGGAAGCAAGCAGTAACACTATTTTTGCTAATTTTTTTTTCTAGATTAGAATGAAGTAAATAGAAGCATAAGCTTTTAATAACAATTTGTTGCAAAGATGTAGAGAAAGTCATATGAATGGAGCACATAACATTTTTAATATATGACTTTCTTTAACAATTACTTTCTCTATACGTAGTAGATGCATAGTGTACAGAGAAGTTATTTTATTGCATCCGAAAATTCGATACCGAGATATCATCGGAAATATATGTTTTGAAGTGCCCTGAGATCGAAAAAATTATTTTTAAAAAAACGGTCCTGTGTATGTGTGCATCTGGACAGTACAACTCAAAAACTAAGAGACCACAATATACCAAACTTGGAATTTAAGTTTAGTTCTCCAAAGGATGTAACACGAAGATTTTCCAAAAAAAAAAAAAAATCCCGTACCACAAACTGCACTTTACATGAAAAAATTCAAACATTTTGATTTTCTCAAAAATTAGCTCCAATGCTTGGTTGAAATCTCTCATATTCAGTACATTTGCATGACAAAATGAATATATTCAATTATCTGGGAATTCCTCTGAAGACCTGTTTATTCAGAATGATTTTTTCCAACTTTTGCATAATTGGTAAATAAATCTTAAGAGATAGGTAAACACTTACAACGTATATCTTGCCAAAACACAATTTATTTCTATACTCGTTTGCTGTAAATTTAACTACGAGTATTTACTACATTTTTTTTGTTATTACATAAATATTTTAAAATATTTGTACTTTTCCCAAAACAGGAAGTTGTTCGTGTCTGTTTTGTTTTACTCAGCCTGCAAAGAAGAACATTTGAATGACAATTGGATAGCGACAACCTTTAAAACATTTCATTATCTCTTTACCTAGTATATTCTTTTAGTTCCCTTCTATTTATGAGGAACAATGTAATTGGACCATTTATGGTAATATTTTATACTAATTAACATGATGTAGATGAAACAATTATGTTTGGTTAGAAAAGTTTCTTTGCAGAACTGATATGTTTAAGAATATGACTCCAGTTAAGAAACATGTCAATTTCTTCCCTCTCATCATAATTGCATCAGTGATTTATTTCCTTTCATATATCGCCAAACTGTTTTTCTTTGTATATCGTCTATTTCATCCTTAATTATATGTCAGAATTCTCTAACATCGGTTTTATTAAAATTGCATGTATGTTTAAGTTTGTTATAAATGTTTACAAATCCTTTGTGTGTTTTTCTTTTTTACCCTTTTATCCATTCTTCCAACATTTTCTTTGTTTTCTATTTGATTACCGTTTTGTTTCTAATACACACACATGTACATACTTACAAACACTCATGCCCAAGCCAGGATTCAAACGCAAGATCCTCTAAAGGAGAATGTAGAACACATCTTAACTCCCGCTTTTGTTTAATCAGTTAATTAGGGACATTAAACTGGTATGAACTTTGAGGTTTTATCGATATGATTTTCATTGTACATTTGAAGTTATTTTTCACTTATTTAAGGAGATTTTTAAATGTCAATAGTGAATAACCGAATTTAAGTTATGTTCTGTATTAAAATACAGTATATCAGACAAGTAATGGCAAAATCTTAGGTATTTATTTCATCTACACAAGTGGTGAACTTAGGACTCTAGTTGCAAACAGAACCAGACGGCTCAGCGTAACGTGTGGTGCTCGCATTTGGGAGATCTTGGATTCGATTTCCGGCGTCCTCTTACTCTGACCACGGGCTTCTTTGTCGTTTTCTCCTGGTCGCCAAGGTGACACTGGTGTCTTCTTCCGTTCCACATTCAGTTGCAGTCTCCCATTGTTCTTGCGTTTTGTATGTCCCATTTGATTTCTGGGTCAGGTGAAGCTTCCAATTCCGATTCCGTCAGGATGTAAAACGTCCATATATGGCAACACAGAACTAAATCACGACTCGCGGACGTGAAAGGGATGGCATTTTGCCTAGGGACCTTCTCTCATAAGGTTTGAAGTTCTTAAATGTAAATAAGCATTACACGGGTCCAACGGCTTTACTTCCCTTCCGATGGAGCCATGCAAAATATTCTTATTTCCGAAAAATCCATCACCCTCGCCGGGACTGAACCCTCAAACTTGGGTATTATAGAGGCCACTAAACCATACAGAATAGACGGCTCCGATACATCTACTCGTAAGCCGTCGATGCCCACTGAAGCTACTACCTGAATTTCGGTTCTCCCATACTTAGAGATGTATTAGGTACCGAGCTCAAAAATTCTACGCCAGATTGGCCCAACATGAGAACGCCCTAGTCAGATATCCGAGGGACTACTTACCAACTGAACTCTGGTTCCCCTTATGGCTTGTTAGCATAACGGCTAACAAAGGATTCAAACCACCCAATAGCAAATAGCTGGTCACCAAAAACTTGGCACCAACTAAAATGGACCTAAAAGACACCAGCGGACATCTGAAAAAACAAGTGCCGAGGAGCCTACCAGTAGCGCTATCTCCTTAACATCAATCTAAACTACAACAGACCAATCTTTAACCTATCCCGTTCATTCCTGTGGTCAAGCCGTTACAAGGGTAGTTACACAGCTCACCACGGTCTACCAGATCTCGCACGGACGCACGTACCTAACCATGGCCAACAGCTGAACTGCCGGTCCCCATGGCCGCGCTCGCTAAAGCGTCTCGCTTTGGTGTTTCGCACCGCAGGGGATCGTGGGTGCGAGTCCCGCCTTGGGCATGGGTGTTATTTGTTTGTGTGTAAAAGGTAAAACAGTAATCAAACAGTAATCAAAGTGAACAAATTAGGTAAATAAAAAGTAGGGTATACAGCGCCGGAGTCCCGATCAGACTCCGGAGTTGTATTTAAAAAAAAACAAAAACTAAGTACTCCCCCTCCCACTATGGGAGTGGTCAACAAAATTCAAACAAACAACACTGAAAGAAACAAGACACCAGTAGATCAATAGCAAGAATGCTATACCTGAAAGATGAACCTCCTTAATATTATCAAACTAAACTCCAGCAAACCAATTGCATTCCTATGGTTAAGTCCTTACAAGGGTAGGTGCACACCAACTCCACAACGCATGCATGCACGCACGCACTACACCATAAAGGGCGACTTTATTACTAAACAGAAGCTTAAAATGGAAATCCTCCCCTCCTTCCATAAATACACTGACCCACAATTACTTTCAGTACTCTGAAATATTGTTACACTAATTTGTACTTTTCTTCATACTAAGAATAATTTGTTTTAGAACAGCTAGAGAAGTCATGGGAATGGAATACACCACATATTTGAGTTAAAAAAATAAGTATGGTTTTAGAAATAGTTTACATTTTACTCCTGTCCATGTATAGATTATTATAGTTAATTATTATGATCTATGTGTATTTTAAGTTCTCTAAATTTAAACACACAACAATTAATTAAAAAAGCAATACAAATATACTCTCAAAACAACTAAAGTCAATCTATTCCAATTTAACCGACATCAGAATAAAGTAGAATCTATTTGGTCAGCTGCATTTAATTTTTAAATACTAGTTCCAAATCTCATAAGGTACCTCTTAATTTGTCTCCAAACTATTTTAATTAATTTTATTGATAAAGTTCAGGATATTAGTTCTAGTTTACCTCATATTAACCATTGATACTTTTAAGTTTTTGAATAAGTTACCCAAAACAACGAGAACCTTCCAGCTGAGTCATGTTACTGTGGAGCATGTCTATCTTACCATTTTAAAACTTAACAACAGTGCATGCCTGGATGTTTATGGCTTGAATTAAAAAATATTAATATTGGCAGAGCAATTTATTTGTGAACCTTTAACTGATCTATTTAACTATTGTATTGATTTATGTGAATTTACAGACATTTTTAAAATGCCAAAATAACTCCTACTTTTAAAACAGGGTTACATCTAATTGCTCAAACTATAGGCTTATTAGTACATTGCCAATTGTGTCAAAGGTTTTTTTTAATTATTTTAGTTAAACAAATTACACACTATTTTGTTGAAAATTCGTTTTTTGCCTATTGTAAATTTGCCTTTAGATCTTCTCGCAGCACAATTGGTGCCCTAATTGCATTTATGACAAAATGTTTTAAATGTATTTATAAAGGTGGTTTGATTCATAGTAGATTTTTCGATATTACAAAAGCTTTCGACTTTATCTCATGAAATGTTTAAGAAATTGGAATTTTATGGTTTTGGTAGCTTGAATTTTATCAGATCTTATTTTTGTAATAGATATTAGTCTGTTTATATAAATAGTGGTTACTCTGATTTTAAAATGTTTAAGCATGGTGTCCCGTAGAGTTCTGTGCTGGGCCCTTTATTTTCTATAATTTATAATAACGACCTTCCTTTTAATATCGGAAATGATTGTCTAGAAACATATTTGTATGCGGACGATTTGACAGTAAGTATCCGTCAATTCTGATGCCAGTCTGTACGATAAACTTTATGCACTTACTGAAAACAATTGATAAATAGTGCAAATGCGATAGTCTTGTTCTTAATGAGGACAAAACAATTGACCTCACTTTTAATATTAGTTGTTCTGCTTCTACAACTAAAACTAGTACAACATTTCTAGGCATTCATTTCGAAGCTGATCTTGGTTGGCGTTCACATATTAATTATGACGCCAACAAAGTAAGTAGAGACATATTTATGTTACGTGTTTTAGAAAGTCCTGTGTGTTCCAATGTTTTATTATCTATTTATTATGGAAAAAGCCATATCCATTTGCGTTATGGTATTTTATTGGGGCAACCATGCTTTAGCTAACAAGATACTTTTATTACGAAAAAATTGGAATTTTATGTGGTACTCATTGTAAACCTTTATTTGTTAAGTTGGGTGTTTTAACTTTGACTTCATTGTTTGTGTGCCACTGCCTCTCACTTGCCAAGAACTCTAGTCATAAATATCATCTATGTTCCGAAATTTATCTTCATCACACCAGAACTAGTTCCAATATTTACATAAATAGATTTAAATATAGCAAGATTAAAAATTCCTTTGAGACAATATTATTAAATCTATTTAACATACTTAGTGATAGCACTAAAGCTCTGTGCATTGAAACTTTTAAGAGGTCAGTGAAGCGCACTTTTATTTTAAATCCATTTTATTGTCTGGATGAATTTTACGATACTGCCAATTGTTTATCATATCACTTGTAATTGACGTGTCTGCACAATGTACTTTGTTCTGGCAAATATACGTATCCATCCATCCATCCATCCATCCATCCATCCATCCATCCATCCATCCATCCATCCATCCATCCATCCATCCATCCATCCATCCATCCATCCATCCATCCATCCATCCAGCTGGTGGAAAAATAATCTTTTTTAAGAATAATTTGTTTGAAGAGCTGGTAGAGAAGTCATGTGAATTGAACACATCATATATTTTAGATCAAAAAATAAGTTTGTTCTTAAAAATTATTTTCCTTACCTTACAAAAGAATAGCTAGAAAATGCAAGTGAGCTATAGGTTTCTAAAACTGCCTTTATGTATAAAGCAGCCCAAATCTCAGCGGAGCAGGAACCGTGAATAATCCCTGTGATCTCTAGGGTCCTTTGTTGAACGAAAATGACCTTTACCATTATTATTTTGGAAGTGCCGGTAGACAAACAGCCTAGCAGGTCGTGTGACTGACACAAAATGAGTTTGCCGAGAGAACAATGAGGAAATGAGGATAAATAAACACAAGTCTCTTGTGCACGTCTTATAGCCCGAAGCATTCCACTAGGTAGACAATAGCAACATAAATTATTCACCTGGAGAACACAACAAGCACAGACAAACGAGAAACGCTCAGGGAAAAACAGACAAACAGGGATTTGGAATTGCATTAGAAATGTATTATTTGTTAATTTCCAGTTAAATGCTGCTAAGAAACCCTTAGAAATATTTTACATTAAATGGCTAGAAGCAATACAAAATGCAATTAAATAATATGATTGATTTTTATACTGATATAAATATAACAAACTCGCTTGGTTCGATAAGAAACTACACGATTGGTATCGAGGGGTCAGTTTTCATTGCTTAGTGAAGTTTTGCTAATGAAATTCACAGCAGAAGTCAATCAGCTTTGAGAAACGAATACAAAAATCTCTGCTCTGCTCAAGTGACTTTTTCTACATATCTGTAACAAATTATTATTAAAAATCTTATTCTTCTATCTACTTCAGGCTAATTGAGATAAACATTAACAGAGACTGTTTTATTACTTACTTCCTTGCAAGTAGAAGGGAAATAAGGTTATACACTGGGCAAAACCGACAGTAAAATGCTTTAAAATGTCGTGGCTATGGAATTCAAAAAGGCTTTTTTGTGGAGCCAGATGTTGACAAGCTCCCGTACGAGAAAAGTATAAGTATTTTAAAACTGAAACAAATAAGAAATATGTTAAATGCTCTACAAAAAAAATATATATAACAAATTGTGTGCTTTAATGAGCTCTATCGGGGCCTCTTTCGTTACAAAAAATCTGATGTGTTCCATTCGCATGACTTTCTCTACACCTCTGCAAAAATAATATTAAAAAAGCTTATGCTTCTATTTATTTCATGCTAATCGAGAAAAAATTAGCAGAAATAGTGTTATTACTTGCTTACTTGTAAGTAGAAGCGAAATAAGGGAGTACCATAGGTTAAAGTGATAGTCAAAAACTGGCTGCTATATGACAGAAGTTCCTTTGTTTGTATGGACAGCAGTTGACAAATTCCTGTATGAGAAATGCATAAGTTTTTCAACGCTGAAACCAATTATAAGGAATACCTAAAAAACGATCAAATCCACGAAAAAAATGTATATTACATAATTTGTATGTTTTAACATGCTCTACATATTTTGTATAAGTTTTTCTCCATCTCATACTGTTTAGCAGTTATGCAAAATTCCGTTAAATTCATCCAGAATAAAGTAGTCTTCAGAGGCTATTCCCAGAAAATTCAAAATATACATAAATATATTTAATCAAAATCGATAGAGCCATTTTTGAGAAGATCAAAATGTTGGAAAAAAGTTCCATGTAAAGGGTAGTTGGGGGGGGGGAGGATTCTTGAAAAGTTTCGTGTCTCATCCTTGGAATATACCAAACCTGCCGGTCCCCATGGTGCTTCGTAGCGCTGGGGATCGTGGGTTCCGAGTCCCGCCTTGGGCATGGGTGTTATATGTTTGTGTATGTGTGTGTGTGTTGTAAAAGTAAGAAAACAGCAATCTAGTAATAATAGGCAAAACAAGGTAAAAAAAAAAAAAAAAAGGAAAATAAAAGTAGGGTATACAGTGCCGGAGTCCCGATCAGACTCCGGTATAAAAAAAAACCCTAAATACCAAGTTTGGTTTTTAACGGTCTGTTCGTTTTTTAGATATGCTGCACGCCCCCCCCCCCCCACACATGGAAATTTTTCTAAAATTGATTTTTTTTTGGATTCAGGGGGTCTCAAAAGCATTTATTTCCGGTGAAATCTCGCTATCGAATTTTAGGTACATTACAATACCTTTTCTATACACTGTGCATAGTACATATAGAGAAAGTAAAAATACTTTTGTGCAATGGTATTAACTCGTGAACAACCGCCATGGTTTCTCTTTCTTATAGCTTTACACACCAGAACACACACACAGTTTCATTCAAACTTCCGAACTCTTGGAAGGATACGTCATAATTTTGGATATAGAAACATTCCTACCACTAGCCGGGAATCGAACCCAGAGCCTCTCGCACATCAGACAGAAGCTTTGTTGACTGAACCACGGGCCCAGTTCTCCTTGGCTTTTGGTTCTTAACGTTAGCTGAACATTTTATCAGCTGTAATACAAAAGATAAAGCTTAAGAAGGGTTTAAATTTAAACTGCACACAAAAAGTTTATAGTTCTAGATATTTAAATGTTCGCTTTATTATATTGCATGGCTTTCTGAATAACAAATTTAAATTATGAGATTGCAATTATTATAACACTGTTTCAGTGTAATTAAAAAGAACATTTCTGCTGTGTTTCTGTAGACTTACGTGGTATAAAAATAATCTTCTGTTTAGCAAAACGAGAAATGCAGATATGCCCTGCATGGTATACTCTCCCAATATCAATTAATCTTTGCCAAACGTTCGCCGGTTGTCAAGCAATTTATCACAGCAGTCAAAGATAAAACCAGGAAAAAGTAATGGCTAACCACTGCTATTAGCATGATAACAGCAGCCGTTTGTTTAAATGTATTGAAAGAGGTCCATTTGCCAGTTTAATAATCACTTCGACAGTTTAAACGTTGTGTTAATTTATGTGTTCCTCATTTTCTTTATCGATACGAGTCGATTTATATTTATACACTAGTTTAATGCTTCAACTGAACTAAATATATGGTTTTACTTATTGTTAGTTTACCCGAGATTATGAACATGTAGGTTGCGGAAAATATTATACATAAAACATTTAGGGATGAAACATTTTAGATATGAAGTGATTTAAAAATATGTAAGGGGTTCAGAAAGTTTGTTACGGCACAATATTTAAATTGTAATATTGACAGATTTATGATGCCAGTTTATACCTGAACGTATAAACGTCACAGAGTAATGCTAATTATAAATTCACTGTATGCCACTACGTATGTTGCAAATAGACGTCTACATTGTTGCACCGGTTTCGGCCAAACTTGACACAAATAACCTTTCACACCAGGTAAAAAGTGTGTCTAGCTTAGAATTCATAATTTCTTCCAATTAATTATTGCATTTTGTGTATCGTCTACAAAACCTTCTAAAACTATCAATATTTTTCTCAACTAAAATCATAATAGCTGCTATACTCTTAATATTATAGCAATAATAACAGTAATAATAACAATAATACCAACTTAGGCCTTCCCGTCCTCTAAAAATAAAGGAATAGCGAATTCACAAAGTAATCTCCAACATTGATCACAATGACACAATCAAATAAATAATAATTACAACAATAGTGTCATTTGTCACGGTGCTTGCGCAAATGCAAAGGCGCATGCTTGGGAATTTTATAGAATTTTTTCTTGTCGCATGCTAGGAAGATATTAAACCTAAATACCAATTTTAGTATTTAACCAACGTTTTGTTTTGAACTGTGATGCCCACGGTCACACACGACATTTTTTCTAAAAATGCTTTTCTGGATTCAGGGGTCTCAAAGCATATATTTCCGGTATCTAATTTTTGGGTGGAATACATTATCCTTACTATAAACTATGTACATTGTATATACGCACTAGCGACCACATTAGTGATTTGTGGTGGACAAAGCGGCGCAGGGGCGGCTTTTCTCCGGGTTCTCCGGATTCCCCCGCCATTGCATTCCACCGGTGCTCCATTTCATTCCATGTATCATCCGTATCATCGTCTGCGATGCCATTTGTAGTAAAAACGGGCGTTAAACAGTATAACAAAAATCTAGATAAGGTAAACAAATTATAATGACCTGTGTTTCAATGCATGTCTGTATGTGATCTGAACAACTCAACTTAAAAACGAAGTAGGCTAAACACCTAACTTCATATTGAAGATTTTCAAGAAAAACAACCACAAACTAGCTTTTACATGGTGGATTTTCAAACTCATTAAAAGGCTGTGTCAATTTTAAGTTGATTTTCACCAAAGCATGGAAAGTGTGAAATTTGAAGACTAATACTTAAGTCCAGTTCTTAAAATTAAACTATCCGAGTTCCCTTTATAGCTACAACAGAATATGTACTGGAGCTATTACTGAAAAGAATAATGTGTATATAGATCAAATAATGAAGGTAGATAAATATATGTGGATTTAACATCAGGTTTATTATAATAGGTTATACTTCATAGTAATTACTGTTATTGCATAATACACTTGTGTGATCCTAATAGGCAAAATGTATTATTATCGTCAGCATTATCATTACTCTTATTAATCCAACAAACCACCACTTATCTCTGTGATAACAAATGAACATCTGTTCACAAGTAAATGTCCTTGCTCGATGCTTCCGCAATAATTCTGCATATACGAGGATCACTCCAGAAGAAATTCACACTATTGTTTTAAAAAAAATACGGTTTTTATTCAACATGTTTGGAATGTTTACAGTGTATAGATACATCCCTTAGGAATAGCATTTCATTTCTCCACATAATCCCCATTCTTACGCCATCTTGGAACCAGCGTCTGTATACCTGCACGGTAAAAGCCTGGACTACCATGTTTGAGGCACTGTTTGGCAGCGTGCATGAGGAAGTTATCATCTTCAAACTTTGTTCCACGAAGAGATTATTACAGTTTCTCAAGGAGATGATAGTCACAAGGAGCCAGGTCAGGACTGTAAGGAGGGTGTTTCAATGTTGTCCAAGTTTTCTGATCCCTTCCGTGGTGTTTTCACTCTCATGTGGCCGTGCATTGTCGTGCAACAGCAAAACACCCTGCTTTTGCCAATACGTTTGTCAGCAGGCACCAGTTCGTTAACTGTCTGCACATTGTCAGGAGTTTATGCAGTGTCAGGCCTGCCGCTGCGCGAAAAATCCTGAATATTACCACGTCCGCTTTCATCACATAATCTGCTTGCCCACCGATTAAACTATACTTCGATCGATTGCAGCATCTCCATACACCTTTGCCAACCTCATGTGGATGGTTCCCACTGTCTCGTTTTCACAGCACAGCAATTCTATGACAGTACTCGTTGCTTCTGACGGATGTCAAGTGCAGCCGCCATCTTGAAGGCATGCTGTGACAGCGCCACTCACGGGAACAGGTTGAATCAATTTTGAATACAAAGAGGGAAGGATGTACTTACAATAAACATTTCAAAGATGTAGCATGAAAACTGTATTTTACTTTCTCGAGCCCCGTATGTACAATGTACATAGGGATAGAGAAGTATTGTATTCCACACAAAAATTCGATGTCGAGTTTTCACCGGAAATACAGGTTTTAGGATCCCTTGTTTCCAAAAAAAAAAAAAAAAAAAAAAAAAAAGCATTTTGAAAAATAGGTCCGTGTATGTGTGTGTGTGGACAGCATAGCTCAAAAACGAAAAGACGGTTAGATACCAAACTTAGTATTTAATTATCGTCTCTTCCAAAGATGCGACAGGAAGATTTTCAAAAAAATCCCCCCACCTTTAACTACTCTTTACATGGAACAGTTTTCGAAAATTTTGCTTTTTTGTTAAAAATGGCTTAAACGATTTTGATTAAAATCCCATATATTAAACCCATTTCTATCGCAAATAAAATTTATATCCTGAATTTTCTGGGAATAGCTTCTAAAGATTATTTATTCTGGATAAATTTTGCTTAATTTGACTTAACTAGTATACCCTAAGAGATATACAAATACTTGCCATACAGAAAACATAGATGTTGTTAAAATAAACAAGTTATGTTATACACATTTCCTTCGTGGAGCTTACCGTTTTCAAGGTATTCCATGTTATTAGTTTCAATTGTGAAGTACTTATACTTTTCTCAGGCGGAAGTGTCCGTTTTTCTTTTGTTCTACTGCTGGTCAAGCAAGGAAGCGATTTGAAATGACAATTGCATGACGACAGCACTATCACTTTGACTATCACTTTAGCATAGTTCCCTTAGTTCCAGTCTACTTATAAGGAACTAAATAGTAAAATTCTGCTAATGTTTATCTCGATTAGCATGGTGTTGAAAGAATTACCTTTCATAAGAAGTTTGTTAGTAGAGTAGCTAGAGAAAGTCATGCGAGTGTAACACACAAGATGTTTTTTAAAAAATAGTGTCCATTTCTTTTGGAGTGACCCTCGTAGTTTCCTTTCCACGTTCGCTGCGACGTTGTCTACTACTGCACGACGCGAATTTCCCCTTGAAACTTACTCAGCTGCTGCTGCGCGCTCTGCATTCCTCTGTTGAAACTAACACACTTCTTTTATACCTGTCAATCACGTGTACTGCTAGAAGCAGTGGCAGCACCGCAGGGGTCAAGCTCACTCAGGTGTAACAATACGCGGCTTCGATGTCAAAGCACTTAGCGATAGCACACGTATCACTCATGTAGGTGTAACAATGCACGGCGAGAATCAACTATAACTTCCGAAGCAAGCTGCTCACATACAGGAACCCATTATGGCAGCAGGGCGTAATCGCATCATCATTTTATCCTATTCAACTAGCAAGAACATAGACGTGTCTTCGCCAGTAAAAAAAAAATGTAAATGGCGTGTTATTTATGGACGGTCTTTAACTGCTGCGGTTCTCAGAGTCCCATTCTAAATTGGGCGTGAAAGACCGCTTAATTTTGCTCAGAGGCCTCTCTATCAGGCTTTCTATGACCCGGGACCAACGGATTTACTTCCCTTCCGAAAGAAGTCATGCTAAGGCTTTTTACACCCGAAAAAAGCCATCGTCCGCCGCCGGGTTTGAATCCGCGACTTTGGGTATATGAAGTTAGTATGGTAACCATTACACCACGGAGGGCGACAATATTACATTTGACAGTTGGGAATGGCGTTAGCAGCTTCCTTACAATCTGCAGTAGCTATCCATCATATGCTTTTGCAGTCTTAAGAGCATTTTATTCTAGAAAGTCAATAATGTCAATACATAAAAGTCCTTACCATTTAGTCACCGATGAAACAGTTAATATTTCAGCATTATAAGACAAATTTTGATAAATAACTAAACAAGAAACTAAATCAATTGACTAGAATTGTGTAAGGTGAAATAGTGACAGTTTGGGATGGATCTGAGTGTATTGTCACCAATTTATATGTCCTCGTTCCCGAATGGACCACAGTTTACTTTCTCTACTCAGGAAACCATAGGTAGAGGAGGTATTTGATAACGGGATTTCACTAAAAATGTCTTACGGTCACTGAATTAAAAAAAAAGTATTATTAGAAAAAAGTGAGTTACGACACAAAGATTAAAGAAAATCCCCAAATGGCAACATTTTTATAACATTTTTATTTTTTTAAAAATTACTATATGATTAAAATGCTGCACATTAAAGATATTTGCAGGATAAAATGAATATTCTGAATTTTCTAGCAACATATCTGAAGGACTTGCAAACTGGATTACTTTTGCAAAACTGGTACACCATCAGAGATAGACAAATATTTAGTAGATCAAAAATATAGATCTCGTTAAAACACACAGTTTATATCAAAGTTTTGTGCAGTTTATTGTTTTCGAGATGTTCCTATTTATTTTATTTTAAAATACTTATAATTCTCTTAAAGTGAGTATTTGTCATTCCTGTTTCCTTTGCTTTATTCTTGGCCAGGCAAAGATAACCGAATTTCAATGACATGATAATTTTTAAAAGATTTGATTATTCCTTTGGCCTATGTGTTCCCATATGTCTTTTGTGCTTATAAGGAACTCGGTATTGGGCCCATTTTGCTAATGTTTATATTGATTAATATGAGTTGGAAGAATAAGCTTTTGTAAGAATAGTTTGATACAGAGTATTTAGATAAACGTATGTGAATAAAACTCACCAGTTTTTCTGTTCCCAACTGTACACTAAAATAAAATTACAAGTGGATAGGAGGCTATAGAAGCCAACAGCTGAAAAAGTGAACCAGTCAGAAACAGATAGAAACGGAAGTAAAGATTTGGAACGACTGGTAAAAGCTTTTAGAAAAAACTAAAAGATAGAAAAGAGTAGAGAGAGAAAGAATGTAGTCTGTTAAACTGGGTTATGTATCCTAATGTACCTGTATATCCTTGAACTTCAGGAGGAGTTACACAAGTATTGCATTTTCACGAAGCGTGTAAGCTTGGAATGTACCAACTGACGTCAGAAAAATGATGCATTGTAATTTGTCGTTTCCTGTACGTGTTCCTGAACAAAGGCAAGGGAATGGACAAAGCATTTCGCTGCCGTCACATCGATTTGTCCCTCATTGAGTCGCAAGTTTTTCCAAAGTTACGACAGGTGGAGCTGTGCCCGCTTGCTCTTTTCCATTTTCATTACTGTGGTGAGGTTAGGGGAGGAGAGGAAAAAAAATTAAAGGGTAGAGCAGTTGGGTTCTAAGGGCCGTAGAAAGCGGAATTTCAATTCCGACTCGGTTGCTTCTCTGTAACACAAGTTGGCTCAGTTAGCCCTCAGATAAGCCTCTCTGTACTTTTATACTTAATTTTATCCCACAATTTACTTCCGCGGGAGAGTAAAAGTAGCAACCTACAACTAGGCGAAGGTCACTTTAATTCACCAGAAACGAGTTTATGAAAACTTTATTTACCGCTACTTCACCTAATACCTATGTAGAATTACACTCTGTAGGACAAATATCTAGGTACCTCACGATACATAGTTTCAAAAAGGCACATATTCTCTGCCATAGATAAATATAATCTGCTGTTCTGTTCGGGTTAATATTACCCCCAATCTATAATCCTTACTGATTTTCTCTTAAGAGGACGTTTTTAGAGATTTTGGTCAAAAGTATACATTTTTTTACTTTCTCTAATCGTTCTATTTACACAGTGTATAGAGAAGGTATTTTAATGCACCCAAAAATTCGATACCGAAATTTCACCGGAAATACATGTTTTGAGTTCCCTGAATTCAAAAAAAGCATTTTTAGAAAAATGTCCATGCGTGAGTCTGTCTATTTGTTTGTGTGTGTGTGCGTGTGCGTGTGCGCGCAGCATAGCTCAAAAACGAAATGACCGTTAAAAACCAAACTTAGTATTTATGTTTGGTATCTTCCAAGGATGCGACACGAAGATTTTAAAGAAAATCCCCCCCACTCTCAGCTACCCTTTACATGGAACTTTTTTCGAAAATTTTGATTTTCTTATATGGCTTTACGATTTTGATTAAAATATCATATATTAAAGATATTTACCTGAAAAATACAATGTATATCATGAATTTTCTGGGAATAGCCTCTGAAGGGTTCTTTATTCTGGATGAATTTTACGGAATTTTGCATTACTGCTAAACCGTAAGAGATGGACAAAAACTTATCAACAAAAAATGTAGAGCACGTTAAAACACACAATTTATGTTAGATACATTTTTTCGTGTAATTATTCGCTTTTGAGATATTCCTTGTTTTTGGTTTCAGCTTTGTAAAACTTATAATTTTCTCATACAGAAATCAGTCTACTCTTTCCATAAAAACAAAAACTTCAATCTCAAAGAAACCAGCTTTTGACTATCACTTTAACCTATGGTGCTCCCTTATTTTGCTTCTACTTACAAGGAAGAAAGGCATTTGTGCTAATTTTTCTCAATTAACATGTAGTAATTAGAAACTTAAGCTTTTTAACAATAATTTGTTGCAGAGATGTAGAGAAATTCATGTGAATGGAACACATCAGATTTTTTTTGTACCGTAACGGCCTTTAGCCCGGTTTGTCATATCGTACGATGAATGAATGAAATTGGTGAAATGATGCTCAAATGATCTTAGGGTCCATGGAGCTTAAAGTTACTGACATTTGATTTCTCAGGATAAGGGAAAACCCCGAAAAAATCTTATCCGGGTAACTCACCATAAGAGGGATTCGAACTTACGACCTGTTGAATATGAGGCAGACACGCTACCAGCACACTATCCAGGCGGGCCACATAGATTTTGTTGTTTTTGGTGCAAAACTTGTATCATACTTTCAAGTACATGTTTGACTCTTCTAAGCCGGACGTAAAAGTGGTTTTTACACCCCATTTTTACTTTCTCTTGCCCCGTATCTACAATGTACATAGGGATAGAGAACCAAAAATTCGATGTCGAGATTTCACCGGAAATATATGTTTTAGGACCCCCTGAATCCAAAAAAGCATTTCCAGGAAAAGGTCCGTGAGTGTGTGTGTGTGCCCGTGAACACGATAACTCAAAAACGAAAAGTAGCTAAAATACCAAACTTGGTATTTAAGTTCAGTATCTTCCAGGGATGCGACACAAAGATTTTGAGAAAAATCCCCCCACCCCAAACTACCCTTTACATGGAACTTTTTTCGAAAAATGTCATTTTCTTAAAAATGGCTATAACGATTTTGATTAAAATATCGCATATTAAAGATATTTACCTGACAAGTAAAATGTATATCTTGAATTTTCTGGTAATAGCTTCTAAAGACCTGTTTATTCTGGATGAATTTTGCTTAATTTGGCATAACTAATAAACCGTAAGAGATATAGAAAAACTTACTATACAAAAAATGTTGGCCTTGTTAAAATACACAATTTACTTCATATACATGTTTTTCGTGGAGCTTACCGTTTTGGAGGTATTCATTGTTACTTGTTTCAGTTGTGAAGTACTTATACTTTTCTCAGACGGGAGTGTCCGTTTTTCTTTTGTTCTATTCCTGGCCAAGAAAAGAAGCGATTTGTAATGACAATCGGGTAACGACAGCTTTTAAAACATTTGAATATCGATTCCCTTATTTACTTCCTACTTATAAGGAACTAAGTAATAAAAACATTGTGCTGAATACCTCGATTAACAAGGTGCAGAAAGAAGAATAATCTTATTTAAGAAGTTTGTAGAACGGCTAGAGAAAGTCATGTGAGTGTAACATCAGATTTTTAAACGTGGCGCTGGTTAAATGACTGCCAAATTTTGAACCCATTTTCTCCGTTTCGTATTTGATATTCTCCCATATTAAAAGTCTATCTGCTCCCACAAAAATATAGCTAGAACTCTAGAAATTATTCCCAAATCACTGTTAGATGTACGTATTAATATATCTGGTTGGAATTTTGATATTGGTACTAGATTAGTTTTAAAAATTAAGTAGATAATTATGTGATATTTTTACTCTCTCTATACGCACTATGTACATAGTGAATAGAGAAAGTATTGCACTCCACTAAAAAATTGGATACCGAGATTTCAACGGAAATATATGTTTTAGGGTCCCCTTTATCTAAAAAAAGCATTTTCACAAAAAGGTCCGTGTGTGTGTGTGTGTATTGGTATTTAAGTTCAGTATCTTCCACGGATGTGACACAAAGATTTTGAGAAAAATCCCCCCACCCCAAACTACCCTTTACATGGAACTTTTTTCCAGAATTTTGATTTTCTATAAAATGGCTCTAATGATTTTCATTAAAATATCATATATTAAAGATATTTACCTGACAAATAAAATGTATATTTTGAATTTTCTGGGAATAGCCTCTAAAGACTACTTTATTCTGGATGAATTTTGCCTAACTACTAAACCGTAAGAGATGGACAAAAACTTAATACACAAAAAACGTACATCACGTTAAAATGCACAATTTATGTTATATACATTTTTTTCGTGGAGTTAATCGTTTTTGAGATATTCCTTTTTCTTGGTTTCAGCTTTGAAAAACATACTTTTCTCATACAGGAATTTGTCAACTCCTGTCCATACAAACAAAGGAACATCAGTCACATGGCAACCAGCTTTTGGCTTTCCCTTTAACCTATGATACTCCCTTATTTCACTTCTACTTACAATAAAGCAATAAATAAGACTATTTCTGCTAATTTTTCTCGATTAGCGTGAAATAAATAAAAGATAAGCTTATTAACAATAATAATTTACAGCGATATAGAGAAAGTCATGTGAATGGAACACAGCAGATTTTTTGCATATTGTTCCACTTAGTGACAAACTATTTTTTTTAAATGCATCTCCTAATAGAAAATCAGAAGAGAGAATGTTACAAAAATATTACGGAACGTAATTTTAAAAAATCGTATGTGATTTATTCACATTACTTTCACTATCCGTTCTGTAATAATAGCCATATAAGAGCTTCTCTGATTCATGCCAACCAAATAAACATTGGCAGAAATGGCTCAACTATTTAGTTCGCTATAAGTAACATAAGGGAATGCCTAGTTCAAAAGCCTAAAAGTCATAGTCGAATCCTTTAAAAGCTGTCGCTATGCGAAAGAATTTAAAATTGGTTCGCGTTGCAAGTTCAGCCGTACAACAAAAGAGCTTAAACGAAAAATGACTTCCCCGTATTAGAAACGTTTAAGTGGTTTAAGATTAAATAAATAAAGAATATCTCGGTAAAGGATAATTTAAAAAATAAATAGATGTATGTTTTAAAGTCGTCTACATTTTTTGTGCACTAAGTTTTTGTCTTTATATTACGGTTTACTGGTTATACAAAAGTAGTCCAGAAATAAGAGGTCTTCAGACGCTGTTCCTAGAAAATTCAAGATATACATTTTATTTGTCATAGCCTTAATATATGCATTTTAATCTGAATCTTTAATCGTTTGTGAGAACATCTAAAATGTTTAAACAATTTTCCATGTCAAGGGATGTGGAGACTTTTCTGAAAATCGTGCTGTCTCATTTTTGGAAGACACTAAACTTAACCGCCTTTCGTTTCTGTTCACGCACACAGACACATATACCTATTTCTAAAACGTTTTTTTATTCAGGGGCCCTCAAAACATGAATTGTCAGTGAAATCTCTAAAGACTCTTGGGTGAAACACAATACCTTCTCTTATCTACTATATACATTTTAACTACATACGTCCTTGGGATATTAAAAGTGCTGCATTTAGCTCAATATATGAGAAGATTTTGTTTTAGCTAATTAAATCAAATAAATTAGAATATTCAGAATGAAAAGACAATTGATTGAAACTCTTGGATGAGTGCTTATTTTGTTACCGCTAAAGTACAAGTATGGAAACGATAAGGGCGATTCGCTTACTGTTTTCCTTCGGACGGGAAGCAAGGCCGTTGGTCCCGTGTCGTAGATTTACGGCATGTAAAAAGAACCTCAAGCCTGAGGGCCCTGAGCAAAATTAAGCAGTCTTTTATGCCCAATTTAGAATGAGATACTGAGAACCACAGTAGTTAAAGAGCATCTATAAATAACACGCCATTTACATTTACTGATATGAGAGAGGGAGCAACGAAAGTCGCTCACCCAATTTGCTCATCCGCTACTGACCGGTGTTTGCTTCCAATCGCCTCAAATTCTGCAATTCTTATCGCACGAAGGATTATCTCACACGTGGAATATGGCGCTGTCGGCCCAACTGGAACAGATATAAACAGATATAAATCCCGAAAAGTAGCAACACGTTGATTTATTAATCTCCGATCACAAATAAAAGTGGCAACACAAGTCTGAACAATTGAGGATATCGATGAGAAGAAACGAAGTTGTAAAATTTTAACAAGAATTCCGAACTACAACCGCTATACCGTCAACACATTAAAAATAAGCCTGCAAATACTTATCGTAAGACGGGGCCTTTACGCTGACTCCTCCTATGTCTTTCACCTGTTTGCTATGCTCTTAAAAGCGTATTGGACAGGCCACAATACCGAAGAGAAACGGATAGACATGAAACTTAACTTGAAAGAAATGAGGTTTCGAGTTGCGAGTTGGTGGTTCCAAACACTCTGGATGGACAATACCCGACCACTCTCATCGGATAGTACAACATTAGATTAATATTTTCTCTGCGCTTCATATGAAGGTCTAATGTCAAGGTAATGCACGCACGTGGTAGACTAAATTGACACACTGCTTATACAAGTCAACCTGATTTGTGGGAGCGTCGAGCGGGGTTGAGGGACTAAGAAGTGTTTTGCCCAATGGGTTTTGCCTTTTCGTTTGCGTGGCATGTTGTACACACACAGACATTTATAATATGCCTAAAACGGGGTATTTCCGTTGACTCCACCCATGTCTTCTACATGTTTGCTTTGCTCTTAAAAGCTTATTGGATAGGACATGTTACCGAAGAGAAGGAAATAGAATGAAAACGTAACTTGCGACAAATGAAGTTCTGAATTGCAAACTAGTGAGCCCTAAACTTACTGGTTGGACAATTATCCACTTCTCTTGCTGAGATACAAAATTAGATTAAACTTTTCTCGGCGCTTCATATTGTAGCTCTAATGTTAAAGTAATTCGTGCACGCGGTCGACTGCATTAATACAGTGCTTATATAAGTCAACCTGTACTGAGGGAGCGTCAAGCGGGGATAAGGTGTGAAACGGGCGATTTCCCAATTGATCTTGACTTTTCTTACTCGCGTGGTATGTTGTACCAAAATGGCACCAATGAAAGTCTTACTAAGACCCCATCAAACGCTCATATTTTGAGCTAAATCACAGCGCCAGGCGCATTTCTTTTCTTGTATTTGTTTTTGAGTGTACAAAGCAAACTATACAAACACAGAAACAAAAAATGCAAACCTTCAGAGGCAAAGAAGAAAATAATTCAGATAAGTACATTTACAAACACTAAAATTCAATTTATCATGTGTAAGAGAACGTTCATTAATTAAATATGCAGAAATAGAATTCCGCGCCATCTCTGTATATATGTATTGCAGTGAAGGCTTTCAGTTCCAATGCGCAAAGATTATTTGAATCAATGCAAATAAAGAGCTATAACTCCCTGTGTCAGTTTTGGTAATAAAATTAGCTGTCAGTCACACAACCAATTTATTCTCTTTATTTTATTTATCTTACCTTTATTTTTATTATGTTTACATTACTCAAGGAGGTCAATTATTTCAATACGTAACAGATAGGAAGCAGTATGCTCCATCACTGACAGTATTATGCACAAAAATACATTAGACTACTTTTGAATGAGAACAAATTGTTCAGTAGTAAATGGAGCACCCGTGGAGAGAATTCAGATATATATACACATACATATATACATAAATAACACAACAGAATTAAGAGTACAGCAAAAATGATGTCTCATTCACGTGAATTTCTCTACCATCTCAGTAACAAATTATTGCTAAAAGACTTGATTCCTCCATCTACATCATACGAATCGAAACAAACATTAGCAGAAATGCTTTTTTGTATGCAGAAGGTAAATATAGGAATACACTAGGATAAGACGATAATGAAACCCTTTAAAAGCTGGTTGACATGTGGAAAAATTCCGTTTCTTTACACTACCAATAGTTGGAAAATGCCTATATTAAAACTGAAACCAATAACTACGAATATCTCAAAAATGGTAAATTATATGAAAAAATATATGACAAATTTTGTGTATAAAAATAGTCTACATATTTTGCGTGGTAAGTCTTTGTCCATCTTTTACGGTTTAGTAATTATACAAAAACCAACAAAATTAGTCCAGAATAAAAAAGTCCTAAGATGCAGAAAATTCAAAATATACTTTTGTCTTTAATATAAAGTATTTTAATCAAAATAGTTAGCCATGTTGGAGAAAATCAAAATGCGCGAACATTTTTCCACGTAAAGTGTAGTTTGAGGTGGGAGGATTTTCCTCAAAATCTTTGTGTCGCATCCTTGGAAGATATTAAACTTATAAACCGAGTTTGGGATTTTACCGGCTTTCCGTTTTTGAGTTATCGTGTTCACAGGCACACGGACACACACGATCATTTTCTACAAATGCTTTTTTTTTTTTTTTTTTTTTTTTTTTGGATACAAGGGATCCTAAAACGTATATTTCCAGTAAAATCTCGGTAGCGAATTTTTAATGGTATACAATACCTTCTCTATACACAATGTACATAGTACGTTTAGAGAAAGTAAAAATTAATGTGCTCCATTTTATGACTTTCTATACATCTTTAAAAGAATTAGCTTAACATTCTTCTATCTACTTCATATTAAACAAGATAAATATTAGCATATATATTTTATTATTTGCTTCCTTGTTCCTAAGGAGAAAATTAAGCCAAATTGACAGTCAAATCTGTTAAGTTGGTAGCAATGAGATTGAAGTTCATTTCTTTGTATGGCCAGGCGTTGACTCATTCCCGTTGGAGACATAATTATTTTAAAACAAACTAATAACAAGAATTTCTCAGAAATAATCAACTTCACGAAAAAACGTATATGACAAATCGTGTGTTTTAAAGGGATTACATTTTTGTATTTAACCCTTTATCTATCTCTTACGATTTACAAGTTTTGAAAATTCATCAAGAATAAAGAGGTCTTTAGAGGCTATTTCCAGAAAATAAGAGATATATATTTTATTTGTATGTAGATGTATATAATTTATGCTAATTTAATCAAATTCGGTGGAGAAAATCAAAATGTTACTTTACCATGAAAAGGGTAGTTTGAATTAGGAGGGGCGATTTTCTAAAAAACTTCGTGCTGCATTCTTGGAAGATCTAAAATATCAAGTTTGGTGTTGTACCGACTTTTCGAGTTATCGCATTTAGACACACACACACACAGATCTTTTTTTTTTTTTCTAAAAATAAATCTGCTTGTGTGGAATTAATAAAAGTATATAATTCGACAATAACGAGTGTTATCTCCAGGAACGACTTGCATTTTATCGGTAAAATTCTAGTCAAAGTAAAGTTACCTGACCTGCTAACGTCGATTTGGTAGCTCAGATGGTAGAGCAGCGGCAAGTAAACCGGAATGTCATTTGCATACTGTCTGTGGCAGTACCAGTGTTATTCCTACTCTACCTTTAAAAACTTACGACGGAATTTAAATTAAAATTTATTATAGAAGTTTTGCAAGAAAATTTGAATAAAAATCTTCCTAACCATTTTCGTTTAATGAGAAATTGCAATGTTTTATAAATTCTTAATTTTACATGATCCATTTCTTCTTACGATAATCCTTCTGCTTTTGTTTGCAGTATCAAAGTTTATCATTAATCCCGCTCTCCCCACAGTTTGGCTCTGTTCTTGTAAATAATTTATACCTCTACGCAGCTCAATAAGAGCAGTAAGGGACCTTTTTTAAAATGTGTTTTATTTAGGGATCTCAAACATATATTTTCAGTGAAATTCCGGTACCAAATATTATATGCACATTGCATATAGCGCTAGCAAAAGCAGTTAGGATATATAGTATAGTAGTAAATAGTGGGGTTAAGAATGTCAGCTCAATGTTAGAAGATATTCATTTTTACTTTGTCTAGCTTGTGTGTACAATATACGAGTAGGTAGACAGGGTATTGTATACCACAAAAATCAAGACCTAGATTTCACTGGAAATACACGTTTTCCGGAACCATGATTTCAGAAAAAGCATTTTTAGAAAAGGTCGGATTGTGTCTGTGCTCTAACAATTTTGATTTAATATACCGAAATACTGTATATTAAAACTATTTAAATGACAAATTAAATTATATTTTGAATTTTCTAGGAATAGCCCCTGAAGACATCTTCATTATGGATGGATGTTGCATAACTTATAAACCTATGAGATACACGAAAGCTTACTACGCAATAAATGTGGATTAAGTTGAAACACTATGTCATACATCTTTTTTTTTTTTTAGAGTTAATCGTTTTCGAACTATTCATTGTTATTAATTATTTTAAACTACTTAAAATTTTCTCCACGGAAAATCTTTTATTTCATATAGAATTCAACTTCAATTGTTTCACATAGCTATAGCTTTTAAAGGATATGAACTATGGCTTTGTCTATTCGCTTTACTTATAAGAAACATTTGTGCTATCATTTATTTTTATTAAAATGAAGTAGAGAGAAGAAGAAGCTTTGTAAGAATAGTTTGTTATAGAATTGTTGGAGAAGTTCATGTGAAAGCAACATATCAGTTTTTACTTTCTCTACACGTACTATGTACATAGTATATAGAGAAGATATTACATTCCACCCAAAATTTCGATACCGAGATTTCACGGAAATACACGTTTTAGCGTTCCCCGTTTCCAAAAAAAAAAAAAGTATTTTCAGAAAAAGATCCATGTTTGTGTCCGTGAACAAACGAAAACATAACTCAAAAACGAAAAGTCGGTGAAATACCAAACATGGTATTTAGGTTTAGTATCTTTCAGCGGTGTGACACGAAGAGAAAAATTCCGCCATCCCAAACTACCCTTTACATAGAAAAAATTTTGATTTTCTCAAAAAAAATGATATTTTGATTAAAATACCGTATATTAAAGATATTTAGGTATATGAAAAATAATATGTATATCTTGAATTTTCTGGGAATAGCCTCTACAGACCTATTTATTCTTAATGAATTTTGCATAACTGATAAACCGTAAGAGATAGACAAGCACTTACTTCACAAAAAATGTAGACTACGGCAAAACACACAAGTCATTTTTTTCCCCTATAATTGACAATTTCTGATATATTTCTTGTTGTTTGTTTCAGATGTAAAATACTTAATTTTTCTCACACGAAAAATTGTAAACTCCTAACCCTGCATAGATCTCAACCACATGGCAACCGGCTCTTAAAAAATGTTGTCGTTTTAGCCTAGTGCATTTCCTTATTTCCGTTATACTTACAAGGAAGCAAGTAATTAAGACAATTTATGCTAATATTTATCTCGATTATCATAAGATAGATAGAAGATAAGTATTTTAACAATTATTTGTTACATCGATGTATAGAAAGTCAAGTGAATGGAATACGTCAGATATTTTTATTTAGCCCATTCGTAAGTAGAAGATATAGCAAAAGAATGTTAATAGTCCTCAGTATTAAACGCGTTTGCAGCTATCGATCGTTTGAACTCGATACACCAAGTACAGAAAGAATGGGTTATATTAACCTTTGCTGGAGTTCGTATCGAGTTTAAACGCGCCAAACCACAACGAGCTAGTCGATGCAGCGTTATACTCCGCGGCGTCACTGGCAAATGTGCTGTAACTGTTTCGCCCTGAGGGGTAGGCAACCCACATTGCGGGCTTCTCCCCTGGGCGTTGTAGCTGTTTGAGGGTATACTCTCAAAAGTCAATGGTGTACGACACGATATCGTACCCATGTGCTCTCAACGGGTGTATAGGAAGAAGGGAAAACTGCAGCTTCGCAATACTCGCCTTCTTTTGTTAGTTTCTCTAAAGGAAGTATTGTATTCTTTCCAAAAATTCGATACCAAGATTTCAGTAACGAATATTTTGACTTGGGTGGTAGCGTATGAAAGTCATACTCGGCAGGTTATGGGTAAAAACCTAATTTTCCATGTATGAGACATGAATATTAAATCCTTCGATACTAAGAGACATCAAGAGTGATAAAAATAAAAACAAATATCTGATGTATTACATTCGCACGACTCTCTACCCTTTCAGTAACAAAATATTATAAAAAAACTATTTTTGGCCCATTCACATGACTTTCTTTATATCTCTGCAATAAATTATTATTAAAAAGCTTATTCTTATATTTACTTAATGCTAATCGAGGAAAAGTTGGTAGAAAGGATGTTATTACCGGCTTCCTTGTACGTAGAAGGGAAATTAAAAGTATCATAGTCTAAATCGATAGTCAAATCTTTTAAAAGCTGGCTGATACGTTGATTGAAGTACCTTAGTTTCTATATGCAGGAGTTGACAAATTTCCGTATGAGAAAAGTGTAAGTATTTTAAAACAAACTAATAACAAGCTATCTCAAAAAACGTCAATTCTATGAAAAAGTGTATATAACATAAATGGTGAGTTTTAACGAGATATACATTTTATTTGTCATGTAAAAATATTTAACATAAGAGATTTTAATCAAAATCGATAGAACCATTTTTGAGAAAATCAAAATTTTCGAAAAATGTTCCATGTAAATGATAGTTGAGGGCGGGGAGGACTTTCTTGAAAATCTTCGTGTCGAATCCTTGGAAGATACCAAACCTAAATACCAAGTTTGGTACTCAACGGTCTTTTCGTTTTTTTGCCCCCTCACACGAATATGTTTCTAAATTTTGGGGGGATTAGGTGGACCTCAAAACATGCATTTCCGGTGAAATCTCAGAATCAAATTTTTTGCTCCAATGCAATACCTTCTGTATACACTATACACATAGTACGTGCAGGGAAAGTAAAAATTTCTAAGTGTTTCATCTACTTAGCGTTAATTCAGATAAACATGTGCAGAAATAGCTGTACTGCTTATTTCTTTGTAGATATAACGAAAACAGAGGTATACACTAGGTTAAAGCGATAAGTAGTCATTTCTTAATAAAAACTAGTCGCTATGTGATACCTTTGCAACTCCGAGCTCTTTGCTTGAAAAGAAGAAAGATACTTGAAAAAAGTATTCCCATTTGAGAAAAGAACAAGTATTTTAAAATTCAAACCAATAACAAGAAATATCTGGGGAATGATTAACTTCACAGAAAAGCGATTTGGACATAAAATGTGTGTTTTACGACATTTTTATTTTCGCGTAATAAGATTGTGCATCTCTAACGGTTTGCAGGTTGTGCAAAGGTGAAGGTAATCCCCCACAAAATTTAAATTGTCATTTAAAACAAAATCTTTAGTTATTTTTGAGAAATTTGAAACTTTCTCAAACTCTTCCACCTAAAGGGTAGTATGGGAGGAAGGGATTTTCTTGAAAATCTTTCTATCGCATCCTTGGAAGCTATTAAACTCAATTACCAAGTATTTAAGGACTTTCTTTTAGAGTTCATAGTCAAACGAGACTTTTTTAAAATGAAGTTTGTGTTCAGTGGTCCTAAAAGCAAGTATTTACTGTGAAATCCCGTCATCAAAGTTTTGGGTGGAATGCCATACCTTCTTACCTACTCCGTACATTATACGTTTTAGAAAAATTAAAACCTCACATATGTGATGTAAAAAAACAAACTAAGATCTTGCATTATGTGATGCCGATACGCTGGCAGTATATAATCGCATACAAATAAAGGAAAAACTCTAATGTATTAAATTCATATGCCTTTCTCTACTCATTCTCCAATAAAATTATTGTAACTTCACACTAAACGAATTATACTTTAGTGAAATTAATTTTATTAAATATTTACCTGTAGATGTAATGGAAATAAGGGGAATACATTAAGCTTATCTTTTAATAGCTTCGTAGTTACTTGATTTGCAATAAAATCAGGGATTGCAAGTTTTCTTTATGAAGGACAAGGACTTGACAAGAACTTCCCAAAGTGCTAAATATATTTTATTTATCACGTGAATGCTAAATATGCGATATCAAAATTGTTAGAGCCATTCTTGTGAAAGTAAAGTAATTTCGAAAGAAATCTTTCACGTGACAGCTAGAAATGCGAAGATATTTACTCTCCGGGTGTAGCATTTGTGGAATAAAATGAACTTAAAATACCAACTTTGGTATTTAGCAGATTTTTTGTTTTTTAGTTATGGTATTCACAGACATACAAACATTTTTCTACTTTTTTTTTATCCAGGGCTATCAACCATGCACTTTCGGTGTAATATTGGTATTGAATTTTTGGATGGAGTGCAATACAATGCGCGCTCGTTTTATTGGGCGCTAAACTCCAGTCTTCATTCCGTGTGTTTGGGAAGCAGGGAAGACCTACACCATTGTGAAATGAACTGAGCTATATACCCTGGTATTTAGTGGCTTGAAAGCTATGGTTTCTTTCTGTCTTAGCTATAGATGCAGGTGCGTTATTTTTCATTTAATAATTCAGCTAGTTCGCCGTAAATTAGATAACTTATTAACCATAATGGCTGAGGATCCTAAAGAAGTAAACTGCGGAAAGACAGGGGAGAGCTTTCGCTTCTTCCCCATAAAACTAACGCCCAAAAAAAAGGTGCGGATAGTACTTGGATAGGTAGAGTCAGACTGAAAAATGCAATGCCATAGCCGGGATTTGAACCACGGATCTCCCGATCTCTAGCCGGTTGCTCTGCCACTGAGCTACCATGGCAACATGCCGGCATAGCATTGAATTTCTCAACTGACTCGCATGTTTCCCGGTAAACCACAAGGTGATGATAATTTATTTTGAGATCACAACACCAATGGTCAATTTGAATGGAACAATAGTTTTTACACAAGCCGTGTGAAGTAGGATAGGTATGCCGGCATGTGCCATCGTAGCTCGGCGGCAGAGCAACCGGCTAGAGATCGGGAGATCCTTGGTTCAAATCCTGGCTATGGTATTGTCTTTTTCAGTCTGACTCTACATATCCAACTCCTGTCCCTTACACGACTTGTGTAAAAAGACAATTATTCCGTGCGGATAGTGCCTTCTCCACCTATTAGTATGTAGCAGGGGATGTAAAAAGCTAGTGTTTATTAGTTTTTAGCAAATTGTGTTCGATTCTGTTTTTGCATAAAGCATCACAGAGAGCGCATACAATCCTCTCGCATGTCCTTTTTAACACAAATTTGCTGACAGGTTTCAACTGTTACTGGCGAATATTTATCCACTCCCAATAATTATTTTAATTAACTAGCTGTAAAACGTTCATTAAGTTGTAATATGGATTATCGGCGAATAACACAGTGATAAAGCAGAGAAAGGTACACTTTGTTGTGTTTGTGTTTCTTCTCTTTATAATCGGGGAAAAATCGTGTTTAAACGTGAAAATAATGTAATATGTAAATATTTAATTTTATTGTGTGCTCGATGTACACATGCATGTTTGTATGCTTATAAGTCAAAGTTACAACTTCCCTGGAAAAGCTGCTTCCCGTATTGTATAACTGAGAACAGACAACTGAGAGAGGAAAAGGATATGGATAGGTAAAGGATAAAACGTAGAAACAGAGGGGAACAGTTCACGCACTGCGATCTATGCAGATGATGGAAAGAGATGAAGAAGGCAAAGAGGCCACCAGTGCTTGCGGAAGTTACTAATATTTCCACTCTGATGACATGCACCACTTTCGCCTAGAGAGCGCTTACAAAATAAAATAAAATCTATGTATCATACCATGTAATCCATTTCTTATTTCTTTGCACATTTCAGACCATACTATTTTCCAAAATAGTTATCTAGTGCTATTATACAATTATTCTACAGATAATGAACTGCAATTTGTTAACAAATGTAAAATTAAAATAAAACAATTAAAATATAAATTTACACCTCAAAATTAACACTCAAAAGACCAAAGATGACAAATAAATCTCTCACAATCCTAAGTTCTAAGGATCCCTGGCTCATTCAAGCATCATTTCAAACCTTTCACATGTTGACCTTTGTGGAATATCCTGGACAGATGCTATGAAATGCACTTCATTCTTATGAAATTATGTGAAACATTATCTAAGACAATCCTCAATATGTACTCCAAAGCACAACATTTGCATAACTTTAAAACACACAATTTATTTCAATGAATTTTTTGTGACTTTAGTTTTTTTACTTGTTCCAGCCAGTATGCACAATGTACATAGTGAATAGAGAAGGTATTTTATTCCACCAAAAATTCGATATCGAGATTTCATCGGAAATATGTTTTGAGATCCCCTGAATCTTTAAAACAATCCAAGCGCACGTGTGTGTATGTGTGTATGTGTGCGCAGCATTGTTCAAAAACTAAAAGTCGATTAAATATCAAACTTGGTGTTTAAGTTCAGTATCTTCCAAGGATGCAACCTGACAATTTTCAAGAAAAATCACCCTTTATGTGGCATTTTTTTTTTGAAAATGACTTTCTCAAAAATGTCTAATTTTGACTAAAATGTATAAGATATTTTCATGAAAAACGATATATATATATATATATATATATATATATATATTGAATTATCTAGAAATAGCCTCGGAAGACCTCTTCATTCTGTATAGTTTTGTAAAACTTTTTTATAACTGCCATACTAAATAGAACATTTATATCTAGTTAAAACTCGCAATGTATCTTATATACAGTTTTTTTTTAACCGTTTTAAAGATATTCTGAATTATTGTGCTCATTTTTAGGTTATATAAACTTATCATAAGCGGGAAGATAGCTACAGATTCCTTTTCGCCTCTCTTTTGTTTATTCTTAGCAAGCAAAGAGAACCGAATTGCTATTGTTTCACATAGCGACCGACCTTTTAGCTTATTGCATTCCCTTACTTGCCTTTTACTCAAAAGCAAGCAATAAGATCAATTTTGATATTGATATGTAGATAAAATAATAATACGTGGTAAGAAAAGTTGTTTTTGCAATAGCTAGAAAAATGGATCAATAATATTTTTCTGATATCGTTTAATAATGCTTTACATCTTTCAATATTTACTCATTGTTTATAGTATTATTGCTATCAGTTGCTTCACGCGATATCATGGAAAGAGTGTGGCATTTTAAGCCCATTTTGCAGCTGATTTTAAAAACCTGACAATGCTCTATAATACTTGCAGCTCGACTTAGCTGTATCAAAAAGTCCTGTAGGCTTCTCTATATTATTATGAAATACAGAAAAACATATCTTTCATTGACATAACTTTCTACTTAGTCTACAAATCAGATATGCTTATAAATAGTTATTATAATACGTCATGCTAATCGAGATAAACTTTAGGAGAAATGGTTTCCATACTTGCTTCTTTGTAAGTAGATATATAAGGAAGTACACCAATATAAAGGAAAATTCAAATCTTTTAAAACAAAAAGTGATTTTTGAGATTAAAATTTCTAAACCTTTTCCACGTAAAGGGTAGTTGAGAATCATTGTATCGTACCCTTCAATACCAAGTTTGGTGTTTAACGGACTTTTAGTTTTCGAGGTATGCTGTACAGACACACAAAGACGCACAATGACCTTTTTATAAAAATGGTTCTCAGGATTAAGAGGTCGCAAAATATGTATTTCAGGTGAAATATCGGCATCAAATTTTTGGGTGAATACATCTCTACTATGTACATAGTATGTATAGAGAAAGTAAAAATAACTACTTCCCATTTGAGAAAATTATGAATATTGGAAAGTGTAAATACCTACCTCAAAAATGGTTAGCTCCACAAAAGTCTATTTTACAAAATCCCCTTGCCATAACAACATACACAGTTTTTGTATAGAAAGAGTTTGTCTATATGTTACGAATTACCTGTTATGTAAAATTAATCCGAAGGCCATTGCCAGAAAATTCAATATATACATATGCTTTGTTTTAAAAATTACCTTTAACATATGGAATTTAAATCGAAACTTCTAATAGCCAGTATTGATAAAATCAAAATTTTCAGAAAATGTTCCCGCTAGGATGCAGAATTTTCTTCAAAATTCTTTGAATCCTGGGAAGGTATAGATTTTATATATCTGATTTGGTATCTGTCTTTTCGTTTTTGAGTTATTCTATTCACACAGACACACACACTTATTTATATTTTTTAAGGGGACTCTAATATTGTTAGTGAAATATCCACGTCGAATTTATATGAGGAATACAATACTTCCCCTGCTGCATGTAGTAGAGCAAATAAGAACAAGTAGAATAACTTGAAGTTATATTAGAAGAAAATATACTAACTAAAGGAAATCACATCAATGTAAACACAATATATTTTTACTTTTTCTACACGTACTATGTACATAGTGTATAGAGAAGGTATTGTAATTTACCCAAAAATTCAACACCAAGTTTTCACCGGAAATACATGTTTTGATGCCCGTGAATTTATTTTTTTTTTAGAAAGATATCCGCGTGTGTATGTTCGTGTGTGTGTGTGAACGCGCGCCCGCAGGTAGAAGAGCTAAAAAACGAAAATTCCGTTAAAATCCAAACTTCGTATTTAGGTTTGGTATCACCCAAGGATGCGACACGAAGGTTATCAAGAAAATCCCCCTACCCCCACACAACTTTTTTCGAAAATTTTGATTTTCTAAAAAATGGCAGTAACAATTTTGATTAAAATGTCGTTTATTAAATATATTTGACTAACAAATAAAATGCATATCTTGAATTTTATGGAAATAGCCTCTGAAGGTTACTTTATTGTGGATGAATTTTACGGAATTACACGGAAATGTTTTCGAAAATTTTGATTTTCTAAAATGTGGCCCTAAAAGATTTTGATTAAAATATCGTATATTAAATATATTTACCTGACAAATAAAATGTATATGTTGAATTTTCGGGGAATAGCCTCTGAAGATTACTTTATTCTGGATGAATTTTACCGAATTTTGTAAACTTCTAAACCGTAAGAGATGAACAAAAACTTACACATAAAAATGTAGAGCACGTTAAAGCACATAATTTATGTACCTATTACACATTTGTTCGTGGAGTTGATCGTTTTTTAGATATTCCTTGATATAGGTTTCAGCTTTGAAAAACATTCTTTTCTCATACTGGAATTTGTCAACTCCCATCCATACAAATAAAGGAACTTCAGTCACATAGCAACCAGCTTTTGAATATCACTTTAACCTATGATAATATTGCTTATACTTGCATGGAAGTAAGTAAAAATACTATTTCTGCTAATTTTTTTCTCAGTTAGCATGAAGTAAATATTAGAATAAGCTTATTAATGTCTTCTCTTTTTTTGCAGAGATGTAGAGAAATTCATGAGAATGGAACACATTAGAATTTTTTATAAATAATTTCTGTACCGGTATGCAGTTCTCTGAAGTTTGCCATATCAGAAAAGTACAACTAAAGATTCCTCTTTCAGTCTGGCATAGTTATTCTTGTGAAGCTCTTCTAGCCCTGTTATCCTTTCTCTACCACCAATTTCCTTTGAGACCAGCTCTTCTTCAAATCGACATCTGTTTGTGTGCGGTCCGTTTTCAGTGCAACGTCTAAGATGCCAGTGCGCTAACTCTTGGGATGCTCTATTTCTCTCTTTTTTTCTGTGCGGTTCTATTGATTCCTTCGTGCTGTGAAGTGATTCATCGTTGCTTTCGAACTTATTCTAGAAATTCTGTGAAGCATTCCAACTCTTACAGCGATTCTGGTATATGCCTATATGCAAAAAAAAAAAAAAAAAAAAAAAAAAAAATCTGATGTGTTCCATTCATGTGACTTTCTCTAGCGTTACATAAACACTTTCCTTTTATGCTGACCAAGGTAAACACAAACAAAAATTGTCTTATTACTTGTTTCCTTTTAAGTAGAGGGAGCGTAAGGAAGTATATTAATTCGAAACCAATTGTTTTAAAAGAAACAATTGAAGTTCGGTTTCGCTTTTCATTGCCTGCAGTAAAACAAGAGCGGAAACGAAACGTTTTCTTTCAGTATGATAAAAATTTAAGTGGTTTGAAACTGTCACAAACTACAAGGGAAATATCAGAAACCGTTAGATCTACATAAAAAAACTTATATGCATAGGTACATTTTGTGTTTTAACGAGATCTACATTTTTTTGTGTAGTAAGTTTTTTTCTTCAATCTCCTATGGTTTAACTGTTATGCAAAATTTTGCAAATCTCATCCAGAATAAAGAAGTCTTCAGAGACTATTGCATGAAAATTAAAATATACATTTTATTTGTGATGTACAGGTATTATTAATATATATGTATTACAATCGAAGCCGTTAGAGGTATTTTTGAGAAAATAAAATTTTCAAAAAATTGTCCATGTAAACGGTAGTTTGTGGTGTAGTGATTTTTTTGAAAATCATTGGAAGGTACTAAAGACAAATGCAAATTTTTGTATTTAACTGTCTTTCCGATTTTGAGCTATGCTGTCCGCAGACACGTACACGGACCTTTTTCTAAAACTGCCTCTCGCGGGACTCTCTCGAAGGACCTCAAAACATATTTCTGGTGAAATACCGACATTGAATTTTTTTAATGAAATACAATAACTTCTCTATCCACTATGTACATTTTACTACATGCTAGAGGCTGTAAAACTGTTAATATGGAGCATGACAGTTTCGGTTTGTACTCAAGTGTTCCAAAATCTGTCCCGCTTTCAAAACAAATCTCCTTCCTTGTTCGGAATTACTAAAGCAGGAGTGGCAGAATTTAGCCAGCCATTAATCTTGGGAGTGGAAACAGCAGTTGATATGCATGTATGGCTTCCTCTGCAAATGCGTGTTGCCCGATGGCAGAGTTATATATGTACAAGATAAGGTCACAAAGAATAATGCAATTAACGCTACATAAGCAGATGAACAAAACATTCTAACTATGTCTCTAATTTAATTAAGTTTATAAGCAATTAATAAAAATCTGATGTGTTACACTCACATGACTTTCTCTAGCAGTTCTAGAAACTTCTTACATAACATTATTCTTCTTTCTGCACCTTGCTAATCGAGGTACTCCGTAGTACAATGTTCTTAATACTCAGTACCTTATAAGTAGGAAGAAAATAAGGGAATACACTAGGCTAATCCGATAGTCAAATGTTTTAAAAGCTGTTGTTATGAGATTGTCAGTACAAATCGCTTCTTTTCTTGGCCAGGAGTAGAACAAAAGAAAAACGGACACTCCCGTCTCAGAAAGTTTAAGTACTTCACAACTGAAACTAAGAACAATGAAGGCCTAGAAAATGGTAAGCTCCACGAAAAAAATGTATACGACGAAGTTGTGTATTTTAACAAGACCTACATTTTTTGAACAGTAAGTTTTTGTCTATCTCTTACGGTTTACTAGTTATGCCAATATAAGCAAAACTCATCCAGAATAAACAGATCTTTAGAAGCTATTCGCAGAAAATTCAAGATATACATTTTATTTGTCAGGTAAATATCTTTAATATACGATATTTTAATCAAAATCGTTAGAGCCATTTTTAAGAAAAACAAAATTTTCGAAAAAGTTCAATGTAAAGGGTAGTTTGGGGTGGGGGGATGTTTCTCAAAATCTTCGTGTCGCATCTCTGGAAGATACTAAACTTAAATACCAAGTTTGGTATTTTAGCTACTTTTTTTTTTGAGTTATCGTGTTCACAGACACACGGACCTTTTTCTCAAAATGCTTTTTTTGGATACAGGGGGTCCTAAAACACGTATTTCCAGTGAAATCTCGGTATGGAATTTTTGGGTGGAATACAATACTTCTGTATCCCTATGTACATTGTACATACCGGGCTAGAGAAAGTAAAACATTTATGAAAAATGCAAGTTTAGAAACAGAGTATTTTACGATAGCTACCAGTTTATGGCTTTGTACGACTGGATATAATAGCAAATACGAACAATTAAGAAGTCGTTAATTATTTTACTATTTCTATCCATTATCTAACCAGTTTGAAATCAAAGCATGCACTAGAGCATCATTTACAATACATCATCCAATATTTGTTGTATTCAGATTTTTCCTAAATTACCTCCAGGACAAAGGACAGTCTTAAAAGGTAAATGCATTCCAGTATACATTTTACTTTCTCTACCAAATAATGTTCGTGCATAGTAGGCACAGAAGATATTGTATTTCATCTACAAATGTGTAAGCGAGATTACACAGGAAATACTTTTTTTGAGGACTCCTGAATCCAAAAAAGAAAGCATTTTTAGAAAAGGGTCCGTGTTTGAATTTGTGGACAGCATGACTCATACTTTGTACTTAAGTATTTCTAAGGATGGACCATGAATCTTTTCAGAAACATTTTCCCACCCTAAACTGTCCCTTACATTGAATATTTTTTTAAATATTCTCTTTTATCGAAAATTGCTAATTATTTTTATTAAACTACCGTATTCGAGATTTAAGACATTTACATGTCAAATAAAATGTATATCGCGGGTTTCTCTGAAATAGACTCCGAAGTCATCATTCTGGATGACTTTTGCATAACGGATCAACTGTAAGAGATGAACTAAATCCTCCTACACAAAAATGTAAATCTCTTTAAACACAAAATTTGCTATATATTTATTTTTAAGAGCTAATAATTTCGAATCTATTCCTTGTTATTTTTTTTTTAAATTTCCAATAGTACAGTTTTTCAAAGAGTTAAAGTCGTTATAGACGTATTTTTATGCTGACCAAAAAAGAAGGGAATTTAAACTGTATCACATAGCGATAGTTTTTTAAAAGATTTGACCATCTCTTTAGCCTATTGTAGTGCTTTATTTCCCTTCTACTGCTTAGCAAGCAAGTAACACGAATATTTTTGCTAATGGTTTTCACAATTAGCATCACGTATATAAAATAAAAGTGTGTATGCAGAACAGGTAGAGAAGGACACATTTTTATTTTCTTTAGCTCCTATGTACAGTGCACATAATGGATAGAGAAAAAAAAAGGTATTGCACCCAAAAATTAGATGTCGAGATTTCACCGGAAATTTATATTTTGGTATCCCCGAGTTCTAAAAAATGTCCGTGTGTGCATGGACAGCATAGATAAAAAACGAAAAGACCGTTAAATACAAATTCGAATGGTATTCATTTTTCATTTTTAGTATTTTCCAAGGAAGCAACACGAGATTTTCAAGAAAACCCAAATTTTAATTTTCTCAAAAATGGCTCTAGCGATTTTGATTAAAATACCGTATATTAAAGATACTAAAATCACAATTAAAATGCATATTTTGAATTTTCTGGGAATAACCTCTTAAGACGTCTTTATTCAGGATGAGTTTTGCATATTTTTGCATAATGGTCCACACCGTAAAAGACAAAAACTTACTACGTACATGTATATAGTTAAATCGCACAATTTATGTCATACATTTTATTATGTAGAGTAGACTATTTCCGAGATATTCCTTGTTATTGGTTTCAATTTTAAACTACTAAAGTTTTTTTTTTTTCAAACGGGAAGTGTCCTTTTGTTTCATCTCTCTTGTTTACTGCAGGCCATGCAAAGCGAACCGAATCTCAATTGTTTAAGTAGGACCAGCTTCTAAAAGATTTGACTTTCGATTTATCCTATTAGATTCCTTTATGTATTTTGCTTACAAGGAAATAAGTAACAAGGCAATTTCTGTTAATGTTTAACTCGATTAGATTGTCGTAGACAAAACAATAATCTATTGTAAGGAAAGTTATTAATGAAACAGCTTGAGAAATTCATGTGAATTGAATACAGCTGATTTTTACTTTCTCTACACGTACTATATACATGGTATATAGAGAACGGAACTTAGATACCGAGATTTCACCGGAAGCAGGAGTTTTAGGGTCCGCAGCATCCAAAAAAAAGTATTTTCAGAAAATGGTACGTCTGTATGTGTGTGTGTCCGTGTGTGTGAACAAGATAACTCGAAAACGAAAAATCGGTAAAATACCAAACCTGGTATTTAAGTTAATATCTTTCAGCGATGCGACACAAAGATTTTGAGAAAAATCCCCCCACCTCAAAATACCCTTTACAAGAAAAAAAATGGGTAACTTTTTATTTCTCAAAACTGACTAACGATTTTGATTAAAATATCGTATATTAAACTTAAAATTATATGGTCAATAAAATGTATATCTTGAATTTTCTAGGAATAGCTTCTAAAAACCTTTTTATTCTGAATGAGTTTTGCTGAATTTTGCGTGACTGGTAAGCCGTAAGAGATAGACAAAAAATGTAGAACACAAAAAATGTACATCACGTTAAATCACACAATTTGTGTCATATACGTTTTTTATTGAATTAAATTGATCCGATATATTCCTTGTTATTTGATTCAGATTTAAAACACTAAGCTTTTCTCACACGGAAAGTTGTAAACTACTGGCCCTGCATAGAAACGGATTTCATCCATATGGCAACCAGCTTTTAAAATATGACTATTGTTTTAGTCTTGAGCATTCACTTAAGTTTCCTTCTACTTACAAGGAAGCAGGTAATTAAGACTGTTTCTGCTAACGATTATCTCAATTATCATGAATTAGATAGAAGAATATGCTTTTTAAAAATAATTTGCTATAACGATGTAGAGAAAATCATGTGAATGGAAGACATCAGATTTTTAGCATCACGTTATCACCAAGTTTCTGTAGATTACACAGGAATTTCTGTACTAGAATTTAAGTGAATGAACGTGAGCATCTTTAACCTGTTATACTGCCTGTTTTGAAGCAGATGGTCAAATTCTTCAGCATTTAAGATAAGGACTCCAGCGAGCCTTTGCCGGCGACTCTCGGATCTCTCGCGCAGTGGCAAGAGGCCGCAACAGGGGTTGCTTTTAATTTAAAGGCCCTATATTTAGACGAAATTATTATTTAAATAACCATAGAAACTACAAAGTGAATACACTAAAATATTACATGCTTATTTTTGCGTATAATAACTGGTATGTGCTCGTATTTTAATAAGATTGAAAAGTTCCAATACCGTAGCTGGGATATGAACCGCAGATATCTCGGTCTGTAGGCGGTTGCTCTAACCACTGAGGTACGACAACATGACGGTATGGCACTAAATTCCTCAACTGACTCGCATGTTTCCTGGCAAAGCAAAAGGCGACCTCAAATTCTTTCGAGATGACATACACAGTGTCGTAAATAGTTTAGCCAACTATTTGGTCAATTAATATTAATGATAATAGATTTGTCATATTATACAGATCAGATTTTAGTAGCTGATTTTAAAACTATAATTCGCACGTGTGGCCACTGCATATTAACAGTGGTATTTGGTTTATTTTATAGACCCGTTGTTCTTTTCCGAATGGTATTGTTCTTGCAGACCGGCAAGTGTGTCAGAAGGTTTTTTGCCCCAGGCTACGTGCTAGTGCGAAAGAAAGCTCCTAAGGAAGGTTATTCCCGTCTCTTGTGTATATAAAGGTTAGTGCGAGGACAATCCTTCACCGGAACATCGTCGACAGTTACAAGTTCCCACAGCCGCTTGTCAACCATATCACCACCTCTCCCGACAGATTTAATTTTCGAGCTGAATATAAATCATAGGGAGCCCCATTCTCGGCCAACATGAAAGGGAAAGGAACAAAGCAGGTGCACGCAAAAGAACGGAGAGGGCGGCGTCTTGCATAGTACAAGGGGATGGGTACTCTTAGCAAGATAGACCGAGGTCGATTATTGTAGACCTCCTCTTTCGATATCTGAAACACAGATTCAAAACTAAACACAGGTCTCAAGGTGATACATGTGTGACTAATGGCTTAAAATTACTTCATTTCCTAATAAAATAATATGCATTTCGCCTTCCTCCTTGACGTAATGGTCAGCGAGCTTCTCACCCGTAGGTACCAGGCTCGATTCCCAACTGCGACGGGGAATTTTTCTTTAACCAATCCTCCGCAGAGTCTGGAAGTGTGTATGCGAGACTGAATGTGTGAGTGTGTTTGAGGGAAATAAAACTATTTAAACGCAAGTAAAGAACCTACAGACAAAGAGTTGTTTCTAATGCAAAGCCTCCGATATTACCTGAAGTGTTAAACGGGGCTATATAAATGAAACAAAATATATATATATATATATATATATATATGTATAACAATTTTTAACAAAAATATATATTATTCCACCCTTGATTCAGCTGAGCTACCGATTTACTGTTTGACAGATTCCGTACGGATGGAGGATATTAGGAAAACATTATTGCTGGAAGATTGTTGAGCTACCAACAGACGGAGGACAGCATGCTGGGACTAGATTTTAAACAGCCAAAATGGCCAAGCCTAGGTGCATACTTAATGGAAGCACGTGCACTAAGATAGCCATATTTGGTGTTTGAGTAATCTACCATATATGTGCGTGTATATATATATGAGGTAATATTGTAAATCTCAGTAGTTTTAGATAGCATGTACGGTCACCGGATCCATGTGACTAAGCGATGCAAATATTGTATTACTGTAAATTTAATTAAAGGTTTTTCCAACACTTTGCCATACTCAAAATTCTCCAAACGAATCATTTTTTTTTTTTTTTTTTGCTAATTCATTTCAAAAGTTATACTGCCTCTCAAAGGTACATAAAATAAAATGGTGGCATATTTATTGAAATAATGCTCCAATTTTGAGAATTAAATAATTAAAATTTGGAAACAAATGCTTTAGAGAGTAGACAAAGACAGTTTTCAACAGTAATTAGCGGCAATATGAACATACGATATTACAATTCTATTTGTAAACTCATTGACTGTAAAATTTGAAATTTTATGGGAAGAATTTTAAAAAAGCATTACAAGGACCATTTTTATAACAATGAATAGGGTAATTAAATTATAAGGTAACCCCTATCGCGACCTCTCTCCGCTGCGCGAGAGATCCGAGAGTTGCCGGGAAAGTGGTGCCGGCAAAGGCGCACTAAAACGCGTATCTCGAGATAAATTACGGAAATGTTGACCTTCTGCTCACACACGGGCAGCACAATTTACAAACATTTTCTCGCTCACTAGTCTCAGCTGACCAGCAGGAACCCTTGAAAGCAGATGGCCAATATTTTCAGCATGTAAGGTAAGGACTGGTGTGCCTTTGCCGGTACCACTTTCCCGGAGAGTCTCTGATCTCTTGATCAGTGGAAAGAGACTGCGAGAGGGGTTACCTTGTAATTTACTGATCCTATATGTAGACGAAATTATTATTTAAATATCTGTGCAAACTATAAAATGAATACACGGCTAAAATATCGGTATTATGTGTATAATAACTGGTGTGTACTCTTATTTCAATAAGATATGGATAGTTAAAGTAAGACTGAAAAATTCAATGCCATAGCAATGATGTGGATCTCGAATCTCCCGGTCTCTAGCCGGATGCTCTAACCTTTGAGCTACCATGGTAGCATGCCGCTACACCATTACATTCCTCAATTGACTCGCATGTTTCCCGGTGACCTCAAAACTATTTTGAGACGACATGTCCCAATGTTGGCTTACAGTGTTGTAAATACTGGGCTTCAAAGTTTAGCCAACAATTAATTCAATTAGTGCTAATGAGTTTAAAAATAGATTTGTCATATTATATCTTTATATTAATTATAATTATTGGAAAAATTATTTTGGTAATCTCCAAAACCCTTGATTGTTTAAAACTTTGGTATTTTATTGATTAAAATTGGAGAATTATTTCAAAAAAGTTACGTAACCATTTCTTTAATGTTCTCCAGAAATACAAATTAATTTACACAAAACAATTTATACAAATTATGCTTAAAAGCAATGTATACAAATTTCCAACAAATTATTGAAAAATTACATCGTGTGGAACATTTTGAGTACGAAAAAATTTGGAAAAAAGGTTGGCGAGAAAATAAGGTTTAAAGACGGGTATGCCTATTAACAAGCAGTCGCTTACACATGCGCTTCAGTTAATTTTTAGTTTAACTGCACCAAGTGGTAAAGAATATATAATTTCTTGAAATTTATTTGTTATGAAACGAAGTAGTGTTTTTTAATTTTTTACAATTTTTGGTCATATTTCACAGGTGCATTATTTTAAATGCATATGAACACATCAATAATTCCTGTTTTTGCCTGTGAAATGTCAACTCCTTTCTAATATGTATTTTATTTTAATTTCTTGCTGCCGTACAAAAACATTGAATGATATACATGCCTCTTATTGATTCTCGTGTGGTTATGAAACTAGACTCTACCCAATTTTCCTAAAATTCACGCTCGATTAATGAAACGAACGGTTTTACACTCGTATCATAAATGACTATTTCAGAAAAAGGTCCATATGTGAGCGTGTTGTGTGAACACCATTAGCTTAAAAGAAACTTGGCATTTATGTTCAATTTTTACTTTCTCTAGCCCCAAATGTACAATGTACATAGGGATAGAGAAGAGTTGTATTTCACAAAAAAATTCGATACCGAGATTTCACCGGAAATACATGTTTTATGACCCCCTCTATAAAAAAAAAAGCATTTTCAGAAAAAGGTCCGTGTGTGTGTCCGTGTGTCTGTGAACACAACTCAAAAACGAAAAGTAGCTAAAATACCAAACTTGGTATTTAAGTTTAGTATCTTCCACGGATGCTACACGAAGATTTTGAGAAAAATCCCCCCACTCCAAACTACCCTTTACATGGAACGTTTTTCGAAAATTTTGATTTTCTTAAAAATGGCTATAACAATTTTGATTAAAATATCATATCTTAAAGATATTTACCTAAAAAATAAAATGTATATCTTGAATTTTCTGGGAATAGCTTCTGAAGACCTGTTTATTCTGGATGACTTTTGCTTAATTTGGCATAATTAGTAAACCGTAAGGGATAGACAAAAACTTACTATACAAAAAAATTAGATTTTGTTAAAATATACAACTTACGTCATATACATTTTTTTCGTGGAGCTTACCGTTTTCGAGGTATTTATTGTTATTAGTTTCAGTTGTAAAGTACTTATACTTTTCTTAGACGGGATTGTCCGTAATGGCAATCGCATAACGACAGCTTTTAAAACATTTGACTATTGGTTTAGCCTAGTGTATTCCTTTTTTTTTTTCTTCCTACTTATACGGAACTAAGTAATAAGAACATTGTGCTAATGAGTACCACGATTAGAAAGGTGCAGAGAGAAGAAGAATCTTATGTATGAAGTTTGTAGAACAGTTAGAGAAAGTCATGTGAGTGTAACATATCAGATTTTTTCCAAAGATGCCAAACGAAGATTCTCAAGAAAATATCTTAATCCTTAAACTATACCTTACATGGAACATTTTTCGAAAATTATGATTTTATTAACAATGAGAATGGTTTTGATTAAGATATCTTATAAAATATTTTAATGACAAAGGATGGGTATATCTTGAATTTTCTTGGAATTTCCTCTGAATTACTTTTTATTTTGGATGATTTTTGTAAAAGTGCTAAACAGTAATGTATAGATAAAAATCAGATATGCGTCATTAACATTACTTTCTCTACAGCTCTCCATAAATTATTGTTAATAAGCTTATTCTTAATTCAAAATTTTGTCGGGCTTCTAGCCAGGTAAAAACTGTTTTTACCTGGCTAGAAGCCCGAGAAAATTTTGAATTAACACGTCGCCAGGAAAGCTTCAGTTCTTATTTTAAGCTTATTCTTGTATCAATATCCTACTAATCGAGATATACATTAGTAGAAACGGTTATATTATTATTTCCTTATAAGAAGGGAAATAAGGGAATACACTAGGCGAAATTGACAGTCAAATGTTTTAAAGTGTGATTGTTATGGGATTGAAATGCATATCCTTGCGTGGCCAGATGTGGACAAGTTCCCGGATAAAAAAACTATTTTAAAACTGAAACCAATAACAAGGAATATATAAGAAAACTGGCAAATTCACGAAAAAAGATATATAACATACATTGTTTTTACAAACTCTACATTTTTGATAAGTAAATTTTAGTTTATCTCTTACCAGTTATGCAAAATTTCGTTAAATTCATCCAGAATAAAGAAGTTTCAGAGACTTTTCTTAGAAAATTTCAGATATATATTTTGTGTGTCTTGTGGACATCCTAAATACAAGAAAAGTTAATCAAAATCGTTAGCCTTTTTTGAGAAAATAAAAATGTTCGAAACATTTTTCCATTCAAGGGTATTTGGGGGTGGGGGACTTTCTTGAAAATCCCGTTTCGCATCCTTGGATGATACTAAACTTAAATGCCAAATTTTCTATTTAACTGACTAAGCTGCTTGCAGACGCACACGAACCTTTTTCTAAAAATATTTTTTAATTCAGGGGATCTCAAAACACATTTCCGGTGAACTCTCGGTATTGAATTTTTGGGTGCATTACAATAGGTACCTTTTCTATACATTAAGTACATAGTACATGTAGAGAAAGTAAACATATAGATCTCGTTAAATCAGACAAGTCAGATATAAATTTTCTGTGGAGTTGATCATTTCCGAGACGATCTTTGCTAATGGTTTTGAATTTCCCAATACTTTGGTGCTTATAATTTCTTAATCTCTCGATGGTCCAGAAAGCACGTGGCAAGTTTTACTCCTCCGGTTGCTGGTTTTTTGAAGTAGCGAAATTTGTATTATTTTTTGGTGATACATTTTTTGTAGCTTAACGTTTTTAACATGATTGGCCATATGGACGATGAATGGAATTGGTGAAATGATGCTCAAATAATCTCGGGGTCCATGGAGCTTAAGGTTATCCGATATTCTTCTTCTCAGAAAAAAGGAAAATTCCGTAAAAACCTTATCGGGGTAACTCACCCTAAGCAAGATTCGAATTCGCGACCCGTTGAATGTGAGACAGACACGCTACCAGTACAGTATCCAGGCGGATTATTTTTTTTATTTTTTATTTTTTGTGATACTATTAAATTTTAAATCCAAGCATCTCTTAGATGGTGGGGAAATTGCTCCTGTTACTGGATCTACTCGCATGCCATGTGATAACATCGGTGTTCGTCAAGGCGGTGTGTTCTAATGCTCTAATCCTCAAGAGACCGCACGAAAGTTCGAATCAATAACAACAAATATCACGAAATGGCTGATGCTACATAAGAAAAATTATCTGAAATAATGTGTGCTTAAAATCGCGTCAAATAAGCGTTAAATCTTATCGTTTACCCATTACACAAAATTACTTCCAAATGATATATAGACTATAACCAAAAATGCAATATACCAGATTTATTTGTCATTTAAATATCTGAAATATGTTATATTTCAATCATTATTAGCTGATGAAATAAAAAGTTAAACACCATGTAAAGAGTTATTTGGTGAAGAAAACCTTAGTGTCACATTTGCAAAAGATGCTGAAATTAATATCAATTGGTATTTATTTAAATTCGCCTTAGAACATTTATTGTTCTCTCTGTTCTTTTTTTCTAAAACCAAATATGTGTTTCATTCACATGATTTGCTGTTTCACAAACATATTTGGTTACAAATTCTCCTTATCTCTACACTACTAATCAAGATAGACATTAGCATAAATTGACTTATTACTTTTTTTTTTTTTTTTTTTGAATACACTAAGCTAAACTGTCGCTAAGTGTAACCGATTAAAATTCGATTCTCTTTGCTCGCTTAGAATAAACAAAAGAAAGAGGAAAAGGAGTATCCAATAGTTTGACAAAGCTTTAAATAGCTTAAAATGACAATAATATATTTGGGATATCTCGAAAACAATTAGCTCTACAAAATGTGTTTAAATAAGATTACATTTTTGTGTAGCAAGTTTCTCTCTATCTCTTACAGTTTAGCTGTTATACAAAAGTTACACTAAACACATCCAGAATGAAAAGGTTTTCAGATGCTGTAGCCCAAAAGTTCAGGATATACATTAAGTTTGTCATAAAAACATGTTAGACATATAGTATTTTATTAAAAATTGTTGGAGTCATTTTTGAGAAAATAAGAACTATCGAAAAAAGTTCTATGTAGTTGGGGATAGAGGGATTTTCTTGAAAATCTTCGTGTAGCATTCTCAGAATATACTGAAAAACACCAAGTTTGGTATTTAACGGACTATTCGTTTTTGAGCCATGCTGCTCACAGATACAAATGGAGATGCTTCTCCAAGCTTTTTGGATTCAAGGGATCTTAAAAAATGTATTTCTGGTGAAATCCTAATACTGAATTTTTTGAGTATAACACAGTACCTTCTGTATCCACGAAGTATGCAGTACATAAGTGCAAGAGAAGATAAGAAGTTTTTAGAATGCAGGGGGCCTCAAAACATGTACATAAACCTGGACTGTTTAGCTGGAGCGCAATACTTTCCCTACTTAGTGAAACAACATAATGGAGAATAGTAAGTTGGAAACTAGTGCTGAATTTTATATAGGTAATTTCTCCAAATGCAAAAACTGGTTAGTATTTTTATAAGCAAGTCTTGTGCATCATTTTTAAAGGCATCTGTAACTATAACATGGGCTCTGGGAACATATGGCACTTCCAAACAGAGCGCAAAAGGATTTGCTAGAATATCAGCTTGCACTGATTTACAACTCCAAGCACTTCTAACAAGAATAAGGCTGCAATACTTCATAGAACAGGATCAACATCACCTGGGACAAACTTACAATCACCAACCTATCAACAATTGAGAAAGTCAAAGCCCGAAGCTGCCTAAAACGGATCCTAGCAATAGGGAAGTCACCACGATCCAGGCTAACATACACACCAGCCAAAGAAACTTTTCACATCGAGGACATCACAGCACAATCTGGCTACCAAATACAAAGGCTCGAGAAAATACGCTTCATCTACTAAACGAGAAAAATAACGCCATATGGTCCTATCTCTACACAACAGACGCCATTAAGACAACAGACTAGAAGTAGCCAAATTACGAACTGCGACCATAGTGACAAGATATGGAACGCTTTTCACCACAAATTATGTCGCAACCAAAGATTCCACCAACCGGAAGAAGAATGCGTGTATAGAATGTGCAACAAACACTGCTAAAGATATTGTATTCAAAAATATAAAGATAGGAGAATATCAATAGTAAAACTAGGACAAGAATAAGGTATATATCATTATGTACATTGTGCGCTTTCTCTATTTAATTAATGCTTCATAGAGAATTTTAGAAATAAAGTATTCTGAAAGTATCAGCTATGACTTACAGTACAGCGGAAAACTAATAAACAGAGTGTCCAGAAAATAAGTGTATTTTTTAGAAATGAATGCGTTATGATTATTTTGTATATGGTAGATCATTGCTGGTACATTTAGCATACTGTAGGTGTAATGGGTTGCTTGATATGTATTAATCGCATACTACCAAATAAACTCGTGTTTCATTGTTTACAGATTGAATGCGCAGGATGTTTCCGTAGAACAGAAGGTGGCTACTGTGACTTGGAGGTCACAGAGGTCAAAATACGTTGACAGTTGGACGAGATTTAATCGCAGACTGGTCCCACTGATAAAATATATCCGCACGTTGGTAAACAAGCTCAAGCGCACAGGGTCGCTGGTAACGGAGCCTGGACGAGGACTTTCAGCAAGATGGGGCACAAGTCATTATGCCTTAGCTGTACGCACGTTCCTGAATTCACATTTCCCTGGGAGGTGGATTGGAGGCGCAGGCCCCATGTCGTGGGCAGCACGTTCCCCTGACCTCACGCCGATAGACTTCTTTGTGCGGAGATTTGTCAAAGGGTGTGTGTTCACCCGACGCATTACTATACTGTAGGAGCCCAGGGGCCGCATTTAAGAAGCTGCTACTGCCATAACACCCGTAATGCTTCAGAATGTGTTTCGTGCCACTTTTGAAAAATGGAAACTGTGTTGTGACATTGTTGGTGACCATGTTGAAAGTAACCGCTAATAAACCGATACCATTGCAGGTACGGTCACCATTTCTATGAAATAGATAATTTCTGAACACCCTGCACTACCAGTATTATCCCAGCGCAGCACTCTGTTCTACTAGTTTTCCGACGATTATCACAGCAACTCCGACCTTTACAAGGAAAAGAGCTTGTACAACGCCTGGGTGTTCAACTCCAATTACTACTTGGTATGGAAGGAGTAATTACAATCCACTTAACTTGTGCGACTCCCCTTATTGTTATAATAGTACTAGTTACTAATATCGAATTCTATCACTATGTAAACTCTATCCTTCATTCTTTAAAAATACCTCTGACGTTACACAGATGACATTTCGAATCACAATTTATTTAATTTAGTTCATTTAACTCCATGGCGTTTTTGTACAGACGTCAAAGAAAGAATTTCATTTACTTTATTCCTTAAAACGGCAACTTTGTACTCTACATTAAAAAAAATTCCTGTGATATTCGCTAAGAACTGAAATAACAGATGTATTCCTTAAATTCTTAATCTCCCCTTGATACATGAATGCTGAAAATATTTTATAGCCTATAGATTTCAGCAACCTTTCCAAATGTTTGCAAAACCGACAAGGATACCGTGGTGTGTTTTAACTTTCGATCAAGGATACCATGGTTGATGGTTAAAAACAAATGTTTTATTCTGCGAACATGTTTACATACAGGTTTTAGGGGTATATATATAGAGATTTGTACTTGAAATTAAGAACAGTGTAATGAAAATCAAAATGTGCTTTATTTGCAGGTTTGTAATTTTACTTATCAAGAGTAGTATTGTTTTTAGGTTGGCAAGGATCTCCAAGTAGGCGTAGTACCTATAAGATATACGTGTTTTATTTTCCCGGAATGTTGTATCGGAACTGAATTTCAATGTTTTCTGGAGGCCATTGACCCCGCAGGTGACATTGAGATGGGAAAACGTGGAAGCATAATAGATAGGCTACACTGATGGCATTCATCGAAATTACGACAGCGACAATTAAGACCAAGGAAAAAGAAATAAATCAGGTAACAAATGTGTAATTGTTTTGTGGAAAAACTTGTCAGAAAAAGAGAAAAAAAGTGATGTGTTCTATTCACATATATTTCTCTAGCTATTCCACTAACAAACTTTCCTTACAAAAGTTTATCTACTCATGCTAATTAACATAAAATTTAGCAGAAATGGTCTTATTACATGCTTTCTGGTAAGTAGAAGGGAAATAAGGGAGTAGCATAGGCTATGTGAACCAAGTGAAATTCCGTTCTCTTTACTTGCCAAGAGTAAACAAAAGAGACGAAAAGAAGATGACTTCTCGTTTGAGAAATGTTTAAGGAGTATAAAAATGAAACCAATATTTCGGAGCCGGTAAACTCGACGAATACTGTATATCACAAATTGTGTGTTTTAAAGGGACCTACACGTTTTGTTTATCCCTTTCAGTTTATCAGTCATACAAACGTTATACAAAAGTCGTCCAGGAGGGAGGTAGTATTTTAATCAAAATATTTGTGAAAAAACGAAACATTTTCTAAAAATTGTAAACCGTAGTTGGGCTGAGGGATTTTCCTTAAAAACTCGCGTCGCATTCTTGGAAAATACTGAACTTAAGGATACCCAACTGTCAAAAGCTAAAATCTACAATTATGTTTGAATTGACTTGAAACTTTAACACACAAATTGCAGTATTAAGAATAGTTTACATGACAATTTTCAGACTTTTGCTCAAAATAGTTCCTCTGATATTAACATATTTATAGTACTTTATTGTCATTTAATTAAATCATTCCACACGATGCAATTTCAGTTACAGAAAAATAATACGTTGGAGTTATACTGATAAATACAATATTAGTAAAGTTGTAAAGTTGTGAGATGAAATTTGTATCTGACTATTGGTTTAGGAGAAAAATTATTTGTCATTTTATCAATTTTTTATTTTTGTTATGGAAGCATGAAGTTTATTATTTAATTACAAGAGCACTGGTGATATTAGAAAACAATCATCTAATTAATTTTCTTTTGCACTATTTTTATCTATGCATAAAATTTTTCAAGCTTCTATTTTGAAAACTGCATCGTGTGGAACAATTTGAAGTTTTGAAAACGCTGAAAGATAAAAACGAGAAAATAGGATTTAAAGTTTAACACTTTCTATATTACAGAAAGGAGGATTATGCTATATGTATAAAATAAATACAGGAACTATGTGAATACGTTGCATATAGCACATGGACCCAAAATTGTATGAAGTGATATGTTTCTGACCTGTTGATGAGATGGTTGAACTTGTTTCCTGGACACCAGCTCCTCTATTCGTTTACACACTTTTCACTTTCGGTGGTTCAATATTATCGACACTATCACTTTTTTTACTGAGTTTACGTTTTCCTATTATAACGAATTTATCCATTCTGCAACAAAAATAAAATAGTGGACTATCACAATAAAGACATTCAACAGTTCACAAATATAAAGAATGAGATGTGAAACTTTGAGTAAAGAAAACGAACCTGCACCTAACAGTCACGTAAATATGGTAGATTAACAGCTAACCAACGTACATTCTCAGACATTTATTGCTGTCGGCGTTTGAAACAAACAACACAAATTATTAACGGGCGTAACTGTATGTTATCATTGTTGAGCAGTTCAAATCTCTCTGGTTGAAATATTCGTATTCACTTTGTGATCATTCAGGAACATTATACGAGGGCCGTTTTTTTTTCAACCTCCGATAGGCTATAAATAAAAGACAAGTTCAAAGAAAATAATTATTTTATCACTAAAAGTTTTGTGCACTTATGTTTACTTTTCAACACAATCAACGAAAAGATTGAGACATTTATGGTACCTATGCACAAGCTTTGCAATACCCGCTTCAAAAAATGTTGCCGACAATGATTTCAAATGAGCTTTGTCGTTGTTTTGAACATCTTCGTACTTGACGTTTGCCGATAGCCATTCAAAACAAACGAAGAGGAATGGTGACTTTAGGAAGTGTGTTATCCATGACAGCGCTCGTCCACACACTGCTGGTACAATCCATTGGCTCCTTGGACAATTTCAATGCGACATTTTCGATCATCCGCCGTAGTCTTCACCCAGCGACTTTCACCTTTTCCCTGAATGAAGACGTGGCTAGAAGGGCAGTACTTTCAAAACAACGTCAATGCTCACTTGAAATCATTGGCGGCAACATTATTTTGAAGCGGATATTGCAAAGCTTGTGCACAGGTACGATAAATGTCTCAAGCTTTTCGGCGATTATGTTGAAAAGTAACCATAAGTGTACAAAACTTTTAGTTATAAAATAATTGTTTTCTATGAACTTGTCTTTTATTTATATCCTATCGGAGATTGAAAATAAAATGTCCATCGTATGTCCCTAAGAAGTCTTCAAGTATCCTCGAGGGTATGCATACCTCAGGTTGAATTTGCCCGTACTAAGATACCATTTATCAAAATGTGTCTGTATTCGTAATCTTATTATACATGCTATGCCAGAATTTAATCGTACTTGAATAATAATTCATAGATAAGCCCTGCAGATGAAATTTTTAGGTTTCTATGTTGTTGAACCTCGTATGGATTCCACAGTTTTCGCTTTAGGGAAACACTATCTTCCTGACGAGCATATTTTTAACGAAATAGAGGCAGGGAAGTATGGTGATTCCCACTCGGCCGCTCCCCTAACAACCAGTAACTGAAGCTTTTGTACGTCTAGAAAAATAACGTCAGTTATTAATTACAAAACATATTGGTTACTCTAGAAAAGTTTTCTCCCTTCATATATTCAGCATGCGCCTGTAATTGAGTTCATTACAACCAAAAGAAAAGCTACAGCAAAGGTTACGCTGCTGAGATATAATTAGAATAAAAGTTACACGGAGGATTTCATGGAGCATCACAGAGAGAGAGTTGGTTCCTGGTAGTGTGCAAGATCCACATTCAAGAAATCCTGGGTTTGATATCCGGCGGCCACCCACTTGGACCAATGGCATTTTGTGATTTGTCATGGTCGGCAGGTAGATTGTCATCTGTTTCTTTGGTTAACTAAACCTCAAAAAAGGATTGTAATCTTAAATAAAAATTATCATATGTTCCATTCACAACATTTCTCTGCATCTCTGATAAAGTCGCCCTCCATAGTGTCCTCCTTCATATACCCAAAGTCACGGCTTTAAACCTGGCGGAGGACGATGATTTTTTTTCGGGCGTAAAGATAACTAGCATGGCTTCCTTCGGAAGGGAAGTAAAGCCGTTGGTCCCATGTCGTAGATTTACAGCACGTAAAAGAACCCCAGGCCTGAATAAAGAGGCCTCTTGGCAAAATTAAGCGGTCTTTCACGCCTAATATAGAATGGGACGCTGAGAACCATAGCAGTCAAAGAGCGTTCATTTATAAAACACTAATGTCTCAAAAAATATTGTTAAAAAGCTTATTCTTTTATCTCCTTTATGTTAATTGAGATAACATTAGCAGAAGTGGTCGTATTCTTGCTTCCTTGTAAGCAGAAGGGAAATGAGGTAATACACTAGTCTAAAGCGATAGTCAGTATAATTGCCATATTGTTGAAACCGTTTCATTGCATGACTCGTATGAGAAAGTTTAAGCATTTTAAAACTGAAACCAATAAGAAGAAATTTCTCGAAAATGGTGAACTTCACGGAGAAACTCTAAGTTGACAAGTTGTGTGTTTTAAAGGCGATTTACGTATTTTTGTAGCAAGTTCTAGTCTGCCTGTTACGTTTTACAGTTATGTCAGAACCAAGAAGTCTTCAGGGGCTATTCTCATAAAATGCAAGTGGTACAATTTATTGGTCATGCAAATATCTTTAACATACGCACATTAATTTAAAAATTATTTATATAATATTTAACATCTGTAATTATTTACATTAATTATTTTCACAATAGCTTTCATCTTTTTGCTGTCTAACCATTAATGGTGTCACTCAATATTTTCTCATTTCTTTTCATCCTTCTACATACATAACACTCGTTGACGATGAGTCATTTTACATATATAAAAAGTAAATATTAGCCCTTAACTTAATAGTGCCTCAGTTATCTGAAGGTGGAAAACTTGTGAGAGAAAAACATTATTACAATCTAGGGGAATGGGTCATTTTTACACACTAAAAGCGTACAAGTGGGAGAAAAAAAAAACAGCCTGCCGATACAAGCTCTGTGTTAAGTTGGTAAAGATTAGTGACTCAGCTCCTCGCATTTATGACTCCATCGGTTTTAGCAAATTACGTTGATTGACACATCCAACGCTTATGGTATTTTATCCTCTGATTAATTTACCATTTGTTGTCCGTGTTCTTTATTCCTTCAAAGTAACAAAATAAAAGCACAAAGCAATTTCATCCGACCTCCCCATACGATTTCTTTTAAATTGCAATTATAATTGTTATGTTTGATTGTAATTGCATTAGTTTTATCAATAACAATTATTCCTTACAGATCTAATATAATAATTATAATACCTATCATAGCCTCCTAAGCCGGAAACAGCCGTCTGTTTATTGGTTGGCATTCGAGTGCCAAATTTATGACATAGAAATAATTGGAGAGGCAGAGATCTAGGGAGTGTCTTCCAGCCACTCAGTTAAAATGCTTCCGTTTTCCATCCTTTGCCGTTTAATCCAGTAAAAGGCCGTATAGGTGTGAAATACAACGATAGAGCTCAGTTATGAACACACGCAGCAATCATCGGTAGGCATAAGAAGAGCGTAGTGGGGAGGGATTTGTAGCGTAAACATTGAGGTATAATATGTTCTAAAAGTAGCTTATTACAAGTAATGGTATTGCATGCAACGTTGCAGTTCATAAAGTAACACAATAAAATTATTTCATAATATTATTTATAAATAAAAACCCCGTGTATTTTTACAAACAAAAGTATAACGCTTAATACAACATTTTCAGGATAGTAATGTGCAGAGCTTTGAAAAGACAACGAATATAAATCAAACTCAGAATTCAGTGAAGTGAATTACAGGATAAGCCTTTTTTTGTATCTAAAGAAAAGGCTCTTCTTCTGTCACTTAAAATATGTTGGAATCATTCAAAAGTTTGTTCAGTGTCGTACGCCGACCCTTTCATATTTTTGACATTTTTCAGTCTCGCCCTCTTTTAGCGTTCACTGGTTTATCTACTAGCAGGAACTGAACGAGATAAGGCAGTGAGCAATGCTAGATAGTGCAAGACGCTTCGAAACGGGCTGCAGAATCCATACCTATTCCATCACGTGTGCACCGAACCTCAATGCGGCAATTTCGTGACCCCAGATAAGGATATTCTACCAACATTAAATAAAGAAATTAATAACGATTGTGGACAGAGTTTTCGTTTCAATCAGGAATTGAGTGGCTGCTTTGGTTGGTACTACCTTCCGAAATGGCGAAATAACACGATTGACATTCAGTGAGACAGGCAAGGCATCTGTCTTTCAACCTCACGTAATGAACATGTCCCAACTCACACATGATGTATTCATATCCAATCTACGTTGTCCATGCCTTCTTGAATGGAACTGTACAGTGATTCCGTTTCAGAAACGGTTGACTTAATCGTGATCTCCCACTTGAGCCGCCACGCTAGCCAGAGCGAGTAGTACGCTCGAAGCGTGTTACTGCCTCTTCAAAGCGAATCCGGATTACCTACTACCAGAGAACGTCATCGCCAGATCCGTACCACGGGGTCCGGCGGCTAAGGTGCAAATTTGCCGACATGCTTTGAGGCAGGCTCGACCGGGATAACTTGCGTTCACACGTCACCTGCTGTTACGTCATCCTAGTCTCGAGTCCTCAGCTTTAATCTCGACAGGGGTGCTCCACCAGATAAGCTACTGAACCACACTGCGAACTTTCTTCCCGTATTGCTGAACGGGATTAACAAATGTCTTAAAGGCACGCATAGGTGAAAATTAACCATAATTCAATTTTAAAAATCTGCTTCCGTTGACATAACTTTCTCTACCTGTTCTGCAAACAATTCTTACAAAGGAGTGTTCTTTCATCTACATCATGTAACTGAAAACTTTAACTTTGTTCAATTACTTGCTTCTGTGCAAGTAGAAGGGAAGAAACAAAGAAATACACTAGACTAAAACGATGGTCATATCTTTTAAAAGCTAGTTTTTTATGTTGGAAAGTTAGTTTCTTTATTTGCATTCACAGGAGTTTACAAATTCCCGTAAGCGAAAAATGTAAGTATTTTAAAACTGAGACCAATAACAAGGAATATCTTGGAAATGAAAACTCCATGAAAAAAAAAATATATATATATATGACGAACTGTGTTTAAACGATATCTGCATTTTTTTGTAAGTTTTTGTCGGTCTCTTACTTACGGTTAACCAGAATGCAAAATTCATCCAAAATGAAGAGTTCTTCAGATGCTCTTCCCAGAAAATTCAAGGTATACATTTTCTTTTGTCATTAAAATCTTTAATATATAGCAATTTAACTAAAATCGTTAGCCATTTTTGAAAAATCAAAATTTTCGAAATTTATTCCATGTAACGAGTAGTTTGGGGACAGGATTTTCCTCAAAATCTTCGGTTTGCATCCTTGGATGATACTAAACTTAAGTTTGGTATTTTACGGAATCTTCGTTTTTGAGTTACAGTGTTCACAGGAACACGGACACACGTGCACAGCCTAAAACGTTTTTCACGTGAAATCTCGGTATCAAAATTACGGGTGGAATGCAATGTCTACTCTACCTATGTACATTGCAAATAACTGCTAGAGAAAGAAAACTTTATTCTCTTAAAAGGAACAAATTTAGGTGAAGACAATCATTTCCAAGACATTCCTTCTTAAGAGTACTGCATCTCAAAGCCGCCATATAGTAACTACTTCTTAAAGTTAACTTTCACTTAAGGCCTCTACACATCCCCCCTACCATCACAGTACATACAAGAACACGAAGTGAAACGATTTTTACAACCATTTATTTGGAAACTATTTTTATAAACGTTAAACGTTTATTGATAAGAAGTGTATAAAGAATCAGCTATTATAAGATAAGAGTTTAGCTTTGTTTAGTATTTCCTAAAGGAAGTAGAGCCGGTATGGGCATTCCATAAACATTTTATTCATAATTTGCACCGTTTTAATTTCCCCTGAATAAAAAGTATTTCTAGAAAAAGCATATACCTATTTGAGTATATAATGTAATGTATGAATGGTATGGTAATGTTATGTATATATATATATATATATATATATTTGTGTGAATAGTATAATTCAAAAAAGTCTGATACGCTACGTTCATGTAACTTTCTCTATAACAATCGCATAAGTTCAAAAACACAGCTAATTCAAACTATTCTACCGAAAGCTTATTCTTCTTTCTATTTCCCTTTTACTAAGAAAATGTTAGCAGAAATGGTTTTAATACGAGATTATTTCCTTTTACGTACAAAGGAAAAAATCCTCACGTGTTCCATTCACATAACTTTCTCTACATCTCTGCAACAAATTGTTAAAAAGCTTATGCTTCCATTTATTCCAATTCTAATCTAAGAACAAATTAGCAGAAATAGTCTTATTACTTGCTTCCTTGTAAGTAGAAGTGGAATAAGGGAGTACCATAGGTTAAAGTGATACTCAAAAGCTAGTTGCTATATGACTGAAAATCCATTGTTTGTATGGAGAGTAGTTAACAAATTCCTGTATGAGAAAAGTATAATTTTTTCAAAGCTGAAACTAAAAACAAGGAATATCTCAAAACGATCAACTCCACGAAAAAAAGGGCATAAGATAAATTGTATGTTTTAACATGCTCTTACATTTTTTGTGTGGTAAGTTTTTGTCCATCTCTTACGGTTTAACAGTAATGCAAAATTCGTAAAATTCATTCAGAATAAAGAAGTCTTCAGAGGCTATTTCCAGAAAATTCAAGACCTACATTTCATTTGTTATGTAAATATATTTAATATATGATATTTTAACAAAAATTGTTAGAGCCACTTTTGCGAAAATCACAATTTTCAGAAAAAGTTCTATCTAAGAGGTAGCTGGCGGTGGGGAGATTTTCTTTAAAATCTGCATGTCGCATCATTGGAAGATACCAAGCTTAAATGCCAAATTTTGTATTAGTCACCCACCCACCCACCCACACACACACGCACACATCTATCTGTAAAAATTATTTTTGGGGATGCAGGGGGTTCCAAAACATGTATTTCCGGTGAAATCTCTGTATCGATTTTTGGGTGGAATGCAATACCTTCTCTATACACAATGTGCATAGTACGTATAGGGAAAGTAAAAAGGAAATACAGCAATATAGACAATTCTACTAAAAGTCGGGAGTTATGTGATGGTATTGGAATTCCGATCACTTACTTGACCAGAATAAAAAAATTAATAATGATTTCCCATTTGAGAAAAATATAACTATTGGAAAATTTAAAACTAAAACACGAGACTGCTTCCGTGGTCAAGTGGTCAGCGAGCTGGCTTCTCACCCGGAGGTTCCGGGTTTGATTCCCGGCTGGGGCGGGGAATTTTTCTTTAACCGGAATTATTCCCTATCCCTCATTGAGTCTGGAAGTATGAATGTGAGAGTGAATGTGCGTGTGTTTAGTAATATAAAGTTTAACCTAATGTTCTGAACCTACAGTTTCACAAGTGAAAGCCCGCGATATGACCATTGATGTTAAAGGGGGCGATACAAATGAAGCAATAAAAAAAAGAAAAAACAAACACGCAGTCTCTCCACAACTGACATGTTACAATTTGTATACTTTACAAAGTTATAACTTTTTTTTTCTTTGTTTTTATGTATTTATTTATTTTTTATTTTATACTTACGTATTACCAATTATGCAAAAGTCACTCAGAATGAACAGGACCTCAGAAATTAAAGACACTCATTTTATTTGTTATGTAACCATTTTTAATATATCGTATTTAATCAAAATTATTAATTTTTAAGATAGTTCAAAATTCTCAAAAATGTTTCCATGTAAGGAGTAGTTGGAATTTTTGTTGTTGAAAATATTTGTGTTGAATTCCAGGACGTTCTTAATTTAAGTTTTCAAATTGGACTTACATTTTCGTTTTTGAGTTATGCTGACACACACACGCACACTAACGACATGATGGACCCCGAAGCGTGTACTTCCAGTGAACTCTTGGATTTCGTAATTTATTGCCTCAAAATGAATATCGTTGTTTTAGATACTGAATATATGTAAAGTCTTTTTCATTTTGACTCAATTTTGCATAAGTGGTCAACCCTAAGAAAAGGACAAAACTCATATTGCACAAAAATTGAAAAACTTATTTTACGCAAGCATGAACATTTTCACAAAAATATTAACATTTTAAAAATTATGAAATAAAGCTTTTTATCGTGTTCCATAAGCAAAGCAAAAATAATGTCTCCCATGTTTTTATCTGGCAAGTTTTAAAATATAAAAGTTAATAGTTTGAGAGTCTGTTAATTATTTCACAAGAGCGAAGCACAACGTAGATCTTGAGACCAGGGAGCTGAAAACTTGAAATGACTACGCAATGAGATGGAGATAGCCCGTTGTTGCCCAGAAGCGCGGTGGCTTACAGAACGTCCGGCAGGATTAGCTAGGCAACACTCATGTCAACATGTGTACAGGTACGGGTTACCATCGGCCGAGGAAACCCTCGCCGGAGTCATATATGATTCATAATGTTGATATTACAATGCAGGTACTGGGAAATTTGCTTGCAGCAATGGTTTTCACCATTGTGGGTCTCGTTTGTGCAGCTTGAGTCAAACGCAGGTAGCTTATCGAAGCCAAGGTCTGTTCCACATAACCCTGCCCCCTATGTATTTCGTAATGACACGTGAACTATCATTGGCTGCCGACATGAAGTAGGGTGTTCTGGGGTACACTCAAAGACATTAAGAATACGCCTGGCGCTGTGTTTGCTGAAAATGTGAACGTTTGACTGGGACCAGAGTTCTACGTCGGTGTTCATTGATTATGCCATTCTGGCACATCTTACATGACGAGTAAGAAAGGGCATAACCGATTGGACAATCCAGTCCTTCGTCCTCAAGCCCGCTTGACGCTCACTCAGAACAGGTTTACTTGTGTAAGCAGTGTATTAGTTTTGTCCTTTTTAACATTAGAACTTCAGTATGAAGCACACAGAAAAGTTAGCCTAATTTTGTAACGCTCGTTGAGAGACGGCTCATTGTCCAATCAGAGAGTTTGGGGATAATAAGTTTGAAACTCGGAACTTCATTTGTGGCAAGTTAAGTTTCATATGCACCCCCTTTCCCCTTCAGGAACGTGGTTTGGGCCCTCCGGTTTAAGAACATAGCTAGGTTATACAGAGGCCTCTCCTGAATAAGAAGGTAGCACAAGCGACAACCAGCACCCAAATAGTTGGCAGACTTGGGCGGAGACAGCGAAAAGACCCTGTCTTACAATAATTATTTCCATGCGTATTCTTAATGTCTTTGAGTGTAAAAATTAGTTCCTTATTTAGCATCAGGAGAGTTGCCAAATTTATATTCTAAACCTACGAATCAAGTATATTAAAGAGCATAGTTATGGAATGCATGTAAATTCTTGAGGTGAATAAAATATAAGGTCCTCTGCCTCTCAGGATGGTAATAGCATTGCCTCTATCATGATCGAGTGTTTGTATCGCCTATCCTTGTGTAGAAGTCTGCTTTTTTCTCACTATTCAACATATCTGTGGTGAAAGCTTAAGTTAACTTCGGGTATACTGGTACATATGTTGCGTACAAGCGAGCGGATAAGGGAGATAGGTCCCATGCGCTACTGTGAGTAGGTGGGCACAAAGATAAATATAAACTTCAGTGGTACACAAGTTTTTACAGATAGGAAAACAAATTAATTTAGGTAGGATTTCGGAAGGTCTTCAAAATAGGCTTCTGTTTGGGAGATAATCTCTTCGTTAGACGTGAATCGTTTTCCGCCTAGCCATTTTTTTTTCAAGTTCAAAAATTTAAAAAGTCACTGTGGGTAAAATCTGGTGAATACGGTAATGTTGTAGTTATTCCAACATTAATTTTACAATTTTCGCAGTCAAAACCACGCAAGTGACCCTTGCATTGTCCTTACAGAAGAGGATCATTTTCTATGCCAGACGAGTTTTTTTTTTTTTTTTTTTTTTTTTTTTTTTTTCCTGATTTCTTCGTCCAAACGATGCATAATACTCTTCATTTATCGTTCTTCACTCCTGCATGTAATCAATGTAGAAGATTCCGCATGCATCCCAACAAAACTTTTGTCTTAGGAGTGTAGTTGTGTATCCACTGCTATCGACGCAAAAACTCGTCAGGATTCCGACGGAAAAGTGCCAAATCGGCTTCCGAATCGATCACAAAATTGCATTTATTTTCCATCGAAAGAAAACGCGGCCTCCATCTTGCCGATACCTTTGTCGTAGATAATTTTTTGGTGCAAAATTGAGAACACTGTACCTCCTGATATGCATGAGGCCTCTACTATTTCACAAACTTTGATTCATTGATCACTCAAAAGCATATCCTGAATGTTGTCAACCATTTCGGAGGAAGTTACTTCCGCTGAACATCCGGAACGATGTTCATTTGTGGATGTAGGGCCACGTTTAAATTTATTTATTCTATTGTAATTGTTGCGAACGCAGGGAAAGATGTGCCATGAACTTCAACTCGGTTTTCTCTCTTTTAGTGTTAAGTCTTTCAAATAGAAGTGTTTAATCACCGCACGAAACAGTTTTCTTCATGTTTCTAAAGAAGCACAAGATTGTTGATTCAATCACCTATGGCAACGAAACCATGTGAGAGAGAGAGAGAGGGAGAGAGAGAGAGAGAGAGCACGGTTACTAAATACAACATTTTTTCTCTGCCAGGAGTGTAATTTTTTGGATTTTCTAAGGACTTGGAGTAAATGGCCGCAGTGCAAAGTGAGGCCCCAATGAAAACCTATGTGGACGTAATTATTTTCCAGCCTGAATGCAATCAAACCACAATCGTATCGGAAGCCTACCTATAAAAACAAGGATAAGTCAAAACTGCTGCGCTATCTGGGAATGCCTTTTGTACCGAAGTACGCTGTACCAGTATAGTTTTTTATTTTCTCTACCCACGTGTAATAAAGTGTAAAGGGTAGATATCGGAGGGGGATGCTTCGATTTTCCACGATCTATGCAGATATACTGTGGCTACCACCCTCAGGAAAGAAGGGATTAAGTATGAACGGTATTAAAGCTCAGGTATTTGTTTTGTATAAATTAATTTTTTATTAAAAATCACATTTGTTACGATTCATACAATAATATATCATTTTTCCTTTCTTTTTCATTATGCACATTCAGCTAAATTTGTATGGTTGAAAGGTACTTCTTCCTTTGGATCTTATACACACCTACATCCTGATTTAGGTGTATAAGAATCCTGTTTAATTAGTACTGGATAATCCCATTCTCTCCTCTCTTCATTTCCTCCTCCTTGCACTGACTAATAATTCTATAAAATTTCTAACGCAAAGTTCCTAATATTTTACGCAAAAGTATAATAATGAGTATTTTTGGTTATTCCTCTATACCTGGTTTATCAAATATCATTTCACTTCTTCACATCTCTTCACTCATTTTCTCAACACATTGGACATATATTAATTTCACAATACTCTCTTAGCCCCTTAATTTCAGCACACTTGTTCTTGCCCACGCAGGTACTTCTCTCCCCGTTTTATCAGTGTTTCCACATATTTCTCAGTGTCCCAATTCTTTTTAGATGCCGATATAGTTGTAGCTAATGTTTACTTCTTAAGCTACTAAACAATCTTGTTTTTCAATATTCTCAACACGTGCTTTCACTTCTTTCCAGAAACACTTTCTCATGCCCCTGTTCCCATTCCAAACATTTCGCATTCCTATTTCTTCCAAAATTGTTTGCATAACAACATCTTTGAATTACCGAACTTTTTTCAACTATGTTTCCACCTCCAACATTTCTACTCTGTATACACATTTGAATCCTCTTTCAATCACTTTCCGCTTGTTCCTGTTCTTCCCAGCTATGTCCAGTGAAGCTCTTAGCAAACCCAACATTAATCTGCATAATTCCCTATTAATCTTATACATATTCTTCCATCCTTTCTCAGACACCCATAGTTTCACTTCCTGCACCATTCTCGCTTTCGCCATGTGAAATACATCCTTTCCAATCACATCATTTCATATTTGGTATTTTGCTATAGCATGCTATAATCTTCCTTTAGCTAATTCATTTTTCCTTCGCCTATTTTGTACTCAATCTCACCTTCAAATAAACACTTTATTGCATCCTCAATTTTCCTGTGCTCTCTTCTTTTCCTATCTTAGCTTGTTTCCTTTTTTGAAAGCCATAATATTACATTTGTTCCCATTAGGTTTAAAACTCTACTTCTACTTGCACGATACTCCTGTGATTCATATTACACTGACCACTAAACCATACGCAAAAGGAAGAGCAGAAATATTCCAATTATTGATTATAGGACAATCCAGATGTTTTAAACTTCTTTTAGAAAATGATCAATGAATAAATTAAACATTTAGTTTAAAACAGTTAAATATAGAAATCATTAACCGATTTGTTGTCCACAAAATAGTAATAAAAGCGATAAAAACAATTACATAAACATTATTCATATGGTGCATGAAAGATAAAATGTAAAAATACACAAATTGTTCACATCTTGTGATGTCATAAATTCACTACGCAATAAAAATACTTCGATTACTTCAGCACATTATTGTACAAACAATATGAAGTAATTCTATTTATATGTAGTTTCATATGAAAAATTGCTGTTAATTTGTATGTATTGGCTAGGAATAGCTAAAACACTCGCAATGAGAGTCATAAAAATTAAAACAATAGAATTAAAGTTTAGTACAGGATGCTTACAAGCTAAATTCACATCAGAAGTAATGAAGTATAGAAATATTAAATAAGGGTAATTTTATTTCACAATTCATTAAATGTGCCAGGATAAGGCAATTATTGTAACAATATAATTGTCTTAATTCTATTAAAAAACCAAAAAAACAAACTTAAGAGCAAGCGCATAACGGACATTATTTTGCTGTCATAGGAACATGTAAAAATATAATTGGGATACACAAATCAAACTATTTTCTTAGATAACGCCCTTTAAACTGGTTGATTGATGAATTAAATCTGTAAAATGATCTCGGGATCCATAGAGCTTAAAGTCGCTCGGCATTCGTCCTCTCAGGATAAGGGAAACCCCCGAAAAATAAAAAAAAAATATCCGGTTAAAGCAACCTAAGCGGGGTTCGAACTCAATACCTTTTGAATGTGAGGTAGACCCTACCAAGGTGGGCTGTGAACTGTTGTATGTACAACAGAATTTAAACTTTCGGATGCTGTATAGCGTCACTTACACAAAAGCTCTTCTGACCTGGGAATGAATAATCTCACTGGATATTAAAAACTTGTAAATTGGTTAATATTTCGTAATGAACATTGTAGTGTTAATATGTTTTTGTTAAAAAGATAATTCAGAAAGTGAGACATGAAAATTTCCGTGGCTTTAAATGTGACTATCACTGGAAGAATTTCATTACGAATCGAGTTAGAATTCCGTTGAAAGTAACGATGTAATTATTCATATATTTATTTCACACATCTATTTCAAAACATGAGAACTAGTCGGCAGCTGGCAATACTCGACTAACATCAGCGTCAGATCAAGTAGTTTAACCAACACAGTGATATTGCTAAAGATATATCTAGCGACAAAAATAAAACCACTAACGAAATGTTTTCGTAGAGGAGGACCAGCTGAACGAGACGTGAGGACACCAATTCGAAACTAGAAGAAAGACTGGCAACGCCTATATATCGGTCCCCATATCAACAATATTTTATTTAAATCCCGCCCCCAAGTAATAGAATCCTAGGAGGCCACAGAGACGCGCGGAAGTCAAAAACGTTCCTAAGACCGACGACCCGTCTCACTGCTGGAGACGCCAGACATAGCACTCAAACGACCCGTAGACCTGAGAGCCCTCTACTGTCCAGGGAGAGTGTTATATTCATTCAGCATGCATCCACACCACCTGCCTGCACACCTGAAAGATGAGAAGTGAATGGAATGAAGGGCAAATTATGAAAAATGAATCCTGGGGCCATAAACCAACCCAACATTTGATTGCCGAACCCAGGAAGCCAAGTAAAACACATAGGTTAGAGAGAGCGGTCGTCAGGGATGGAACCCGGGATCTCCGGATGCGAGTCTTACACTTATCGTGGCGCCACCCCGTTCGCTACTACGAAGAGTAAAGGAAATGTTATATTCCAACCAAAAGTTCGAAAATACACATTTTGAAACTCCTTGAATTCATAAAAGCGATTTTAGGAAAATATGTCTCTGAGAAATAGAGAAAGAAGGAAAGAGGGAGAGAGAGAACAGCGTAACTCAAAAAGACATACAAAGGACGCAACGTGAATTCAAAGAAAATCTCTCCTCCACTTTACATGGAACTTTTTTCGTTGCTTTCGATGTTCTCAATAATTATTAACAATTCAAACTGAATAAGATAACTGTTTAAGATATTTGTATGACAAATAAAACTTGTATCTTCCAGGTTTTGCGTATGATCTTATATTTTCAAATATAAAGTTAAACCATTTCTGTTCATTTCAATAAATTTTACTCCGCAACCTATACTTCCTCATATCTCAATTTCTTTACTTTTCAAACACTATTTGTTAAAATTTTTTTCTTCCTCTTTAACGGGCGTTTGTGTTGTCCTTTTAACTCTATATCCCAGTTCTTAACCAGGCCATACCCTCTTTTTTCTAATGTTTCACAATCAGAAAATTAAAGGATTTTAGAATAGACAACTCAGCATTATAAATACAATATGCGGCATCAACCTATTTTAGTAAGAGAAGAGCCTATTCCAGATTCAGTATGATACCTTGGACTCGCACTGGATCAATGTTTAACATGGAAAAGTCATCTTATATTGATAAGGAAAATTCGTCACCGTCTACATGAACTAAAGCACATCATGTCCTCAAAATCTTCATGTTCTATACAGTATAAAAGGCCAATATACTCTTCACTGATCAGATCTACAGTTGCTCAACTTGGGGTTCAGCTTCACCTCAAATTCGAAGAATACAAACTATTCAGAGCAGATGTCTCCGTTTAATCACTAATGCGTCACTTTCACTCAGATCTCAAAGTTGCAGAAGTAACAGTGCTAACAGAAGACTTCATAACTGGTTCGACCATCACAGTAACCTGCTAGTTCTACAACTAGCTGGAAATTACCCATCAAATCCAGACAAAAGAGGATTAAAACGAAAAAAGCACTCGAATTTAATACTTGCACCGCATTAATTAGACTTTAACTGGGCAGAACCCCGGGTTCATGTATCATGTTATTTATTTTTGTTTTTAATTGCTCACAATTTTCATGTATTGTATACAATAAAGCTAAGACACTATAAAGAAAAACCATGTTGAAATGTTTATCTTATGCCCCTTCAGAAATATTTAATGTTGGTGTCAATACTGTAGAAAAACAACGAGCTTATGGTAACAGCAGAAAATCAGGATTTTAAAGGTATAAGTAGAGATGGATATAGAGTATTTTCTACAAGAATTTGGACATAAATTTTCGAAACATCTTACAAACTTATTCTTTGTACAATTACAAGGTGGTCATATTGAAGAAAATCTCTGAAGTTTTAAAATTTGCCATAGGTAAAATGATTTTAATGAAGGTGAAAGTTTGAAAAGAGTAAAGTTATGCATACTTACTAGTTTCTTGAAAATAAGCCGGCGGTGTACGAGCGGATTGACATTTCTTTACTGATCTCCATTATCGTAACGTGAAGTTAAAATCGCTCGAAGCAGTAGACAAACTTAACAAACGCAAGTAGTTCCATTATTTACTGCTCTATCTGTAGACCCTGCGAGCAGATGCTACGTACTGCTCTAACTGGGCTACAGAAAACTAACGTATTCAAATAAGGACATCATGTACGGCTTTTTCCCGGAAAGAAACACGGCACATACATTCTGTAGCGACTCCCTCCACATCATTCGTTAAATTTTGGACCTTCCATTACAAGCTCAAAAGAGATGCGTAGATTTTCTTCCGCATATGATGCATTCACTCTTCATGCAGTAGCTTCGTGTGTGAAGAGTAATTTCCTTTGAAAGCTTTCTTCCATCTCTTAAAGCATGATGTAAATGTCTGCGCAACATATTTGTGTACTTAATAAGGTGTGAAGAAAACTTAAAGCATCCTGAAACAATATGTAAAGTGCAGCAAACTCGTGGCGTTATTCAAGTTATTTTTTGCTAATTCTAAACATATTTTATAGCTACAGATTGTATTGTATTCCACCCAAAAATTTGACGGCAAGATTTCACCAGTTATATAAACTTTGAGGCCCTCAGGATCTCAAAAACAGCGTTTTTAGAAAAATGTCCATGTGTGTGTCTGTGAACAATATAGCTGAAAAACGAAATGACCGTTAAACACCAAACTTGGGATTTATGTTCAGTATCTTCCAAGGATGCAACACGAAGATTTATGAAAATTCCCTCGCGACAAACTGCCATTTATATGAAAAAAAAATTGAAAATTGTGTTTATTTTCAAAAATGGCTCCAATGATTTCAATTGATGTGCCTCAGAAGTGCTCTATTCTAGATCAAAATCTGGACGTAGAATTTTGTATAACTGTTAAATCGTATGAGATAGGCTTTAAGTTGCACACAAAATATAGATCTCATTGAAACAATTTATATCATATAAATGAGTTGTAGATTTACCATTTTAGAGATATTCATTGACATAGGTTTCAATTTTAACGAACTAAACCTCAATTGTTTCACATACCGATCAGCTTTTAAAAGATTTGACTATCACTTTAGCCTAATGTACTCCATTATTTCCCTCCTACTTACAAGGAAGAGAGCAATAAGACCAATTCTGGTAATGTTTACAATCTTTTTTATGAATATTTTGCATATGGAACAGCAAATCAGATTTGTATACAAAATATTCTACTCTTGATATTAGATGCATTTTACATTATATATACTTGCCTAATAAGTGACGACAGTATAGCAATATGAGAAAGCTTGTATATAAAATAACTGATATGGAAGCAGATAATCCTATATAATACTACTACAATGGAGGACATTTACCATATCTCTTACTGCCATAAGAGTTGCTATTCGAACAAGTGAACTGAGATTCGGGAGCGCCTGTATCGGCTGTGGCACAAACTAATATCTTACCTTATATAAAGAATGACTCGAGTTGGGGGATATTTTTGAAAATCTTCGTGTCACATACTTGAAAGATGTCCCATTTGCAGCTTGGACAGTTGCTCCACAAGAACATTCTACAACTCGCCTGAAAACTCCAATGGAAGAACGTCTTTTAAAACTTTAGATATCCATTATTGTTAGTAGAATTCAGTGTCATTTAGTGATATTACTGTACAGTTATTTCTCGGAAGGATTATGGAATGTCATGGTCATTAATAACGAGATTTACACATCTGATATCGAATTGATTTTCTGTATTCCTTATATATTTAGAAGAAAATGTGTAATAAAAGTAATTCTTCAAAATGTTATTTCTAATATGAAGTAAATAAAAAATTAAGCACTCATTGTGAAAGTTACTGTATAGAAATAAATGATCGAGGGTACAGAGAGCTATGTGAATTTAAAAGGAAATTGTTTTAAGGTGATACACCCGTGAATTTTGGAAAATCCGCTGTATATTATACATCTTATTGTAATTTATTCGTTTCAATTCGTAATCGGCTTACCCTCCCCGTATTGTAGGACTGGCAAGCCAATGTCTAGGGGTCAGAAGCTTGTCGAGGAGCCTAACAGCGCGAAACCACAACCTGGAGAACCTGTTACGAGGTTTCGACCCCTAGTCAGGCATGGTCATGAAGTGGACGATATGAAATGTAAGCGAAATTGACGATTGGAAAGGCGATCATGGAATACTTGTTGGAATGAGAGGCGGGGGCAAGCGGAGGACCCGGAGAAAATTCGCCCAGACCCGCTTCGTCCACCACGAATCCCACATGTGGACGCTTGGGATCGAATCCGGGCCGACTAGAGGCGAGCTATCTAACTACTCAACCACTTATTGTAATTTATACCACTTTTATATACGATAATAATAGTATTTTTGCCATGTTTAAAAAATTTAGCTTGCATGGTTATTTAAATAATAATTTTGTTCTAATAAAACTGAGCCAGTGATTTATTTTTAAAAATATTCACATAGAAAAATCCAGTTTTACAGCAAATGAGTTTATATGCAGATTGTCATATATTATGCCCTAATTAATGGAGACAAATTATTACTTCATTTTTGAAAGTTTAATAACTTATTTTTGAAAGTTGGAGCATAGTTTCTAAAAAGTAATAACACCATTTTATTTAACGGGGCTTTTGGGAGGCAGCATAACATTTCGAAACAAATTAATGAAACATTGCATCGTGAGAAACAGTTTTAGTATGGAAAAGTGTTGCAAAAATTGCGAAACAATAAGGTTTATAGTTTGAAATATGCCTATTAATAAACAAATAATGAGGTCAAATTACACAGATGCATCGTCTTAATTCTCAAAAAGTGCGGAAATTATTTATTATATTTGATAAAAGTTTGTTTCGGAAGTCTTACAAATAACCCCCTGCCCAAAACAATTAAAATTCTTACATTTTCCTTTGTCGAGATAATCAGAAACATACTTGTCAGCCTGCTCTGAGTGTTGAATATCGCCCAGCAAATCGAGGTTTCTTGTATGAAATTCGGTGGAGAACACAGGGACATAACGAAACTCTGGTCTGGTAGGGTTATGGTGAAATGACATGCAAAGTTGTAAATGCAGCAAGTTATCCCGTTTGGGCACACCCCCTAACAATCATCACTGGCAGTTAGAGTAGTTGCCTGGTATCTCAGCCACTGTTAAGAGCTTATAGTTGAGACAAGGATGGAAATCAAATAGAGCTGCTGTGACGTAATCCTGTGCTCAGTGTTAACAAGGATAAACCCTTACAGCATACAACATAGACAATATTTGGAACTTGCACTTTTCGTAAGAGAGTTCAAAAGAAAACTAAGGGAGGTCTAGGGGTGTAATCCCCATGGCCTCAAATCTGACAGTAGTCGTTTCCGTGGTTTTTCAAAGGCGCAAAAGTAATTACCGAATTAGATATTGAAACCACTTCTTCACTGTAAAATAATCTTATATCTTGAAAATAGACGGTAATAGAGATTACGCTGTCATCTATTCACACATAGCTAAAGAATCTAGACTGGATGGCACCCTAACAACATATACTTATCGCGGAGTGAAAGGAAATGAAATGGAGTTTTATTTATGGACGCTCTTTAACTGCTGTGGTTCTCAGCGTCCCATTCTATATACTGGGCGTGAAAGACCGCTTAATTTTGCTCAGAGACCTCTTAATCATGCTTGAGTTTTTTTTAGTGCCGTAAATCTGCGACATGGCGGCATCATGGTTGAGTGGTTGGACCGCTCGCCTCCCATCTAGGTGGCCCAGGTTCGATCCTAAGCACCCGCATGTGGGACTCGTGTTGGACGAAGCGGCGTCTGGGTGGATTTTCTACGGGTCCTCCGGTTTCCCCCGCCACTCATTCCACCAATTGCTCAATCACCATTCCAATCATCAATTTCGCTTACATTCCATATCATCTACTTTCTCATGCTCATGCCTGGCTATGGGCCGACCCCTCGTAACAGTTTCTCCATCCTGTGATTTCGTGCCGTTGGCTCCCCGACAGGCTTCTGAACCCCTAGGCATTGGCTTGTAATTTTTAGGGGGGCGTCCTACAAATACGGGGAGGGTAAGCAGATTACGAAATGAAACGAAATATACGACACAGGATCAACTAAGGATTTTTAAGCCCGATGAAATTTTGGTTCCCTTTTAGGATTATGTTTGGGAATTCAAATTATAACAGGTCTATTCTTAGCAATACATTATTCAGCTCATATTAAAAAAATCCATCGTGCTGCACCGGGTTGGAACTCGCGATCTTGAGTATATGAAGTAAGTATGGTATCCGTTACTTCACGGAGGGCGATGCGGATCGAAGTGCAATAGTATTAAGGGGTGAGACGATATTCTCATTTAATGTTTTAATAACTAGATTATAGTGTAATTTATCATTATCATCTTTAATATTATATTTAATATTGCATTTTAGTTTAATTAGTTAATATATGATTATGTGAAACATGGCTTGTTATGTATCTGTATCTTGCACACACCAGCCTATATGGTTTGATGGTTGAGAGAAACTACACACTTCATTTTAGAAACTTGGAGTAGTCATTTGTTGGCGAAATTCCTTTGAGGTCATGGCAAGGGAATGGGACATGGATACGAGTACATTTTGAGAGTCACGAGGAAACACAAACCGCCAGGTGTGATATGACTAGTGGTAACGACATTTTCCTACTGCGCTGAATACCGACCAATGAGTGAGCAGAAATTTGATTTCAGGCGCTTTATACAAACTCAAGTTAGAGCCCGTTTGGTACTTCTTTGCTCACATTTAACTAAGCCAAATCTGCACCTGTTGACTTTTAAATTCGCGCGCGCATTTTCTTTTTTCGACAATTGTATAAGTCAGTCATGTACGCTACTACGTGTTTGGTGAATTGTGCTAATGTCGTCCGTGCTACATTATTGTATTGTATGTTCGATATTTTCTACTTTCTTTAGCCCACATGCACAATGTATATACTGGATAGAGAAGATATTGTTTTCCACCCAAAATTCGATTCCGATATTTCACCGGAAATGTATGTTTTGGGGTCGTCTCCTTAGCGCGGTGGTCGCGCAACTGCTCACCAAGCTGGAGACCTGGGGATTTTTCCCCCACTGGGAGACCTGGCCCGGGGTGCACACTTCCTCGTAAGGTCCCTGGGGGGCCAATTGAGGAGCTACTTGATTGAGAAGTAGCGGCTGCAGGTCATGCGGACCGCATTAACCGGCCGGGGGGCTCGAGGCGCTGACCACGTCTCACCCTCCAATACTGCACCCCGTCCATGACGTCTGTAGAGGACCGGGCGGTAGGCCCAGGTTCCCCGTGAACTGTCGTGCCATGGAGTTCATATATCTTTTGCGGTCCCTCGAGTCTGAAAAGAGGATTACCATCGGTACCACGTGACAATACCTTGATAACGACGATTACGTTGAAAAAGAGTAAGGTGTTGTAACTTTGTAAATAAAGTTCTGTGTTGATAACTTCCGTTATTGCTTAGCTATCCCAAATCGTCCCTCACATTCTAGACGACCCTCGTAGAACTGAGCTTGGGTTAACATTCAGGTAGAATTTTTATATTGCACATACCGAATTTCACTTTCTCTTGAATACCTTTCTAAATGCAACGCAGTTAATAGGGCTTGAAACACTGGACTTCCGCCCCATTCTGAAGGCATTTAAAAGTGATTAAATGGCATGGTGCTCGTATCAGTAAATTTACCGACATCAAGCATTAGAATCGAACCAAACATTGTCACCAACTTGCATAAATTTTGGCGAGCCACGGACATTTCATTTGGTTTCGGTGGTACGGCTGAATATAAACGGTGTGACGGCCGCAGCATACATTTGCATACAAAAGGCTGCAGAGGAAACCTTCGCCTTCAGCTGATATTTGCTTCATTTCACTGCATTAAAATTCTGAATCACTTACCTCCTCTAAATGTCTCTTCGGGAATGGTAGGCTAATGGTCTTCGTGATACATAAAGATTTGGAACACAAGTTAGTTCTTTCATTTTTCAGTTGCCATAAAGTACTTTATAGAGCTCGATTTTTAGCTCTCTAAACGTAGCGTTTCTCCGAACAGATATTCTTGATTTTTTTTTTTCAGATTCCTTTCAAATGTACTCATCAACAAAGCTCATAGATTAAAGTTTCATTGCTAAACTGAAGTTTATTATACAAAGAGCAACAGGAAGAGAGTGCAAATGTTTAAAATGAAAATCGAGGTTTATTTATGGAGCTCTTTAACTACTGTGATTCTCAGCATCAAATTCCATATTGGGCATGAACGACCGCTTAATTTGGCTCAGAGGTCTCTTTATCAGGCTTGAGTTATTTTATGTGCTGTAAATCTACAACACGGAACAAACGGCCTTATTTCCCTTGAAGCCATGTAAGGATTTTACGGCTGAAAAAAAATCCATCGTCCTCCACGGGGCTAGAACCCGCGACCTTGGACATACGAAGCTAATATGGTAACCACTACATCACTGAGGGCGACAACAAATGTTTCATATGGAGGACATCTTACTTATCCAACATAAAGCAAAATATAAAATAAACACTTCAGATAATAGAAGTGCATACTCTGAATGGTCTGAAATAAAGTATTATTTTTACCGTAAATTTATGATATATTTGCAGCAATAAACAATGCTCATCCAGTTCTTTTTGGAATGATACTATTATTATTTAGCAAATGCCTATTTCCTCAACTACTGTTTAAAAATAAAATTATTTTCACTGCTGCAAATAATCACTCGATGTTTGAAAGCGTAATCAGTTTATGGCTGCACACCATCCATGGCTCACGCACTATTGCGCGCTAACACCAGAGTCCGTCTCTACTCCATACAATTCACAGACAGCGCACTGGAATCCTTCCTCCTTTTATAGCTAGAAAATGACATCCTGGAAGTTCTAGAAGCAGACATTTGGAGAAATCTCGAGAAGAGCCAGGTTTCGATTACCGTCTCGTCGCTCTTCCTGTTGCGCATCCAACTACGATGTGTCACATCCCAGCTCCATCTACGTAGGAGTTGACATTGTCATATTGCTCCCTCCTCAGGGCTGGTCGTCTGGAACAGTGCCATCGTTGCGGGCTATTCAGTACTTACTTATAAGACAGCATAATAGTACAAGCCACAAGCAAAACCTGAGCCAAGTAAAGCGAATTAATCAAGAGCATTACTGCTAAGCAACGATAGCAGCGGCACACTTTAATTTGAAGCAATGACAAATATCTTAAAACGCATTAATTACAAGGATTCTATAAAGACGGGGGAATGTTTGTTCTAGCCTTTTTGCGATTTAGATAAATTTATTTAACCTACTGTACTTTACTAAATATAGTACTTAGGCTTAGTATACCCTCTTCATAGGAACTACGACTCCAGGACTTGCTATGAGCGCACCTTTTCTTGGGTGCTAGTTTTACTGGGAAGCGAGGGCCAGGAGGACAAAGAGAAAGCTGCCCTGCCGGGAGCGGATATGACTGCAGCTAGATATTACTATAAGGAAGAGGATGAAATGAAGACAAAACGAAAGGAAAGCTGATGGAAAAATTGGTAGAAAACTGCCGCTTTGTCCACTACAGGTCTCATATGCGGTCCCCGAGATTAAACCCGCCTTGAAGAGAATCAAGTGGTTTGACCATAATGCCACGACTCATTCTTGACTACAGTAATGAGACAAAGTACAGTTTACGCTCACACGTTTGTTTTATCAAAAAGAGTAAATTATTTCAGAAAAAAATAAGAATTATTTCAGAAGAACCATTTACAGCTTATGTTCCCGTCGACATGCTTATAGCTTCCTTATTTGACGATCAGCAATAATCATATATTTCGTTGAATCAATATCTAACGGTTGTTAACAGTATCAATTTTTGCTTTAATCTCCTCGCAAAATCTGCCTACCAAATGCAAATAATCCGTGAGTCTGTACCAAATTGCTTTGGAGCGTGCAATAAATGGCAGTACACGATAGTTCAAACCAACTTGCCTTAGCAATACGATCTATTTTGAAAGACTGGTACTTATTCAGTAAAGTATTGATTTGTGTGGTCGCCACTAAGTTTGAAAACACTTAGTGCCTTACATAACGATTTAGTGAACAAGGAGATACCTTTCATCTAAAGAGATTCCAGAAGAAATGTAAGAAAAGCTTAGCGCTCAACAACGTTACTCCAGCAGGCATCACCTAACCCACGCCCTGCTCCCAAGAATGGAGAGGCGGTTAAATGAAAAAGACAGATTACCTGTAGTTATCCTCTGATATGTCACACACCTCAGTTTGAACTCTTCAGAAATTCAACATAAATTCGAGGAATAGTTATGTATAATATTTCAGTTTTCTTTTTTATTTTCTAAATTATGCTGTGCTTTATATTTCAATGATTTCAGCATGCAAATGATATAATTCTGGATACAGTTTTAGTATTAAATATCCCGTGGTATCCGTCAACTTATTATTTAGACTTGTCAAATGTATGTATATCCTGTGTTCAAGAATTCGTTTTTATATACATTCAGTGAGAACTGTTTGTAATACAAAGCTGAAACCAATAACAAGGAGTATCTAAAAAACGACAAACTCTACGAAAAAAAAGTATACAACATAAACTGTGTGTTTTAATGTGTTCTACATTTTTGTAATAGGTTTTTGACCATCTCTTACGGTTTAGAGTTACGCAAAATTCCGTAAAATTCATCCAGAGTATTGTAGTCTTCCGAGGCTATTCCCAGAACATTCAAGATATAGATATTATTAATCAGGTAAATATCTTTAATATATGATATTTTAATCAAAATCGTTACAGCCATTGTTAAGAAAATCAAAATTTTCGAAAAAAGTCCCATGTAAAGGCTAGTTGGTGTTGGGGGGATTTTCTTGAAAGTCTTCGTGTCGCATCCTTGGAAGAAACCAAACTTAAATACCAGGTTTGGTATTCAACGGTCTTTTCGCTTTTGAACTATGCTGTTCACAGACACACACACACACACACATACATGAACCTTTTTGTAAAAATTCATTTTCTTTGGATTCAGGGGGACCCAAAACATGTATTTTCGGCGAAATCTCGATATCAAATTTTTGGGTGCAATGGAATACCTTCTCTATACACTGTACATAGTACGTGTAGAGAAAGTAATAAAAACTGCTCTAGCTTGTTTCTCTGAAGTGTGCATGTTGTAATTATAAATATTCCAATAATAGATTTCCTCTGGTGAATTCCTAGTAAACACTTCATGTGGAAAATAGCTAACGAGGCGCTAAGTTCAATTTTCCGCACAGTTTGCAGTTACGGAAACAAGTTGGGTATTACTACTGCTGCTAATAGTAGAATAGTAATAGTAATAAACCTTTAGTAATAGAAAGCAAATAATACAAGGTTAAGTATAGTCGAGGACATAATGAGAAAACACACTTGTTTTTCTATTAAAGCGAGTCAGAACAGAAATTCGGTCGCATAAAGAATAATCTGATATGTTCCATTCACCTGATTTTCTCTACATCTCTGCAACAAATGATTGTTAAAAAGCTTGTGAAATAAGGGAGTGCCATAGTTTAAAGTGATATTCTAAAGCTTGTTGCTATGTGACTGAAGTTCCTTTGTTTGTATGAACACGAGATGATAAATTCCGGTATGTTTTTTAAAGCTGAAACCAAAACCAAGGAATATCTCAAAAACGACCCACTCTACGAGAAAAAAGTTATGTAATAAATATAACAAATTGTACTCTACATTTTTGTGTGGTAAGCTTTTCTCTCTCTTACGGTTTAGCAGATGTGCAAAATTCTGTAGAATTTGTCCAGAATAAGCTAGTCTTCAGAGACTATTCCCAGAAAATTTAAGATATACATATTATTTGTCAGGTAGGTATATTTAAGATAGGATATTTTAATCAAAATCGTTAGAGCCATTTGAGAAAATCAAAATTTTTGAAAAAAGTTCCATGTAAAGGGTAGCTGAGGGATGCAAATTTTTATAAAAATCTTCGTTCGCATCCTTGGAAGATATTGAAGTTAATACCACACACACGTGGACATATTTCTATATATTATTGTTATTATTATTATTATTGTTATTCAGGGGGTATCGAAGCATTCATTTTCGTTGAATTCTCGTATCGAAGTTTTGTATGGAATACTAAACCTTCTATATACTATGCACATTGTATATATGGGCAAAAGAAAGTAAAAAATATTCAATGGTAGTCAAGAGCTGAACATTTGAGAGATAACGGGGCAATAAGAATGGATGTTGGCAATAGCCCAAGCATATACCTCCATAAAGTAATTAATGTATCGCAGTACTCGTAGGATTATAATTAATCAGTTGATAATACATGCAAGTTAAACAAAGCTTTAACAAACAATTTCCAAAGCAAAGCTCATCACAATATTATAGGTTGTGGAGATTTGGGGCACTACCAGGCCCCAGTTCAATTCCATCAATAATCTCACCTGGGCCGTTTAGCCAAGCAGTTAGTACACGTCCAATTGCAACTTTATAATGCATGTAACTGTAGCGTTACTAAAAACATATTAGAATGTTATTGATTACTGTTTGGGTATCGTAACCCCCGTTTACAGCAGTTTGTGTTAGAGTTGTGATGTAAGCCACTAATTAGGTCTGGCCTTAATTACAACTTCCTAGGCCGTTTGTTTCATTACAGACTGCTTGGCTGAATGCCACAGTGGACCAATGTTTTCAGTCTTGCTGTTTATCATGTAACCAGCTATAAAACCAAATCTCTGAATTTGATGTTTTTACTAAGAAAATGAATCCTTGCTTCAAAGGCCTTCACTAACTTCCTACGTGTGTACGTTATCTTTCATTTCAATTGCACCTCACACAAAAATCTGATTGCTAATTTCTTTAGCTGTTATACAAATTATTCTCACAAAATATTATTTATCTAGATTTGCTAATTGAGATAACCATGAGCATAAATAGTCTTACTACTTGCTTCCTATTTTCTGTTCACTCTTACGTTGATTCACGCCAAAACGTAACCACATGACCAGTGCATCGGGGTACAACACGCAATAATGTAATCCCATTCTAATAATCTAAATTACGGAATGTATTTATTGTTAAATTATATAATATTCTATACAAATTGGATAGGTAGAGTCAGACTGAAAAATTCAATGCCATAACCACGGATCTCCCGGATTCTAGCTGGCTGCCCTGAGCTACCATGGCAACATAGCATTGAAGTTCTCAACTGACTCGCATGTTTCCCGGTAAACCACAAGGTGATCTCAAATTATATTTTTGAGATGATATACCCCAAAGGCGATGTAAGTACTGTAAGTACCAGGATTCACAGTATATAAAACTATTAGTATTGATTAAATTGTTGTTCAAATCCCGGCTATGGCATTTATTTGTTTAGTCTGACTCTACCTATCCAACTCCTGTCCTACACACGGCTTGTGTGAAAGAAACAAAACTATTCTACACAAATACCTAAGAGTTCAATTCACGCTGATTTGTAGCGTTAAACAGAGCTACAAGTCCCAACATGTCATTCGTATGAGTTACCTGATTTCCCTAATATTGTTTATACAATAACTGTTGCTGGCTGCTGCTGTTCAGAATCATGGAGGACGGTCGCTGGGAGCTTTCTCTTGCATCTTTGTCGAGTAAAGCATAGGACTGGTAAACCGTAGATTAGTGTTGAAAAAACTGTAGTGTTGAATGTTTATTGTAAGTTTTGAGAGAAATATCCAACACTTCCCCGTGAAAGAAGTGGTGAAATTAACTAGAGTTCACCGCTGTTCGGCCACAGTCACAAACAGTGCTCACAAAAAAATATCTGAAGCGGAAAAGCATGCATGTGAAGACTGCGATGCAAGAATGTGGCAATTTCATAAAGAATCCAATTCGAGTAATGGTGCACAATTTCGTTTTTAAAAAGCTGATGTGCTACACTCATAGGACTTTCTCTAGCTTACAAACAAATTTCTTACAAAAGATTATCCTCCTTTCTACAACGTGCTAATCGAGATAAACATTAGCAGAAAATATTATTACTTAATTCCTTATAAGTAGAAATGAACAAAAGGAATGCACTAAGCTAAAGTGATATTCAAATGTTTTATCAAATGTTATCGCAAATCGCTTCTTTGCTTGGCCAGGAGTAGAACAAAAGAAAAACGGACACTTCCTGTCTGAGAAAAGTAAAGGTACTTTACAACCGAAGCTAAATACAAGGAATACGCCGAAAACGGTAAATTCCACTAAAAAATGTATATGACAAATTGTGTATCTTAAAGAGATCTACATGTTTTGTGCAGTAGGTTTTTGTCTATCTCTTACGGTTTACTAGTTATATAAAATTTAGCAAAATTCATCCAGAATAAACAGATCCTCAGAGGTTATTTCCAGAAAATTCAAGATACACGTTTTATTTGTAATTAAAATTGCTTCAATATGTGGTATTTTAGGCAAAATCGTTAGAACTATTTTTATGAAAAACAAAACTTTCAAAAACTGTTCCATGTAAAGGGTAGTTAGGGGTGAGGGGATTTTCTTGAAAATCTTTCCTGGAAAATAGCAAAGTTAAATGAATTTGGGTATTTAATGGTCTTTTCGTTTTTGCACTATGCTGTCCAAAGATACACACACGGAACTTTTTCTGAAAATAGTATTTTTGGATTCAGAGGGTCCTAAAACATGGTATCTTTGGGTGGAATTCAAAACCTTCTTTATCCACTGTGTACGTTGTACATACGGGTCTAGAGAAAGTAAAAATCTGATGTGTTCCTTTCACATGATTTTCTCTGCATCTCTAACAAATTATTGTTAAAAAACACATTATTCTATCTACTTTATGAAAATCAAGATAAACATTAGCAGAAATTGTCTTAATTACTTGCTTCCTTGTAAGAATTCATTCATAATAAAAAGGTATTTAGAGGTTGATCCGAGCAAATTCAAGATGTACATTTTATTTGTCATGTAAACATTTTTAATGTGCTGAATTTTAAACAAAATCGTTAAGGCCATTTTTGAGAAAATCAAAATTTTCTATGTAAAGGGTAGTTTGGGGTGGGGGGATTTTTCCAAAGAGCTTGGTGTCACATTCCTGGAAGATAGCAAACTTAAATACCAAGTTTGGTATTTTACAGACTTTTCGTTTTTGAGCTATCATGTTCAGACACACGGACACACGCACGGACCTTCTTCTGAAAATACCTTTTTTTTAGATACAGGGGACCTTAAAATGAGCATTTCCGGTGAAATCTCGGTATCAAATTTTTGGGTTGAGTGCAATACCTTTAAATTTAGTATATTCTAAGTATACGGCACGAAGATTTTGAGAAAAATCCGCCCCTTAACTACCCTTTACATGGAAAAAAGTTCGAAAATGTTGATTTTCACAAAAATGGCTCTAACGATTTTGACTAAAATACCGCATTAAGGATATTTTAAGGCAAATAAAATGTACTTCCTGACTTTTCTGGTAATAGCCTCTAAAGATTTCTTTATTCTGGATGAATGTTACGTAACTGGTAAACCGTAAGAGATAGACAAATGTATAGGAAAACTGTAGATAACATTAAAACACAAAATTTATGTCACATGCGTGGAATTGGCCATTTCTGAAATATTCCGTGTTATTGTTTTCAGATTAAAAATACTTAAAACTTTTCTCACAAGGGAAGTTGTAACTCCTGGCCCTGAATTGAAACGGGTTTCAACCACATGGCAACAAGCTTTTAAAAGATTTGACTATCGTATTAGCCTACTTATTTACCTTCTACTTACAAGGAAGCAAGTAATTTAGACAATTTCTGCTGATATTTATCTGGATTATGATATAGTAGATAGAAGAACGTTTTAACAATAATTTGTTACAGGTTGTAGAGAAATTCATGTGAATGGTACACATAAGATTGTTTAAAAATGTTTTGATTTCAGATGAGCTCAAAATACATATTTCATGTGAAATCTCGCTATCCAATTTTGAGTACTCTACCTTCTCTACTTCCTATGTACCGTGCGCGAACATTTTCTTTGGTGTTCGGCGTGTTCATTCGGTTGGTTTCGTGCAATTTCGGAAGATATTGCGCAAGTCTACTACATTGAAACATGAAGTGCGCTGTACACAGTTTCGTTCTGACTGTAGACTCCAGAGTCTACGTATATTCATTTGTGCTGTGCTTCGTTTAATAATTCAGCTAGTTTCCAGAAAATTAGAACCTATTCACAAAGAGCAACAAAGAAATTTTTAACAAGACTATAAAACGATAAAGGAGTGCTCTATCTTGTTATCCGGCCATCGCTTCTCCGTAAAACTCGCCCAAAAAAGTTGCGCGCATTGTACTACGTGGTAGAGAAAGTAAAAAGTATAAGTAACGTAAATGCAGAATATCAATATCAATGATTTGGACTACAATACTTCCTTTATCTACCGGATTAAGAAGTAGTAAAAGTAAAATGACGTGTTGTGCATTGCAATCACCTCTACACTTTAACTCGAGAAAAAAAAATTTCCGGTTATACATTTAATCAGTGTGAAGGGAGTTTCAAAGGGTATATACACACAATTCGAGTAATCTATTTAACGTATTAAAAGTGATTCTGCGAAAGACCTCGATACTGTTGATAGTTGCCCTAGCATATAGCGCGAGAGCAATTATCTGGCTAATATTGAACTCATGCGTTGCATTTGCTAAGTTCATTAACTTAATGAGCATTTATTAAAAATTAATAATGTAGTTTACTAAATTATCATTTATTAAACAATAAAATGAAAGTAATATTTTATATAGCTATTATTTACAGCTGAACAACGGAGGAAAGAATGTTGTTCTGCAGACGCAGAATAGGGTGAACGTTTCCCCCACTACATACCTACTTCGTTCCACTAGGCGCGCGCGCGCATAAAGAGAGTACGTTTCCCCCCACAGTGGCGATACTGGTGAGTAAATGGCTGGCAGGCAGCACTGTTGCGGAAACTGGGCGGGATAGGCAAGAGTGGGTAACGTTTTTCCTTCTCGACATTCCTTTTTAAGTTGTAAACCTATGATTGAATTTATTACATATCAATATAATCATGGCCTTCTATATTAAGAAACTTTTTTGAGTTCCATCAGTTGGCAGGTGGAGGAGAGCCCGAAGGCGTGTTATTAAGTATACCATGCAGGTTGGAGTTAACTGCTTTTAGGGAGGACGAGGGTTACATGGTGACGAGTGAATGGAATTAAAGGAATGAAATAAGAAAGCAAAATTGCTCCTCGATAGCTGATGGTCAGATGTAACGTCCCTTTTGCATCTCTGGTATTATGTGCTTCCAAACAGGCTGTTGTTATGGATTAACCGTCTTGTTACCGGAGTTGCCCGCATGCCAGATGTAGAACCCCTTGATGTTGCCTGAAGCGACGTTGTCCGATACTAATCACCAAGAGATCTAACGCAAGCACTGTGATGGAAAGGTATACTTGCGTAGCATTTTGAAGCCCGGCGCCTAATTTCATCCCCACGTATGGAAGAATCTCACTGGGAAGGAAAACAGAACAGAGCCTCGAATGCGTCGGTTCACTGTTAGGTCAGCAGATTGGAGTTTGCGGCCATGGCCCACATCTCTCAGGTGTATAGAAGTAGAGTGGTTATCAAGTCTCTAAAGTGATGTGGCCAAAGCATAGGTTGCAGTGAGGCAACAGATTTCTGACGTGTTGCCGAAAAGTTACCACTGTATCCTTCAGCGGAGATATGTGATTGTGGGGGGAGTTCGTTGATACTTTAGCTATCAGAAAGAAACCGAGAAAGGAATCTCAGATGGTAAAATTGGTTCAAATCCAGTGGGTCGACCAAACTGACTGGGGCTTTTCTACAGCCGCTAAAGTAAGCACTGATTTGTATTTAATAAGACCGATCCAAACTTAATTTTTAATTCTAAAGTAACATTAAAAATGAAAATTGATAATACTAATGCTCTAGCACCAAACCTACAGATTATCAAAAGAGGTAGACCGGTGCTACTACACACAGTTCGAAGACCTTCCTTCTCCACTGAACGATCAAATCCAGGTGATTTTCGTCGAAAACCGGAGCACTACGCTCTAACCAAAAAAAAAAAAAAATATATATATATATATATATATATATATATATATTGAAAATGCATAAGGATGGAAAATTTGAGAAGCTTAAAACTTAAGTCACAGTATGTCATCTTAATTTCAAGCATATTTCAAACGCATATTTCTTGAAAAACAAAAAACAAGAAATAAACAAAAAAAAAAAAAAAAAAAAAAAAAAAAAACAGTTTTGCAAAGAATTATGCAAAGAAAAAATTTCCTGTATAAGAGAAATTTGCTCTTCATATCAATACAAATAAGTACACATTGGAAGTAAGAATTTAAAAGGTATCACTGAAATACTACCACTACTTATAATAATAATAATAATAATAATAATAATAATAATAATAATGAAAAAATTCAGATTATAAGACGGATTTCAGGTTGACACACAATATACTTCCGAAAACCTTTAATTGGCCAAAAATTATTCTTTGAATCATAATGGTAATGATTAACATTACTGAACAGTTTACAAATTCAAATAGGTTCAAATTTATAAATTCTGGAAAATCTTGATTACTTATTGGTAAATTTTACAACGTAGTATCTGTTTTTTTTTTTTTTTTTTTTTTTTTTTTTTTTTTTTTTTTTTTTTGTTTTTTTTTTTTATTGCTCCTTTTTCCTCAAAGTATCCACAGTAACCCTTCTTCGAGTTCTGCACTTTGTGCTTATTATTTTTCTACTGCTTTAGTTGAAATGTATTTCTAAAGAGGATCAATCTCGGAATTCTGGAAGTTATATGTTCTTTAAGCTTTTAGTTTGAATTTTTACCGGGTATTTATGATATATTCCTCAACAAACTTCCGAGTTTTCAGAGCAATTGCTGAGCAGCCCTTAAGGGAAAATACTTTTACTGTCTCTCTAATGTACAATAAAATCTCCTTTCAAAATTATGGAACCAAATATAAGTTTCGTATATCAAATATATTTTATTTATAAATTTATCACGACATTTGAAAATTCAACTGTAATTTCTTTAAAAAACATTTTCATAATTATACATGTTTAGTTCTCTACACGTAATAAAACCAATGTACATCCACATGGCTTTCTACCCTCTATGCTTTTTAGAGGGTAGATATTCCAACTATTTTTATGAAAATTACTTTATTCATATTGTTCATATTTACCTAAGCAGAAATAATTGCTATTTATGCATGACTGTAGTATATGAACACGTTTTGCTATACATACAAATGAAATAGCAACAATCAACTGGACTGCTGTCCTTGTTTACGTAGAATCAACGGAACAAGTGAATATTGACGGTTTTTTAAAAATGACAAAAGTATTCTGGAAATTGAACTATTAATAACAGATATCTTGGAAATGGCTGATGCCACAAAAATGTTAGGTATTTAGGCTCAAAGATGTTTTAAATAGGCCTACATTTGTGATGTGTTTTAATCTATCCAGTAAAGTTTCCCAGTTTTACAAGATTATATAAGTTTCAAGTGGAAAATTTTTCCACAACTACTTTTCATTTTTTTTACACAAACTAATTACAATATGAATCTGCCCAAAAATAACTTTCTTTATTTCTTTGAAACAATTCGTACGCTATGGCCACGATTATTGCTTGCTACGACTTTCCCATCGAACCTCACTCGACTATTGCACGCTATGCATTTCCTGTGAAAACAGAACCCGGACAGGGCTTCGTTGCCATTTTTAAACTTCTGCGTCATGTGACTGGAAACCCCTAGAACCAATCGCAGTGCCAACCACTGCAGGTGTCACCCTCTCTTAGGTGTAACAATGCGAGTTTTCTGTCAAAGAACCTTCCGACCTTGTGATGTCAAAAGAATTTGCCGCCGGCACAGTAATGCAATGGATGCTATCAATCAGCAATGACATATGAAGCAATCCATACGCACAGTTTCCACGATTATGGTCGCAGGGTATAGTCACAATATATATACACACACACACACATACCCACACACATACTTCACTTTGTATGGAAGATTTTTCGAAATTTTCAATTTTCACAAAAATATGTAACAATTTGGATTAAAATATCTCTAATCCAATTTCCTCGAAAACATCTAACAATTTTGGTTAAAATACCACGGATTAGAGATATTTACTTAAAATTGTATACCTATACACGATTAATCAAAACTATTAGATATTTGTGTATATACACACAATTTAAGTAAATTTCTCTAATATGTGGAATTTTAATAAAAATTGTTAAGTGTTTAATATCTTCCTTGCAAAGAGAAGCTTAGGTGAGAGAAAATGTTGAATATCTTCGTGACCCAACTTTGGAAGGTATTGAGTAAATATTAAGTATGGTATTTTAACGCAGTTTGGTTTAATCTGTTCAAATACAGACACAAACAGACCCTTTTCAAAAATACTCTTTTTCTTTATTCAGGGAGCCTTAGAGTGCATTTCCTGTGAAATATCAGTATAGAATTATTTAAATACCAACAACTTCCTATACATAGTAGAGAAACAAAAACTGAATTGTAAAGTCAAATTGTCTTACGTACTGTCCTGAAAGCTATTCATTTCATCAAAAGTTTATGGTATCGCAGTTCATAGTATGGGCTGAAACTGGTTAAAAACTAGGCAAAAAAACCCAGAGGAAATCGTTAAAAAACAAAGATGCTTTAAAAGTCTAGGGAGAAAGATTCTAAGGAATCTACAAAGAAACACTAGCAGAGTTACGCACTTTATTGGATTTATATCTTTAAACAAGAGGCCATTAAAGATATAACTGAATTTGCTATTAATGAATTTTGCTTAGAATAGCTTTTACATGTATTACATTTGCAAATTTCGAACATTGAATAACAATTTACAACAAACTGTATGATCGAAGAAACGCCTGGTTGCCCCAAATAGCAAAATGGGCATTTCACAATAAATAATAATAATAATAATAATAATAATAATAATTTAGAAACATATCAATCCCCGAAATAAATGTAACCATGGAATGTTGTCCAAGCTGAAAGAAAGCTCATTTTTGCTTACCGTGGGCGGCTACGCCGCGAAACTTTGCTGTGCTCTTCCCTCGGCGAAACTCCAGTTAGACTGAATCACTCTCTTCCACGAAGACCCACCGAGAAGTGGAGGATGAGTAGTTCGAACTTTTCTCAATATGTCGCAGGTGAATCTTAAATTTGTCACTCTGAAGTTCGTGGGAGGTATTGTTTATCCTATCAATGCGTGACGTCATTGGATATAACCATAACTTGGCTCACAACTTGTGGAAGGGGATAGACAAACAGCTCAGGTGTTTACTAATTTCACCTCAAATATTAAGATGCGTATTGGGCTGAGCTTTATAAAATCCAAGGATAGCCTAATACAATTACTTTCTCTATCGAGCAATAAGTACATACGTACCAGGTAGAAAATATATTACATTCTACCCAAAAATATGATACCGAGGTTTCACCGGAAATACAGGTTTTGAGGTCTCCTGTATAAAATGGAAATCTTTTATATCTGTGGACAGCTTACCTCAAAAACGAAAACTCGTTTAATACTACAACTGATGTTTAGTTCAGTGCCTTCCAAGGATATGCATGAAGATTATCACGAAAATCCCTGATATTTCCAATTCTTTCAGCAGCAAATCGTTTAGCAGACTCCAATGCCTACTTTTTTCGTTAACAATTGAAATAATGAACTTGTCGACTGCCGTAGTCGTCACTGGAAAATCGTTAAACAATATAGTTTCATTATCCTCTATAGGGGTTAATGTGAATACTGCATCATTTATTTATCACATCAATTCTAAGAAATGTGTTATTGCAAATTTGAAGCATTACTATTTTGACATTGCAGGACAATGTAGAGTAACGGTTAGTTAGGAATTATGTAGTTAATATTTAATTTTAAGTACATTTTGAGACATCCTGAATTTCATAACCTTTAGGAAATGACCGCATATGTGAACAGCATAACTCGCAAACGATGACTCGACAAGAAAAAAACTCCCCAAATCAAACAGCAATTTATGAGGAATATTTTGTTACCTTTTATTTCATCAAAATGGTTCCAATGACTAAATAAAATGTCATATTTTTAATATAATTGCATGAGAAAATGTTTATCCTGAGATGTCTAGGAATAGACACTGAATAATTCCTCCTCATTGGAATGAATACTTTGGCATATTGCAACTGTTAATCGTGCGAGTTTTACAATGAAGATCTTGTGAAAACACGCAATTTATGTTACATTTCTTGCAACTTTTTGGATTTCCGAGTTCTCTTTGTTAGTATTCTGAATTTTACTTTATATTTTGTTTTCGAAGTCATAAGTCACTATTTGTTATAATTCTATACAAAAATTTCACCGAAGAAATTTAAAGGCTCCCAGAATAAACCCAAACATTTTCAGAAAAATTTGCGCGCGCGTGCGTATATGTGTGTGTGAACAGCATAACTCTGAAACATAAAAGTGCATTACATACCAAACTTGGTATTTAAGTACAACATTTTACAAAGATGTGCTGAAAATATAACAATTGCTTCTATTCATAATAAAATGTGGCTAGATGCAATTTTTAGGTACTCCCAACTTTAAACCTTATTTTCTCGCAAACTTTTTCAAAATACTTCACAAGAAAAATGCTGTACTACTTTGTGTCAAATATCTTATTGTACCCCTCAAAAATAAATTAAAGAAAATAACCAATAGTTTTTTTTTTAAGTAATGCTCCAGTTTTGAGAAATAAATTATTAAATTTTATAGAGTACGAAGAGTAATAATTTGTCTACACTGAATAGGTCTTATATAAAAAATACGATATTGCAGATTACTATAGACACATTTTTCACACAATATTGGATGCTTTTATGTAAATAGTTTTAAAAGCCCATCCATGATGTTACTCATTTTTATTACAATAATACATTTGAAAAATAATTTATTATTTTTTGGTTTAATTGTTTTCTTCACACAAGCCGTGTGTAGGACAAGAGTTGGATAGGCCGAGTCAGACGGCATGTTGCTCAGTGGAAGAGCACCGGCCAAAGACCGGGAGATCCGTGGTTCAAATCCCGGCTATGGCATTAAAATTTTCAGTTTGACCTTTCCTATCCAACTCCTGTCCTATGTACGGCTTGTATGAAAAAAAAACCAATTAAACCAATACATTTAACCACAATAGTTGGCTATACTATGAATCCTGGACTTAAAGTACACTGTAAGTCGCCAGTGGGGTTGTTATCTCAAAATAATTTCAGATCAGCTTGTGGTTTACTGGGAAACATGCGAGTCAGTTAAGAAATGCAATACTATGCTGGCATGTTGCCGTGGTATTTTAGTGGAAGAGCAACCGGCTAGAGACCTGGAGATTCGTGGTTCAAATCCCGGCTATGACATTGAATTTTTCAGTCTGACTCTACCTACCCAATTATTATTTAAGTAGCCATGCAACTTAGAATGCTGGCAAAAATATCGCTGTCATTGGTATTAAGTAGCATGTATTGAAACGACTTATGTTCCATACCACAGTTTTTGCACACTTCTAAGATGTATCACTTTAAGAAGGATTCGAAGCTTCAGGTTAAACTGCAAAACCGCACCTAAGTGAATCTTTAGAAAGAATAGTCTCTGGAACAGTGGGTATAGGAAGTCATTTGTCTTTTTGAACGGTTCCTTCTCGTAACCGTACCCTTGTAACATATCAGTAAATCACATATCCATTCGCATGAATTTCTCTACATCTCTGTAACAAATTGTTAAACAGCTTGTACTTCATGCTAATAAACATTAATAGCAGAAAATGTCTGTAATTCTTGCTTCCTTGTTAATAGAAGGGAAAGAAATACAGAATGTTAAAGCAATAGTAAAATATTTTAGAAGCTTTTGGTTGAATTCAGTTTCTTTATATGCCCAGTTAAGCATTTTCGTTTGAGAAAAGTATTTTAAAACTGAAAACAATAACAAAGTATATCTTAGAAATGGTCAACTCCACGAAAGAAATGTATATTTTTGTATTTTAACGAGATCTACATTTTTGTGCTTTAAGTTTTTATATTCAAAAGGATCAATTTTTGATAAAACTAAACATTTCTACACGTATTCTATGCAAAGGAGTTTGGGGGAGGGGGTTCTAAAAATTTTCGTGTTGCATCCTTGGAATATACTAATTTAAATACTAAGTTCGATATTTTAGGACTAAGTTTTTGAGTTATCGCTTGACACTCACCCCCACACACAGTATCTTTTTTTAAAAATGCCTTTTTTTCTATACAGGGAACCCTAAAACGTGTATTTTCTATGAAATCTTAACAAGATAACTACAACAGTCAGTACATTGAGACAGTTCATGTCTTTCACATGACAAACTTATTTAAAAGGGAAGAAATATTTTAAACACGTCTAAGTAGCCGAGTTGTCACGAGCTGACGAGCGACCCAGGTAGGATAGTACCGTTAAAGGAAGGACATTGAACTGAAGGGATGAGGTTACACTGCCGGAGGGTAAACATAGCAAGGAGAAGAGAAACAATTCCCTAGCTAGTCAAGCGACACTTGGGACGAAACATCCACAGGGTTAACATGTGATATTTGGGCGCGTGGTGTAGCCGAACAGGCTACCCGTGGTTGCGACGGAAATAGTGTTGATTTAATACGAACTAGAATACGGACATCACTGCACCAAAAGTAATAAGTAATAATAGACGCGGTCGCGTAAAGCGTAACTTATGTGTAGAAAATTTAGGAGGAATGCGTGTGTTCAACGGCGGAAAAGGCCGAACGAGTTCGATGATAATCTGGAACTCGAAGAAAATCACTTCTATCTTAGCACACCTGAAAATAGATGCCGTGCCTACAAAATCCTGAGCTAGGGCACCTACATCTCCACATCATTTCTTAATAGCCAAAACCTGCACCCGGGATACAAACCCGAAACCCCTGTTACCACCGTACATATGTAGCTATGATTTATTTCGTTATGTTCTGTTAAGGTAATTGTGGAGCAAGGAAACTCAATGTGTAGTTTTCCACTGAGTAACAGAGCATTGTTATACTATTGCATTGCATGCAACTGTTGGTATTTGTGAAGCGATCATCATGTGTATAAAATGAAATTGGTTTTTGGAGCTACATCAAATATTTGCTAACTCTCTTATGTAATGTTTAATTAGATTGGCGTTGTAAACAGGGACGATATGTATATATACCGGACCCGGGGTCCGTATCTAAGCGCCACCACTATGAAATAACATGATATTAATTGAATGAGTTGTTGCTTGCGAGCCTTCAAATGCTGCCGTAATTAAATTCGTCCATGCATTTTGTTGCGGTTTATGGAATATTAATCCAGATAGAAATCTACGCTTTAGGACTCTCGTTTCATTTGTTCGTCTATTTACTGTATTTTGTTGTTAATTCGCTCTGTACTTGTTGTATAACCTTACTGAAATGCAAAATGGATACATGTCAGCGATTGACAGATGACCTTCATGCACATTTGCTTGGCCTTTTTCTAAATTGTGTAATAAACTTTGTGTTAATTCCTTACAATGAAGTCGAGAGGAGTCAATATTTATTCAAAGCCCAAAACTGGTTAGATGGGAATTATAAAACTTAACATTGTTGTAATAAATTACTAATAGTTATAATAAATAGTGAACAGTATGAGGTGTTACAATACTTCTACCTATTAGGTGAATAAGAGTAATTTTTGGTACAATAATGCATATGAGTTTGATGTTGGCAGTCCTGGAAAGGTCCGACTACGAGAAATGAAGCGGCATGCATGTCGTTTGCCTGGCGTCCAGGGAAACAGTAAAACAGAAGAGCGTGTTAACTGTATTGGACATAGATCTTAAGTAAGCATCAATTAGATTTTGAGTTTTTCATGATAAAACTCCATCATAAATATTGGAAATGTTGTAGCAAGCTTACAGTGTGGGGGAAAAAAACGCAGGTTTTCGAGTGGCATAAGCTATTTCGGGAGGATAAAATGATCTTGAGGATGCTCCACAGGCGAGAGGAGCCTCACCTTCGAATATTGTCGTCAATTTCAACACGTCATGTTAGGCGAACATCATCGTTTATCGTTACCAAAGGGTGCAGGTATGGATCAGCTGAAGGATTGTACGAAATGTTGTAAGCGGTAGAAAGGTTGCAGCAAAGTGGATGCCTCGTGTGACTGAAAGATTCATCATTATCACCCAAGAAACATACACGGAATTAAGCATCGAGGTGATGGCACATCCATCTTGTTCACTGGTCCTAGCACCCTGCGATTTCCACCAACTTCCTACAATGAAAATAGGGTTTCGGGGTTGATACTTTCAACCAGGTAAAAAGCATTATGCTGCTACCCAAGCTCGCATAGAGCTCACTATAGAAGTATTTAGATTTGTTTGTTCACTTTGAACTTCGATTACTAAGTATAGATATCGTTTCCTTGAATTCAGATTATCCAAAAGAGGATTTAGGGAGCGTTTTACAGAATGGAAAGAACGCTGGAACCGTTGTATTGTATTTGAGGGCGTATACTTTAAAGGTCTGTAAAAGAATTTGAATAAAAGTTATCAGAATTTTCCATAAAGAAATCCGGTTATTTTTCTCTTGTAAGTATAGTACAAATGCTGTATATAATAAAGTAAACAGCACAAATTACAAAACTGGACTTGCTATTATTTTCTACAAATTCTAAATCCAGTTTTTCTTTCTCTTTCAAGTAGTATTATGAGCACATAGTCATAAAAGAAGATATTGTATTCATTTAAAAAAATTCAATACAGAGACCACTGGAAAAACTTTCCTATCATATCCTAAATAAGAAAGCAAAAACGCAAAGAACACATTGCTAGAAAAAGATGTGTGTGTGTGTGTGTGTGTGTGTGTGTGTGTGTGTGTGTGAAAAGCATAAATCCAAATTGGTATTTAAGTTTAGTAGTTTCCAAGAATGGCCACGAAAATGTTCTGGTAAATTCTCCACCCCATGTTACAGTTAAATGGAAAGACTTTGGAAAAATGTTATTTTCTCCAAAATTGCTATAATGATTCCGAATAAAATATAGTTGTGCTGAAGATATTCACATTCAAAATAAACTGTAAATCTTTAGTAACTTTTGCACAAGTGGTAAGGCGCAAGAGGTAGATAATTTCTACCCAAAACTTTTGATCTCATTGAGACATACTCTGGCATTTGTGATATATTGTTAGTGTGAACGTTACCATTTCAGAGATATTGTTATTGATTTCAATTTTAAAATACTTGAAAATTTTCTCTCGACGAATTTTGCTGAATTTCCAAAACTGATAAACCATAAAATGAAAAAAAAATACTACGCAAAATATTTATATTTCTTTGAAACATACAATTTACACCAAATGTTTTCTTTTTTTGGGTTGACAGTTTCGTTATATTCCTTATTATTGATTTGAATTTTATACTACGTAACTTTTCTCAAACGAAAAATCGCCTTTTGTTTCACCTCTGTTTTTAAATTGCTCACATAAAAAATATGACTATCCTTTTCGCATAGTGTATATCCTTATTTCCCTTCTACTTACAAGGAAGCAAGTAAGACAATTTCTGGTGTTTGTTATCTCGATTATCACGATACGGATACGACTTAGGTGTTGTAACAATAGTTTGTTTGCAGAACAAGTAGAGAAAGCCATGTGAATGGAATACACCAGAAATTGTTTTAAACAAAATCTACAGCTACGCTCTGCAGCTTCTCCCACTCTCTTCCTATCTTTCATTCTCTCATCTCCGTTGTGTTCTTTTTACATCAGTGCAACAAACTGATACTGTGGTTAATAAACCTTAGGATAGAAGTAGACTACGTCATACTGCACAAATCTGTGGCTTTTCCCTATGTTTGACATGCGTTAACTTCTAATCTTTGACCGTGGTAAATAACTCGCTCATCGATAGTGACACGGTGTAAATAAAAGAAGGAACAAGTTGCCTGTATAAAGTGATAAAATTAGTTCCTGGACAGACTATTGAATTTATTGCGTTTGCAATTTATTGAATTTAATGAAGTCTATACTAACATTATAACGAGAAATCATATATAGCGTAATCTCAAAAACCACTCTTCGATTTGTATAATTCTTTCACCTTTGAAGCCCCATTCATTCTGTCGAACATGGGGCTACAGCAAACTTTTTAATTTCACTTGATTCACAATTTTAAAGATATTACACGTTATAAATGAATATGTATTATAATAGGCCCACAATTTCTCGGGCACTCTGCTCACTCGTCTTCATTCGGTAGGTTTCGCGCAATTTCGGAAGTAGAGTTGAGAAACAACATTGAAACATGAATTACGTCATACTCTTAATATGTAGTGATAGCGCATTTATCATTGCATATAATCAGCGGAGGAAAAGAAAAAGAAGGAACAGAGCTGGGAGATGGAAATTTGGGGAAAGCAGCGATGAAGCAGAAGATTATATGCGCTGGCAGATGTAGTTTAGATGAAGATGGCGGTTCTGGGAAGAAGGCAGAAGATGCAGCATTTGGGACGAAGTGGGAAAATAGGGGACTAGGATGAAGTGAGAAGATGGGGGACTGGGACGAAGTGAGAAGGAAGAAGTAAGAAAATTGGGTTGTGGGGTGAAGTGAAAAGATGGAACTGAGTGTGATATGAGAAGCATAGAGTAGAAAAGTACAGTATTAAAATATACTAAACATATGACATATATTTGACATATATTTGTATAGGAGTGTAGTGAAATTAAAAGTTACAGTTATAGAAGAATACAATTAGTGACTTTTACAGAATTATGATGAATATTGAATGTAGATAATTAAACAAACAGGCATTATACATATAGTATTGGTTATCAATACTTATACCGCCGGTTTTAAATATTTAATTACACCCTAAATTTGAATTAAATATGAATATTTTAAAAGGTTTTATTAAATTATAAATTTTAAATTATAAATTTTAAATTATAAATTTGAATTTTGGAATTAATGTAGATTTAAATTAAATATAAATTTACATTGAATATGGATAGATTTGAAATATTTAAATGTATTTATTTAATTTTAAAATGGTGGGATAATGATATAATTGGCGGTAATTATAAATTAAGTTTTGAAGTATTTTAAATAGATATAAATTTATAAAAAATAAAAGCTATACAATTAGGTATTGTAAACATTTTGATACAATATTTTTTTTTTTACTTTAAATTTTATGATAAGTAAAATAGTAAGTATACGTATAAAATTTTAAGTAATAATATAATAGTAAGATTAATATAATTGAACTAGTTAATAAAATAATTATTAAAATAATACAATGGTTTTAAAATAAAATATGTGTTATAATATAAATAAATGATATAAAATGTTAATAAAAATAACAATAATAAAACTATATACTAAAATTAAATGAAAAATTAATATATATTAAAAATACAAAATTATAATAATATTAATATTAATTAAATTGAAAATTAAATATTAACACACAGTTTAATTAATGCTAATTATGATTTAATTGGTATTTATTAAATTTTAGGCTAAGTTAGGTTAAGTTTATATCTGTAAATTTAAATTGTATGATTATTATTGTAATTGGTATAAGTAGTAATAAATGATAAAAGTTCGGGATATTTTACCCTGGTTTAAGTAAATAGTTATCAGAGTTTAATACACAGATTTTATTTAATTGCGGTTTCATTCATCTGTAGATCCCCGAGTTCTCGAACATGCACATGCGCTGTGTTTCATTTGATAACTCTGCTAGTTGGTGTAAATTAGACAGCTTATCACCATAATGGCTGAGGGCCTCAAAGATATAAATTTTGTTTGACAACACTGTTGAAAGAGAGGCAGACGACGTCTCTCTTCTTCATCCGGCCTTCGCTATCCGTTAAACACACCCAAGAAAAGGTGTGCGCATAGTACCTCACATGTTACATTCACATGACTCTCTCTCTCTCTCTCTCTCTCTCTCTCTCTCTACCTTTCACCTCATCAGATTGTCCTTTGAAATGTGGCTGGTGGAGTTGCCCGAAGTAGCGGGATCTAAGACCTCGCTCATGTAGCGGTTGCTGTTCAGATTGCTCTCAATTGTTAGGAAAAGTCGGTTGCGGAAACCTATAACGCCCGAGACCATTTCTCTTCGTGTTTGTCCGACGTGCCGCCAACAACGTAGGCTTTCCGATTGCACCGCCACGGCATCATCGAACAATATGCGGTCAGCACTTTAGCAGGTTTATGCGGGACTCGTCCTTAAAGATACTTTTTGCCATTAAGCGCGCTAGTGTAGTCAAGAAGCCCTTGTGGTTTCGGGACACGGAAGGTCGACGTAATATGTGCATCCTGTCGTCGATGCAGACACGTTTACACCTGTTTCAGTGCTCTACCGTGTCGAGCCAACACTGCAGATGAAGGTGTACGATCCGTTATGGACATGCGTACAAAATGGCGGTCATCCCGTGTTGTGGCCATACTGTTGCGGCGTGCGAGATTGCAGATTCTAGTTCAGTTTTAGACGCTCTTGCCTTAGCCTTTCCTATTAGTTACGGAAACAATATGGCTACGGGTCAGATGAATGAAAGGCTTTGAAATTTCATCGAGGTTAGGCTAAGTTAGGTTAGATGTATGTAAATGAGCTGGATTGAAATGGGGCAAAAATGGACTTTGAGAGTCGGTTCTTCTTTTCAATGCAAAATGCACAGTCTTCCGATCGATCTATCTGCTTGTGCATGATCAGTCATGTTGGTCAATCGATCAATGGCAGAGTCAAATCTAAAACTGAACTAGAATATGCAAGATCGCTTACGGCGTAGGTATGAGTTCTTCCATCCACTGCTTCCACACAAACATCACTGTCGCAGCAACATGCCGAAAAGTCACGATATGACAAATCAGTTTTCCGGAAACACGTCATTCTGCTCTGTTCCAATTCGCTTTCATCCTTGACATCGACAACGCATAGTGGCATTTACTGTCATGTTTCCACCTCGCTTATCTATGGTTCTTCACTTTCTAAACTTAACGTAACACTGGGCTTTTCGGACAAACACGACAAGGCTCTGCTGGGCCTGTGAGTATTCCATCTCTCTGCAATTCTTATCACTTGTTGATTCAGTTCTACAAATCCAACAAGCTTGGATTCATTCGGGAAATTCTCAAGTGGTAAGTGTTGGTTAACATTTGTCGTGAACCTTAGGAAAGTAAAGGTGATTTTCAGGTAACATTTCCCTAGCAGTGTTAAATATCAATTGTACTAATACTAAAAGTAGTGAAACTTTTATAGAAGTTTCATTTAACAGCTTCGCATTATAACTTAAAAAGCTCAATACATAAAGCTGAAACGATGTAAATTAGTAATTTACAGAAAACCGAAAAGAGTTCGTGGTCATGATGATACTGAGGTTTAAGGACGCTCAACTATGGGGTCATCAACAGTGTTAAAATCGATAAAAGTCCATGGAAATGATAGTTAAAATTGAACATAAATTCCATCACAATTAAAACTGCCTATAGAGGAACCTATAACTGTTTTGTTGAAAGGCGGAAATAAAAAGTAGGCATTCAAATCAAATTCTCATTCTTTAAAAGCACAGGTGTTAAAATTTCAGAAAACCACAGCCACCACAGTAGGTTCGTATTTCAATAACTAAAAAAGCTAGATCTTGATAGTAAAAGACAATAAACAAAAACATAAAAAATCCTATTCACGGGACCGGCATCATCCGCCAAGAGCTCATGAATACTGTCCCACAGTTGCAGAGTGACTGGTACATATGCTAAAAGAGCACATTATCAACAAATGTTGGATCGTCAAATTTTTCCTGCACAGCAGTCAGATAGGGGCAAGGTCCTTTCTCAACAGGTAGCTGTGGTTAAAAAATTCGTGGCCTATACGTAAGTGAGCCAATAGAAGCTCCTCCCGGCAGGATAATCGAGACTTAGTATACAGGCAGATCCTTCACCTTCGAACTTGTTGCCACGGAGAGCGGACCATTCGCCATGAAAGTACCGCGCTCGGCACAAGTCTAGAGTTCATGCTCACCTACACAATATTAGTATTCGAGAAAGTCTAAACCTGAAAGTTTCTTCCTCTGCGGAGAGTACTCGACTAAATTCATCGTCCAACCTGCTAGTGTTCCATGAAGTGGCTGCTCCTCGAGGAAGATTGTGTATGCTCCAAATAGGGGTAAACTGGAGGAGCATGTGTCGCCAAATGAACTTTAAGCTACCCTCTTGAGGTAACGTGAAGGCTTGTTAGTTTTACGTAATCGAGCCGCCTTAACAATACTAATAATAAACAAAATGTAGTTAGGATCTTGCTCCTACTATAGGAAAGTTGAAAACCGCCAGACAGACTTATCTCAGTATTTTCTGCACAGACCAGAACACCAAAGATGTTCATATCTTACACTATTAGCAAGTAATCTAATTGAAAAATAAAATGCAATACCTCCATTTATTTAAGTCTGCATGAGCTACATTTTCTGTCTAGAGACCCACAATCTCATTACAGAGTATCATGTCCGTGTGTAGTCCCTTAAATGCAGCTTATATAACGAGAAGGAAATGCCTCTTTGGCCAGAAAGAGAATTTTGTAATGGTCTTCCGTTCTATCTTAGTCTTGCAGATATAATTAATGTTTCACAAGGCAAATGGCTCGTTGCTTTCTACTAATCCACAAGTCCTTTTTTTTTACTTTACTTTACTTTGTAATAAGAGGAGATACTAAACTCAACCCAAAAATTCGATACCGAGACGTCATTGGAAATGCGCTTTTTCAGAATTCCTGAATCCAAAAAAGAAAAGAAATAAAAAGATCTGATGTGTTCCATTCACATGACTTTCTCTACATATCTGCAACAAATTATTGTTAAAAAGCTTATGCCTCTATTTACTTCATGCTAATCGAGAAAAAATTAACCGAAACAGTTGTTATATCTTGTTTCCGTGTAAATAGAAGTGAAATAAGGGAGCACCAAATGTTAAAGTGATAGTCAAAAGCTGGTTGCTATGTGAGAAGTTACTTTTTTGTATGGATAGGATTTGACAAATTCCTACATGAGAAAAGATAAGTTTTTCAAAACTGAAACAAAAAACAAGGCATATTTTAAAAACGATAAATTCCACGAAAAATGTATATAACATAAATTGTGTGTTTTAATGTGCTCTACATTTTTTGTGTGGTGAGCTTTTGTCCATCTCTTACGGTTTAGCAGTTGTACAAAATTCCATAAAATTCATTCAGAATAAAGTAGTCTTCAGAGGCTATTCTCAGAAAATTAAAAATATGCATTTTATTTGTCGGGGAAATATCTTTAATATACGAAATTTTAATCAAAATCATTAGAGCCATTTTTGAGAAAATCAACATTTGCGAATTTTTTTCCTGGTAAAGGGTAGTTTGTGGTGGGGGATTTTTCTCAAAATCTTCGTGCCGCATCCCTGGAACATATTAAACTTAAATACCAGGTTTGGTATTTTACCGACTTTTTGTTTTTGAGTTATCGTGTTCATATACACACGAACACACACGGACACACACACCCACATACGGACTTTTTCTGAAAATACTTTTTTGGTTACAGGGGACCCTAATACGCATATTTCCGGTGAAATCTCGGTATCGAATTTTTGGGTGGAGTGCAATAGCTTCTCTATACACTATGTACAATAGTACGTGTAGAGAAAGTAATAAACTGTAAAGTGACGCGTGTGTGTATGTGTTGTGAATAAATAACCAAAAAAGAATGTGGTGAAAAATCAATCTTGTTTAAGTCAGTATCTTACAAAGATACCACACGAAGATGTTCTGCAAAACTTTAATACAACGCTACTTTACATAGCTTTTTAGAATTTTGTATTTTTGTTAAAAAAAGAGTAATGATTCTGATTAAAATGCTTTTAAACATATCTGCATGACAAATAAAATGTTATGTTACATTTTTTTGGGAATACCCCATGGAGCCTTCAGGAAGGATGTAAATGTAAAACTATAGATAAAAAACGTACTACACAAATACTGTATATCTCATCAAAACACATACACAATTTATTTTATATACATTTTTTGTACCATTAGCCATTTCCGAGATATCTGCTATTATTGGTTCAAATTTTTTGGTCATTCTTTCAAAGTCCTTTCTACTTTCAGTTGTTGCTCGCGTTTACATGGGAGAAGTATGGAATTTGAAGGCCAATATAATTAGCCCCTATTAATAAAACCTTTCACTGTCGCTATCGTTCTTGTGTTTAATGTGTTATTTAGGTATTTTCTACAAGGGCTTCTCTGAATCAAGTTACACACACACACACACACACACACACACACACACATATATATATATAGCACGACAAAAACAGTCAGAGAAAGTGATGTGAGTATAACACATTAGATTTCTATTAGATAATCCACACTTGTTTAAGTAGCACAAGATAAGTAATGAGTCAATTATGAAACTTTGCAAGTGCATAATGCTGTAAAGAAGTATGTGTATTTATGAAAATCTTGTTTAGTCGTTCGTTTACAACTCTATAATGATTTAAAAATTACATTCATGAATACAATGAGTTGCGCGATTACTATCCAATTATCTACAAAAATACCTGCAAATTTCTCCTTCGCTGCAAAATAGAATACATACCGAAATAGATTACATTTGCACCCATATGCGTAGAGCTCGGTCCGGGATCACGAAATCGCCGGATTGAGGTTCTAAGCACACAGAGTATAACTAGCATGTGATGGAGTAGATGTGGTCTCTACTGCCCGCACTATCTAACATTGCTCACTGCCTGGCCTCGTTCAGTTTCTGCTAGTAGATAAACCAGTGAACACTTAAAGAGAGCGCAGATTGCAAAATGTTAAATACCTAAGGGTTGGCGTTCTACACTGAACAAACTTATAGATGATTCAAATATATTTTGAGTGACAGGAGGTGAGCTTTATAGTAAAGATGTATGTTGTAATCACTGCAATGTGAGTTTGGTAGATTTGTGTTCATTGTGCATTCAAAGCTCAGCATATTAATCCTGAGTTTTTTTTGTATCAAGCTTTATACTTTTATTTGTAAAAGTACAAGAAGTTTTTGTTGACTTAATATTATGTTTACCACCTATATTATGAAACAGTTGTTTTATTGTGTAGCTTAATAATTAGAACGATGCACATATCAATACTGGTAATGAGCTACTTTTGGAACAGATTATTACTCAAATGTGTGCATGTTTACGCTACAAACTCCTCTCCACTGACATCTCTTTATACCATAGACCGCTTTTTGAGTTCGTAATGTGTGTGCTTCGGAATTAAAAAACCGAACTTTACACACGAACTTTTCCTAATATTTTTTTACTTATTCATCCATTTATTTCTTTTTGACCCACATACAGCTTTGATTACAGATTTTCTTATTTCGGTGTAAAAGAATGCAGTAAACTATGGCTAAAGTCATTTTTTTTTAAAAAGCGGGTCATTATGCGGTAGCTTTAAAAATCAATTATCTTATCATATACACAATATGAAACAAAAGCACTTTAGCACTTGAAATAACATGGTATACATACATATTTGAAAATTCAAACAAATAATGTAGCATCACAGACATGTGTTAAGATATTTTTATATTACCTCTTAACTCTCTATGAATTACCCCTTAGAAAAATTAATGTGTTCCACTCACATGACTTTCGCTACATCTCTGAAATAAATTACTTTTAAAAAGCTTATGCCTCTATTTACTTCATGCTAAAAAAATAGCAGAAATAGTGTTATTACTGACTTTCTTGTAAGGAGAAGCGAAACAAGGGAGTACCATATATTAAAGTGATAGTCAAAAGCTGGTTGCTATGTGAAATTCCTTTCTTTGTATGGACAGGAGTTGACACATCCCTGTATGAGAAAAGAGTTAGTTTTTCAAAGTTGAAACCAAAAACAAGGGTTATCTCAAAAACGATCAACTCCACGAAAAAAATGTGTATAAAATAAATTTCGTGTTTTAACGTGCTCTACATTTTTAGTTGTAAGTTTCTGTCAATCTCTTACGGTTTAGCAGTTATGCAAAATTTCATAAAATTCATCCAGAATAAAGTAGTCTTCAGAGGCTATTCCCAGAAAATTCAAGATATTCATTTTATTTTTCAGGTAAATATATTTAATACAAGATATTGTATTCAAAATCGTTAGCCATTTTTGAGAAAATCAGCATTTTTTAAAAATGTTTCATTTAAAGGGTAGTTAGGGGTGGGGGGATTTTTCTCAAAATCTTTGTGTCGCTTCCCTGAAAGCTGCTAAACCTAAATATCAAGTTTGGTATTTTACAGACTTTTTATTTTTGACTTATCGTGTTCACACACAAACGGACCTTTTTCTGAAAATGCTTTTTTTTGGATGCAGGGGACCCTAAAACATATTTTCCAGTGAAATTTCCGTATCGAATTTTTGGGCGGAGTGCAATACCTTCTTTATACACTATGTACATATACACAAAGTAAGAAAGTAATTCAGAATGCAGGCTTTTTGAAGCTTCTGACAGAAATTCAGTGTATGCATTTTATTTTTCTTGGAATTATGGTATCTTAATTAAAATCTTTAATATCATTATTAAGAAACTAAAATAACGTAAACTGTTTTTCGTGTAAACGGTAGGTTACAATCTTAATAGATGCTGAACTTTAATACCCAGTTTCGCATTTAATAAACGTCTTACTTTCTACACGTACCTACCTATACGTACAGTATACAGTGAAGGTGTTGTATTCCACCAACAATTCCAAAGCAAGATTTTGGTATAAATGTATGGTTTGAGATCCACCGAGTCTAGAAAAGGTATTTTAGGAAAATATACATGTGTGTATATGGCCAGCATAGCTCAAAAACTAAAAGACGTTAAATACCAAACTCGGTACTCAAGTTGAGCAACTACCAACGATACGACACGAAGGCTTTCAAGAAAATCCCACCACGCCACTACCCTTTACAAGAAAAAATCGTTGAAAATATTATTCTCAAAAATGGCCTATTGATTTTGATTAAAATATCGTATATTATAGATATCTACATCACAGTAAAATGTATATGTTGCATTTTGGGAATAGCTTCCCGAGTACGTATTCGTTCTGCATGAATTTTGCCGAATTTTGCATAACTGTAAACCATAAGAAATAGACAAAAACTAAATTTATACAAAAAATGCAAATCTTGTTAAAACACAAAATTTGTATCATTTATATTTTTGTTGTAGAATGGTTCATATCCGATAGATGCTTTATTAGAAGTTTCACTTTTAAACTAGGTAACTTTTCTCAAACGAGTTCAACTTTCATTTATCTCTTTTGTTTTGTTGTCGGTGTTTGTGTATGTGTGTGCGCGTACGTGTGCATGAACACGACAATGTAAAAATACTTGGTACTTAAGTGTACATTGAAAGAATGCGACACGAACATTGAGAATAGTCCCCCCACCCAAAAGTACTTTTTAAATCAAAAACATTTCGACTATTTTGATTTTCTATAAAATGACTAACAATTTCGATTAAAATACCATATATTAAAGATATTTACATGACACAAATTGCGTATTTTGAATTTTCTGAGCATAGCCTCTAGAAAACCTCTTTATTCTGGATGTCTTTTGCATAACTGGCAAAGAGATAAACCAAAGCTTACTACACAAAAATGTAGAGCACGTTAAAAACACAAATTATGTGATACATTCTTCCGTTGAATTGGCCATTTCCGAGATATTCTTTGTTATTGATTTCAGTTTTAAACTACGCAAACTTTTCTTAAAAGGGAATTTATAATCTCCATCCATGCAAAGAAACAAATTTCACTCACATAACAAACAACGTTTAAAACATTTTAGTATGGCTTTAGCCCAGTATTCCCTTGTTTCTCTTCTACTTATAAGGAAGCGAGTAATAAGACCATTTCTGCTAATGTTTTTCTTAATCAGCATGAAGTACACAGAAGAATACGCTCTTGAATAATAATTTATTGCAGAAATTTACAGAATATCATGTGAATAGAACATTACAGGTTTTTACTTTCTTCACCATGTATGTACAAAGCACATAGTAGGTAACATTGTATTTCACCCAAAATTTTGATACCAAGATATCACCGGTTATGCAGTTTTTGAGACCGCGTGAATCCCCCCCCAAAATGCAGTTTTATAAAAAGGTCCGTGTAGTATGTATGTGAGCGTGTTTTTTTTTTTTTTTTTTTCTTCTTCTTTCTTTCTTTCTGTGGACACATAACTGAACAACTCGTATTTAATTTTAGTGTCTTCCAAGCACGTGAGATATTTTCAAGGAAATTCCCCACAAAAACTACCTTTATATAAAACATTTTTCAAAAAACGGTATTGATTGAAATCTATATTAAATATATTTATGTGAAAAAGGATGTATATCCTAATTTCCTGCGAATAACTTCTAAAATCCTCTTTACTTTGGATTACTTTTATATAATTGGAAAACCGTATGAGGCAAAAACTTACTGGACAAAAAATGTAGATCGCACACAGTTTGAATAATAAACACTTTTTTGAAGAGTTAAGCATTTCCGAAATATTCATTATTACTGGTTTTAATTTTAAAATAGTATAATTTTCTCGAATAGTAAGTTATGCACTTTTACTTTGGTTTACTCCTGGCCATGCAAAAAAGCGAATTTCAGTAATAATCGTATAGAAACAGATTTTAAAAGTTGCTTGTCTGTCGCTTTAATCAAGGTATACCCTTATACTTATAAGCAACTAGTAATAACGTCATTTTGCCTAATGTTTCGCGATTAGCCTGGTCTCTATTGGCATGAAGTTGAACGAAGAATTATAATAATTTGAAAGACGTTTATTTTGAGCAGATAGAGAAGGCCATGTGAGCGGAACATGTCAGATTTATTATTCAGGGATTCTCACAAATTTATATTTACAAGGAAACATAGTTAGCGAACGTTTGGTTCGGATGCTATTCTTGCTCTACTTAATATAGGAATGTAGTACATATACTGCAAAACAAAAAGTATCTGATGCGCGTTACTCCCGGAGTGGCAAATGTTACCGTAAACAAGAAGCGTCCAGAAAACAAAACCATTTTGCGTTTCATTCACATTATTATGTTCTCTATACGTACTATGTACATAGTGTATAGAGAAGGAATTGTATTGCACCCAAAAATTCAATATCGTAATTTCACCGGAAATATATGTTTTATGGTCACCGGTATCCAGAAAAAGCATTTTTAGATAAAGTTCCACGTGTGTATGTGTGTGTGAACACGATAACGCAAAAACGAAAAGTCGCTGAAATACCAAACTTGCTATTTAAGTTTGTTATCTTCAGGGATGCAACACGAAGATTTTGAGAAAAATCCCTCCCCCGAACTGACCTTTCCATGGAACATTTTTCGAAATTTTTGATTTTCTCAAAAATAGCTCTAACGATTTTGATTGAAATATTGTATATTAAAGATATTCACCTGACAAATAAAATGCATATCATGACTTTTCCGGAATAGCCTCTGAAGACTATTTTATTTTGCATGAATTTTATGGAATCTTATATAGCTACTATCCGTAAGAGATGGACAAAAGCTTGCCAAAAGTGTAGAGCACGTCAAAACACACAATTTATGTTATATAGATTTTTTTCATGGAGTTGGTCGTTGATTTTGGATTTACTTTGAAAAAACTTACACTTTTCTCATACAGGAACTCTTGTTCATAGAAAAAACGGTCACATAGCCACCAGCTTTTGATTATCACTTATCACTTATCACTTTAACCTACGGTACTCCCTTATTTCGCTTCCACTTACAAGGAAGCAAGTAATAAGACTATTTCTGCTAATTTGTTCTCTATTAGCATGAAGTAAATAGAAGCTTAAGCTTTTTAACAATAATTTGTTGTAGAAATGTAGAGAAAGATATGTGAATGCAACACATCAGATTTTTTCTACCTGTTCTGATAACGAACTATACTCACATAAGCGTATTATTCTATCTACTTCATACTAATAGAGGTAACCCATTTGCAAAAATGCTCTTAATACCTGTTTCCTTGTAAGTAGAAGGGGAATAAGGGAATACATTAGTCTAAAGTGATAGTCAAATTGTTTGAAAGCAAAATGTTATGATTCACATTGAAATTTGGTTATCTTGGCATTTTCGGAGCAAAACTAAAGAAAAATAGAGGCCGGCTTGTTTGAGAAAAGTAGAACTATTTTCAAATTGAAACCGATAACAAAGGATACCTCCGAAATGTTTAGATTGGCAAACAAGTAAAAAAATAAAATAAAAAAAATAGAGAATATAAATATGTGTTTTGATAAGATGTACTTTTTGTGTAGTAACCTTTTATCCACCTCTTACGGTTTAGCAGCTATGCAAAATTCCGGAAAATTCTTCCAGAATAAAATAGTCTTCAGAGGCTATTTCCAGAAAATTCAAGCTATAAATGTTATTTGTCATGGAAATATTTTAAATATAAAGAGATTTTAATCAAAATCGTTAAAGCCATTTTTGAGAAAATAGATCCATGTAAAGGGTATTTGGGGGTGTGGAGATTTTCTTGAAAGTCTTCGTGTCGCATCCTTGAAATATATGAAAATTAAATACCAAGTTCTATATTTAACGGTGTTTTCGTTTTTGAGCTATGTTGTCCACAGACTCATATACACGGACCTTTTTCCAAAAAATTTTTTTGGCCTCGGGGGCATATTTTTCCGGTGAAAGCTTGGAATCGAATTTTTGTATGGAATACAATACCTTCTCTATACGCTATGTACATAGTACGTGTAGAGAAAGCAAAAAGTCTAATCGAGACCTGGTGAAACGATTACACCTAGAAACTATTCTTCAGTCAAGGATCAGGAATAGAGTGGTGTCACAACTTCTTTTTTAATATTTCCTGTGTAGAATAAAGCAATAGTAAAAAAAGTTTGCAGTGGATATTTATTAAATGCTTATGCAGAGTCATGGAAATAAGTACTTGTCGGTTGCAAACACAAAGAAAATATATTATTTGGACAATCTCCACTGCTAATACAAACATTTACAAAGTGTCTATTCATCTACAGTGTTTTATTTTAGAATATGATTGTCTCAATTTTGATCAATTTTTGTTCCCTAAAATTTAGTTTATCTGGACTTTTTTGCTCATTTATTAGCATATGAATTTTATAAAAATATTTAATGGAGCCTGCATAATAGGTGGAGATCTGTATTCCTTTTTAGGAGCTAATTCCGAATATTGTTTCTTGCAATAAATGTCTTTCTTAGACACAAAACGATGGTTTACCTCTTTGTAACCCATTTGACCTTCTGAACTTTGCAGTCGCTCCTTACGTGACAGCAGGCACATTTGCGAGTAACCAGATAATCATTTGTTCTACGTTTGTCATTGCTGTATAAATAATTATGTCTCACACAAAATACAACCTTTGAGAAGAAATATTTCTGTATTGTTTGCAGAACACTTTAAATTTAATACCAATATATAAGTATGCTATTTGGATATTTGAAGTTAATATGTGTGAGAAATGTTTACTTTTTTAAAATCAGAAATGTTCAAGAAAATTAATTCGTTTGCATTTGGAACTGTAGTTCAAGCTGAATTTCTAGTTTCCCTGTTAAGGAAATATGAATTCAGCGAAATTATATACGAAACATAATAGAATAAACGCGCTTCCGAACTATAAGCTTTAAGCACATTACATGCCTACTATAATGTATATAAATGTACAATTATTAAATTCAGTGAGTAAATTATATTTTACGTAGCTATTTTTATACACAAGTATGCTTTCTTGGGGTTTAGTATTACTGGTATTATAAAACTAGCCTAGAAATCTCATTTTAAACTGATGTTATTAAGCAACATAACTGTAAATTCAGAAGAGAATATCGTGGAAACTGCACCAAAAATAATTTTGTAGCTCAATGAGAATGTGCAATATCGAAAATATGCGTTAAAATTATGCTGTCTTTAGCAGGATTAAATATCATGTCACAAATGCAAGTAAACTTTAAGGTTTTAATAGGTTCTTAAGAGTGCCATCAGAATTTATATTTCCGCGTTCTGCACCATATAACCCTATTTAACTAGCACTGAAGTTGATCAGAAGCCAGATCTAGCAATTACAATAATTTAATTCGGGGAGGAGAATTCCTCAAAAATTGCACAACTTTAGGTATTTAAGGGAATGTAGCTGTGGAATTTTCGAGCTGAAAAAAACTACAATATCATTTAATAAAATATAGTTTTTCCACTTGACACATTTAAACTACCTATTTAGAGCCACGCCCAGCTTTAAACAACGTTGTCTCGCAAACTTTTCAATAATCTCACGATGTCATATTGTAGCAATTGGTTTCTAAATTTTTTATTTCTTAAAATTTATTAAAGAAAATTTATTTCGAAATAGTACAATTTTTATAAATAGACTAGTAATATTTTTAAAATTAAGAGTCTGGGAGAGCAAAAAAGTATGTTATTTCTACAATATTTAGGAGTTATATAAAAACCTGATATAATACATCATTTTAAATACATTTCCTGTAAAACTTGAATTTTAAGTAATAGGTTTAAAAATACTCTGGTGGAGGGTTAAAGTAAAACCATAAATTTAGACAAAATTATTTTATAAACACGCAAACTATAAATTTAATAATTTATGCACTATTTGGCATTACTTATATACGTGATACGGAACTGCTTCTCAGTTGGTTAGGTTACTTTAGCTTGGATAGGTTTTAGTTACTTACTAATATGTTACAAACTTTTAGTGTCCTAAGCCATAAACCGTAGCCGAAGGATCTGTGAAGCTAAAACCCCAATGATCCAAAGAAGTCAAATCCTTAGCAATCTAATGGGTTTCATATCTAAACAAGTTAACGTTTTCAGTGCGTCAAATCTGGATCACCTGTGGAAATTTCACCCTCCCCCCCCACTTACACTTCTAGTTAAATGAAACTATCGCATACGTTTACCAAATTTTATTGCGTAGCAAAAAATTTTTACTGTGGTAGTATCTATTATAAATTTAAACAACTGATGTTGCATATTGTTGGTTTTCAAAACTTCACAGTTCCATTAGCTTAACAGAAAAATAGAAATTCACATTTATATAATATATATATATATATATATATATATATATATATATATCTCTTTCTCTTGTTAGGTCACAAATGAAACATATATTAAGTTCATAGAGTTTTTTAAATCTTGTAATTAAAAAGTATATTGAACTTTTATAAGCACTAACTCAAGGTCTTCAGTTTGGTAGACTTTCAATTAAAATTTGAGCTTTCACTGAAATATAGGATCCTAAATTTATCAAAATATCAAAGAGTAAACTGTGGCTCTCGAAAAGACGTGATATCATAACGCCCCTTTTGACACAACATATCGGCTAATAAATGTATTCAAAGAATTAAGAACTTCCAACTCAATATAAGCAATATATAAATACATAGTTAACTCACCATTTGTTGCCACATCTGCAAGAATAAAACGGTAGTATAAAACGCCACAGCTAAATACCAAATTATATTTACAGACAAAACATGTAGTATTGCGTCAAAATTCAATTGGCAGCAGTAACCACTCACATATACCACACGTTTAAACACGCCGATAGCGAACTGAAGTTTGCACCAGCAAGGTTCGAGAGTGATCGTCGCTCCAAACGAACATAAAACAAAAGCGCTGCACCACGTTTGATTTCAGAACTTAAAGCATTTGAGACAATTCGCATAATACGTTTTGGTATCTTACAGCAACATATTCCCTTCCATTTCGAGACTATCAGCAGGAAGAACATGCATGCTATGATTTAGAACTATTCCTATATTATCTTAAGTAAGTTCTTTAAAATTACTAAATATCTCGAATCCTTCTCTAAATGCTTCATACGTAGCCAAATATTTTACTTTCTCTATCACGTAGTAGTTGGTAGCAAAGTTATTACTGTGCTGTCGAAATTTCACGTAAATACAAAATTTGAGGGTTCCTAAATACAAAAGATTATTATACTTTACCTGCAACATGTAGGAAGCACGGTAAGTATAGTATTCTACTAAAATTGGTGTGATTTTTCCGGAAATAAATGTTTTAAGGTCCCATGACCCCAAGAAGAAATTTTTACATAACAATTGAGAGGTGTGTGTGGGTGTGTGTGTGTTGGTCCGTATGTAAAATATAATTCTTGTTCTGTTTTTTAATGTTTTAATTTTAAGCAAGAAGAAATGTCGTTTTGAAATTTGATTCGATTTAAAATTCTTAAAGATGTGTCAACAGCTGAATACTAAACTTAATATTTAAGTTCTCCATCTTTTCATCACAAAGCTTTTCTAGAGAATTACTCACCCAAAACCATTTTATATATGGGAATTTTTCCACAAAAAAAAAAGTCTTAAAAATGAGTAAAGATTTTTCTTAAAATACCTTATGTTAATTAAGATATTTTCATAAAAAACGAAATAGGTATAATAGCATAACCTCTAAAATTCTCATCATTCTGGATGAGTTTTTAATAACTGTTAAACCGTTAGAGATAGACAATTCTTCTTCTTACACTATTTACCCTTCTCGTATGCAGGACTTATACCCTAAGGACTTACAAGCCAACCTAGGGTCAGATGTCTGTTGAGGAGCAGATGGAATATGGATCAGAAACAGAAAGAGAGAGAGAGAGAGAGAGAGAGAGAGAAAGAGAGAGAGAGAGAGAGAGAGAGAAAAGCCAGAATGGGTGATCAGCCTGATTACTTGTATGAAATGACGATGATTAGTAAGCAGATGGTAAAATGTTATTATTAATGTTACCACAAATTCCACATGCGGTCTTACCGGATCGAACCCGAACCGCCTTGGCAAACACGAGCCGCAGTCTAATCATTCGACCATGGTGTTGCCAATAGATAGATCTTACTATACAAAAATGCCGGTATCATTAAACACACTATTATGTCATTTAGTTTTTTTTTTTAACAATTTCCGATATATTCCTTATTATTAGTTCAAAAATCACAAACCCCTAAAATCACGGGAGGGTACGATGAGATGAAAGTAATCACAACGCCGCCGAAAGCAGATGACAGGGAAGGAGCCACCGTGAAGAGTCTCTAACAAGTCCAAGCAGTTCTTAATCTCGATGCTGGGAGCGGCAGGAGGCCACGCCCCAGGGTGACCGTACTCCCTGTGTCTGCGGACGACTTCCAGCGACATCCCGCCGCCGAGATCTGTATTTCCAAGGTTCAGTCACTACCACGAGAGGGCGCCACCACCGCAGTCCTCCTCTGTAAGAGACCGATTGAATGAAATGAAGGAACAGAAAGTTCGAGGGGGATAAGAAACCTCACCAGCATTTATTTGCTTAGTGATCCGGGAAACACGCATAGGTCAGAGAGGCCGGCGGCGGGAGTTGATCCTACGACCTCCCAAATGCCAGTCTCAGATGAAACGCCTGAGACACCTGGCTCGGTTACACGCATAGAAGACATAGCGACTACATTTAAAATATTTCACTTCATCTATTTCATTATTTCCCTTTTATCAACAAGGCAATATATAATAAAACCACCTCTGCATGAAAGGTTAGGCCTTTATAACAATAGCTTCTTGTAGAATAAGAACTGAAGGTCATGCGAGTATAACACATCAGATGTTTACTTTCTCTAGCTCGTATGTGCAATTTACATAATGGACAGGGAAAGTATTGTATTCCATCGAAAAAGTCGTTGTTGAGATTTTGCTCAAAATATATATTTTGAGGTCTCCTGAGTTCCGGATTACGTATATAAATAATGCCAAATGGTATAGTGTATAAATTATCAAATGTATAGCTTGCGTGTTCATAAAAGAATTTTAATGTCTAAGTTTATTGTTTTACTTTAACCCTCCACTAGATGCATTTTTAAAAATATAACATAACATTCAAGTTTTACAGGAAATGTATTTAAAAAGATCTATTATATCAGGTTTTATATTAAATATTGCAGAAAAAGCATACGCTTTTACTATCCCAGACTCTTAATTTTTCAAATATTAATGATTTATTTATCAAAATTTGAGTATTATTTCGAAATAAAATTTCTTTAATGAATTTTAAGAAGGAAAAAAATGTAGAAGCCAATCACTAAAATATGACATCGTGAGATTATTAAAAAGTTTGCGAGACAACGCTGTTTAAAGTTGGGCGGGGCTAAAAATAGGTAGTTTAAACGTGTTAAGCGCCAAAAACTATATTTAACTAAATTATATTATAGTTGTGCAATTTTTGAGGAATTCTCTTCCCCGAATTAAATTATTTTAATGTAGCTGCTAGACCTGGCTTGTGATCAACTTCAGTGTTAGTTAAATAGGGTTGTAGGGCGCAAAACGCGGAAATGTAAATTCTGATTACACTCTTAAGAACCTATTAAAACCTTAGTGTTTATTTGCATTTGTGACATGATATTTAATCCTGCTAAAGACAGCCTAATTTTAACGCATATTTTCGATATTGCACATTGTCATTGAGCTATAAAATTATTTTTGGTGCACTTTCCAAGGAATTCTGTTCTGAATTTACGGTTATGTTGCTTAATAACAGCAGTTTAAAAATAAGCTTTGTGTGTGTGTGTGTGTGTGTGTGTGTGTGTGTGTGTGTGTGTGGACGGAATAATGCAAAAACCAAAGCTCCGTTAAATACCGTACCAGGCATTTAAGTGTAGTACCTTCCAAGGATGTGACACCAAGAGTTTTAAGAAAATCCCTCACCCCAACTACCTTTTTTGGAATATTGTTCAATTTCCTCAAAAATGGCTCTAACGATTTTGATTAAAATTCTATATATTAAAGATATTTACATCAAAAATAAAATGTATATTTTGAATTTTCTGGGAATAGCCAGAATGGAGATGTTGGAATGAATGGCGTGGGAATCCGGAGGACCGAGAGAAAACCGCCCAGAAGCCCCCGCAACGGGCGCTTAGGTGGGAGGCGAGGGGTCTAACCACTCTGCCACGGCATCGCCTTCACACAAAAACTTACTTCACAAAAAATGTAGACCTCGTTAAAACACGTAATGTATATTTTTGTAGACTTAACCCGAGATGTTACCGACTTAAATTTTAATCTATTTAAAGTTTTCTAAAACGGGAGGTCACTTTCTGTTTCATCTTCGTTTTGTTTACTCCTGGCACTGCAGAAAGAAAACCGAATTTCAATCTAATATCACGTGGCGGAGGACTTAAGATATGATTATCGCTTAGCCTAGTATATTATCTAATTTACCTTGTGTTTGGAGGAACTAATACAACCATTTCTACTAATGTTTTTCTCTATTACCACGATGCAGCAAAAGGAGTCATCTTTTGTAATAATAATTTGTAGAGAAAGTCATGTTAATGAATGCGAATCATATGTTTACTTTCTCTACACGTACTATGTACATAGTGTATAGAGAAGGTATTGCAATGCAACCCAAAAATTTGATACCGAAATTTCACCGGGAATATTTGTTTTGGGTCCCCCCGAATATAAAAAAAAAACATTTTTGTAAAAAGGTCCGTGTGTGTGTGTTTGTGAACAATATAGCTCAAAAACGAAAAGACACCAAACATGGTATTTAAGTTTGATATCTTCCAAGGATGCGACACAAAGATTTTCAAGAAAATCCCCCACCCCCAACTACTCCTTACATGGAACTTTTTTCGAAAATTTTGATTTCCCAAAAATGGCTCTAACGTTTTTTATTAAAGTATCGCATATTAAAGATATTTATTTACCTGACAAATAAAAGATATATATTGAATTTTCTGGTGATAGCCTCTGAAGATTACTTTATTTTAAATTAATTTTATGGAATTTTGCATAACTGCAAAACCATATGAGATGGAGATAAACATACCACACAAAAATGTAGACCACGCTAAAAGTCACAATTTGTGTAATATACATTTTGTGTAATATACAACTCCTGTCCATACATACTATCCCGCCATGTTACCATGGTAGCTCAGTGGTAGAGCGGCCGTCTAGGGACCGGGAGTTCCGTGGTTCAAATCCCGGCTATGGCATTGAATTTTTCAGTCTGACTCTACCTATCTACCTATCCTACTCCTGTCACTCCTGTGTGAAAAAAATAATTAATCCAAACAAAGGAACTTTAGTCACATAGCAACCAGCTTTTGACTATCACTTTAACCTATAGTGCTCCCTTATTTCGCTTCTACTTACAAGGAAGCAAGTAATAAGTCTAGTTCTACTAATTTTTTCTCGATTAGCATGAAGTAAATAGAAGCATAAGTTTTTTAACAATAGTTTGTTGCAGAGATATAGAGAAAGTCATGTGAATGGCACACATCAGATATTTTAGGTTTAAATATATTGAGTTAGCTCACGAGCTCTTTTTATAACTGCATTAGTTTCTCACTAGTTCCTGCAATACTCTATTCATATACGTGTATATGCATGCGTTCTTATACCTTTCTGTGTTTATATAGATAATAGTATCATTACACGTGACAAAGAAGAATGCTGAGCGTGAATTGCTCGTTGAGGGACTATGAGGCAGCATGTTAATTTCCCCGATGATCTAGTTAGTTGTGATTTATTTTCCGAGGTTAACAAAGCTCAACCACATCTTGGGGCATATAATCTGATACTACAAAGTTTCTGCAAAGAATCCAAGCACGCCTTATGGAAGATGACTCCATTAAACCGGCGAACCTCCCTTGTGAGGTTATATAGAAGTTTCTAGTGTGCAGTTGGTAGAGTTACACACTTACCGTTTATGTTAATTCGAAACAGTATTTTAAAGCACTTGTGACGTAGCAGTTCTCATAAGGGGCTATATCTAAGCCACGGTGATATGGTTTTTCTATACAAGGTATGTGGTATTATAATCAAAATCGTTAGAGCCAATTTAGAGAAAATGTAACATTTCAAAAATTCTCCATCTAAAATTGGGGAGCATGTTGTTGAAAATATACCTGCTACATCCTTGGAAGAATCGTAGTAGTAGATGGCCTACCCTCCCCGATTTAGTACATACAAACGGATACCTAGGAGTCAGAAGTCGTACCAACGGCACGAAACCACAGAATGGAGAACCTGAAACGAGTTGTCGAGCCTTAGCCAGGCATGAGGGTGAGGAAGTGGATGACATGAAATGTAAGCGAAGTGGATGATAAGAAAGGTAATGATAGAGCCATTGGTGGAATTGTGGCGGGGGAAACCGGAGAACTGTCTAACCATCCCTTTGGACCATCCAGAAATTAAAGCCCAAGTTTGGTATTTAACCGATGTTTCGTTTTTAATTTCCCTACTTACTATATAATACATAGATAGAGAAAGTATTGCATTCCAGCATTCAATACCATGATTTCACTGGAAATACACGTTTTCGGGTTCCCTGAACAAAAAATAAACATCCGTACGGGTGTGTGACGAAAAGTCGTTTAAATACCAATATTGATATTTAACTTCAGCTATCTTTCAAGGATACAACATGAAGATTTTTAAGAAATTTCCCCACCCCAAACTACCCTTTGCATGGAAAAAATTCGAAAATGTTGATTTTATCAAAAATGGCGCAAACAATTTTTATTAAAATACTGCACAACAGTATCTATCACTTGACTATCACTTTAACGTAGTGTATTCTTTTATTTTCTTTCTACTTCTAAGGGAATAAGTAATACGACCAGTTAGCTAGTTTTTATCTCCAGCAAGAAGTCGATAGAACAATAAGCTTTCTAGCAATAATTTGTTACAGAGCTGTAGAGAAAGTGGCACACATCAGAGTTTTACTTTTTCTAGCATGTATGAACAACGTACATAGCAGACAGAGAAGGTAATATATTTCACCCTAAAAATTAAATACCGATTTTTTTACCGCATATACATATTTTGAGACACGTCCAAATAAAAAAAATAGAAAAGTTTGTCAGTTATGGAAAAGTTATTCAGTACCATTTCCAGTAAATTAAAGATACACATTCTAATTGTCATACAATATGTTTAATATACGGTATTTTAAAGACAATCTAAATTTTCAAAAATATTTTCATATAAATGGTAGTTAATTTTAGTTTACAATAAAATGTTTTATTTTTAAAGTATTAAAACGTTTAATGTCAATAACATTCTATTTTATATTCTTGTGGTTTATGGGTATTTGTTATAAACGTAAACATTTACTAATGACTTTATTATGATCAGAATTTATTGTTTTAATTTTAATTTTTATTTTATTCAGACAGAGATTTTCTTGAAAATATTCGTGTAGCATCCTTTCAAGAAGACTTTACCATTAAATTTTCCATTCAACCAATTTTCGTTATGCTTTTACGTACACCACATTTACACATGGAACTTGCGAATTCAGGGGACCATCCGTATGGAATTTTTGGGTGCTTCTCTCACCTCTTCGCATTCACGCTAAATTTGAACTAAAAGTCTACTCGCGCTTCTGCTTGGTTTGGAGTAGCAACGGCGTTTTAACGGGCTTGTTGGGCTTCACAGATCCAGACTACCTGACGACTTCTTAAATAATAAATCATTAGGCTTTTTCTTGTAGAATTGCAGTTTATTGTTTAATAATTTTGTACAATTCTAAAGTGTAAGTGCAATCGCTCGAAGTAATTTATGTGCTTTGTTGAATGCTGCAAATATCTGTTCGCACATAATTCTACGCGAATCATAAATATACGTGTAATCTCCAAGTGGTCTTTTCCATGCTTGATAACTGACTTCACAAACAAGAAAATCAACACGTAACTAATGATACGTATTGTCGGAAAAACAAAATCGCATAGAGAAAATCAAAACACTTATACGCGACGAAAGCACAAGGAATAATAAACATTTACATCCAGGATTTCAAATTTGGACTGCAACAGAACAAAAACATTTGAACATCAAATATTACAAAAATAACATGAAATTCACAAAATGTCGGTGGTTAAGACATAAATATTGCCTCAACTCTACTGTGTATGAAGTAGAGAAATGGAAAAAAAAAAAAAAAAAACTCACGTTATTTATTGTGCGCAACAAGGAAGCTAGGGAAGGGAACAAACGTGACAATTTAATGCGCATAAAAATAATTGATCTATTAAATGCATAATATGTAGACAGATCGATATAGAAATAAGTGAATATTCAAGAAAATGTCCTTTAAATTTTTGTAATGCCTGTAGTAAATGCCTCGTCTCTAGATACAGCTCGTTCATCATTGGCTGTCTGTAAGGTGGCGCAGTAGTCAATGTAATTAAGTTTTGCGTGTGAGAGAAAACGGCAAGCACCCGATACACAGCGTATTGGAGTCGTGTGATAGGCTATCGGTTAACCAGCAACGTCAAAGGCAAAGGTCGGAAATCAAGGCCGCCTTGGAATCATGCAAACCTTTCAAACATGCAGTACCAAGAGGCCATGCAAGAAACCCGTGCATTCTGCTACATCTTAATGCACAATCAAAATGACCTGTTTCATCTCAGTTTCTGTATAAAGACTTTTTACTTTCTCTACACATACTATGTGTATAGTGTATAGAGAAGGTATTGTAATGCACTAAAAAATGTCCGTGTGTGTCTGTGTGTGAATGTGTGTGTATGTCTGTAGACAGCATTACTAAAAACAAAATACCGTTACATACCAAACTTGGTATATACGTTTGTTGTCTTCCAAGGATGCGACACGACGATTTTGAAGAAAATTTCCCCACCGCCAACTACCCTTTACATGGAGCATTTATCGAAAATTTTGATTTTCTCAAAATGACTTTAACGATTTTTAATTAAAATACCGTTAGTTTAAGATATATGTCAAATAAAACGTACCTATAACTTGAATTTTCTTGGAATAGTCTCTAAGAATTTCTTTATTCTGAATGAATTTTGGTAGCTGGTAAACCGTAAGACATAGACAAAACTTAACACACAAAAAATGTAGATCACGTTAAAACACACAATTTATGTCATATACGTTTTTTTCGTGGAACAGACCATTTCCGAGATATTCTTTGTTATTTGTTTCGGATTTAAAATACTTTTAACTTTTCTCAAACGGAAAGTTGTAAACTTCCGGCTCTGCATAGAAGCGGTTATCAACCACTTGGCAACCAGCTTTTAAAATGTTTCACTATATTTTAGCTTAGTGTATTCCCTTATTTCCCCTTCTATTTACAAAGAAACAAGTAGTTTAGACAATTTCTGCCACTTTTTATCTCAGTTATCATAAATTGCATTTCTGACCGCATCTTAATAGAATAAGCGGTTTAAAAATAACTTGTTAAAGCAATGTAGAGAAAGTTATGTGAATGTAACATACTAGATTTTTCTGGCTTCGTTAAACATTGCTTTAACGGGTGTGTTACTTTTTGCTAAAATGGCTTATGTTTCCTCGTTTGCTAAAAGAAAAATCTGATGTGTTCCATTCAATTGATCTTCTCTACTTTTTCTGCAGAGAAACTTTTCTTACAAGAAATCAGTCTTTTAGCCACATAATTTTAATCGCGATAAGGTATAGCATTATTGCTGTTATTACTTGTTTCATTGTAAGCAGAAAAAGTTAAGGGTATACACTAGATAATCAGATTTTTTTAAAAGCTGATTGCTGTGTAAAACAATTGATATTTCGTTCTATTTGTTTGCCAGAAATGAAAAAAAAAAAAATAAGAGATGAAACGAAAGATAACTTCCCCTTTGAGAAAAGCTTAAGTAGTTTCAAACTGAAATCAATTACTTGGAAACGGTTAACTTTACAACAGAAAATGTACATGATATAATTTGAGTGTTTAAATGAGGTCTATACTTTTCCTGTGCGTGACGTGTGTGAACTTTACGGTGAGATATTTCGCCCCAGCAGCCGTTGTCCTTGTGCGAGAGACCTTTGGAGGAGTGGATGAGATGAGTGTAATTTTATAGGGCGACCGATATCCGGACAGGGGTAGAACGGTCATGGAGTGTCCGCAACAGTTAACAAGCAATTCTTCATCTCGACGCTGGAGCGCCAGGGGACCGTGGCTCAGTCCCGAATAGACCACCTGAGTCCGCGGACAGCCACCAGTGCCATCCCGCCGTCGAGAGCTATTATTTTCAGTACACAGTCACCTCCACGGAATGGCGTCCCTCCGCAATCAACCAAGAAAGATACCAGTTGGGATGAAATAAAGAGAATGAAGAATCCTCTCCAGCATTCGCTTAGTGACTCGAGAAACCCCCGAAAACCTATGGGTCAGAGATGTCGGCAGCGGGGAGCCGATCCCACGATCTCCCGAATGCCAGTCCATGTGGCTCAGTATATTTTTGCTGTAGTAAGTTTTTTCTATCTCTTACATTATAGAAAGTCATCCAGAATGAAGAACTCTTCAGAGACTATTCCCATAAAACAGGGGATGTATTTCCTTTGTCATGGGAATCTTTTAAGTATATGATATTTCAAAATCGTTAGAGCAATCAAAATTTTCGAAAGAATGTTCCATATTAAAATTAGGTAATTAGGTTGGGCAATTTTCTTTGGAATCGTCATGTAGCAACTACGCTACTAACGAGCTAAGGAGAGGACCAAAATATCTTAAACATACGGCCAGTTAATCAAATTCGTTAAAACCATTTTTTAAGAAAACCAGAAAAAAAAAGTTCCATAAAATGCATAGTTTTGGATGGACGAACTTTCTCGAAAATCTTTGTGGCGTATCCTTGAGAGACGCTGAACTTAATTACCAATTCTGGTATCACACACACACACACACACACACACACAAACAGATATTTTCCGAATGTGCTTTTCTGTATTATGGGGGGCCTCAAAATATAGCTGCGGTGAAATTTCAATATCGACATTTTGGATGAAATTCAATTATTTCCCTGCTACACTTATTGGAGAGAAAGAAGAATAGTAAAGAGAGAGAGAGAGAGAACTTTGGTGGAATATTCAAAATATTGAAATATCTAAACATAGGCACATGTATTTCATAGAGGTGAGTTTAGGGGCCACAAAATACATATTTATGATGAACTTTTGTAGTTTTGGAGGATATACACTACTTCTCCTGCCTACTATACATAGTGAAGAGAGTAATAAATAATAATAGAAGGTAGAGAAAGTACTGTGATTTTAGGGTTTGAATCAGGATATTGTAATGAGAGGTACACATCGCTCACTACGATAGCATTATGCATCTATTGGGGCTGCAGTCGCCGGGAGGTTTGAATGGTGTGAAGGAATCGCAGGAGGCTACACGCCGCAGGCTGGCCACAGTGGCGGACAGAGGTCCTTAACATCTGTCTCGGGATAATTTTTCTAGCGCGGAACAACTGCGCCGTCTGTCCATCGCCGCCGACCCTGCATAATCTGAAAGCACACCTGAAATATGAGAGAGAAATGAGGGAAAGGGGAGTTGTAGTAGAAGAAACCTTCCCAGTAGTCGCCTGACAATGGGCAACCCATGATCAGAATGGGCGGTTGCCGTAATCAGAACCTCCTTACCACGTTGTCGTATTGCTTTGTCATGTCTTTTTAACTCCTTACATTTTTGTTTTGGGTATTTCCTTTGTTACGCTCCCTAGCAGTTAATAAATAAATAAATATATATATGCATGTATATGTTTTCTGTGTTTCATTCTCATGATTTTCTCTCCCTATTCTGTAATAGATCGCTTATCTTCCAGCTACTTAATGCTAATCAAGATAAATCTTACCTGAACCATTTTATTACTTAGTTGCTTATAAGCAGGAGATAAATAAAGGAATACCTAAGCTAATTAGTTAATCAAATCTTTTAAAAGCGGTCGCTATGTAATGAGCAGGGAGAGGCATTTCCTGACCTGCCTCTTCAAGTCTCACGGGCTACCTGCCAATGCCGAGCAGTAAGAACGCACACAAAGTCATCTCTCGCGCACTCAGTCAAATGACGTGTCGCGTATGAAGTATATGTTAAGCTGTTGATGATGTGACCGAGTGCTCAAAACATCACTTTGTTTACTCGTCGTGTCGTGGACTACGGCCCGCGTGCACTAAACTTGACCAGCAATAAAACAAAAGAAAAATGAATACGACATTGCGTTCGAGAAAGTATTTAAAAAAAAACAAATACCAAGGAATATCTCGGAAATGGATAACTCCGCAAAAGGGTACATTTGACAATTTTGTGTGATGTAATGTGATCTACATAGTTTTTTTTTTTTTAATTTTTTGTCTATCTCATATGGTTTTCCGGCTACGCAATTTATTAAAAATTAAGAGGGCTTCAGAGGCTATCCCAGATAATTATAATTCGTTTTTTATAGTGTTAACGCCCGCTGTTACTACAAATAGCACAACAGGCGATGACTCTGACGATACATGGGATGAAGATGGAGCACTGGTGGAATGCAATGGTGGGGGACACCAGAGAACCTGGAGAAAATCTGCCCCTGAGCCTCTTTGTCCACCACAAATTTCACATACGGTTGCTTGGGATCGAACCCAGGTCATCTAGGTAAGAGGCGATTGGTTTATAATTCGTATATATTTTATTTGTTAAGTAAATATTTTTAATATATAACATTTAATAAAATCGGTAGAGCCTTAGGAAATCGAAAGTTTCGAAAAATTTTCTCTGTAAGAAATAGTTTGGGTGGGTTCTTTGTGTGGCAACCTTGAAAAATGGTAGATTTCCATACAACCGAGTTTTCGTTTTTGAGCTGTTCTTCACAGGCACAGACACCTAGACACACACACGCACACACATACTCTCACTCTCTCTCTCTTTCTCTCTCACACAGGGACCTTTTCTAATGTTTTTTTTTTTTCCTGGATTGAGGTTTCCCTAAAGCATGTATTTCCGATTAATTCCCGTTATTGCTTTTGGGTGGAATGCAATACTTCTGTGTACATTGTACATAGTATGTTATAGAGAAAGTAGAAATGTCTTAAGTCTAAGAAGGTATTAATTTATTGTGATCGAATTTTGCGTTTTGTTTACTTGGGGTAATAGGAATGCAGAGCAAGGGCCCAATTTGGTTGCGAGGGTTTCAACCAGAAGTGACGATTTTGGCCCTGACTTATTCAGCAATAAACCTGTATTGTTTGTAATGACATAGTTAATAAAGCCTTTAGTGGGCTCACTAGGGGGCAGACATAATACTGGACATCTGAGGTATAAATCAATTATGATATAATTATTTTGGTAGAAATTGCGCTATAATCGTTCGGTTCGTATTAACCACGTTCAACGCCAGAGCACAAAATTTACGTAATGCCGTCCGTTTTGTGCAGTCGCCGGGGAAATAGATCCGCTGATAGCGCCCTTAAAAATTATGGGATCGGAAGGCCGATTTGGGATACTAAATTTAGAGTAATTTTTGCTTTGTCGAACATATTGTTCATCGTGATGGCTGATGCGGGGAGTAAAAAGGGAGCTAAACGATTGCTCAGGTTTATGGTTGCCATCCGTTTTTTCCACAGTAATTCTAGAGCACTTTTTTTTTTTTTTTTTTCAGAATTCATGTATGAATTTATGGATGTATTTCAGGTATTTTAGATCATTCATGATTATAAAGTTAACGGTTAATTGGTATCAACATTTATATAATCAAGTTTTGTGTAACACACTTAAGGTTTAAGTCAACATATCTGTAAACATCTGATGTGTCCATTCACATAAATTTCTCTGTTCATCGTGATGGCTGATGCGGGGAGTAAAAAGGGAGCTAAACGATTGCTCAGGTTTATGGTTACCATCCGTTTTTTCCACAGTAATTCTAGAGCACTTTTTTTTTTTCAGAATTCATGTATGCATTTATGGATGTATTTCAGGTATTTTAGATCATTCATGATTATAAGTTTAACGGTTAATTGGTATCAACATTTATATAATCAAGTTTTGTGTAACACACTTAAGGTTTAAGTCAACATATCTGTAAACATCTGATGTGTCCATTCACATAAATTTCTCTGTAAAAATAATTGTTGTTAAAAATCTCATTCTTCTATCTTCTACCTACTGATGATAACTGAAATAAAAATTAGCAGAAATTGTCCTTATTACTTGGTTCCCTGTAAGTAGAAGGGAAAAAATCTTATGTGTTCCATACACGTGATATCCTCTAGCTTTTCGACAAACAAACCTTTTACTTAAAAGATTAATCTATTATCTACCTAATGCTAATCATGATAAACAATTAGTATTATTACTAGCTTCCTTGAAAGTAGTAGGGAAATAAGAAAATACACAGGCTAAAGCAATGGTTTCGTTCTTTGAAAGTCGGTCGCTATGTGAAACAATTGAAATTGCAATCTCTTTGCTTGCTATGAGTAAACAAACGATGAGCGAGAAGAAAAATGTTCTTCCCGTTTGAGAAAAAAGTTTAAGTGTGCTAAAATTGAAACAAATGATCCGTAATACCTCGAAAACGTTTAACTTTACAAAAAATGTAATGACATAAATGGTTGTTTAAATGAAATCTACATTTTTTCTATAGTAAATCTTTGTATATCTCTTACGGTTTTCCAGTTATACAAAAGTCATCCAGAATGAAGAGGCTATTTCTAGAAAATTCAAGACGTACGTTTCATTTGTCATAAAAATATCTTAAACATAAGGCATTTTAACCAAAATCGTTAGAACCATCATTGAGGAAATCAAATGTTTCGAAAAATGTTCCATGTAAAGTGTAGTTTGGGGGGTGGGAAGATTTTCCTGAAAATATCCGTGTCGCATCCTTGGTAGATACCAAATTTAAATGTCAAGTTTGGCATTTAACGGACTTTTCGTTTTTGACCATGCTCCCTCAAACACACCTCCACATACACACAGCCATTTGCATAAAAATGATTTTTATGGATTCAGTGGGTCTCAAAACATATATTTCCGGTGAAATCTTGGTATCGAATTGTTGGGTGCAATACAATTGCTTCTCTATCCACAATGTACATAGTATGTGCAGAGAAAGTAAAAATGAAATAACCCAGAATTTCTTCTCATGAATTCCATATTTTAATGTATCTACCACGTACATATTAGGATACACAAAGAGTACCCAGCTTTCACCAGATATGCATGTTTTGAGATCCGTAACACTTAAATACGTTTTTAGAACAAGAAGCATGTTTACTTTTGCCTGTGTGAGTGTGTGTATGGCCTCTAAACAGCATAATTCAAGCTGGAAAAGACGGATACATATCAAACTTGGCATTTAAGTTAAGACATGAAGATATTAAAGAATGTCCCCTTGTCACAGCTACCATGCTTTTCATGGACCATTTCTCGAAGTTTCCTGTATTTTAAAACTTACAATTATTTCGATTAAAATACTCTATATTAAATATACTTATGTGACAAATAAAATGTATCCTTAATTTTATGGAAATAGTGCAGTTCACTTCATTCGGAAACAGCTTTGCATAAAATTGCACTGGGTGATCACAATAGAATATATTAGATTTCGGGTTCTTAACGACAGGCGATGCTACTGGTATACGCCCTGTACAGGTGACAGCAACGCCGCATAAATATACCATGGTTAGTTGCAAAAATTATTTATAAGAAAAAATAGGTATATACTTAGATACCCATACCCAAAATGTTCCATTATGATACAAGTTTTCCTTATTTTGTTTCAAAATTGTTATACGGGCTATTAAAAGCAATTTAAAGAACATTTTATATCTATTTTTAGAATAATTTCCCAGTTTTCAAATATAAAATATTGAAGTTGGAAATATTGGGAGTTTTGAAGAGTACTAAAATTAATGCTTCTACACTAATTAGGATCAATATAAAAATCTGATGTGTTGCATTCACATGACTTTCTCTACATCTCTGCTACAAAGTATTGTTAGAAAGCTTATTCTTCTATTTACTTCATGCTAATCGATGAAAAAAACCAGCAGATATAGTCGTATTTCTTATTTTGATGTAAGTAGAAGGGAAATGAGGGAGTAAAGCGACAGTCAAAAGCTGGTCGCTATATGATTGAAGTTGCTTTGTTTGTACGGACAGGAGTTGACAAATTCCCGTATGAGAAAATTTAAGTATTTTAAAGCTGAAACCAATAACAATGAATATCTAAAAATGATCTACTTCACAAAAAAATATATAACATAAATAGTGCGTTTTAACGAGATTTACATTTTCTAATAAGTAAGTTTTTGTCTAACTTATACGGTATACCAGTTATGCTAAATTCCGCAAAATTTATACAGAATAAAGATGTCTTCAGAGGCTATTACCAGAAAATTCAAGATATACATTTTGTTTTTCATATAAATATTTTTAATATACGACATTTTAATCAAAACTATTATAGCCATCATCTTGGAGAAAAATCAAGATTTTCGAATTTTTTCCATGTAAAGGGTAGTTGGGGGTGGGAGATTTTCTTGAACATCTTCGTGTCGCATCGTTGAAAGATACTGAACTTAAATGCCAAGTTTGGTACTTAATGGACTTTTCACTTCTGAGCTATGTTGCTCAAAGGGGCACACATACACACTGACAGACAGACCCATACACGGCATTTTTCTAAAACTGCTTTCCTTGAATTCAGGAGGACTCAAATATGTACTTGCGGTGAAACCTTCGTATCGAATTTTTGAGTGCAATACCTTCACTATACACTATGTACTAGTACCTGTAGAGAAAGTAAATAGGAATATGATAGTTCAATTTGTAAACATATTTTCTATACACATTGATTTATTTATATAAAAATTGTGATAGTGCGCCTTCTGACGTCATTGTTACGTTCGTCTTGGTCTTGCAGTTGGAGACCTTGCGTAAACAAGAACAGGAAGCGCGACTGTAACCGAAACTTTGAGAACGCAACTCTGGATCCTTTTCGAATGGTCGGTTTCTAGAAGCTTCTAGGAAGTTCTGTGTTGTCACTTTTCTTATATAAAAGGGAGGAAGAATTGCAGTGTTTTGTGAATTGTATTGAGTTATGAGTGACTGGAGGTTTGCGCCCAGTAGTGCGCGAGCTATGGATGGCTTACATGTGTAAACTGTGTACGCATTTGAACGTCGAATGAATTATTTGCAGCAGTGATTAAAAGACTTTATTTGTAACTAATTGTTAGATCAATGAAGACATTTGTTACGATAGTTGTAAAAATGCATCAGGTGGCTCGTTATTACTAGAACAATGAATTTAGACACTAAAAATATTATTTAAATAATTGTACAATGTATAATTCTGATACATGGAAAAAAACATCCTAAATATTGTGTATTAATTTCAACAACATATATTATATACTGTGGATTTTACATATTTCACAGATGCAACACTTTAAATAGAAAAATAAACATGCATAAAATATATATGAAAGAATCCAATTGTTAAGATTAATAAAATAATATATAACTCTATAAAAATAAAAGTATAAATCACATAGAATTTGAATGCCCAGTAATAAGTGAAAGAGGTGGAGAGGTCATATAAGTGTAAGTCATCGGATTCTGAATGTCTGTAATTCAAGCTAGATAATACCACTTTAAACAGTGCTGGAATATTCCACGCAGTAAGACCGAGGATCAATTCCCGTGGCCTGCCTTCGTGACCCATATTTTTTTTTTTTTTTTTCTTTTTTTCTTTTTTGGCTTTCCCGTGGATGCCAGGCAAAAGCGCGGAAGGTCATTCATTACATTCTCAAATTTCATGTCAATCCTTTCCGTTCTCCTCAATGTCTTGTCAGCTGTTTCATGGTTTTTAGCTGGTTGATGGCTTCTGCATTATAATAGCTCTATCAAAAAATCCCTTCTAGAGCATTCGCCCTAGAACTCCTTCTGGAAATCATCGGAAGCTCATGGGCAGGGTGGCGTTGGGAACTGTTCAATCTGCAATCGCTAGAGACCTAGTTCATGCTTGCACCCGTCCTCATTCGAAAATCGGCACGTAAATCGCAAAGGGTCACAGGGCCTATGTGCGGTACTCTACCCACGTTTCTAGTGAATTTCGGCCTCAAATCTCGGCGACCACGCAGCTTGACTAAAGTTTTTTCGTGGTTTCCCCGGCTCAGTAAGTTCCTCTTCTACGACGACCTTCCTTCCCTCATTTTCAGCACCGGTATTTCCTTCCTCATCAGGATTGAAGCACCAGACGACGTTGTTCCGGATGTTGTGGTTGGGCGGTAAAGGTGCGCTTTGTGAAGATTTCTCTCTCGAACCCTTTGGAATACACACGGTTGCGCCTCTGGGGTCTCTCGGGGCAAGCAACACTTTTCGGGAGCCCCAGTGGCTTGGGTACTTCTGGTGGGCTTGAGTGCTGTCTAATGCGTTCAGTCTGTAAACGTTAGGAATTCCGTTCGTCACTTTGGATTTGTAGGGAAGAAGCAAACGCCTATCGTCCTAATATATCATATTTGAACTCCTAAATTCCGCACGTTGTCTCCCAGATCCGGTAGTCATTCGGGTCTCTCCCCTCAACCCTCATTTCCAGGGATCGCGTTCATAGCATAAAAGGCCACAGGGCATATATGCGGTACTCTTTCCTGAGTTCTGGGGTCGGCGATAATATGTAACTGTGAGCTGTTAACTTTCTCTTGTGCATTCCACCCAAATATTCGATAGCGAGATCTCACTGGAAATGCACATTTTGCACTCCCTGAGTAATAATAATATAAACACTTAGAAAAAGGTGCATGTATGTGTGTGTCTGTGAACAGCATAACTCTACAGCAAAAGGTCAGTTATATAGAGACTTGGTATTTAAGTGCAGTATCTTATAAATAAACGACACAAAGATCCTCAACAAAACCTACCTATTCCTAACCACCCTTTACATAGAATATTTGTCAAAATTTTAGCTTTTTTCAAAAATCCTTCCACAAGTGTTAATGAATTTTAAATAATAGACGGGTAAAATAAAATGTGCAACTTGAATTCTCCCAAAATAGCCTGTAAAGGCTACTTTATTCGTAAGAAATTTTGCAAAATCTTCTATACTAGAAACTGTAAAGCCATAGTCAAAAAAGCACTAAACAAAAACTGTAGATCTCTTTAAAATACACTATTTTAAATATTTGTATGTCGAAGCCATTTACGAGATATTCATTAATAGCTGTTTCAATCACTGAGTACGTTGTAAATCTTTTCTAGTGTTTCAGTCCTTTCTCGCGGTTGTTACAAAGAGCGTGGGATTTTAAGGTCAGCAGGTCTTAAACATTTGACGATCTCTATTCCCATTGTATTAAGACAAAATGTGTTCTATAGCTATTTATTAATATATTTTTCTCAAAGTGAAGTAGAGAGAAATATAAACTTTCGTAATCATAGCTTGTATACTCACAAATAAACGATAGAAAGTCATGGAAATGTAAAACGGATGTTAAACAAATAACTTTAAACAAAAGAACTAGCAAATTCACTGAATATAAAATACAAAACCCACCCTTCTGTCCACTTTCCTTCCCCACGAATACCAGAAACAATTTCTCTGGTTGAATCTGTTCTGGAATTTTTCAAGAGGTCAGAGAAGCAACGAAATTGTAATACAACGATGGTGATCTATATTTTTAAACTGAACAGGTTTCAACTAAATAAGGATATTTATCAATCTTCCTATCAGGTCGAAACTGATTACAATTAATTTGCTTCTTACTTAATTTCAACTAAAAATAAACTATTATATAATCTTAAAATAAAAGAAATTCTCTTGTTTCAACTAAAGTAATTATTAAAACTTTAACTTGAAAATGATAATACATTTGGGGTAAAAAGCCGGTAAAACTGTGAATGACAGCTTGCTTAAGATTCATAGTATTATTATTTTTTTCATAGCTTCCTCTATTGTAGGGTTGCCTCAAGGACAAAGCTTAACAAATATAAACTTTAACAAAAGCACACATAAATGTTGGAATATAGAAATAAGAAATAGCGTAATAAACCATATACAGCACCGAAATTCAAGTTATAAATTTACAAGTGAAGTAGTGGAAGAACATAGAATACTTATTGAATAAGAATGTCACTGATGAAGACTATTAACATGATTTCTTAAAAGGTCCATTGTTCTGTTTTCGTGAATAAAGCGCGATTATATAAAATACCGTTCTCCATTCATATAAGAATTCTAAACAACCCCATTCGTGTTAACTTTGTCTCAAGAAATAGAGTCGTCTCCCACGTTGTTTATGTGAATATTTAGACTATGTGAAACAGATGAAATTAGCAATTGCTCCATTGTTTTCCCTTTAATTGCTGGTCTCTACATGTAAATCTAAATGTACAAAGCCAAGCAATTCTATTTAAGCCACAAATAACTCCAATAGCTTGCGTTGATAGGCTATTTAACAAACATGGAGTGATAAAATCAATATATTTTATGCTTTATTTGTGTATCATTTGGTTGTTTGGATTTAATTTAATTTAATAATAATATAAACTGCGTTTATGATGCATTATAACTTTCATCGGTTTTAATCCCAGTGGAAAATTGCACACCCATTTAGTTAATTAGTTTCCCATTTCGCTTTAATTAATGGCGATACATTCATATTGCTGGATAGGAATACCAAACTGCATAGCCACTCCCATGGGCTGACCTTTCCCTGTTTCAATGAAAGCTGATAGCAAACATGAATTAGGTATTACCTTGCAAAAGTACTAATATATTAAGGCTATATAAAAAGTACGGATACTGTGTAACAAAATATAAATGGAAAAGCAAATCACGTTTGAACTATGTGTATAAAAGTGGGTGAGAATGTTTTACTCACTTTTGCATCAGGAACCTAAATACTATATTACATTAAACTGTTTAATATAATTTTAGGTAAATATTCTTTTAGGTTGGGTAATTATTTTTCGTGGCTATTCCGTTGTAACGGTATAGGACCAGTGGTCACTCGCATCAAGAGGAAAGTGGGAAGCTGCGATAGGCAGCAATCCCGGTCATCATAACCAACATTCCGACTTGGAGTTGACCACATCACCCCCCTCCGTATTGATTGGATGATTGGCCAAGTGTGACATGCGTAAGTGGGCGTGAGGCTGGCAGTCGGGTTGGTAGTCCCAGGTTCGTAATGGCTGTAGCGGCACGAGATTATTATTATTGTTATTATTATTATTATTTTTATTATTATTATTATTATTAATGCATTTATTTATGTAGCGGCATGAGATTATTATTGTTATTATTATTAATGCATTTATTTATTTATTTATTTCCGTTGTTATATGACTAGAGATGTATCTATATTATCCTGAACCTCCAGATTGTGTTTTTGGAACGAGCGGCAGACTAAGCGAGGCTCTGCTGAACCAAATTCAATGTGATTGTTCATTATCTCACTGGGTACAATACTCCCCTCCTTTTGTGATATTGGCGGACTTCAGGCTTGTTGTTTGAGGAGCAGTGCTTTCGTGATGGTATGACGAGTAGTGGTCTCTCCGCGCAAACAATCTCAGAGAAGTGAAGGATCTACCTGTAAACTGGGTGACCTCCTCTCGTATATCTCGTCGGGAGGAGATGATATTGGCTTGCTTTCGATCGGTCATTGTATTTTTACACATGCCAGTTTTTAATGAAAGAACCGGCTCCTATCTGTCCGCTCTATGGGGCGGCATTGTCTCTACTATAGTGCATGCAGTGCACTCTAACAGCATTCCGACCATTTTTGCCGGCCTCCCTTAAGGATTTTCTTGGCCGATGATCACGGATCGGTAGAGAAGGTTTTAACATGTTTATCCCACGTGACTTTTTCCATAAGGATTCAGCTTTTATTTATTTTATCAGACAGATTTTAATGCAGCGATTGCTATTTAAATGTTTTATTACCAGTGACAAACGACATTCTTGGATTAATTTCTTGTTCGTGTTCTTTTGCTCCTTTTTTTTTAAATATGTTTTAGATTCAGCTGTAGCCTTCACACCTGCAATTTTATTCACTGATTTTATAACGTTTATTATTTTATATTTGTTTTAACTTTTATATTGCTTTTCACCTCTGAGGTTTTTAATCGCCTTTGTTTTTATAATGGTCTCAGTAGTCGAGCGTCCCTAAACATCAACCATTACCATGTAATGACGATCCCATGTGCAGGAAATGCGGGATGGATTTTGAAATCTCCCAACACATTCTGTGTGAATGCGAGGCATTCACTTTTCACAGATATTTAACTTCGGGTTCCTTCTTTTTGGAACCCGGGAATATAAGAGAGGCAGACATCAGGGATGTGGTATAATTTATTGGGACCATCGCACTTGATTGAAGCCTAGTTTATGAGGTACAAAAGTCTCGCGGAGCCTATGTTTGAGGCCTCCTTCTTCTTCGTCATCTACTCTTACATACCTTGCTAACTTAGGCAAGACATACGAGATAACGTCTTGGTGTGAGAGGAGGCAGTATTCTATCCGCCCCTCCACACTAAGTAGTGCGTTTAAGTCCTACCAGTTGCTGCGGTATGTCTTCAGGTCGTAGAGTTTGTTGGATTATTGGTCGAATAAAATATTGCTTTCTTTGGCAATACATTAGAATTATAAATAATGTTACTGAATTTTACAATATTCAGCCCTTTATAATTCGCCAACCTTTGTTCATAGGGCATTCATGCTTTTGACATGTCACATTTTCCCAGCTAGAGTTGAAAGTGGAAACATGCTTGGAGGGTAGCGGCTTCAAGACAAGTGGTTCTCCAAGGCCTGAGCATGGTGGAAGGTTTGCGCAGAAATATTCATAAAGGGGTTGCATCATTCAAACTGTGGCGTGTATTGCTCTTAGTATAATTCAACTTTGAGAAGAATTGCTGACATTTATATATGGAACCAAACATTGCAACAATACAGCCTGCAAAATCTCTCAATATGGAGTTATAAGCCATGTTTTAGAGTACTGTTCATGCAGGTAATTAGTTCTATTTATAATTCAGTTGGACATCTATTAATTCATAACATTGAATACAAAATAATTGTTATTCGTCACGTACACAGCTAAGCAAGTACATTGGAAAATATAAAGAAGCGGTGGGAATGTGCTCAAGCTTCCCAGGTCTGATCTAACCATTGGATTGGTAGGGTAACCGCGCCGAGATTGAGTGGTTACTCCACTCGCCTCTCACCATGGCGAACCGGGTTCGATCCCAGCGTATGCGTGTGGCATTTGTGGTGGATAAAGCGGCACACTGACGACTTTTCCACCAATGCAATCGCCTGCGGTGCCATATGTAGCAAAAGCGTGCGTTAAACACCACAAACATTACTAATATAACACCTATCGGTAGAGGACATTACAACTTAAAGCTTCTGTTTCCCTACTATGGGCATCATGCACGGAGACACCAGGTGCAGGCTCTGTGGGCAGCAAGAAAACACCGCCAGTCAGTTGCTATTGGATTGCGAGGCTCTAGCGAAAAGAGGACATTATCTTCTGTTTGGGGCTTCAAAATCAGACAGATTTAAAAGATCCTATCTATGGAAAAGATATCCTGGAGCTAACAATAGACATAAAGCTCGAATGCCTATGATAAGTTAACCACCACCGCATTTCCACGCTACACTACTGTCTGTAACCGAAACGAAGGCGGACAAGAGGAATGTGCTGCATAAACGTTTTCTTCTTTGGTGATAAAACTCTTATACCCTCGTACAGATAGTTGTGAGATAGTTTGCGCGCTAGCAATGATAACCTAAAATACCTAATGATACCTAGTAGCAGTTAAATGAGGCAGAATGGTTGACTCACAAACGCATATAGGTACATATTTTTCGCATTAAACAAATTAACTAGGTGTTTAGGTATCCCCCACTCGTACTTCATAATCCTCGTGCCTATTCTCTTGCTCCACAGTACAGTTTTCTTAATATCGCTTTTACAATTGATGCACACATTTCTTCACCCTTTCCTCTAAGACGCCGAGATGTTTTGAAATTATGAGAACTCTTCAATAGTGGTATTCAAAGCACTCCTGCATTTCAGAACGTTTATAACATCGTTCATTGGCTCATTTTATGTTCCTAAATTGTTTTTCGGACCAGTCACATAGATAACGGTATCTCTGGGAGACTCAAAAGTTGGTTATCGGAGGCAGTTTGCGATCTAGAGGAATGAGCCACCTTTTATTCACCCGTTGTACATTCCACAGAGAGGGTGAAAAGTGAAGTAGAGGGAAACCGAGGAGAAAATGTGCCAAGAAGGGATGGGTGGAGTGAATAGTGTGAGAAGATGAGAAACAGACGCAAAAAGACGGAAAGTATGTGATAGGGAGAGAGGAGGATTTCCACAACAATAGGAGTGGAGCTTCCTTTCTGTTAGTAATATTTCAATCCCTAATTAAACTTCATTCACTTACAGGGAAAGAATACCCTGCTCTTCTTTTAAAGCCAGCCATAGATAAATTTAAAGGGTAAAAAAAAAGAAGAAAAGCCTGTCACAATATCACGTGAATTAAATGGATATTCCCGATGCGTGCATTTGAAGGTCAGAGGGAAAAAAAAATTAAATAAAAGTGCCACATCGCAGACCGCACATCATTTCATTATTCCCATTGCGTCCTGTTATACAAGTAAACAAATAGCTCGCTTAGGCATTTTATGCACCGGCCTGTGTACAAAAGTCCTATTTTTGATGCGAATTATATTCATGAAGGCAGTTTCCACGTCTGCGGAACAAAGCAAGTAAAATAACCTCTTTTGTTCAAAATGCCATTAGTGATTGCGAGTTTGCGCATGCTGAATGAACAAAATGAATATTAAACTGATTATTTATTCACGTACAGAAGAGCAAAAATATTTCATGCCTGCCGACCTATTAAGCTGGGTTTCCATGGTTACGAACGAGGGTTTTTATTGGAGTCTGTGCATGCTGCATTGGCTGTACTGAAGGGTCAAGGCTGTCAATAAAGGCAAATTCTGTTTCCGGCATTAAACACAGCCACGTGTGAGTTGAAGCAATGCTGTTTAATGACATTAACTTAAAACTGTTTTGGAGTGTAAGTTAAAAATTGCCAAAGAATTGTATACACTTTAAATTTCACTTTCTCTATATAATACATGGTACATAAGTAGAGACGGTATTGCACTCCACCCAAAAATTCGATACCGAGATTTCACTGGAAATACACGTTTTAGGGTCCCTGTATCCAAAAAAATTAGAAAAAATCTGAGTGTGTACATATGTGTATATGTGCGTGTTTCCGTGTTCTGTGAAAAGATAACTCGAAAAACGAAAAGACGGCAAAATACCAAACTTGGTATCTCAGTTTAGCACATCTCAAGGATCCAACACAAATGTATGAGGAAAGTCTCTCCAATTCAAATTACCCTTTACATGGAAAACGTTTCGAATACTCTGATTTACTCAAAAATTTCTCTAACGTTTTTGATTAAATTAACGTATATTAAAACTATTTACATGGGAAATAAAATGTATATCTTGAATTTTCTGAGAATAACTATGAAGAGCTCTTCATTGTGGATGATTTTTGCATAATTGGTACATCGTAAGAGATAGAAAAAAAACTTAAGGCATAAAAAAATATAGACCTCGTTAAAGCATACAGTTTGTTATATCAGGTTTTTCGTGAAGTTGACCATTTCCGGAATATTTCTTAGATTAGTTTCGGTTTAAACTTTTCTCATACTTATATTTGTAAACTCCTGGTCATGCAAAGAAACGGTTTTCAACCACGCGGCAACCAGCTATTTAAAAAGTTGACTATCGCTTTAGCCTATTGTGTCTCTGTATTTACTTTCTACTTACAAAGAAGCAAGTACTAACACTATTTCTGCTAATTTTCATCTCGATTAGTATGCAGTAGATAAAAGAATGTGTTTTAATTTGTCACAGAGATGTAGAGGAAGTTATGTGAATGCATCGTATCAGTTTTTTTATTCCGGTATTATAAATTGGAATATTTCTTTTTTATTTTTATACATATTTTATAAAATTAGCCAGGAAACTTGCATTTAAAATATGCTTTAGACCCTTCTCTAGCTATTCTACAGCAAAATACTTTTGTAAGAGATAATTATTCTGTCTACTAATCAAGATAAACATTAGCAGAAAATGGTGTTACTACTTCATGTGATGACTTAGAAATTCCGTTGCAGATGATTAAAGAAGAAGAGCAAGAAAAGTGAATGAAATGTCTCTAATTTGATAAAATGAAGTATTGGTAAATTTAAAACAAAAAGCAAGAAATAGCTTGAAAATGGTAACTGCAATATATGAGGGTATATGTATGTGTTTTAGCAAGATCTACATTTTATGAAGTAACATTTTCTCTACCTCTTACGGTTTATCATCTAGAATGAGGAGCGCTTCAGAAACTATTCCTATACATTTTATTTGTGGGGTATACAGGTTATCCACAAAATAAATAGTTATTTCGCGATTGAGATAACTTACGAATGTCTTTTGAGTACAGGTTGACCATTGAGGAGTATGTTGACTGTTCCTGAACGTACTTCCGTTGTCACATGGCGTCTACAAGTGGATCCGTGCGATTAGTCGCGACGACGCTTTCAACGAAATTTAGACGGATTATTCCTGGCATCTTCACAGGACCACTTTATTGGGACACGCCTTCGAATGTTTTCGGGTTGCGTCTCTGAGGGAATCTCCAGAGGCTTGGGGCGCGTGGATTGGGATCGGGAAGCAATCAAACTCTAACCGTTAGGGGCCCCGTCCTTACTTTGCCTATCGTCAGCCGTATTTGATCGACTTTCACGTGGTCACCTCATGCCTTCCTTCCTAGGATCACGTAAGTCGCAAAGGGCCTCAAGAGTCAATGTACGGTGCTCGCCCTCGTGACTGGGGCTCCTTATGTGATTAGCCTAAAACTAATCCTTGATTCCCTTGTATCTACAACGAAATGTGCGATGAAACCATTTCTGTAAACGTTTATCACAACGAGCCTTTAGTTCATAGAATAATAAGCCCTTGTAAGAATGGTTTGTAGAAGAGTGTGTAGAGAAATTAATGTGAAAATAAATTATATGTAAATATGCATACGCAGAACTTACACCACCAGGACTTTCAAGCCAGAGTCTGTGGTCAGACGCCTGTAGAGGAGCAGAGTGACTGGATCAACAGAAGCGAGAATAAATGATCAGGCCAATGTCTCGCATGAAAGTAAGTATGCCAGTGAAATGGAAGGAAATAAAATTATGAAGTAATTAGAATAAAAAGCGTAGCTTCATCCACTACAAATGCTTCATGCAGTTTCCTGGAAACAAACCAAGGCCACCACGGCGCAAGTATACGGTTGTAGTTAAACATTATATAAATTGCATGTTTCAACTTGTTATATTTTTTTCTCAAAATAATTACTTCTGACTCAATTCATTTTAAAATACATTTTAAATATTTGTTATACTATGTCGTTATAGAGTAAGTTTGTTTGGTATCTTAAACTTAATTGTTCTAAATTTTATGTTAACACTTTGTTCACATAGTGATTCTAATTTAAATATCAAATTCCTATGAAGATTATGAAATATAAGGTCTTTGAAATGTCGCTTCAACTATAAGCCTGCATAAATAAGACGAATAAGCACAAAAGAAGTCACCTTTTGTTTGTTTATATTTTGTTTTTCTTTTTTGGTTCACCCTTATTTTGGACACAGTTTTATTGCACAAAACATACAGATGATTCAATGCAATTATGAAAGCAAGGGAAGTTTGTTTTCAAAGTCTGAGAAAATTTAGAGCTCTTAACAATTTAAGAGCAGGTCCATGTGACACCACCTGCAAAATGCTGTGCATGGAGTCCCAGACAGAATGGTGTTCACTGAACAAGAGAACGGAGTGCATCTTTCCAGTGCTTCATTAAACCCCATTGTTTGTCCAGGATGTGACTTCTTTTGTTTTGTTTTTCTATCTCAAATATTATAATATTTATAACAGTTTAAGCCTTGAAGTGAGTTTTGAAAAATCCTATATTTCCATTGGTGCACAGCGCGCAGACGGCAAGGAACATTAAGAAATTGTACGGCAATGTTGCTTCTTTTGTTATAGTTAGTATTGCTCTAGTCTTAGCATTAATTAGTTGGTAGCACTGTTTTTACCACACGAGATATTACTTGTTTACACTCGGAGGAATTGATTTTGTTCCTATTTTTGAATTTTCTCACTCCCTAACTCGGTGCTATTGGTTTCTCACAGAGATATGGCAGATTGTAGAAACAGGGAACATCTCTCAGCTTCCCTTCCAAATGGAATGTGACGCAGTCTTCTCCAGGATCAGCGTTGTCTGGTTCACCTGGGAACCATAACGAGAACTTCGGCTGGAACGGTGTTCCTGAAACAGTCCAAGTAGTGGAAGTTACCGTGTGTCATGTCACAGCGTACAAATTGACTGATAAGAATTCCCTTCTGCATCAAGGTTTTATAGATCCTATGAATATTAGATTAAGAAAAGAATGTGAACATTAAAACACACAGAAACTTAAAGAAGAAAACAAGGAAAGAAACGCAAATAAAATTCTGTGAGGCAATGGCTGTACCTATTCTTCTATATGGATGTAAAGTATGGTCTTGAAGAAAGATGATATAAGTAGAATGCAGTTAGTGGAGATGCAGTTTCTCAGAAGAGTAAAAGGATGCACAAGATTGGATAGATATATTAATGATGATATAAGAAATGAAATAAACCTGTTCTCAATTATAGATAAAATAAAGGAATACAGAATTCACTAGTCAAATCATCTAAGAAGAATGAACAAGGAACGAGTACCGAAACAAAACACAATGGATAAGAGATGTCGGTCGACCAAGAGCAAAATGGAAAGTTGAGGACAAAACGGAATACTCTTCTACTCCATGAAGAGAAGCAGAAAAAGAAGCATATGAATATTTTGGTTATGAGTATAGTGCATGCAAAAGCTGTAGCTCATCCTGATATTGTAGGTGTCTCCCCCGGAATTCCCATTACTTAAACTAGATACTCCAGCAGCTCCGTTTTTGACGTGACCAGATAATTCCTTCGTGTGTTACAACAGCTGCAGAAATGAACGGAAAATTTCAAGTAAAAGCTGGCCCGTGGAGAACCGGAGGTACGTTCGTTTGGCCCCCCATCAATGAGCGCGTTCCTCTCAATGTCTGTGTTAATAAGTAAGAGGGTTGAAACGAAAGTCGTTCAGCCAGTTCCTCACTTACTGGTCTTAAGTTGAAATAGTCCCGTTGAGTTCTGCAATTCGTTTAACGCACAAAAGAATATCTGCATAGGTCAAATATGGGACAGTTGGTCATATGGTAGACAGTGAAGTAAGGCGATGAAAATAGGAAAAGCGAAAAATGAATAAAATATATGAGGCAGTAGAAACAAAGGGAATGAGACCACACAAAAATATCTGCAAGATCGGGGTCCCAAGTCCAAAAGGAAAACCCAATATAAATATGGTATGTACTAAATAAAGTCATTCATTCATATAAACAATGATTAAGCCCAAGAAACTTTATACTCGTTTTCCAGCACACTCTAATGTAGAAAGCTCTTCATGAGGCTGGCCCATAGCTCAGTTGATAGAGCACCTGCCTGCTGTGTGAGGGCCGCGGATTCAATCCTGCTGTACTCTAGCCACGATTGTTCCCCATCCTCGCCTCAGTCTGGAGTGAGAGTGTAAATGTATGTGTGTAAAGCTAAAGATAACTCACCAAAAATATACATCGACAATAAACAAGAGAAAATCATTGTGCAACCGTATGTGACTTAAATGTCAAACGTGGCTTATAAATGGTAAAAAAAGCTCTTCGTGTGAAGGCTTTCGTTGAACAAGTGGGATAAGGAGGTAATATTAACTAGAAAAAAAATCTAGCTGCCAGTTTAAAATGTAACATAAATTGAAGTGGATACCGATACGAATACTGAGAGACGTGGCGTCTTGGTTACTTGTGCGTCTTGTATTTAGGAGGTCCCGGGTTTCATCTCTGGTGAATGTTCACTCAGATGTATGAGTTTTCCACGTTTTTTCGGGTCGGTAGGCGAATGTTGGGGTAGTTCACCTCCTACAACATTTTTCCTGTATCCATAGCTTCCTTATCAACCTTTTCAGGGTTGTAGGTGCAGGGTTGTTCATCTATTACAGCTGGAACTGGTTGTGCACTCTGCAGATATTTGTTTCATTTCGGGACAACCCTGGCAGAACCTGCTCCGATGGCTCTGGGGCTTGTGGGCAAGGCTCGGGTAGCGTCAACTGCGACCATTCCGGAAGCGTTTAGCACCCCACCCATACTTGCGCCCGTAGTTATCCGCCCTTCAGCTCCCGGTTTGGGGAGCCCTTCCGTTCAACTATATCTTTAGCTACTGGTACCTTTACCGGCATCTGCTCGAAACGGAGCGGAAATTAACTTTCGCAGACCTCCCCTTGTTCTCATGGAGGTGGACAATGCTACCTCTTCGGGTAGAAAGTAGTACAGATATTAGGTCGTTATAGATTAAATGGATCATCTGGCTATTTTATGAGGACCATATTTTTTAACCTCCGATAATCTATAAATAAAAGACAAGTTCATAAAAAACAATTATTTTATTACTAAAAGCTTTTTACACTTATGTTTGCTTTTCCACATAGTCATCGAAAATATTGAGACACTTGTCGAACCTGTGCACAAGCTTCTTTGCAATACCCGCTTCAAAAAATGTTGCCGGCAATGGTTTCAAATGAGCATTGATGTTGTTTTGAAGATCTTCGTACTTTCGAACGTTTGCGGAGGGTCATTCAAAACAAACGAAGAGGAATGCTGACTTCAGGAATTGTGTTGATCCGTGACAACACTCGTCCACACACTGCTGGCACAACCCATCGGCTCCTTGAACAATTTCAATGGACCATTTTCGAAAATCCGCCGCAGAGTCCTGACCTGGCACCCAGGGACTTTCACCTTTTCGCTGAACTGAAGACGTGGCTAAGAGAGCAGCACTTTCAAACCAACGATCTTCAAAACAACGTCAATGCGTCAATGAATCTTTTTGGTGATTACATTGAAAATTAACCATAAGTGTACAAAACTTTTAGTAATAAAATAATTGTTTACAATGAACACCTCTTTTATTTATAGCCTATCGGAATTTGAAAAAAAAAAGTAGTAGTTAAAACTAGGAATTATATTTCACATATAGATCTGTTTATAACGTTCTCTTTCTGCTTGTTTGTAGGATATCACATGCTTTAGGTTGTAAAACCTAACCAATATACGAATGCCAAAACAGCAAGACAGAACTTTGCATATTTATTGTAACTATTCTATGATATTCACGCACAGGGGAAGACTTTGGTCTGAGATTACATAAATAAAATGAAAAACACTTTTATTCTTAATTTAAACATATTTCAATAATTTGAAAGCCCGGAAGAGTAGAAGCTTTCCAATGAAAGAGAGGAGGTAGTATCAGCTATATGTAAACACACACACACACACACACACACACACACAAACAAACAAACAAACAGAGTGTTCCTGAGTTCAACTGCAAAAATTGGCAGGATTGCAGGGTGACCTAAATAAACAGTTTGAGATAGGAAACCTATTGCCAAATGTCAAAGTTATGGCATATTTTCTGGATTGCACACTAGTTGCTATAAATTAAAAGAAATATACACGTGGGTACCATTTTCATTAGGGACGCCACATTGGTTTTCCGGTAGTCGAAGGAATGCGGTATTTAAAATTACTGGACTTCCAATTTTGGCAAAACTGCCTGTTCTTCAAGGGTGTGCACGTCACTGACAACCGTTTGGTTGCGTATTTAGTTACAGCGCTTCACCAGCCCATACTGGTGGATGAGTCGGTATAGTGCTGTCGAAAACATTCCATGATTATAAGTTCACACCGCTCTCTGAAGTTTTCATATGCTATTCTTTTTATTTTATTATTTTTTCTCAAAGATGTACACAATTTGAACACACAAATGCGGTTTCTTTACATTTTTGAAATCAGGACGATAAACTCCCCAGTACAAATTACTTCCAAAAACTGCGAATGAAATCCACGTAGCGTTCAATATTACATGCTATAATTATGTATTAATGAACCTGCATTACAGATAATGCAATAAAACAATTATATTACTTTAAAATATTAGTTTCATGTGTGCTTTGTAGCGTAGAAGGTGAACTAATATCTTAGTGGCGGAATAAAAAAAACACTATATGCTATTTCTAGGACTCGACCAGCGGTACTTTGGTTTTGTCTTGCTGTTGTGATATAACTACTTGAAGTTATTGTAGTCCCGCGCGGTGGTACTTGTGAAAAATGTGTCTGTGAATACGATAACACAAAAATGAAAAGTGGATAAAATACCAAACTTGGTATTTTAGCTTAGTATCTTCCAAAGATGCAACACAATGATTTTGAGGCAGATTCCCTCACTACAAACTACCCTTTACTTGGAAAAAATCCAGCTCTTTACAGTTTTGAGTAAAATACCACCCATTAAAATATTTACATGACAAATAAAATGTATGTCTTAAATTTTCTGGGAATAGCCCCTGAAGACCGCTTCATTCTCTATGAACTTTGCATACCTGATAAACGGTAAGATATAGACAAAAATTTACTACACAGAAACATAGATCTCGCTAAAACATATACTTTATGTTGGATACATATTTTTCATGGAGTTGACAATTTCCGAGATATTTCTTTTTATTGGTTTCGGTTTTAAAATACTTAGAACTTTTCTCATACCTGATTATGTCAACTACTGGTCATGCAAGAAAGTAATTTAAATCATTTGACTATCGCTGTAGCCTATGTATTCCCTATTTTCCTTCTACTTATAAAGAAGTAATTAATGCGACCATTTTAGCAACCAGACGAAGTATAGAGAAAGATTAGCTTCTGTAACAAAATCTGTTGCAGAATAGCTAAAGGAACATATCATACTTTTGGAGTTATGCTGTACACACTGACACATACGGACCATTTTGTAAAATTGCTTTTCTTTTGGAGCAGGGGACGGCCAATATATTGTCGATGGAATTTTGATTTCGACATCGACTTTTGGATGGGAAATAACACTTTCCCAGCTTACTAATTATAATAGTAAAGGAAAAGCATACTTTTCGCAGTTCAAAAGATCTCAAATGCTATACTTCTAGAGAGCAGTGTGTTGGTATTATTTTAGTTTTTACTTTATCTACTGCCTACTTAAAGTCGGGGAAATATTTTAATCCTCCAAAAAATTGCATAATGATGAATTGGCAAAGGTCTCGACAAGATGGGTGCCGCATTTGTTCTCGATGGAGAATAAACACAATTATCTGATCATTTCGTAAGCTGTTTGGCACTTTTCCGCCGCAATGCTGAAGAACTTTTGCTTTTATACATAAGAGTGGATGAAACATGTATACAAGGACAAGAGTACAGTGGGTTTTTAAAGGCAAACCGGCTCCGAAGAAGGCAAAGGTGATGAATGCAGACAAGATAATGACCTCGGTTTTTTGGAATGCACGCGGAATCTTCTATATTGACTACTTGAGAAAGGTAAAACGATAATTGGAGGTTATTATACATCGTTATTGCACCGGTTGAACGGAGAAATCAGGAAAAACGCCCTCATCTGCCAAAGGAAAAGATTCTCTTCGTCAAGACAATGCAAAGGTTTGATGACAAAAATTTGTAGAATTAGGTTCGAATTATTAGTACATCCACCGTATTTACCATATTTGGCCTCCAATGACTTTATTTTATTTCCAAATTTGAAAAAGTGGCTCGGCGGTAAACGGTTCACGTCTAACGAAGAGGTCATCCCGCAAACAGATGCCTATTTTGAGGAGTTTCCGAAATCCTACTTTTTTAAGGCTTACCAGTTGAAGAAACGCTAGGAAAAGTGTATCAAGCTAAAATAAGAGTATGTTGAAAAAATCTACCAAAAATAATTTGTTTTTTATGTTTTGCTAAGGACTTATTTAACACCCCTAATAATAAAGTTTCACTATCGAATTTTTGGGGGTATTGAAACATTTCCTCCACTTACTCTAAGTATGCAGTAGATAAAGTAGAAACTAAAATAATACTAACACACTGCTCTCCCCTTTGTGAAGAATAAGCTCAGTTAATTTAAGACTAAGCCAATAACTGATGTCCCGCTTTCGTAAACCTATTGCTTGCGTAAAACCTGATGAAACATTATTTTTACTTAACAGTGGCAAGCTAAAACGTGTTTTAAAGTTCACGCTAGTTTTGGGCCAGCGCAGTATAAGGCTAATATACCTCTGTTTTGCTAATGGGGGTTTAAAATGCAAGGAAGGCTCCCAGCTGATTTATTACACGTCCCGAAGCAAGTAATATAAGGGAAAGTGTATAGTTTAAAACGTTCGGTTCCTTTCTCGGCTCCAATATCAGAAGTTGGCGAGAAGGAAAAGTTGCTGGAATCTTCGTTTTAAAGATAAAGATTTGTAAAAGTTTGCAGCTTCTCCCACCCTAAACTTTTGCCGATAGAGGCCATTGAAAGAGTTATCTCTAACACTATAAAGCCAAGGATACGTGAGGCTATCCTACAAAGTCCTTTCTCGCAGGATCAATACGGTTTGAATATCCCTACCTCGGCCAAGAGTTAGTGATTCATAGGGTAGAGGAATATGTGACAAGCCCATAGCTCTGTCTGTCAAACGACTCGAGTACTACACCAGTTGCAGCTGTAACACAAGCAATATTTCACTTCATACCTACAGGATGTTAATGAGAAACACCGAAATTATTTCGCTATTCAAGTTCCTCATGATTAGTATATCTACACAGATCTCAAGGTAATATAAGAAAGGAAATTTGTATGCACATATGCATGTATGTAACAATTGTATTACTAGACTCAACAAATAGTTACAAATACTATTGCAGATAATTCACTGGAGTTAGACAGTTTTATTGATATATTTGACATGCAGATTTTTACCTTTATCTTTATTTTTTTCTTTCTTAATAAGTTCTTATTATATTCTTAACCTAATAATAATTACAAAAAAAAATCTTCATTCATTCTAATGAAAAAAATTCTTTAAACAAGAACAGAACTGCAAAAAAATAATTTGACAGTTTATGGCTGCACGCTATCCAAGGCAATTGCGCGCTAACACTCCAGTCGCGACTCAGTACAATTCACAACACAAAAACAGAACTACAGTCCTTCCTCCTTTTATAGCTAGAAAATTACATTACAAGCTTTCTGGAAGGTACTAGAAACCGAAGCTTTGAGGAACATTTCGAATATCTGGTAGAATCGTGATGTCGTGAAAAGTGTCTCGCATTCGGAAAGTATCACATTCCAGCTACACCGCCGCATACCACAGCGAGCATGAGAGTGATCATATACCGAACGGCATTGCTACAGTATTATGTATGTTGTTGCTTTCAATAGATTTGACTGTTGCTTTATTTTCTTCTACTTATAAAGAGCTAAAAAAGCAGAAAGAATGTTTCCACTAATGTTTATATGAATTAGCGTGAAGTAGATTGAAAAATAATATCCTGTAAGAATAGGTTGTAAAATAGGTAGAGATGCTATATGGACGGAAGACAAGAATTTTAAAGTAAAGTATATGCTTTGTTTAATAGACTGGTGTGTGTGTGGAATTTCCTTCTTTAGTTATGCTGTTCAGTCTCTCTTTGTCACACAACTACATCCACACACACACACGCACACACACACACGCACACGCATACATTGGACCGACAAATTAGACTTATAAAAGCGTATTCTTCTATCTACCTCATGCTTATCAATATAAACATATGCAGTAAACACATTTCTTCGTACAAGAAGAATGAAGAAATGTAATAAGCTAAAGCGATAGTCTGGTCGTTGCTTGACTAGGATGATAAAATAGGAATAGCTGTTCCCATTTGAGAAAAGTAATTATTGGAAAATTTAAACCTATAAAAACGATGTCTTGTCAATAGTTACCTCCACGCAAAATGTATTTGATATAAATTGTGTGTTTTGTCGAAATTTAACATTTTTGTTCCAAAGATTTTGTCTGTCTCTTGCAGTTTATTGGTTATGCAAAAGTAATTCAAAATGAAGTGGATTTCACAGACTATCCACAGTAAATTCAAGATATACATTTTCTTTGTTATGTACACTCAGAGACATTAAAAATTCACCTGGAAATATTTATCGTAGGATGAGGTTTTTTCCTGAATCCGACCATGTCTTTTACCTGTTTGCTGTGTTCCGAAAAGCATATTGGACAGACCACATTACCGTAAAGAAGCGGATAGTCATTCAACCTAACTTGTGACAAATGAAATTCTGAGTTGCTAATTGATAATCCCCAAACTCTCTGGTTAGACATATTTTGACTGCTCTCATCGGGTGATAGAAAATTGTATTAATATTTTCTCTGCGCTACATACTGAAGTTCTAATGCCAGGGTAATACCCGCACGTGGTCGACTAAATTAACACACTGCTTTTACAAGTCAACCTGATCTACAGGGGTTGAGGGATGACGGCTGGATTGCCCAATCAGTTTTGCCTTTTCTTACTGGCGTAGTATGATGTGCCAGATTGACACCAATGAAAATCGTGGTAAGATCCAAGCTCCTCTGAAAGATTCACATATTCAGCAAAATTATACCACCAGCAACTTGACTACAGATTTTACCTTACCTAGGACAGTGGTGAAGTTCCTCGTGTGGTGAGGGTCATGAATGCCGACATAGACTTGATTCTGGAGTATGGACAGTTCCAGGACGTCCGGGTACCGTCGGAAGATATCCACGAACAACTCTGCCTCCTCTTCAGAGTCCGGAACAGCAAGATGGGCTCCTTCCTTCTCACACTGTGACTTGGCATCGTCCCATCTTCGTGGCCAGGTTACAAACTTAAACCAACCAACCTGCACCCAAAACACAACAATATTCCTTCTGATTGCTTACTATTTACCCTCCTTTGTAGTGAAGGAATTGAGGTCTCGAGTTCGAATCTCGGTTAGGGTGAATTACTCTGATAAGATTTTTTCCGATAAGAAGAATGTCGAGTAAGTTTAACATTAATGAGCTATGAACTCATTTGTACTTCATTTCATCGATTTCATTCATTGCCGGAATTTCTCATCCAGCTCCTTTAAAGGAGATGGAAGTGAATTAAATAAAACTATACCATTTAGTAAACTCCTTTTTATAATGTCTGCAAATTATTTTGGTCTATGTACGTCTTCTTTGTGTCTAGTATTTTTGTTATGTATATATGCATCTTTACTTTCTCTACGCGTACTATGTACATAGTGTATAGAGGAAGTATTGTGTTCCACCCAAAAATTCGATACTGAGATAATGTTTTGGGTCCCCCTGAATCCAAAACAAACAAAAAAAATTGGAAAAAGGTTCATGTGTGTGCGTGTGTGTGTGTCTGTGTGTGTGTCTGTGGACAGCATAGCTCAAAAACGAAAAGAGTGTTAAATACCAAACATGGTATTTAAGTTTGGTATCTTCCAAGGATGCGACACGAAGATATTCAAGAAAATACCCCCACCCCCAATTAGCCTTTACATTGACATTTTTTCGAAAATTTTGATTTACTCAACAATGGCTCTAACGATTTTGATTAAAATATCGTATGTTAAAGATATTTACCTAACAAATAATATGTATCTCTTGAATTTTCTGGGAATAGCCTCTGAAGACTACTTTATTCTGGATGAATTTTGCATTAATTGCCAAACCGTAAGAGATGGACAAAAACTGTACAGCACATTAAAACACACAATTTATATTATATACATTTTTTCGAGGAGTTGATCGTTTTTGAGACATTCCTTGTTTTTAGTTTCAGCTTTGAAAAGCTTGTACTTTTCTCATACAGGAATTTGTCAACTCGTGTCCATACAAACAAAGGAAGTTCAGTCCACAGCAACCAGCTTTTGACTTCACTTTAACCTATGATACTCCCATATTTTACTTCTACTTACAAGGAAGTAAGTAATAATACTATTTCTGCTAATTTTTTCTCGATTAGAATGAAGTAAATAGAAGAATAAGCTTACTAACAATAATTCGTTACACAGAAGTAGAGAAAGTCATGTGAATAGAACACATAAGATTTAATAATTTTCTGTGTTATTTATTACAAATAACAATTGGATAGAGTATATTTGCAGGCTAATAGCAAAATTCTAAACTTTTTGAGTAGTGGTTTGCAGTCTTACCCGTCATTATGCTTATTACGTTTTGTTTTTTCTTTCATAATAAATAATACAGAATTTCTCCCGAATATTATTCCATAGACGATTAATGAATGAAAACAAGCATAATAAATTGTTCTAGAATGCTCTTCTTTATAAGCCGAAGTAATATTAAAAACATACAGAACTCATTTTGTGTAAGATATAATCAAAATGGTGTTTGCAACTCATATTATGATCTATAATAAGACCCAGGAATTTTATATATTAGCTTCTGCAATTTGACTACTTTCATATTCTATTCTTAAGTACACTCTTTTTTTCTTTATCTGTTTGCACTTCTCGTATTTAGGACTTACTTCCAAGCCAGCACTTGGGGTCAGACGCGTGTCAAGAAGAGATGATCTAGATCAGAGAGATGGGTGATCAGTCCGATGTCTGGTATCAAAGTGAGACAATAGAATGTATGAAATGATGGTGAACTAGATGACAGCAAAATGGAGCAATTGGTGGATGAAAGGCGGGGGAACCGAGGAACCCAATTAAAAACCCGCCCAGATATCACTTCGTCCATCACAAATCCTACATGCGCTCCATTGGGATCTAACCCGGGCTGCCTATATGAGAAGCGAGCAGTTTAACCACTTGAGCAGGGTTTTGCCGGAAATGTAGCGTATAAAATGTGGTCTATAATGGAACGCGCTTTTTATGTTCTAGTAAAATCTCGTCCTACCTCTATAAACGCAAAGTATAGTTCTAGTAATTGGCTAGACTGAGTGCTTTACCTCTTCTAAATATGCTCATACTGCCGAAGGATAACACTAAAACAAAAACCTTATATTTTCTTGCTACACTGCGTTTACTTAATACCGGTTTGGTTATTTTTGTTCGATAAATCTAAGAGGACATAGAAGCAATTTTTTTAGCAATTTTGGCCAAAATGTCGACTTTTTTACTTTTTATGCAAAAAATGCGCCATACTTTAAGTAAACACCTGCAATAATTGCCCTAGGTTGATGTAGCACATGTTTTCAACACAAGCTAATATTTAACGGACTATTTGTTTTTGAGCTCTGCTGCCGCCCCCCCCCCACACACACAGGATGTTTTTTAGAAAAGCTATTTTTGGGTTCATGTGGTCTCAAACTATGTATTTCCGGTGATATCTCGGCACTGAGTTTTTGGGTGGATTACAATCAATATCTTATCTATCTGTTAAGTATGTTGTGCATACATGCTAGAGAAAGTAAAAACATATCAAATAAATTGTGAGTTTTTAAATTGTATAGTAGCTTTCGTATATCTCTTACAGCTTACCAATTATATAAAAGTCGTTTAGAATGAAAAGGTCTTTAGAAGCTATTCCCAGAAAACTCAAGATATTATTTGTGTGGTAAATATTCATACGGTATTTTAATTAAAATTGGTACAACCATTTTTGAGAAAATTAAGGTTTTCGAAAATGTTTACATTTAAACTGTAGTTTGGGGAAGAGAGAAGTTTTCTGAAAATCTTTGTGTCTAAGCCTTGAAATATAGCAAACTCAACTACTAAGTTTGACATTTTACCGACTGTGGTTATTGAGCTATGGTTTTCTCACACAAACGAACACATAGATACATTGAATCTCACACGCACACACATATAGGGACCTTCATATAAGATTTTTTTATCCATAGGACCTCAAAACATATTTTCGGTGAAATCTTGACTTACAATTTTTGGATGGAATGCAATAACTTCTTTATACACTATGAACTTAGTAAACATGGAGAAAGTAATAAGAGGTGTCAAATTAAAGTTGGGAAAAAATGCAACTATTTGAGCTTAAAGTTACTCAGCATTTATCTTCTCAGGATAAGGAAAACATGCGCCCCCGCAATAAAAAACTTTATTTCGGTAACTCATCCTAAACGAGATTCGACCCAAGACCTCTTGTATGTAAGGCAGACGCCAATACTACTGAGAGGGGCAAAGAAATGCATACTTCCAAAGGACTGCTACAAGATGTTGCTTATTTAGGACCACTTAAAATATATTTCGCATGATCAAACTGATAAATCAGCACATCAAGCGCCCATTACCCGGAATACTGAAGATACACACCTTACATTATAGGAAAACTGTGGAGGACTAAAGAAAAAGAATAATCATGAATATGAAGAAAACGAAATGGGTGAATGAAGAGAAAATGAAAAATAAAAATCAGAAAATAATAGTGTGAAAAACTTTAAATATGTATCTTGATTTTAAAATCAGATTCTAAAAGCCATTTTCAAATTGAAAAAATAAGTATGAAAAATAAATAACCGGCTTACTGAACTCGTTGCATTAAGTAAGATCATTCATTATACATAAGACTAAGCCATTACTCTCCAAATTTTTGAATGCAGTGTATTGTGTGGTGTATTGTAAGGGGGAAAAGAAATGGGGGGGCAGAGAGAATTAAAGCAAATAAATTGCTACGAAAAGAGACGGAATTTTGGGGAGGGCAGCAAGGAAATAAAGAATGGAAAATTAGAAATCAGTAAATTACAGCAAAGCTAATATAGTATTACTGAAATAATAGAAGAAAAAATTCAAAGTAAATAAAATAGAAAGTAGCAGAATTCTAAAAGTGTGGTGGAGTGGAAGTTTGAATGACGGAGAAGAAAAGGGAAGCCTAGGGAACAAAATTATTGCTAAAAAGCTTCTACTCCATGCTAATCGAGATAAATATTAACTGAAATGGTCGTATTACCTGCTTCCTTGTAAGTAGAAGGGAAATAAGAGAATATACTAAGCTAAGGTGATAAGGTGTTTGCTTTGTGATTGAAATCCGTTTCTTTGTATGGCCAGGAGTTGACTAGTTCCCGTATGAGAAAAGTTTAAGTATTTTAAAACTGAAACAAATAACAATAATACATCTGAAATGGTCAACTACAAGAAAAATGTATACGACATGAACTGTGTTTTAACGAAGTCTACATTTTTTTGCGTACTAACATTTTTCTTATCTGTTACGTTTACCAGTTATGCAAAAGTCATTTAGATTGAAGGTGTCTTCAGTGGCTATTCCCAGGAAATTCAGATTGAAGGTGTCTTCAGAGGCTATTCCCAGGAAATTCAGATTGAATGTGTCTTCAGAGGCTATTCCCAGGAAATTCAGATTGAAGGTGTCTTCTGCGGCTATTCCCAGGAAATTCAGATCGAAGGTGTCTTCAGAGGCTATTCCCAGGAAATTCAGATTGAAGGTGTCTTCTGTGGCTATTCCCAGGAAATTCAGATTGAAGGTGTCTTCTGCGGCTATTCCCAGGAAATTCAGATTGAAGGTGTCTTCAGCGGCTATTCCCAGGAGATTCAGATTGAAGGTGTCTTCAGCGGCTATTCCCAGGAAATTCAGATTGAAGGTGTCTTCAGCGGCTATTCCCAGGAAATTCAGATTGAAGGTGTCTTCAGAGGCTATTCCCAGGAAATTCAGATTGAAGGTGTCTTTAGAGGCTATCCCCAGGAAATTCAGATTGAATGTCTATTCAGAGGCTATTCCCAGGAAATTCAGATTGAAGGTTCTTCTGCGGCTATTTCCAGGAAATTCAGATTGAAGGTGTCTTCAGCGGCTATTCCCAGGAGATTCAGATTGAAGGTGTCTTCAGCGGCTATTCCCAGGAAATTCAGATTGAAGGTATCTTTAGAGGCTATCCCCAGGAAATTCAAGATATACATTTTATTGGTCGTGTAAACACCTTTGATGTAAGTATTTAATAAAAATCGATACATCTCTTACAGATAAAATAAAAATTGTCGATTTTTTTTTTCATATAAAGTATAGTTTGCAGTGAAGGGGTTTGCTCAAAATCTTCGTATTGATACTTAACTTAAATAGTACAAGTTTGGTACTTGATCGACTTTTCGTTTTTGAGTTATCGGGTTCACAGATACTCGGGCACACCGACACATGCATACTTTTTTCTAAAAATGATTTTTGTTTGGATACAGGTGTATTTTCGGTGAAATCTCGACACCGAAATTTTGGATGTAATGCAGTGCCTTTTCTACATACTATGTACTTAAAAATGTGATGTGCTCCTTTCCCATGTCCCAACTGTTGTTCAAGCGAACTGTTCTTACAGAAGATTATTCTATTTCATGCTAACCAAGATAAACATTAGCAGAAACGGTCCTATTACTTAGTTTCTTATAAGTAGAAGAGAAATAAGGAAACAAAGCTATTATCAAATCTTTTAAAAGGTGGTTACTACGGGACATAAATTCATTTCGATTTACATGCGCAGTAAAAGAAATATGAAACGAATGAGATCTTTTCGTTTGAGAAATAATTAAGTATTTTAAAATTGAAACCATTAACAGGAAATGCCTCAGGAACAATTAGTTCTACAAAAACTGTGCATAAAATATATTGTGTTTTAACGAGCTCTACCTTTATGGTGTGGTAACTGTTGTTGATATCTTATAATTTACCAGCTGTGCATAACATATTCAGAATGAAGAGGTCTTTAGAGGCTGTTTCCATAAAATTCAAGATATATATTTTATTTGAAGTTAATAAAGATATAAGAAACATTGTTGAAACAGTTTTTGAGAAAATCAAAATTTTCGAAATTTTTTCAAGTTTGGGGTTGGACAATTTTCATGAAAAATTTGAAAAGTTGGGTTGATCCTTCGAAACTACTAAACTTATATGAAATTCGATGTTTCACAGACACACACATCAACACACATGCAGACATTTTTAAATTTTTTTTTTGTTTGATTCAATGGAGCTCAGGTGAAGTTTTAACATCGAATTTTTGGGTGGAATACAATACTTTTCCTATGTACGATATACATAGTACATATAGAGGAAGTAGAAATAACTTGCCGAAGCAGTATACAAATAACGCTGAAGGGTAGAGAAAGTCATGAGAACGAGGGGTGTAACATTTAGGAAATTATATCTTACCCCATGGAAGAGCTTGTAGCCATTATTTCTTGTTGTCAAAACTCGTGATCTTGGATACCAGTTCATGATCCTCTCTGCTTCGCTATCTATTTCTTCATCGCTTTCTGGTTCATCTTCGTCATCACCCTTGCTATTATACTCCTCTTGTTCATCAGAAACCTCATGACTTCTGAGTACTTGACCGCGCACTTCGCTTTCTTCTGGTACTTGTCTGTCTATTCCTCGCAAGATTCTATCCCTTTGAGCTTGAACACTTTCTCGAGTGTCGAACACTTTCCCTGTATCGTGTTCTAGTTGAGGAGTTAGAGGCTGGGCTGGAACAGCCGCTTTACTCTCCTCTCCCAAGTGGGAAGTTATGGACGCCTCATCTGGGACAGAAGGGCCCTCCAGTTTGCTGAACTTGTCCGACTCCACCTGTTGCGAAGTATCGTTAACTGGGGCACGAAGTATCGTAACAGTCTCTTCCTTAGGTCGATAAGCAGGTAGGGCGTCGTCGGCCACCTTGGAGGAGGAGTTGGCAGAATGCTTCACTTTGACAGTCCATGTCCCCGGGTCTTCCTTCACAGATTTGTTGCCCTGCCTCAGCTCGAGTGTCATCTGTAAACAATAACAAAATATACAGTTTTTATTGCTTTTAACAATATAGACCCTTTCTAAGGAGAGGAAAGAATCACAGAGAAACTCTAATGTGTTACATTCACATGGCTTTCTCTACAACCTGTAACAAATTACTGTTAATAAGTTTATTCTTCTATCTACTTCCTGCTAATCCAGATAAACATTAATAGACGCGTTATTACTTATTACCTTTTAAGTTGAACAGATATAAGGGAATGCACACTAGGCTAAACCGAAAATTAAATGTTTTAAAATATGGTTGCTAAAATATTAAATATGTTTCTGTGCATCGACAGCAATGCATCTGTTTTCGATCCAGCAGGAGGTAGAATCCAATTCTTTATCAACACTTATTTTGATTTGTTGGGCCTCCTGAATTTTATATTTTAATTCTCCCAGGATTTGGAATAAGTTGCCGATGAAAGATGTAAAAATTATATAATTTTGAACTATAAATTAAATTGCAATTTATTTTTGGCAAAATCATAAAAATGTTGACAACTTCTCATACAAGAAATGTTTTAAGTATTTTAAAACTAAAACAAACGATAAGGAATATCTGGAAAACGGTCAATTCTACGAAAAAAAATGTATATTACATAAATTGTGTTTTAACCAGATTTACATATTCTGCATATTAAGTTTTTGTCAATCTTTTACCGTTTGCCAGTTATACAAAATTCATAAAAATTCATCCTTAATAAATAGACTTTTAGAGGCTGTTGCCAGAATATTACAGTTTACCAGTTTTGCAAAATTCAGAAAAAATTCATCCAGAATAAATAGGTTTTCAGAGACTATTCTCAGAAAATTCGGATATACATTTTATTTGTCATGTAAATATCAGTTTGCGAAATTTTCCCATGTAAAGATTAGTTGGGGTTGGGGGATTTTCTTGAAAATCTTTGTGTCGCATCCTTGGAAGATACTGAACTTAGTTATCAAGATTTTATTTAAGGAGCTTTTGGTTTTTCAGCTATGTTGCGCACGCGCGCGCACACACACACACACTCACACAGGCAGGCAGAAACTCACACGACATTTTTCTAAAACTGCATTTTTTGTGTTCGGAGGGCCCCAAAACATATATTTCCAGTGAAATGTTGGTATCGAATTTTTGGGTATAATACAATATCTTCTCTATACACTACGTACATAATTGTGTAGAGAAGGTAATATAAATATGCAGGAAAAATCTGAAATAATAAATAAGTGAACCTCCTTTTCAAATTCTCAAATCATTACATACATACTTTTACTTGTTCTACATATTACACGGTACAGAGGTATAGAAGGTATTGCACTCCACCAAAAATTCGAGAGAGATTTCACCGGAGTACCCGGAGAAAACCCGCCCCAGCGCCGCTTGGTCCACCACAAATCTCACATGCGGTCGCTTGGGATCGAACCCCGGCCGTCTAGGTGAGAGGCAAGTGGTCTAACCACTCGGCCACGGCGCGGCCATGTGTCATCTGTGTCCGTGTGTCTGTGAACACGATAACTCAAAAACGAAAAGTCGCTGAAATACCACATTTGGTATTTAAATTAGGTATCTTCCAAGAATGCGACACGAAGATTGAGGAAAATCTCCTCACCACAGAGTGCCCTTTACATGAAAAATGTTCAACAATTTTATTTTCTCAAAAATGGCTCTAACAATCTTGTTTATAATACCATATATTAATGATATTTACATGACAAATAAAAATGTATATTTTAAATTTTCCGGGATTAGCTTCTGAAGAGCTCTTGATTCTGGATTAATTATCATATACATTTTTTCGTGGAGTTGACAATTTCCGAGATACTTCTTGTTATTATTTCAGTTTTATAATACTTTAATTTTTCTCAAACGGGAATTTGTTAATTTCTGATCATGCAAAACATTGATTTCAACCTTACGGGACACGGCCTTTAAAATATTTTACTATTGTTTTAGCCTAATGTACTTCTTAATTTATCTCATACTTGCAAGGAAGATAATTTTTATGCTCATATTATATTTAGGTTGATAGAGGGATACGCTTTTTAACAATGTTTTGCTACAGATACGTAGAAAAAGTGATGTGAGCGGACACATCATATTATTTACAAGATGTTCATAAAAGTTAATAATTTACTCTTAATTATTTTATTTAGTTTAATTGTGCTCAGAAAACACATTCACTCACACGTTAAGAGATTGTGGGTTCGAATCCTGCTGAGGGTGAGTTACCCAAGTAGGTTTTTTGGGAGTTTTCCCTTAATCTGAGAAGATATATGCAAATAGCTTTACGCTACATGGACCGCAAGATCATTTAAGCATCATTCCATTGAATTCACTCATCGTCCGATATGATCAACCAATATGCTAAACAACCAAAACATAAATAAATAAACAAACTCAACATAAAATACATTCTTTGCAATAGAAGCTTCTACGAAATAGAAGGTTTAGAATTCACATCTTCTTCAATATAGCTGAACAATATCAGTTTAACAATAGAATCTGTAGGTGTAAGAGGTAAATTTCCTGGTTTATTGATACAGCTTATTTGTAGAAATTAATATAAAGCGGTTGACATACATAAATATAGGATGTTTTCAGTCATTTATTTGGTTTTGGGAGAATTAGAATATAAACCTCAGATTTCTTTAACAGAGTTTTCATATAAATTGATTGATAGCTTGTACAATTATACACAATAATAAAATCTTTGAGATTGGTATACAAACATTCTAAACCCCCTTTTTGAGTAGGAGAAGATACAGACATTAACAGAATTAATCTTATTACATACTTCTTAGTAAGCAGAAGCGAAATAAGGTATTACTCTAGAAGTCTACACTAAAGCGATAGGAGTATTTACTTCGTATTCAAGAGGCCATCAGTTCGAAACTTGCTCAAGTTGAGTTATATAACGACTTTTATAACTGTTCACATACAAACAATTCTTACAAACGTTTATTAATTTTCTACATCCTAATAATCGAGATAAACTTTAGCAGAAATGGTTTTATTACTTGCTTATTTGTAAGTATAAGGGAAAAAAGGGAACACCCTAAGCCATAGTAATACTCAGATCTTTTAAAAGCTGGTTGCTGTGTGAAACAATTGCAATTAAATTTGCCTTGCATTGTGAGTAGTAAAAAAGACAGATGAAAAGAAAGGTGTCTTCTCGTTTGAGAAAACGAACGTAGTTTAAATTTGAAACTAACAACAAGAAATATCTCGAAAGAGGTGTATTCTACAAGAAAAACAAGATCTACATTTTTTGTGTATCTTTTGCCCATCGCTTACAATTTATATAAAATTCTGCGAAATTCATCCAGAATAGTCTTCAGGGAATATTCCCAGAAAATGCAAAATATACGCTTTATTTGAGATGTAAATGTCTTAATATAGGGCATTTTGATCAAAATCTTTAGTCCATTTTTTAAAGAAAGAAAAATTGGAGGAAAATCACCCTCTTCAAACTACCCTTTACATTGAAAAAAAATCTAAATGTTTTATTTTCTCAAAATACATTTAACGACTCTAATTAAAATATTGCATACTATTAAGGGTATTTACAAGACAAATAAAATTGATATCTTGAACTTTCTGGAACCCTCTGAGGATCTCTTCATTCTGGATACCTTTTATATAACTGGTGAACAGAAGAGAGAGATTACTATAAAAAAAAAAAAAAAATAGATCTCGTCAAAACAGAAATTTTATTATATACTTTTTTTGTAGTGGTTTAAAATGTTTCATAAATATACATTGTTATTTCTCTCAGTTTTAAACTACTTCTCAACACCAAGTCATCTTTCGTTTATATATATATATTTTATTTTTATCCTGGCAAGTAAAAGAGAAGCGAATTTCAATTGTTTCACTTATTAAAATAGCAGACTATTGGTTTAGCCTAGAGTAATACCTTATTTCCCTCCTGCTTACAAACAAAGCGTGTAATAAGATTAATTCTGCTAATGTTTGTCTCAAGTAGCATGATGTAGATAAAAGAATATTCTTTTATTAGTGGAAAGTTAGAGAAAGTTACATATATCGAACAAATCAGATCTTTATATTCAGGTATCCCTAAAATAAGAATTTCCAACAAAATCAGGGTATCGAATTTTTGGATGGAAACTTTTCTGCTTATATACTATGTAAAAAATAGTGAAATAAAATAAGCTGATTCGTTATATTCACAAGCATTTTCTCTACACCTCTGAAACAAATTATTATTAAAAAACTTTGTACTTTATACTAATCTAAATAAACATTAACAAAAACTGTCTTATTACTGATTTTCTTGTAACTAGAAGGGTAATAATTGAATGCACTAGGCTACAGCGATTGTAAAAATCTTTAAAACCTGAGAAATTAGTGAACCTATACTATATAGTAACCGAAGTTATTTTCTTGGTGGTCACAAACTGTGTCTTTTTTTAAAGAGATTAACTTCGTAGCCTGAGAGTGTGAACTCTTATTTTATTGCATACCTATGTTAAGAATTTCTACATAAAGTGGAAGTAACGTAGCTTTTTATGTTTAAGTCCGTTTCTTTGTATTGCTAGGAGTTGACAAATTATGAGAAAAGTTGAACCATTTTAAAACTGAAACTAATAACAAGGAATGTATGAAAATTATCAACTCTACGAGAAAAATGTATATAGCATAAATTGTGAGGTTTAACGAGATCTACATTTTGTATAGCTTTGTCTATCCCTTATGCAAAATTTAGTAAAATGCATCTAGAATAAAGCGCTCATCAGAGGCTATTCACAGAAAAATCAAAACATACATATTGTCATCAAAATGTGTTTAATATAGGTTATTTTAATCAAAATCATTAGACCCATTTTTGAGAAAATCAACATTTTCTAAATATTTTCCATATAAAGGAAAGTTTGTGCTAGGAAATCTTTCTCAAAAAATCATGTCGCATCCTTAGAAAATAATAAATCTAAATACCAAGTTTAGTATTTTAACGACTTTTCGATTTATCGTGTTCCCAGACCCACGGACACACATACACGCACTAATTGACACACATACACATAAAATACGCACCTTTGTCTAAAAATTTGATGTGCTTCATTCATATGCTTTTCTCTATATCTCTGTAACAAATTATTGTTAATAAGCTTATTTGTTATCTATTTAATGCTAAAAAATTAGAAGAAACGATCTTATTATTTAGTTCCCTTACAAATAGAAGGGAAACAAGCCAATAATTTAGGCTAAACTGACGGTCAAATGTTTTAAAATTAGGTTGCTATGAGATTGAAATCCATTTCTTTACATGGCCAAGAGTTGACAATTCTCGTGTGAGAAGATCTTAAGTATTTTAAAACTAAAATCGATGAAACGGAATATCTCGAAAATGGCCAGCTCCACGAATATATCAATTGTGTGATTTATCGTGATTTACATGTTTTTGTGTAGAAAGTTTTTGCCTATCTGGAATAAGGATGTCTTTTAGCGGTTACTCCCGGTAAATTCAAGATATATATTTTATTCTTCATGTAAATATCTTAAATATGTTTTAATCAAAATCGTTATGGTCACTTTTGATAAAATCAATATTATTTAAACCTTTTCCATATAAAGGGTAGTTTGGTTCGGGGGATTATCTTAAAAATCTTGGAAGATACCAAACTTAAATACCAAGTTTGGTAGTTAAAGGCCATTTCGTGTCTGAGCTATGCTGTCCACAGGCACTGTTCACTGTTCCTTTACTTGGAAAAACATTCGACAATTTTGATTCTTTTAAACTGGATCTAACGATTTTAATTAAAATCTCTTATATTTAAGATGTTTACATGGCAAATAAAATGTATATCTTGAATTTTCTGGGAATAATTCTGGATGATGTTTATTTGCAACTGATAAACCATAAGAAATAGACAAACGCTTATTATACAATAGGCGCACATCTCGATAAAACACACAATTTATGTCATGTACATTTTTTCTGCAGTTGACCGTTTTCGAGATATTCTTTGATATTCATTTCAGTTTTAGAATAATTAAACTTTTCTCATACAGGAAGTTGTGAAATCCTGGCAACGCAAAGGAACGGGTTTCAATCCCCTAGCAACCACATATTAAAACATTTGACTATCAGTTTAGTCTACTGTAGTACACCTTGTTTTCCTTCTACTTATAAAGGAATTAAATAATAAGACCGTTTCTGCTAATGTTTAACATGAAATAGAAGAATACCTTATTAACAATAATTTGTTACGGAGATGTAGAGAAAACCATGTGAATGGAACATATCAGAGATCTTGTATGGATTGTTTACAGAAGGTGTATTTCTTTACATTTTCACGCTGTATGAAAACGCATCATCGGCGACTGAAATTGTGATTCATGCGGGTTGTGGTCCAGGCACATCGGCAATTAGCGTGCTAATGGACACGGGTGACGTGGTTCATCGCCTCCTACATTGTTCACTTTTTGAGTGCAGACCGCCTGCCGCTATGCAATTAGCATGCTGGTTACAATTTAATTATGGTATGACACACATTAATTAAAAACGCACACACTTCGCTAAAGCGTTTAACTTCACCCAACCATTCTCTCCAATGACGAATGGCAATGTTGCCCTTTCTTTCTGCCCTTTTTGTGGAATTATAAAAACTCTGCCGACTGTGAAAATGCGTTGTGTCAACTCGTCGTGTTTGCTGGCCAGAAATTTGGTGTTCAAATACAGTCCCAGTCACTTTCACTTCAGTCATCTTAAATGCGGCATGAAGAAATTTAGGCCTTATGTTTCGGTCAAGTAAACAAATCACTCAAAACCCAACCGGCATCCCACATATGTATTCTATAGGATCTTTCATAATTACATTTTTAAATCCTTTGGTAACATTTTCTTTTCAAGTTTACAACACTGTATTTATTATTTTAATAGCAATTGTCATTCCAATTATTTGATCAATTGTTGTTTGGATATTTTAAAAGAAACGTGTTATTACTACAGCTCAGTCCGAAATCACGAAATTGTCGGATTGAGTTTCCATGCACACAGAGTATAACTTGACGTGATGTAGTAGGTGTGGTCTCTACAGCCCGCTTCGAAACGTGTTTCACTTTTAGTATTGCTCACTGGCTGGCCTCGTTCAGTTCCTGCTAGTAGATAAACAAATGAACACTGATTGAAAAATGTCAAAAATACGAAAGAGTAGATATTCGAACAATCTTGTGGATGATTCAAACATATTTTGAGTGACAGGAGAAGAGAATTTTCTTTCGATACACTAAAGATATGCCTTATGACTGACGGCAATGAATGTTGAGTGACTTTGGTTGATTTATGTTCCTTCCTTGTATTTTCAAAGCTCTGCACATTATTATCATCATAATTTTTCCTATCAAGCTTTATACTTTTATTTGAAAGTATAATTAATTTTTATTTAATAATCATATTATGAAATAACTTTTATCGGGTTACTTTATGAATCAGAACGATGCATAGGTACAATACTAATACATGTAAATGAGCTACTTTTGTAACAGATTATATCTTAACAAGTTCATGTTTACGCTACAGATCTTCCTTAATGCGCTCTCTTTATACCTCTAACTGCTCCGTGTGCTCCTGTGTGAGCTTCGGAACCCAAAACCGAGCTCTAGTTATCATTGTGAAAACTCATTACGAACAGATGAGTGATATGCAGAGACCTCGCGAGATCTTCGGTTGTAATAATGCTCCTACAGCATCAGCAGTCCTGTGGTTGATAAATAAATTTGAGAAATCCGGGTCCAACGCAACCATAAAATTCCCTCAGCCTGTGATCTCATTTCGTGGTGACTTGGAATAGTCTCCAAAATCTTGTGACTTACTCCATGCGACTTCTTTTTATGGGTAATGTGAAGTGCAACGTCTACGTGAACAGCTCTCCAATTTCAGGAAGAAGTTCAACGTGACATCAACGATCTCAACAGAGATGGATAAGTAAACTCAGACGGAAAACTGTAATGCCATAGCCGGGATTTGAACAACGGATCTCTCAGTCTCTAGCTGATTGCTCTAACGGCTGAGCTACTATGGAAACATTCCGGCAAGACATAAAATTCCTCAACTGACTCGCTTGTCTCCCGGTGAACCACAAGAGGATCTGAAATTATTTTGAGATGACATGCCCCAATGGCGACTTAAATGTCTAGGTACTTTTAAGCTCCAGGCTTCATAGTTTGGTCATATATTAGGTCAAGTACTGTTAATTTACTTCCATTATACACAATCCTTGTGTAGGACAGTAGTTGGACAGGTAAAGTCAGACTGAAGACCCCTTTAAATTAATTAAATATAAATTAATTTTGGGCACAGAACATGAATGATGATCCTGGTAGAAGAATCTTCCTATTCTGTGGTTTGGTTGAAGACTGTGTACATTATTAAATAGCGGAAGGAAATTAGGATCTTCTGATTGGCAGAGAAGCAGGTAGAACAGGGCCATTTCATGGCTAAAGTACGCGAAGCCAGATCAAAGAGATTTTTTTCTATATTTTTCTTTCTTTTTCTGTTGTTTCTTTTTGTCATCTTTGACTTGAATATGAAATATATATACATAGTCAACGACCTGTGCAGTAATATTTGTATTAAATAATTTATCATCAACATACAGACCTTATCTATCTATCCACATTTCAATTAAAGGTATTACTCTGTATAATTGCTTGGAACACAAAACACAACCAAGTATACACGTAGGTAGGTGCCAACGACGCCCTCCAATTAACCATCAGTCTGTGACAGGTTCTGAGAGACCCGAATCAACTTTTTAGACACCTTCTATTGACTAGCATGTATTAGCATGCTGTGTCCACTGCTGAGATTATGGGTTTTGGTAGAAATACGGTTTTATGAGCTCGGTATTGAAGCACCAAAAGCCACCGGGCATTTGCTCTTTGTGCTGCGAAGACCAAATCCCATAAAAGTCTCATTCTGATAATTTACTCTAAGCCTTCCGCAGATATAGTTAGTTTAACTGTAGGAAACTTAATCTGTTCCGTGGACACATAACTGCTGAAGAACAGTTCCATCCTCTGCAACAAACATTTGACGATTTGTACCTCGTTGATTTATATACCATGTATTTGGTCCATACATAAATGATATTCTAGGTAAGGGATTTGGATGTCAACCCTACATTAGCAATGCCGTGTATTTATTTTTGACACACCAACGCATAAAGTTGTGAATACTCAACAGTTCCACCAATATGTAACGAAGATTTAAAAAAAAAAAAAAAAAAAAAAAAAGGGGCTGAGTTAGTTTCACCGATCCATTAGTGATATGGAATTTTTAATTGCCTGTCTGTAAAAAAGTACGGGTTCCATCTGCTGTAGAAATTCTGAATCTCGTTTGCATTTCCGCTGTTCATCAGAGCTAGCGAATGATCCATTGAGGAAACTGTATAGCTGTGATCCATGCCTCTCTGTAGGTTTGTTTCATGACGTGAAAGCTTTCAGCGGTAAAATTCAATAAAGGCTTGGGGCTTTCAAGTAATAATATTTCACAGAAATAAGTGTAGACAAATTTGCGGACATTTTACAAAGTGTAAGGTATTTTGAAAAAAAGCATTGCGATGAATAGATTTCACAGCTTTGTGCTGGCTTCAAAATTACCACATTTGGTCTTTACTAAGTTAAAGCACTGTAGTTGGAATGGGCGAATTTTTCATTTATGATGCATTTAATGTAAGGCTTATATACAACCTATGGAGCATTTTAATGAAATGGGATTTTGGTATGGACGTATATGCTATAAAAACAAGAGCAGAATGACCTATATTTTCGCTTCAGTTGATTTTATTTCAGACACTGAAAATGCTTTAGTGTTAATTGTGAATAATAATAATAATAATAATAATAATAATTATAATATTTAAAAAGTATTGGCAGACGCACCCGATGTCGTTAAAGCACGTACTCATGAATGGGAGGCAATGGTATTAATCTCATCAGCACTATCCTCTCTTGCTAAGGTTTTTATTTCCTCCTAGGTTTTCCTCAGTCCACATACCGTGTTTGATATGTGCAGTTATCCCTTTCCGCGTTAAAACAATAATCACCCTCACCACCACCACCACCACCAGTACGTATTTCATAGCCCTAGGACCTTATGGGTATTTCAGCTTTGAAGTTTACTGTCCTGTAACGTATCTAAAAATGTATGTTTTACCTACCACTTCACAAAGAAGAAATAGCTCATAATAAAAAGCTGATGTCTTATATTCACATGATCTTCCCTAAACCTCTGTAATAAATTACTAATAAGTTTATTCTTCTATGGACTTCGTGCTAATCCAGATAAACATTAGCTGAAACAGTCTTACTACTTATTTCCTTTAAATAAAAGGGAAACAGAATAGGATAAACCTGTAGTGGAATGTTTTAAAATATGGTTGCTATGGGATAGAAATCCGGTTCTTTGCGTGGCCAAGCACTGATAAGCTGCCGTATAAAAACATTTCTATTTTAAAACTGAAGCCATACCAAGGATTATCTCGAAATGGTGAACCGCATGAAAAAATGTATATAGTATATATGTGTATATATACATATACATAACATAAATTGTGTTTTTAGAGGATATGTACATTTTTTGTGTAGTAAATCTTTGTCTATCTGTTACGCTTTATCAGTTATGCAAAATTCAGAAAAATGCATTCAGAATAAAGTTGTCTTCAGAGACAACACAAAAAAGAAAAAAAAATCAAGATATTCATTTTATTTGTCATGTAAATATTTTAATATACGATATCTTAACCAAAATCGTTATAGCCATTTATGAGAAAATCAGCATTTTCGAAAATGTTTTCATGTAAAGGTCACTGGGGATGGGTTATATTTTCTTGAAAATCTTAGTTTTGCATTCTTGGAAGATACTGAACTTAAATATCTACTTTGGTATTTAACGGACTTTTCGTTATTGAGCTATACTGCCTACGAAACACACACACACACACGTACATTTTTCTAAAAATACTTTGTTTGGATTCAGGGAGTCCCAAAATATGTATTTCTGGTGAAAACTCGGTATCAAATTTTTGGATACAATACAATAATACCTTCTCTATACACTATGCACACAGTATGTATTTTTGAAATTATTTCTTAGCATTTTCCAAGATAAAAGTTAACCTGAATTAAGAAATGATAAAAAAAAAAACAATTAACGTGAATTTCTAATAGACGGTAATGGATTTGTTTAAGCTTGAGACATCATGCGCTCAGGAAATGTATATTTCTTCCCAAGGCAATACCTTTTCCTTTTAAATTCGGGAGCATGAAGTCGCTATGGGCTAAATCCGGGGAAACAGGAAGGAAAGGCATCAATTCAAAGGTGAATTCGTGCAGTTTTGCCATTCCGACTATCAGCGTGAGGAATGGTAGGTTATTCTGACAAAATAGCTGCTTTTTATGAGCCAAGCTTGGTTATTTTACTTCAATTCTTCTTTCAAACGCTTCTGCAACGCTATTTTTATTGTGTTGCCATTTTCCAAGTATTTTTAACATTGTTATTTCCTGAAAATCTCTCTCTCTGAAACAGTAAAAAGAAGTAACTATCCATTTACCATTCCGAAGGACAAGACAATTTACTACACCTTCACACTAAGTTGCCTCTATACTGCAAAATGTCACTTATAAACGCTGCTATCAAACATACTTTTCAATACTGAGTTCTTTTATTACGTACTCCACCAAGCTCTATGTACATACATGCTAGGTAGAGAAAGTATTTTATTCCACCTAAAATGTTGAAAGCGAGGTTTTACCAGAAATTAATGTTTTGAGGACCCCTATGAATCCTTAAACACCTTTAGAAAAACGTCCATGAATGTCTGTGGACAGCATAAATGAAAGCGAAAAGTTGGTTATATACCAAACTTGGTGCTTACGTCTAGTAGCTTCCACAAATAGGACACGAAAATTTTAATAAAATTCCCTCACCCAAAATCACCCTTCACATGGAAAATCTTTAGAAAATTTTGATTTTCTCAAAAATGCCTCCAAATGTTTTGATTAAAATACCATATGTTTAAGATATTTTCATCTAAAATAAAATCTACATATGAAATTTTCTGAAAATATCCTCTGAAACCCTGTTCATTTTGGTTGACTTTTGTGTAACTTGTAAACAATAACTAGACTAAGTTTATTACGCACACAAAAAAAAAAAGGCAGATCTCGTTAAAACACTCAACTTATCACCAGTTTTTAATCATTTCCAAAATATTTCTTGTTATAGGCGTTTAAATTTTCCATATTTTTTCTCAAATGTGAAGTCAAAATCCACTTTTTAATCTTAGTCATGTAAAGAGAAAAAAAATCAATTAAAACACATAGCGACAAACCTCTAGATATTTAACTAATGCTCTATCTACTGTTCTTTATTTATCTTGCAACTAAAACGAATCCAGTAATAAGACCTTTCTGATAATATTTATCTCACTTAATAGTAGATAAAAAGTAAGTTTTTGCAAGAATACTATGTTGCACAATATGTAAAGAAAGTAATGAGAATGAAACGCACATAGAAAAGTGCGTGTGTGTGCGTGTGTGTGTATGTGTGTGAGAGAGAGAGAGAGAGAGAGAGAGAGAGAGAGAGAGAGAGAGAGAGAGAGAGAAGCATACATCAAAAGAGAAAAGTTGGTTAAATATCTACCTTGGTATTTTAGTTCAAAATCTCTTATGTATTCGACAAACGTATTCCCTACACAAAGGAAAATACGTTATTTTTTATTTACGTAAAAAGACCCTCAGGATTTTTATTAAAATACTATTTAAGACGTTTTAAAAAAAAATCTGATTTACTTTCTCTATACGCACTATGTACATAGTGTATAGAGATTGTATTGCACTCCACCAAAAAATTCGATACCGAGATTTCAACGGAAATATATGTTTTAGAGTCTCCTGTATCCAAAAAAGGTATTTTCAGAAAATGGTCCGTGTGTGTGTGTGTGTGTGTGTGTGTGTGTGTGTGTGTTTCGTGTGTCCGTGTGTCTTTGAACACGATAACTCAAAAACGAAAAGTCGGTAAAGTACCGAACTTGGTATTTAAGTTTAATATCTTCCGGAGATGCGATACGAAGATTTTGAGAAAAATCCTCCCTCTCCAAACTACCTTTACATGGAACTTTTTTCGAAAATTTTGATTTTCTAAAAAATGGCTCTAACGATTTTGATTAAAATACCGTATATTAAACATATTTACCTGACAAATAAAATGTATATTTTGAATTTTCTGGGAATAGCTTCTGGAGACTACATTATTCTGAGTGAATTTTACGGAATTTTGCATAAGCGCTAAACCGTAAGAGAGAGACAAAAGTTTATCACACAAAAATGTAGGACACATTAAAACACACAATTTATGTTGTATAAATTTTTTTCGTGGAGTTGATTGTTTTTGAGATATTCCTTGTTTTTGGTTTAAGCTATAAAAACTTATATTTTTCTCACACAGGACTTTGTGAACTCGTGTCCATACAAACAAAGGAACCTCAGTCACATAACAAACAGCTTTTGACTACCACTTTAACCTATGGTACCCCCTTATTTCGTTTCTACTTACAAGGAAGCAAGTAATAAGACTATTTCTGCTAATTTTTTTTCGATTAGCAGGAAGTAAAATAGAAGCATAAGCTTTTTAAAATAATTTATTGCAAAGATATAGAGAAAGTCATGTGAATGGAACACATCATATTTTTTACATCTGTGCAACAAATTATTCTAAAAAGCATATATTTCTATTCACTTCATGCTTACGGAAAAAATAGTAGTAAAAAAGATCTTATTACTTGCTTGCATGTAAGTGGAACGGAAATAAAGGAGTACCATTGGCTAAAGTGACAGTCAAATATTTTAAAACCTGGTTGCTATGTGATTGGAGTTCCTTTGTTTCTATGGCGAGGAGCTGACTAATTCCCGTACGAGAAAAGTATAAGTTGTTTAAAACTGAAAACAATGTCAAGAAATATCTCTATAACGATGAACTCCACGAAAAAAATGTATACAAAATAAACTGTATGCTTTAACGAGCTCTACATGTTTTGTTAAATAAGTTTCAGTCTATCTCTTACGGCATACCGATAATGCAAAATTCCGCAAAATTCATCCAGAGTAAAGATGTCTTCAGAGATTATACCCAAAAGAAACTGAGGATATACATTTTATTTGTCATGCAAATATCTTTAATATAGGATATTTTAATCAAAGTCGTTATAGAAAATCAAAATTTTCTAAAATTGTTATGAACATTTTCGTGTAGCATTTTTTGAAAATACCGAGCTTGAATACCAACTTTGGTATTTAACGAAATTTTCGTATTTGAGCTTTCCTGCTTCAGACACACATACACACTGATAAACATATACACGGATATTTTTCTAAAAATGCTGTTTTTGGAATCAGGGGATCCAAAAACATGTATTTCCAGTGATATCGAATTTTTGGGAGCAATACAATTCTTTATACACTATGTACATTGTAAATGTAGAGAAAGCAAAAAATAAAACCTCCATCTTGAAATTTCCTGAGACTTCTTCATTCTGAGTGACTTTTGTTCAATTGGTGCTGCAGGAGATAGACATCTTACTGTATAAAAGATAGTAATCTCCCGAAATATAAAATATATAAATGTCTCTTTCAGGGATTCCCCGGGGCTTGTGGTTTGGGGCGGTGTCGGACACGTACGATCTGGAAACGCTAGGGACCACGACCATGCTTGCCCCTGTCGAATGGGGATATGGTCGCGCTCTGGATCTCTCCCCTCATCCCCCCGTCCAAGGCAGTCGCTTAGGGCTCTAATAGTTCAGTGCTCTGTCCCAATGACTGAGGACCCCGTCCACAATATTTCTAACATCCGTATAACAATATTAACAAGAACAACACTACTACCAATAGTAATAATACTACTAACAATAATAATAATAATAATAATAATAACAAATAATAACAATAATACCAATAGTGTGCAATACCAGTTTAATTTGCCAAAAATGTTAATGGAGGCTAATGACTCATCTGTTTTGGAATGAATTGCCGATTAATTTCAGGTGAATAATCAACTTTTTATGAATTTCAGCGCGAGAAGTTATAACTGACTTGTATTTAATCCGCTAACTTCTAGAATAACTTACGTGTAGACAAACGTTTTTGCTGTAGGGTTTAGTGTTAATCTATTTTCTAAATTTTCGTATAAATTTATGGAATAATTTATATTGATATAACAAATTCTTGTAAAGATAATTGGAAAAGAAATTATGGTTAATAAAATTTTATTAGAATAGAAAAATATTTCATTTGAGGCTAAACTAGTTACATATATAAATAAAACTAACCTGTAGCGAATATTAACCTATCGTGACTCCCTAAACTACTATACGGTAAATCCCTTATCGATCACCGCTTAACGGTTAATGAGCATTGCCCTACTAGTACAATAGCAATATATCTTTTGTAACTTCAAAAATTGTAGAATGAGTAATTTTAATCACAAGTGGTACCAGCTAACTAAATTTAAGGGATGTATGTTCTTTTATTAACGACTATCATGGACTCCTGCCATAGATGGCACTGTAGGACGAAATCACGATTTTTGTACGCGAAACGGCAGAAGTTTTCCACAGGCATGGGGTTCTTTTGTGTGCAAATAAACATTATGCGGAACCACCGGCTTTACTTCCCTTCCGAAGGAAGCCACGCTAAGGATTTTTACGTACGGAAAATCCATCACTTTCTGCAAGGTTTGAACCTGCAATATTGAGTTTTACAGGCTAGTATGGTAACCACTACACCAAGGAAATTTTGATATAGAATATGTGTGTGAAATACAATGTTACTTTTAAATGTGTGATAGAGAAAATAAAAATGCAAACCAATACGGAAGGACAACATGATAAGACTGATAGAGGGGGAACTTTTTAACAGTCTTTTAGGTCTGAAAAAGAAACAGCTAACTTAATCACGTTAAATGATCGTTCCTTCATAAACATCTGAGAAAATGTGACTCCATTAGTATGCTGAAACTGTAGATCTGATGTGTAAAATAACAAGCCCCTTCTATGATGTAATTACGTCTGCTTTATTGGCTTTTAGTTAAGAAAACGAACCTGTGTCAGGAAGACGTTATAGGCTGTACAAAAAGCGATGCTTCCTCTATTAACAGTTAATTATGGTCGGTCCTCCTTTGTGTCTCCTTGTAATAAAACACAACTTCGTCGAAGGGCCTAGTAATAAAAAACGGAGCCCTTCAGTAGCTGACACGACAAAAAAACCTTCTGCGTACTGAGGGATATACAAACTTCACTTCAGCTTGGGTCAAAGGTCTAAGCATCTCGAAAACTTCAAGCTTCTCAAATTAGTGTAATGCACGCGTTAGCAAGAGTTGCTTCCCAGAAGTCAAACAGCTGATGGCTACAGCAAAGGAAGATGTTAGTAATCTGAAAAAGAACAACTAATGTGTTCCATTCATATGACTTTCTCTACTTCTGTACATTATTGTTAAAAAGCTTATGCTGCTCTTCACTTCATGCTAATTGAGAAAATTTAGCAGAAAAGAGTCATGTTATTTGCTTCCCTTAAGTAGAAGTGAAATAAGGGAGTACTATGGGTTCAAGTGATAGTCAAAAGCTGGCTGTTATGAGAATAAAGTTCCTTTGTTTGTATGTACAGGATTTGGTAAATTCTTGTATGAGAAAAATATAGTATTTTAAGGCTAAAACAAATAATAGCGAATATCTAAAAAACAATCAACTCCACGAAAAAAATGTATATTACATAAATTGTGTGCTTTATTCTGATCTACATTTTTTGTGGAGTAAGTTATTGTCTATCTCTTACCGTTTACCAGTTATGCAAAATTCAATAAAAAATTTCCAAAATAAAGAGGTCTTTAGAGGCTATTCCCAGAAAATTCAATTTACTTGGCATATAAATAGCTTAAATATAATATATTTTAATCAAAATCGTTAGCGCCATTTTGAGAAAATCAAAATTTTTGAAATTTCTACAGAGTAATTTGGGATGGGTGATTTTCGTGAAAATCTTCGTGTCGCATCCTTGGAAAATACCAAACTTATATACCAAGTTTGATATTTAACGGCCTTTTCGTTTTTGAGCTATGCTGTCTACGAGACGCACAAACACACACACACACACACACACACACACACATGGACCTCTTTTTTTTTTTTGGATTCAGTGGGACCGTGTATTTTATGCATTTCCGGTGATATCTCGGTATCGAATACCTACTCTATATATTATGTACATAATATGTGTAGAGAAAGTAAAAAAATCATCTTCTGTGAGTCCTCGAAGTCCTCCTTGTTTGAAGTGTAAAGTTATACAGTATATTCGTTATATTGCTGGGCCGCGGATCACACTGGCACTGATACTGCGGGCATAAAACTCGCGTGTAATGCCGGGATTAAGATGAACCTAAACTAAAGTGTATCAAATGTGACTATTTAGGGTTGGCTAAACATGACAACTTTAACGCAATGTAATTTAAGTTTGGCAGTGTCAAATTTGTTCTTCCCTTAAATGATGGTACATGGTAATTAGCTTTATGCAGTGGCATGAAACACAGTTACCAATCAAGAGCAGTTTCTATTGCGTAAAGTGCATCCTATTCGGTCTTCAATTTAGTACAATTTTGAGTGTCGCTTTAGCATTTTCTTATTTCTCTTCTACTTACAAGAGAACAAGTAATAAGACCATTTCTGCTTTTCAGAAACAATTCATTACAGAGATGTAGACAAAGTGTTGTAAATGGAACACATCATATTATGTGGTTTTCATTTCTCGGCACATTTTTAATTTTTAAATCCTGCAGTTTTCGTTATAAATCAATGAAATCTTTTGTCCGTGTGGGTATGTGTGTCTTGTATTCGTGTGTCATGTGCGTCTGTCCGTGTGTCTGTGAACACGATAACAAACAAAACCTCGGTAAAATACCAAACTTAGCATACAAGTTTAGTTTATTTCAAGAATGCGACACGAAGATTTTGAGGAAAATCTCCCCCAGCCCAAACTACCCTTTACATGGAAAATTTTTAAAAAGTTTTGATTTTCTCAAAAATGGCTCTAACGCTTTTGTTTAAAATACCGCAAATTAAATATATTAATACTACAAATGAAACGTATGTATATCTTAAATTTTCTGGGAATGTTCTGAAGACCTCTTTATTTTGGATGAATTTTGCCCGATTTCACATAACTAGTAAACCATAACAGATAGACAAACACTTAGTACACAAAATATGTAGGTCTCATTGAAACACACAATTTATGGCATATACATTTTTATCGCGGAATTGACCATTTTTGAGATATTCCTTTTTATTGGTTACAGTTTTAAAATACTTTAACTTTTCACATACAGAAAATGTACCTGGGTATAAAAAGAAATGGATTTCATCCACATGACAACCAGTTCTTCAAAGATTTGACTATCGATTTAGTCAACTGCATCCCATTACTTCCCTATTCCTTACAAGAAAGCATTTCTGCTAGTGTTTATCTCAATTAATATGAAATTGATAGAAGAAAAAGGTTTTTAACAATAATTTGTTACAACGATATAAAGAAAGTCATGTGAATGTAACACTTCAGGTTTTTTTTTTAATTGTCACAAATGAATATCATTTTAACTAAAATAGTCGCCCTCCGTCGAGTAGTGGCTACCATGCTAGCCTCTAAAACCCAGATTGCAGGTTCAAACCTGCACGGAGTGTGATAGATTGTTTCGGACGCAAAAATCCTTAGCTTAGCTTCCTTCGGAAGAGAAGTGAAGCCGATTCTCACGTGTAATATTATTTGGCCGTAAAAGAACCGCACACTTCAAAAGAAGAAGACTTCCAGGCAAAATTCTACCATTTCACGTACGCAAGTCGTAACTTGGTCCTTGCGAGCCAGAAATTGAAATTGACATCGTAACAATGCCTTATGTTCAATTTAGAAGTCACAGGAAATAACATAAAATAAAAGAAAAATAAGCCTTTGTAAGGCATTTATATGAAAGAATGAGTAGGAAAAATAGTTGAATGAAAAGCATAAGATTTTTAAAATAACCGTTTCCACATTGGGTCCCTGTAACCAAAGTATAGTTCCCTTTCTAGACCAGCTTTGGACCCTTCCGGCTGGGCAGTATCGAGCCACACCTGTCTTGTCAATTCTAGACCTCATTGATCAACTCTTATAGGTCAGAAAGCAAGAACCTGATGAGGGGATTTAAAAGCTGACTGTAACTGATCCCATATCCTGGAGTGTTAGGTTATTGGGGACCAGTTATCGCTTCATCAACAGACACTACGCCATATTAGCTCGCAGCTCCACCAGTATCAATGGATGCTCTTGTACACTCCAGGCTTCTTACAAAACCCACTTGTATGTCGTCACCGACTGCATATGGTTATAGTAATCAATCTCGAAATGCTTTATGGCACCCATATGTTGAGTTCGTATTTCATTCGGTTAAATTTTCGTCTAGAGTAACGCATCCAATTTTAACTATCGTAGACCTAACCTTCACGATCTTTATGCTTAGGGATTTCTGACATCTCCATTGACGGTTACAGACAGAGGCGTTCATGTAGCGAGTTAGTTTTAATTAAATACTTAGTGGCGATTCAACATGCTATATGTATTTTCATAATTCTCAAGAATAACAAGATATCACAATACAAAAAAAACAACAACTATATATTCCATTCATATGACTTTATCCATATTTCTGAAAGAAATTATTGTTAGAAAGTTTATTCTTCCATATACTTCATGCTAATTCAGATAAAATTAGCAGCTTGCTTCCTTGTCAGTAGAAGGGAAATAAAGGAATACACTAGGCTAAAGAGATAATCAACATTTTTTAAAAGCTAACCAGATTTGTGATTGAATTTCGTTTTTTTGGATGACCAGATGTTGACTTCCGTATGAGAAAAGTATAATTATTTTAAAGTTGAAACCCAAAACAAGGAATGTCTTAAAAACGGTCAGCTCTACAAAAAAGGTCTACATGATATAAATTAAGTGTTTTAACGATATCTACATTTTTTGTGTTGTAATTTTTTGTTTACAGTTTACCAGTTGTGCAATATTCCGCAAAATTCATCCAGAATAAAGAGGTCTTCAGAGGCTATTGCAAGAAAATTCAAGATATATGGTTTACTTGTCACGTAAATATCGTAAATAGCACACGATAATTTAAACCAAATCGTTAGCGCCATTTTTGAGAAAATCAGAACTGTCAATGACATTCCTATGTAAAGGGTAGTTAGGGGTGCGGGGATTTTCTTAAAAATCTGCGAACCGCATCCTTGGAAGATAATAAACTTACCAAGTTTGCATGTAAATATCTTAAATATATGACATTTTAATCAAAATCTTTATTGCTATTTTTGAGAAATACAAAATTTCAGAATTTTTTTCTATCAAAGGGTAGTTGAGAGCGCGGAGATTTTCTTGAAAAGCCTCGTGTCACATCCTTTTTTTTTTTTTTTTTTTTTTTTTTGGTAGTGTATAACCCCCGCTTTTACTGCTAAGACATCGCAGGCGGTGACACTGCTATACATGAAGATGGAGCCTCGGTGAAATGAGATGGCGGGGGAAACCGGAGAACCCAGAGAAAACCCGCACCTGCGTCGCTTTGTCCACCACAAACCTCACATGCGGTTGCTTGGTGAGAGGCGAGAGGTTTGACCACTTGGTCACGACGCGGCCGTCAGATCCTTGGAAAATACTGAACTTAAATATCAACTTTGGTATTTTTTGAACTTTTCGTTTTACACAGACACGCACATATGGACGTTTTTCTGAAACTGTTTTTTTTTTCGGTTTCAGAGGGCCCCAAAAGAGATATTTTCTGTAAATCTCGGTATAGAATTTTTGGGTGCAATGCAATACCTTCTCTGTACACTATGTACATAGAGAAAGCAATACGGAATGGGATGGCTCAAATAAAATCTGGTACCCGTATTTCGGGGGTCTGAGTTTAAACCGAAAACCTGTGAGCTGGTTTTTACTTTCTCTACATGTACTATGTGCGTTGGAAAAAGGTCCGTGTGCGTGCGTAGGTGTGTGTGTGTGTGTGTGTTGACAGCATAGATCAAAAACGAAAACACCGTTGAATATCAAACTTGGTATATAAGTTGGGTATCTTCCATGGATGCGACAGAAAAATTTCAAGAAAATCCCCCCACTCCCAACTACCCTTTGCATGGAACTTTTTCGAAAATTTTGATTTTCTCAAAGCGATTTTGATTAAAATATCGTAATTTAAAGATATTTACCTGATAAATAACATGCAAATCTTGAATTTTCTGCAAATAGCCTATGAAGACTGCTTTATTCTGGATGTATTTTAAGGAATTTTGCATAACTGCTAAACCGTAAGAGATGCACAAAAATTAGCGCATAAAAATGTAGAGCACGTTAAAACACACAATTTATTTTATACACATCTTTTTCGTGGAGTTGATTGTTTTGGAGATATTTTTTGTCTTTGGTTTCAGATTAAAAAACATACTTTTATCATACAGGAATTTGTCAAGTCCTGTCCATACAAAATAAGGAACTTCAGTCACATAGCAACCATCTTTTGAGTATCATTTTAACTTATGGTACTCCCTCATTTCGCTTCTACTTGCAAGGAAGCAACTAGTGAGACTATTTCTGCTAATTTTTTCTCGATCAGAATGAAGTAAATAGAAGCATAAGCTTTTTTAACAATAATTTGTTACAGAGATGTAGAGAAAGTCATGTGAATGGAATCACACCAGCTTTTTTTCGTTGTTTCTCCTCAGACGACAAGGTAAATACCGGATTGGGTCCTTAATACCACGACCTAAGTTCCACCTTCAGTCTCAAACAAGACTACATTTTAAAATAGACAGTAATATCGACTGCACTGCCATCTATCTGAATGCTATCCTAACATTATCTGCTTGTCGCAGAGTAAAGTAATGCAACGTGTAAAAAACAATTACGTTTTTCGAAAATGTTTCCATTTTTGAGCTATGCTGTTCAACATTGTGAATAAAATACATCTGGGAATAGTCTGTAAAATTGTATTCATTTAAAATACATGTGATAAGATCTTACGCTAATTACGAAAGAAAGGAATTTTGCATGATATTAAGACAATGACTTCAAGCGATAAGCACAAATGTATTTCTTAAAACAAACAATTTATTTCTAACAACTTAGTTATGTCATAAGATATTTAGGAGATTTAATAGGACCTAAAACTGTATAATAGTTTGTCAATCTTTTAATGTTTTGTATTGTAGCTATTCTTCATTGTGGCATGGATACAGGGTGGGATTTAAAGTCCAGTATTAAGATTTTGTGTTTTAAATATTTTACTGTCTCTGGGTCTTTTTTTTTTTTTTTTGGTTTAACGTCCTTTAACCTGGTTGGTCATATAGGACGATGAATGAATGAAATTCGTGAAATGATGCTCAAATGATCTCGGGGTCAATAGAGCTTAAAATTACTCGACATTCGTCTTCTCAGGGAAAAACCTTATCCGGGTAACTCACCCTAAGTGACATTCGAACTCGCGACCTTTTGAATGTGAGGCAGATACGCTACTACCACACTACACAGGTGGGCCTTTCTGTGTCTTAAGGAACTGAGTAGCTGCACTTACAGAGGATCTATTCAATTTTGAAGAATTATAAGTAAGATGTATTCAATATCGAAAACCTTGTTCAATTCTTTTAAAAACTAATCTTTATGAAATATTTATGTTGTTCTTCTTTATTGTTTCAATACATTTACAAGTTAAATTTAATTAGTTCCAATTAGGATTCTTAAAGAGCTTGCTAATATTCTTGCTCTACAACAAAATAAAACGTAATGTTACAATATCCTTATGATTTGTTGAGAATAATCATCATCGTAGCAATACAAAAGGTAAAATGAACTTAAAATATAGTGGATCAAATATAGTTTTATAAACTAGTTTGTATACACGCTAAAAATACAGAGGGTGGAGAAAGAAAATTGAATATGACACACCAGGACTTTTACTTTCCCTCCTTCGTACATACATAGTATATAGGTAGAGAAGATATTGCATTCCATTTAAAATCCCATACCGAGGTTTCACTGGACACAGGGTTCCATTAATTAAAACGTATTTTTACAATAAGGTTCGTGTATGTGCATCTATATGAATATGCGCGCGCCTGTGTATGTGTGTACGAGTGTGTGTGTGTGTGTGTGTGTGTGTGTGTGTGTGTATGTCTGTCTGTGAACAGCATAACTGAAAAATCTGATGTGTTCCAGTCACATGACTTTCTCTATATCTCTGCAATAAATTCTTTTTAAAAAGCTTATGCTTCTATTTACTTCCTGCTAATCGAGAAAAAATTAGCAGATATAGTCTAATTTCCAGCTTCCTTGCAAGTAGAAGCGAAATAAGGGAGTACCATAGGTTAAAGTGATAATCAAAAGCTGGTTGTTATGTGACTAAGTTCCTTTGTTTGTATGGACACGAGTTCACAACGTCCTGTATGAGAAAAATATAAGTTTTTATAGCTTAGACCAAAAACAAAGAATATCTCAAAACAATCAATTCCACGAAAATGTATACAACGTAGATTGTGTGTTTTAATGTGCTCTACATTTTTTATGTGGTAAGTTTTTGTCTCTGTCTTACGGCTTAGCACTTATGTAAAATTCCGTAAAATTCACTCAGAATAAAGTAGTCTTCAGAGGCTATTCCCAGAAAATTCAAAATATACATTTTATTTATCAGGTAAATATCTTTAATATACGATATTTTAATCAAAATCTTTATGGCCATTTATTAGAAGATAAAAATTTTCGAAAACAGTTCCATGTAAAGGGCAGTTTGAAGTGGGAGGATTTTACTCAAAATCTTCGTGTCGCATCCCCGGAAGATACTAAACTTAAATACCAAGTTTGGTATTTTACCGACTTTTTGTTTTTGAGTTATCGTGTTCACAGACACACGGACACACACACACGGACCTTTTTCTGAAAATACTTTTTTTTTGGATACAGGGGACCCTAAAACATATATTTCCGGTAAAATCTCTGTATCGAATTTTTTGGTGGAGTGCAATACATTCTCTATATACTATATACATAGTGCGTATAGAGAAAGTAAAAAAAAAAAGTCGGCCAAATATTAAACTCGATATTTAATTACAACAGCTTTCTGGGATACGACACGAATATTTTTATGAAAGTCCTCCACACCAAACAATTCTTAATATGGAAAAAATGCAAATATTATAACATATATCAATTCAGTGACCTTAAAGCGTGTATTTCTACTGAAATCTGGGTATGGAATTTTTGGGAGGAATACAATACCTTCTCGGTCTACTGTGTGCATCGTAGGTTTAACTTTTCTAACACATTTTCTATTTTCAAATTGAGTTAGTCCTGTCAAGCAAGGAAAAAGGAATTTTAATACCATCGCATAGCGATCGGCTGTTCAAAGAGTTGACAATAGCTTTAGCGATTATTTGTAAACCCTTCTTTACTATCTTTGTAAACCATTTCTGCTAATGTTTATCCTGATAAGTTTGAATAAATGGAAGAAAAGCCTTGGTAAGAATAGTTTGTTGCAGCATAGGTAGAGCAAATTATGTGAGTGTAGCAAATCAGATTTTTACTTTCTCTAGCACACATGTACCTACAATGCACACAGTAGATAGAGAAGGTATTTTATTCCACCCAAAAATTCCATACCCAGATTTAAGTAAAGATACATGCTTTAGGGTCCCTCAATTGAATAGAAGCGTTTTTAGAAAAATATCGGTATGTGCGTGAGTGTGACCGTGGACAGCATAACTCTAAAACGAAAAGTTAAATAAATTCCAAACATGATATTAAAGTTTAGGATATTCTAAGAATGCGAAACACCTCAAACTATCCTTTGCATGGAATGTTTTTCAAAACTTTTGATCCAACGGTTTTTATCTAACTACTGCATGTTTAAGATATTTTTATGGCAAACGATACTTACATCTTGGATTTTCTATGAGTAGTCTCTTCATCCTGGATCACTTTTATATAACTGGCGAACCGTTAGAGAGACTAAAATTTACTATACCAAAAATATGGTACTGGTTGAAACACACAATTTATGTCATATGCATTTTTTGCAGAGTTAACTAAGATATTCCTTGTTATTGGTTTAAATTTTAAACTACTTTATTCTTCTCAAAACGAGAATTCATCTTTTGTTTTGGATCTCTCTTGTTTTACTCCTGCATATAGAAAACCAATTCCAATTGTTTTACATAGTGATAAGATTTAGAAACGTTTGACTGTCGCTTTAGGTTAGAGTATTGCCTTATTTTTCCTTATACTTACAAGAAAGCAATTAACCTTTCTGATAATGTTTATCTCGATTAGCAAGATATAGATAAAAGATTAATGCTTTGTAACAATAGTTTGTAGAGAAAATCATGTGAGTGGAGCGATCCGATTTTTCAATATTTAGTATATTGTAGAGTTAGACAAAGATATTTTTATGACAAGTGAAATGTATATCTTGAATAATCTCTGAATATCTATTCATTCTGGATAGCTTTTGTATAACTGGTAAACCATAAGAGAGGTACAACACTTGCTACACAAAAAATATAGTATGGTTAAAACACAATTTATGTCATATGCATTTTTTGTAGAGTTAACCGTTTCCAACATATTCCTTGATATTAATTTAAAATTTAAACTAATTTAATTTTCCTCAAACGAGAAGTCATCTTTTGTTTTACTCGTGACCATGCAAAGAGAACTCAATTTCAATTGCTTCACTTAGCAACTATTACTTTAGCTTAATGTATTGAGCTATTTTCCTTCTATTTATAAGAAAGTAAATAATAAGACAATTTCTGATTATGTTTATGTCAATGTTATAAGAATAGTTTTTTATAACAGTAGAGTGAATGGAACATATCAAATTGTTGTATGTTTAGTGTATTGCAGAGATGGTATAAATACCTCTAGGTCGCCGATGCGAGCGGTCCATGATCCCACATCGTCGCTGCCCGCTAAGACTTGCAGCTGGCTGAGTGTGTGGACCACGTTGCCGAGAGTAAGGGTAGGGAGGATGCAGCACAGTGTCAATGTGACGGAGGTCGCCATCTTACTGACAGAGCCTGATTCAACAGCTGTTCCCTCTCGTCTCTTGTGAGGTCATTTCAATTACTCCTACACTCCCAGCATCGCAACCACAATCCCATTTATTAATTGCAGGAATAACTACATAGGTGGCATTTGTGGACGCGCTAATAAATGGAAACATTGAACTGCTGCATCTGTTGAGTAATCCGGAGGAGCCGAGTTCGAGTATAGCCTAGGTTCACTTAGTGTACACAAATATTAGTCTCTCTCTTGCCCTAGAAGCAACAATTGCTGAAATACAATATCTTTTGACGAGTGTACTATCGTTCATGCTGTCATGATAGAAAATTGGATTTACATCACTCATAACTCTTAACTACCCTAACTGCGTGTTCCATCTATTTTACTAAGATACACTCATGATCTACATTAAATCCTATAACTCTAGTACATTTAGTTTCAGAAATGCAACATAATATTTGATAGCTAAGTTTTAAACTTTAAAAGAGCAGATGAGTCTCAATTGCTCATTTTAGTTAAAAAAAAAAAACACTATTTTGTTTTCAAATACTAAGTCTACCAACCACTAAAGTTTTGTGCTCCTACGACACGTTTAATTTAATATAAAACTTATTTTTTAAAAGTTTACACACTTTTAAGTATCTTTCACGTGTAAACCTTAGACTTAAATTTCTTCCATGTCATTTTTACTTTCTCTATACGTACTATGTACATAGTGTATAGAGGAAGTATTGTATTCCGCCCAAAAATTATACACCGAGATTTCACCAGAAATACATGTTTTAGGACCCCCTGAGTCCAAAAAACATTTTTACAAAGAGGTCCGTGTGTGTGTGAGTGTGTGGTGTGTGTGTGTGTGTCTGTGAACAGCATAGCTCAAAAACGAGAAGCCTGTTAATGCCCAAACTTGGTATTTAAGATTTTCAAGAAAATCTCCCCACCTCAAACTACCCTTCGAAAAATTTAATTTTCTTAAAAATGGCTCTAACGATTTTGATTAAAATATTGTATATTAAAGATATTTAACTGACAAATAAAATTTATATCTTAAATTTTCTGGGAATAGCCTCTGAAGACTACTTTATTCTGGATGAATGTTACGGAATTTTGCATAACTGCTAAACCGTAAGAGATGGACAAAAACTTATCACACACAAAATGTAGCTTACAATAAAGCACTCAATTTATGTCATACACATTTTTTTCGTGGAATTGATGATTTTTAAGACATTCATGGTTTTTCGTTTTAGTTTTGAAAAACATACTTTTTTCATACAGGAATTTGTCAACTCGTGTCCATACAAACAAAGGAACTTCAGTTACATAGCAACCAGCTTTTGACTATCACTTTAACCTATGGTACTCCATTATTTCGCTTTGACTTACAAGGAATCAAGTAATAAGACTATTTTTGCTGATCTTTTCTTGATTAGCATGAAGTAAATAGAAGCATAAGCTTTTTAACTACAATTTGTTGCAGAGATGTAGAGAAAGTCATGTGAATGGAACACATCAGTTTTTTTTAGCATCATGCTGAAATCAAAAGCTCTGCCCTCTTACAATAGCTGCAATTTTTTTGAAAATTAAACTGCATGTTCTAGACACTAGTATGACTAACAAAATTAAGTATTGGAGTTTTGATATATTGCATTAATTCATGATATAAAGAATACAGCTTATGAAACGGGAGCAAAACAAACACAAAAAACGCAATCTTATTACCATGAGTACGGTAAATATTTTTGTTCTGTACAGGAAGCAGGTACAACAATACTCTTTATTAGTTTAATTTATCACAGTCTCTAGAACATAAGTGATTTTCAGCCTCATTGCATTAAAATTGCAGAAGTTATAGATTTTGGGAACATGTATTTTTAATTACAAAAGATAACGTACAGGGTTGAAACTTCAACACGTTTATACACAGACCATGTAGCATACATGTATAAACATTTAAACTCGAAGCTTAAAATGTTTAAACTTATATTTGAAAACCATTTGCCATCTTAGTCTTCCTGGATCCTTTTTATTTCTTACATCCGGACATAGTAGGTAAAGAAGAATTCCGTCCCAAACAAAATTTTGATATTAAGATTTTAGTTGTAATACATATTTTCGAATACCCATATAATAAATATAATCATCTTAAGATAAATATGCCTGTGTTCGTGCGCGTGTGTTTGAGAACAGCATTACTCAAAAACGAAAGGTCAGTTAGATACAAAATTTCATATTTTATTCAGCACCTTTCAGGGATTCGCCGCAAATATTTCCCAGAAAATCTCACACTCTCATAACAAAGTATTATACAACTTTGACTATCTCAAAAAAAAAAAAAAAAAAAAAAAAAAAAAGACGAACGATTTTCATTAAAATGATTAAAATTAAAGCATTTTCATACTTGTAATGAATATCTAGAACTTTCTGAGAATAGCCTTGAAGTTCTTTTCATTACAGTGACTTTTGCAAAACTGGCAAACCTTAAGACTAAACACCGTAACAAATGAATGTAGATTTCGTTAAAATACACAAATCATCCAAAGCAATTATATGGCGTTAGTCATTTCGGAGATATTTGTTGTTATTGGTTTGAATGTTTACAATACGCACTCGTGTACTTTTCTGAAAAGGAGTGTCGTTATCCGATTTTCTTTATCATAGTCAAGAAAGAGAACGTAATTTTTATAAAAGTTAAAAGATTCTGCTATTTCTTATGCCTCGTGTATTTCCATATTTACTTATCTACAAGAAAATGTGCAGCCCACTTGGGTAGTGTGGTGGTAGCGTGTCTGCCTCACATTCAACAGGTCGGGAGTTCGAATCTCGCTTAGGGTGAGTTACCCGGATAAGGTTTTTTTCGGGGTTTTCCCTTATCCTGAGAGGACAAGTGTCGACTTTAAGCTCTATGGACCCCGAGATCATTTGAGCAGCAGTTCACCAATTTAATTTAATTCCGATATGACCAACCAGGTTAAAGGACGTTAAACTACCAAAAAAAAAAAAAATAAATAAAAAAAAAGCGATAAAATAATTTCTGCAAATTGAGGTAGGTAGAAGAATTAGCTTTTAAAAATAATCTACTAAAGAATGGGTAGAAATGTCATGTTCTTGACATATCTAATTTTTTTATGTTTACTTATAATTTAATTCATTCAACAGCTAATTATTTCATGAAAGCTGTTTATTACTTTCCTTAAAACGTATGCACACAGTAGCTAGGGAATATATTGTACTCCACCCAAAAATCTTATATCGGGATTTCACCGGAAATTTATATTCTGAGGACACCTAAGTCCGAAAGAAAGCATTTTAGCGAAAGTTCTGTATATGTATGTCTGTGAGAGAGAGACAGGGAGAGAGGGAGAGAGAGAGAATATGTGGGCAGCATAGCTCAAAAAAGAAAGTACCGTTAAAAACCAAACTGGGTATTTTTGTTCAGTATCTCTCAAGGATGCGACACGAAGATTTGAAAAAAAAAATCCTCCCTCCACAAACTACCGTTTAAATGGATTTTTTTTAAATTATACTTTTCTCAAAAATAGATCTACAGCTTGTGATTATAATACTCATATTAACGATATTTACATCACAAATAAAATTTATATTTTGAAATTCTTGGGATTAGCTTCTAAATCCTTTTTATTCTGTATGAGTTTTACAGAATTTTGCATAACGTATGAGTTAGACAAAAACTTAATCCACAAAATATGTAGATTTCGTCAAAACACATAATTAATATCCTATACATTTTCTTTTAGAGTTTTTTTTTTTTAGATATTCCTTGCTATTTGTTTCAGTTTTAAATTACCTAAGTTTTCTCAAACGGTACCATGTAAAGCGAACCGAACCTCAATTGTTTCACATAGCGAATAGCTTTTAAAATATTGTATAATCTGTTTGGTATATATATTCCCTTACTTCCCCTCTACTAACAATGAATCAAGTAATAAGATCAATTTTTCTAATGTTTATCTATTAATATGTTGCAGATAAAGGAATAGTCATTTGCAAGAATAGTTTGTATTTGGAACAGCTAGAGAAAGTTTTAAGATTGGAACACATCAGAATTTTTAAGGTCAACAACAGTCTATCGGTAGTTCGCCTCTAATGTTTTTGTCAGTCCGGAAGTCGAAAATATTCCACTTTGTCTCGTCTTTTCAAACTCTTCTTTGTTCTTCAATGATGAACTCATAACTAAGGATAGTATCTTGGGGACGGTAGCGGGACACATGCGAATACCAGTTGAATACCTACCGAGCAGAGACCGACTGCACGCGCCGCATGTAAACAATCCGTAGTAACGCGTTGGGAAACATGACTCGATGCAGCAGTATCCTAAGCTGTATAGTACAATTCTGTTTTACAGGTAATTAATGCCTTTGATGATAATGCATGCCCTTCAATCGAGATTGTAAAAGATCTTGCTTCAAATGGAAAACATGAAAATCTGTAAGTCATACAGAAGAACTTTGCAGATATATCCAAGACAGTAACACATATTTGGAAACATCGAAAATTGAAATGCCTACAGCCCTGAACTTGTACAAGCAATTAATCAGAGACCTATAACACCTTTGTTAGACCGTGTGGAAAAGAAAGTGAATTTAATTATCGGAATTTCAAAAACATGTGAAATACTAAATGTGCTACGAGATGTTGCTGCGGAAATAATTGCTAATGGAGTACCTTACCCAATAGTCGATAATGTATCCTATTTCCGTTTTTCTCTAATTGCATCTTGTGATATGTAGCGTGGCTTTTCGTAATATAATGCCTGTTTACGTGCCAATCGGAGACGATTCAATTTCAGACATTACGAATGTATTTTGTGTGGATTGTAATCTATGTATGTTAAAAGAAAATAAAGTGGATAATGATACCAATAATTTTTGCACTACAGCAATTGAATGCATGTAAATATATTAAAATTGTTGTTTCCCGTAAATCAGTGTTTACCGGGGACCCAATAACTATCGCCTTACACTGCTAGTGAAAACATCACACGCAGCTATAGCCCCATTTTCCTTCTATTAGTACCGTTATATTGTCAACACATGACAACGCTGCGCTATCTTCTGTTGGTCCCCAAGACGCTACCGCCTCTTATAACACTTGTAATATATCCACTATTACACGGCGTTTTGTGCCTACTATTATTTAATCCGTTTCTCTAGGTTTTGCATTTTTGCAGAATGATACTTTTTCCAATCATCTGTTTATTTACGGTTAAGCGGATATTTAATATTTATACTTAAGAGGATAGTATAGCTTTAACATTTTGAATATTCATTTCTCTTGTTTATAATAAGCTCTGTGAAAAAATTCAAGCATTTACTCCAATTGTTTTCGCTTTATTACTTTCTCTATACGCATTATGTACATAGTGTATAGAGAAGGTATTGCATTGCACCTAAAAATTCGATACCGAGATTTCACCGGAAATATATGTTTTAGGGTCCCCAATATCCAAAAAAAGTATTTTCACAAAAAGGTCCGTGTGTGTGTGTTGTGTGTGTATCCGTGTGTCAGTGTGTCTGTGAACACGATAACTCAAAAACCAAAAGTCTGTAAAATACCAAACTTGGTATTTAAGTTTAGTATCTTCCGACACGAAGATTTTGAGAAAATCCCGCCACCCCCAACTACCTTTTACATTGAACTTTTTTCGAAAATTTTGATTTTCTCAAAAATGGCTCTAACAATTTTGATCAAAATTTCGTATATTAAACAAATTTACCTGACAAATAAAATGTATATCTTGAATTTTCTGGAAATAACCTCTTGAAGAGTAGTTTATTCTGGATACATTTTACTGAATTTTGAATAACTGCTAAACCGTAAGAGATGGACAAAAGCTTACTACACAAAAAATGTAGAGCACGTTAAATCACACAATTTATGTTATATACATCTTTTTTCCTGGAGTTCATCATTTTTGAGACATTCCTTATTTTTGGTTTCTGCTATGAAAAACTTGTTTTTCTCATACAGGAACTTGTCAACCCTGATCCATATAAACAAAGGAACTTTATTGACATAGCAACCAGCTTTTGATAATCATTTTAACCTATGGTAGTCCCTTATTTCGCTTCTACTTACAAGGAAGCAAGTAATAAGTCTATTTCTGTTAAATTTTTCTGATTAGCATAAAGTAAATAGAAGTATAAGCTTTTTATGAATAATTTGTTGTAGGGATATAGAGAAAGTCATGTGAATGGTACACATCAGATTTTAGTTTTTTACTTTCTCTGCACGTATTACGTATATAGTAGATAGAGAAGGTATTGTATTCAAACCAAAAAGGCTGCGTCTAGACTTAGCCGAAAATATATAGATTTTGGGGTACCCTCCGCCAGAGTTCGAGGACAGCATAACTTAAAAACGAAAAGGCGGTTAAATACCAAACTTAGTACTAAAATTCAAGAAGCTTTGAAAGAAAATTTCCCCATTTACCAAACTAACGACATGGAACTATTGTCAAAAATCTTGATTTTCTCAAAAAAGGCTTTAATGGTTTTTATTAAAACACCACATGTTTAAGATATTTTCATGTCAAAAGAAATGTATATGTTACATTTTCTGGGAATAACCTCTGAAGACCTCCTCATCTATATTACTTTTGTGTAACTGGTAAACCGTTAAAGATTGACAAAGACGTACTGCACAAAACATGTAGAGTTGGTTAATACACACAATTTAAAACATAAACATTTTCTACAGAGTTAATTGTTACTGATATATTCTTGTTATTGGTTTTCATTTTTAACTAATTAGAACCTTTCTCAAACAGGATGTCATCTTTCTTTCCATTTCTCTTTTGTTTTGCTCCAGAGCTGCTAATTTCAATTGTTTAACATAGCTTTCAGCATTTAAAATATTAAGTGTTGCTTAAGCCTAGTGCATTTGCTTATTTCCCTTCTACTTACCAGGAAGCAAGTAGTTGGACAATTTCTGATAACGTTTATCTGGATTAGCAAGATGTAGATAAAGGCATTCTAATTTGTAAGAGTAGTTTGTTCACAGAACAGTAGAGAATGTTATGTGAATGTAGAACATCAGATGTTTTTAAAATAAGAATTGAGCTGGTATAAATTGCTCACTGCGGAACAGTTATTATGTTTATAGAATTTGGTAGACATGTTCTTAATGTACACATAATAAAATTTGGTCTGGATTTCGCTGTATAATGAAAGCAAATAATGCAGGATTTTATATTTATAAAAGGAAATTTTAGGGAAGGATATTGTAGACTTGCAAGGCGGAGAAATTTTTAGGATTGCGCTCAATATTGAAATGTTTAAATCACTACTCAATCATTTCAAATAGCGAAGAGTAAACATTCTGATGTATTCCATTCACATGATTTTCTCCAAATATCTTTATTAAAAATCTTCTACTTCACACCAGTCGAGATAAACATTAGCAGAAATGGTGTTATTATTTGCTTTCTGGCAAGTAGAAGGGAAATAAGGGAGTGCATTAGGTTGAAGCGATAGTCAATTATTTTTAAAAACTCCTTGCTATGTAATTGAAATTCGTTTCTTTGCATGACCAAGTGAGAAACATTTAAATATTTGAAAACTGCTACTAATAAACAAGGAATATCTTAAGTAGCCAACTCCGCGAAAAAAAAATATATTGTTTGTTTAGCGAGATCAACCTTTTTGGTGCAGTAACTTTTTCCAATCTCTTACAGTTTACCACTTATATAAATGTCATCCAGAAAGAGATCTTCAGAGATTTTTCCCAAAACGTTTTAAATACCTTTACATTTTATTTGTTATTTGAGTATATTTAATATTAAATGTAATGCTATAATAACAAAATATTCAAAAAATGTAAAGTGTACTTTAGGGTGAAAAGATATTCTTTAACATTTTCGTATCACATCTTTGGGAGGTAATTTTAAACTTAAATACCACCTTAGGTATTTGTGGGAATTTCAGTTTTTGACACACATTGACATACAAACACGATCATTGAACATTGTCTAATAATTCTTTCTTTTTGGATTCAGGGGGTCTCGAATAATATATTTTCGGTGAAATCTCTGAATCTAATTTTTGGGTGGAATGCAATATCTTCTCTACCTTTTATGTACATCATGCTTGCATGGTAGATAATATAAAAATATAAGAATATCCCAACCGCATGGAGCATCTTTCCAAAATGTTGATTTTACTAAAAATGGCTTTTACAGTTTACATTAAAACATTATCTTTTAATTTATGGAATTTTTGTAAGAATAAAATGTATATATTAAATTCTCTGAAGAATGTCTTGGGTGTCCTCCTTATCCTGGATCACTTTTGCATAACTAGTAAACTGTAAGAGGTAAATAAAACTTACGGCACAGAAGATGTAGATCTCGTTAACGTACTTAATTTATTTCAAAAGCATTGTGTATAAGTATTTATGTATCTTATGGAGTAAACCCATCTCTCGATATTCCTTGTTTTTGATTCAAAAGAATATTGATGCGATGTGGATGATTGGGGATTTTCCAAAATGTTTGTGCATAGCTGTACACCATTAGTTACGACACGGTACATGCTTACTATCAGCTTGACTGAAAGTACGCATTAACATTTAGATCTGTCTTTTCAGCTCATGCCCTTGAAGAAGCCTGTATATTTTTTACGGCAGTTCACAACATGGCAGAAGAAATGACGTCAGTACGACTCTAGGGACAGATGTCCTGATCGCTACCCCACTGCTACTTTATGAGCTTTATGTATAACCATAAAACATTTACGTTCCACTTTTATACTCATCCACATGCACAGCACATGTTTTTGTGAAACAGGTGACACCGCACGTACCTGTTTATTAACTTTAAATCACCTGGCGGAGCTGCCCAATAATTTGGTCCTAGCATGCACGTGTCTCTTACAATGAAAAAAAAAAAAAAATATATAGGGATGGTATTTTAAGTACGAGGGGCATACTGAAAATCATCAGCAACACTGTTTTACAATCTTAATATTTATTTTTAAGCCAAACCAAATACATCATCATAATCTACAGACTTTCTTTCACTTTTCGACATAGTCTCCATTGTTTTGCACACATTTTTCCCATCGTTCCACAAGTTTGAAAATGCCCTTGTGATAGAACTCCGTTCCAGCTGCCCGCAGACCCTGACGCACTGCTTTCAGAATATCCTCCAGCGTCTCGTAGCGTTGGCCACGCATCTGCTCCTTCACAGAACCGTAAAGATGGTAGTCGGAGGGTGCCAAGTCGGGACTGTAAGGGGGATTTGGAAGAGTTTCCCACCCTAATAACCCTGATCTTCTCCATAGTGGCACGGGCCGTATGCGGACGCGCATTATCCTGTTGAAGGATGATCCTCTTTCCAGGGCGTTTATCACGCAAAGCCCGACGGAGCTTCAGAAGTGTCTTGATGTAGCGGGCAGAATTTATGGTTTGTCCAGGTTCAAGAAAGTCAACCAGAATGCAACCTTGTGCATCCCAAAAGACACTTCCCATAACTTTTCCTACAGACTGCACTGTCTTCGCTTTCTTCTTCGATGGTGAGTTCAAGTGGTGCCATTCCATACTCTGACGTTTCGTTTCTGGCTCATAGTGATGGAACCAGCTCTCATCTCCAGTCACAATACACGTCAAAAATTCATCACCTTCATTATGAAATCTCTGAAGAAGGTTTTGTGGTAAAGGTAACGGCTTAGAAGGAAATTAGAAATTGTCTACAAAACAAAACTCTATGTGAACAATTCTATATCTGTTCTGCAAACAAATCATTACTACAAAGCCTTCTATTTAATTTATACTCATCGAAATAAACATTAACAAAAATTGTCTCATTACTTAGCTCCTTGTAAGCAGACGAGAAATAAGGATAACACTATGCTAAAGCGAGTCATTTTTTTAAAAACTGTCGCTATGCGCCAAGCAAAACAAAATATATATATGAAACAAATGTGGAGTTCTCGTTACAGAAAAGTACACGTATTTTAAGATTTAAGCTAATAACCAGTAATATCTCGGAAATGATTAACCCTAAAAAAATGAAAATTACATAACTTGATCTGCAATTTTTGTGTAGAAAGGTTTTATCTATGGTTTATGTTTTATCTGATGTGCAACAGTCCTCTAGAATTAAGATGAATTTAGAGGTTATTCCCCAAAATTTGAAGATATAAATTTTATTTGCATTGTAAATATCCCTAATATCTCAAATTTTAATTAAAATCGTTAGATCCGTTATTGAGAAAATGAAAATTTCGAAAAACATCCATAGATTACAATGAGTGATTTCTTTGAAAAATCTTCTAGTCGCATTCTTGAAAGATACTGTGCTTAAATACCAAAGTGGGTTTTTAATTGACATTAGTTTTTTAATTATGTTGTTCAGAGACGCGCTCGCACATACATATGCACAAACACACACTCACACACCTACTCACATACAAATGAACCGCGGTACAAAAATACTTTTTTGGATTCAGCGTATTATAAAACATATATTTCCGGTGGAATCTCGACGTCGAATTTTTGGATGGAATACAATATCTTCTCTACCTACTGTATACATAGTATGCGTAGAAAAAGTAATAAAATGAATATTTTGAATGGTAAGCAAATGTGCATTATAAGTAAAATTTTATGAAATGTATAATTCAGCATGCCACTATATATTTAAGGACACTGTAAAACACTTATAATAAGATATTCTTAATAGCGGGTGCAAAGGAAGTCATTTAAACCACTTACAATTCTTTATTTTTACTTTCTATATCAAGTATTTTGTACGTACATAGTAGGTGGAGAAGGTTTTGTATTCCACCAAAAAATTCTATACTAAGATAAATGTTTTAAGAATCTCTGAATCCAAATAAATAGAAGAAGACCTGAGTGAGCCTGTGGGCAGCATAGCTTAAAAATGAAAACTCTGTAAAATACCTGGTATATCCTTGGAATATAGTAAGGATACGACCCAAAAGGTTTCAAGAAAATCCCCCCCCCAAACTATCCAAAAAGTGTACTAACTTCTTTAATTAAAATGCTACTATTAAATATTTATATCAAAAACCTTTACATACTATATATATATGAGGTGTAGAAAAAGAAATAATTCCCTATTAAGGCATTCATGGTCCCATGAAGTAACAGGGAGCTCACATATAAATAGTATTCGCTAATCTATTATCTGATGTTGATCATGGAATAATAGCACATAACTATCTTACGCTTTATTTATTACGCTTTCACTAATGCTAAGGCAATATAATCGTATATTGAAAAATTAAAAAAAATTAACTGCGTTATATTAGAGTGTAAGGATGTAAACATCAAAACAGACAAATTATTTCATTATTATTTTATCTTCGTATGATTAGTTCTCGTTTATTGATATAAAATTACCAATATGATTTTGTATACTATTTTGCATTGATTGCATTTCTATGGCGCTCAAGCATGTCTAACATAGTGATAATTGTGTGTTCATACTGCGATGTTCGAACAGTCACGTATTAATTTGTTGTTTCTCACCTTCTTAGTAGATTTCTTTCTCTATGGGAAGTTGGTGGTGTTTTACAAGCATAAATACAAAACACATGATATATAAAAATGATAAGTGGGCATGGGTAACAGCAATAGCATCAAACAAGACGGAATATCTCTTCTTCCTCTTCCCTTTTACATGTTCATTTTTCTTTCCTTTTTCTTTCTTGGGCTTTCTCAGTAGTTTTATGTATATTGAATAAACAAGGATATATTGATTTTACTTAAATTGGCACTACTTCTTTCCAACTGATATTTTCTCTATAAATATCGACGAGTTACCCCAGATGTGGCAACGGGAACCAGAGCTGCATTCACAAGTGACTATAACTGTGATATATGTGATTGTTCAGCCGCACTTTTGCATATTGCATTCTCAATTACTTTTCCATCTTTTACTGCCCTGAGTTGTAATGAGCTATTTGTTTGAGTGTGTTATTTAATAATATCTATTGGACAAGGCTAATTGTGGTAAAGATAAACCGTCAAAACACTAGCAAGACCGGGTATTTCAGCTAATAAAATATATATTATGAATTTCCTTAGAGTAGCTTCTGAAGTCCTCTTCATTCTGGAACTTTCGCATAACTGGTAAGTCATAAGAGGTAGACAAAACCTAACTGCACAAAAAATGTAGATATTGTCACATGGGTAAGGAAATTGTCATCCACTGTTTTGTTTGCAAGAAGCCACATGAGATAATGAAGTGTATGGTTGGAAACCAATGTGTCAGATAGTTTTTGACTGGTACAGTTACTGCCGTGAAGTAAATAATAATAATAATAATAATAATAATAGCTCGCTTCCGCAGCGTGGGGATAGCTTGTGGGCCTCAAGAGGTCCTGTGTTGCATTCTCGATTAGGGTGAGTTACCCGGATAAGGTTTTTTCGGAGTTTTCCATTATCCTGAGAAGACAAATGTCACGTTACTTTAAGCTTCCTGTGTCACGAGTTCATTTGAGCTTCATTTAAGTATTTTTTCAACGTTGGATAAGATCCTCTTAATTAAAAACACTCCTAGCGCACTAGCCCATAAGGGGCCAGAGAAAGTTGTATTGAGATTTCCGTCAGTTAAAAGTTTAGTAATAGCTTCTGCTAGAACTGGAAGGGATAATAATAATAATAGTGCGGTTATTCTAACATACGGCCCAGCCGCTGCTGCCCCCACTTTGGCCCAGGGCAGGCATCATGGATGGGGTGCAGTATTGCAACGCCTCAAGTCCCTCCCGGCCGGTTAATGCGATCCTCTTGACCGGTTAATGTGCTCCTCTTGGCCTGGAGCCGCTACTTTTCCATTAAGTAGCTCCTCATTTAGCCCCCCACCAGGGACCTCAAGAGACTAGGTGCACTCCGGACCAGCTCTACTAGGGGTAAAAATCTTCACGTCGGTACCGGGAATCAAACCCACGTCTCTCTGTTGGCAAGCAGCCGCGCTTACGATCCGACCTAAATGTCTTAATAATAATAATAATAATAATAATAATAATAATAATAATAATAATAATAATAATAATAATAATAATAATAATAATACTTACGCCAGCGTCTATGAAGGGGCGACATTGGATGGGAATAATTGATGCTCACTTTTGAGACACCAAAACTCATTCCTTTTCAAGAACTCATAGAAAAGATAGCTTAGTTAACGCAGCGTACATAGCTTGTTATCGTAATTTAGGGACAGTTATACAGTTAGTGTAATTTATTTACTGCTGGTAGAATTACAGTAAATGATGCAAGCTGGATAATTTGGCTGCGCTGCCATCTTCAGTACCGCTACATGAACAGGAAGTAAATAAAGGTCTATAAATCTTAAGATATGTATAATAATGTTCTCCGGTATGAAACCACAGTTAAAAGTTAGTTTAAAATACATATTATAATAACTCCATGGCACGACAGCTCACAGGGAACCTTGGCCTACCGCCCGGCCGCTGCGTCCCCCATCTCGGTCCACTATAGACGTCATGGATGCGGTGCAGTATTGGAGGGTGAGACATGGTCAGCGCCTCGAGTCCCCCCGGCCGGTTAATGCGGTCCTCATGGCCTGGAGCCGCTATTTCTCCATCAAGTAGCTCCTCAATTGGCCCACCCCCCCGGGACCTTACGAGGCTGAGTGCACCCCGGGCCAGGTCTCCCAGCGGGGGAAAAATCCCCACGCCGGTACTGGGAATCCGCTTGGTAAGCAGCTGCGCTACCACCGCGCTAAGGAGACGACCGTAAATACATATTAGATCAAATATAGAACCGTACTACAAAAAAGTTATTCTGCTCACGTTGGGAAAAAATCGCTCCGTCACATGTTCGAAAGAAGAGCCTAAATTTAAAAACGCCTGTATTTTCTATAAGAAATAGAACGGAAAAGAGGGAAAAATGAACACTTAGGAGGATAAGAGGCGATTAGTGGAGCAGGTCCATGTTAGCTATTAGCGAAGCCTAAGAGAAGAGATCTTCGTAGCTTAATTGAGTAGGTAAATTCCAGGTAGAATGAGATAGGATGTCTGAGAATTACTTAGCCATTTTACATCAGTATGAAGTTTGTATAAAAATTCTGAGAAACTGTTACTTATGAATTCTAAGTTTAAGAATTTTTTCTCTTGGCGCATATGAACTATAAATTATGACTGAAGCTATGAATGTTAAGTTATGTTTACTAATGGATACGCCCAATTTCAAACATTGTTTTGTCGTAAACACTTTTCTCAACATTTTTCCATATTCAAAACGCTCCACAGAATGCAGTTGTTGAACTATTTGTTTCAATATTTTTTACTCCATCTCAAAATATATTGTAACTTATGTATCCATTTGCGCAGAATATAGTTACAAATATATTGAAATAATGTATTTATTAATTCAGAATATAGTTATAAATAACTGTTACTTATTTTCACTGCTACAAATGATTCACTCGAAGTGAGACATTTAACAGCTTACAGCTGTACGCCATCCAAGACTACTCGTGTATCACTGCGCGCTAGCACTCCAGTGACTCATGACTCAATACAATTCACAACACAACTCACTGCAATTTTTCTTCCTTTTATAGCGAGAAAACATAGTCATAGACTTTCTGGAAACTTGTCGAAGGTACTAGTAAAATAATCACGAATATTGGAAAGAATCATGATTTCGTGAGAAGAGTCGCGTTCCAAAGGATCCTGCTGCAGCGCGCCGTTGTTTACTCATCCAACAACGATGTCTCATATTCCAGCTCCACCACCGCATACCAGAGCAAACATGAGAGTGATCAGAGTGATCACATACCGCACAGCATTCTCTCAATATTAAATACGATCATAGGCATTTTTGAATAATGGTCCAATTTTGAGATTTAAAATGTATCTGTGTTTGAATTTATGAATGTTAGAATTTCTATTAGAGTTTCTTGGGGTTGAAAAATAACAGTAGATGATTATATTAATATAATTTTACCTTCCAATACTTAATAATAAATTATAAACTTTTTAAAAATCAACAGTTTTGGATAACACCAAAAGTAATAATTTGTATACCATAAATAAGGATTGATATAACATCAATCGTATAGGAATTCCTTACAATGAATTTATACAGTAAAATAACAATAATAATAATAATAATAATAATATTATTAAAGCATGCAGCTATAATTTTGAAACATGACAAAAATATCACAGTTATTCCGTGTAATAACTGTTATAAATTTCAACAAGATATCTTGCATATTGTGCTTTCACAGATGCAGCTGTCGTAAACCGGAAAACGGAAAAAAATTACAATTTTGGTAATCTATAAATAGCTTAAATGCTATGGAATTGGGGTATGCAATCCTATTTTAATGGCATATCAAATTTGTGAATTTGTATAAAGCCTCACCACAGAATGTATGATGACAATATGTCGAATAAACCTGTACAATTCTGGGTTGTACCTCTCAAATATTTTAGGTAGTCATTTTCCACTTCACGATTTGATAAGCATAAAATGACTGTCAGCAGCAGATTTTTTGCATCAGCTAGGAAACAAAGGAAAAAGAAAAATTAGAGGGGAATCCTTACGGAAAAGAGATTTACAGAGGACATAAAGGTTACTGTATTGCCCTCTCGACAGTCCGAAGTTAGCCACTTTGCGTATTATATCAGCTCTCTTGTGTGTTGCAGGATTTGAATGGGGCCTTTGAAGTTGGAAATAGCAGTCAAATGGGAGTTGACATTTTGAAAGACGTTCCACAAGTGTGAGTGAGAGAGTGAGGGGGGGCAGCGATGCATAAAAAAGGGACTTTTGAACTCCCAAAGGGCACAAACACAGTGCGAAAGGTGCTGACAAAACTTCTACAGCGTGTATTACAATGTGCTTTTTGCAGCATGTATTAAAATTGAAAAGTTTGTCGCTCAGAGTTAAATGTTCGAATTTCCTTTTGTGTATGGAACTGTGTCGAACTGTGTATAAGGGCTGCTTTCATTTTTAACAAAATGGAAATCTGTTGTGAAAAAAGCGGGTGGTGGGGCTCATCAGAACAAAATGTGATATGTCATTGTGAGCTCTCTTCGTAATTTCAACGAAAAAAGGATGTTTTGTGTGCGTGACGGTTTGTTATTACAATGATACAAACTCTGCTTATGCTGAGGAAATATGGGACTGAAATTTCATCTTGCTGAGATGTTCACATTTTCTCGTTTAGAGCACAACAGCATCCTGTTTCATGCAGTGCAATACGGCCTTGCGTTGAACTTAATAAAAGGTCTGTTGACTGCATTATTAAATGCAGCTATTTAGGGCTAATTTGACGTAACATGATTAACGCAGCGTAGCTTAAGAGTCTTCTTATACATCACGGTTTAGACTTGGCCTGTTCCGGCTCCAAATTCATGCTGTTTCCTAGGTCTTCCCATGTATCTTCTTCCTCATGCTGAATAGTTATATGCTGCTTTTGGTATTTCTTTTTCGGTCATCCTTATTAGGTGTTGTTTCCAGATAATAATAATAATAATAATAACGATAATAATAATAAAAATAATAATTATAATAAAACTGAAGCTTTCCTGGCGACGTATTAATTCAAAATCTTCTCGGGCTTCTAACCAGGTAAAAACTTGGCTTGATACCAACGTTTCGAAGAAGTGCATCTTCCTCGTCTTCAGGGTGAACTGATGGATTGAGCTTGCGAGACTGGTATTTATAAGAGGTGGAATGAAGCTAACATCTGATTGGTTCGCGTGATATTATGGCCTGGTATTTAAGATGACTGAGACATGGGCTTAATCCATCAGTTCACCCTGAAGACGAGGAAGATGCACTTCTTCGAAACGTCGGTATCAAGCCAAGTTTTTACCTGGTTAGAAGCCCGAGAAGATTTTGAAATAATTATAAAATAATCATCTTCATCATGGTTTAGACCTTATTGGTCTGTTTCGGCTCCAAGTTGCTGCAGATTCTATATTTTCCTAGGACTTTCCAAGCTTTTTCTTCCTCGTAGTGAATAGTTATATGCTGCTTTTAGTATTCTGTTTTCGGTCATCCTTATTAGGTGTTGTTTCCAGTTGGTTCTATATTTCACTATTGTTGTTTTTAGTTCTTCTCCGTTTAATGGTTGCCTGATTCAGGTTGAGGGACCAGGCAACGATATTGCGGCTGGATGGTTGCATTGCGCATTGTAAAAGTCGTCAGGAACATTCCATCCAGACCTACCTTCGAGTTTGGGTCTCCCTGTGGGGTTCTGCTGTGAGGCTCGGGACCCGCGAGGAGGGGCTAGGGCGGCGTAGGAGGCCTTCCAACTATAGCCGTTAAGGACATATTTGACTGAAAGTTTGAAATTCCACACTAATAATGCTAGTTTTGTGGAATTTATACCTTAACTGTAATGTAATACAAATAAGTAACAGTGCAAAATAAATTCATTTTGCACTAGTGGTTTGGAACTTCTGATAAAATTGGTCTTTGTTTCTGTCAGGTCACTAAAAACGTCCCTTGCGACAAAAAATTAAAATGTTGGTCTAATGCTTCAACCCTAAGTTCGCAATTCATCCAATTTTTGAAAATACTCTAGGTTTCTCTGTGCCTCTTTTGGTTTAGGTTCCAAAGATATTTTAAAGTTAGGAATATGCTTTTTTGTCATAAAATATATAATTTTATGCTTAAAAATTAAAAACATATTTAAATGCATCTAACAGTAAAACCGAGAGCAATTGGTATTTATATATTGGTATTTATTTATATGTATATACACACACACAAGGAACATTTTACAGGAAGAACAATGGGGAAAATATCAATAGCGCGAAAACAAGGAAAGATTTGAATGAATGGTTCACATTAAATCGCTCAGGTTGGTAGGTTAGGGCCCCAGCGTTGCTTCTTTTCTTCTCTGCTGCTGCATTTTAGTCCTTTACTTCTTGCATTGCTGTTTTTGTTCTGCATAACTTCGTTTTTTATTTTGCATCATGTGAATGAGATCTCATCGAACTGAAGTGTTTCTTGTCGAGTTCAATACAATTTCACACTAAGTCCAGTGACCTAAGGCATTTAAAAATGCCGCTCAACTATACATTTTTTTGTATTTAGGAATGTTTAAATTACTTTTGGAATTTTTCTGATTTGTTATGAACTTTTAGTGGTACATACGGTTAAGGAACCCCAGGCTGCGAGCGTTAACATCAGGATCTGTTCATCTTTCAGGTCTCTACATCGACTTTTTCGTCCCTGTGGTCATGTAAAAGGCAAAGGGCTGCAAGGGTCTGTATCCGGTACTCTGCCCCATATCCTGGAAGCGCCGTCCATATCTAAACCTAATCCTAATACGATTCATGGATTTTTCACGTTTTTTCCTGGGTCAGCAAGCGAATGCTGGGGTAGTAGATGTTTACTGTCCAACATTTCTCGTACTCCTTTTCTCGTCACAAGGTTGCAGGATCAGGCGACGGTGGCGGTTGGGTAGTGACGCGCTTTTAAAGGATTCTTCCTGGTATCCTAGAGGGAGCTTCCTGTTCAGGACCTGTCTCTAGGATATTTCGGGTGGGGGGCTCTTTCGCACCGAGTTGGCTTGTAAATGTTGTATATGTTACATCTGGAAACATCACGGTCCCCGTCCAAACTTCTGCCTGTCTTATCCTTTCGGGTCTCTCCATTCATCGGATGTCACGATAGAAGAAAAATCTGCTGTGTTTAATTCACATAACCTTGATTTAATTGTTTTTCACACCAGCCGCGTGTAGGACAGGAGTTGGATAGAAATCCAATAAGGACTAATGGATGAAAGTAATCCATGAACGCAGTAATTTAGTTTACTTATTTATTGATAAACATTAATCTCACTGTTCAGTAATACAGATCGTTACTTATTATTAACACATTATAAAATTGACAGTAAAACTTTTAATCATAGGTTATTATATACGTATAATACATATTTGTACTAAGCGTTTGCACTGGGCATGTTAATTAATTGCTGTTAATGTTCATAGCTGCATTAAACTTGCAGTGTTTTATACACTCTTCTGAACTTGTGATACTGTTGGATCCCATTATAATTAACTCAACATCGATGCCCTGGGAGTTGCTTCAATTTAAACTGATACGTAGATATAAGTGATTTAATGATAACATTAAATATAAAAGGTTAAATAAAATTTAATTAATCTTAATTAAAAACATAAAAATGATGTAACAGGAAGCTTTTATTGTTATTTACCTTGTGATGTGTCATGTCATTTAAGTCTTAGTTTGTTGAACTAGGAAATCATTAGTTATATTGTTTCATTGTGCTGCATCATATTATGTAATTGTTAATTAATTTTTATATTGATACTTAATCTGATATATTGTTAAATTGTTACGTACTATGGAATCAAACAATTCAATTGTTAATAGCTAATTTGTAAAGTGTTCACACAACTTGTCATATTACAGAAGTTACATTTTTATGTTCCTTAATTATTGTTAATTGAATATAATACGGTTTTAGAAGTCACTAAAGGACCTTGTGTATATCACCTTAGTTATGTGAATATAAACAAAGCAATAAAAAAAAACAAGTGATTCACTTCAAGGGCTTCCTGATAGACATTGGACAACTAATTGTCGAGCTACATCTTAAATATGTATGTCACCTGTAGCTTCAACTTAAGCTAAATAACGGAAACTAATGGTAAAGTATTAAACTAAACGTCTATAATTTTTAATAATTTGATATGTTTATTATCCAATTTGAACATGCAGACTCATCCACATCCTAGTGCATAGAGACAAATGTCTCTTACAGTGATGTATCCGTAAAACTTGACCCAGGGTTGGAAAAATTCAACAATTATTTTTTTCATAATAAACTAACAGGAATTCTTAAGAAAATATATAATTTTTATCATTTGGCAAATTTCAACTACCAATTAACTGACCTATAAATAAATAGACGCATGCTTATTAATAGACACTCCCAACCTTAAACCATATCTTTTCCAACACTTTTCCATACTCAAAATGTTCCTCAGAATACAATTTTTCTCCAATTTCTTTCAAACGTTTTATTATATCTCTAAATAGCACATCACAGAAAATTGTCATATTTTTTTTTAAATGTTGCTCCAAATTTTATAAATAGCTTACAAAGTTTTAAAAATCAAGAGTTTTGGAGATTACGAACAGTAATTAATTTTTATTCATAATTTTAAGAATAATATAAAAAATTATAATATGACAGATATATTTGTATATTCACTTAAGTAAAACTGGAGTTTTATGTGAATATTCATAGAAATACATTCCATGGCTCAGGATGAATAATGAATTTATACAGAATATATTATTATTATTATTATTATTATTATTATTATTATTATTATTTAAATTACCATTGAAGCTGAAATTCTAATGCATGGTAAAAATGTCACTATTATTATGTATAGTAACTGTGGATATTCCAAATTTCACAGATACATCAGCTAGAAATTTGAGCAACAATTTTGAAAAATTTAACACTAATTTTCTCACAGTAAAATAATACGAATAGCATATCGTAAGATAATATATACTACTTTCCATTTGACTCATTTAAATTAGTTATTAATGATGCTTTAAATGAGCAGGCGTATGCTTATTAATAGATACGCCAAACTTTAAACCTAGTTTTCTCTAATTTTATATCTGAATTTTACATACTCAAAATGTGTATCGTGAGGCAATTTTAACTACTTTGTTTTAACATTTTAGTACTCCGTCTCAAAACAGGCATAGTTAAGAAAATTCCTATATGCTTTTTCGAAACAATCATCTCATTTTGAGAAATAAACTATTAACGTTTCACAAACACCTAGAAGAGTACAGAAAGTAAAAATTGTTCTAAAATAATTAAGAATCAATATAAATATGTTGACACGATAGATCTATTTGTAGTCTCGCTAACTATAAAAATTGACATTTTATTTGAATTTATTTAAAATCGAATCCTATGGAGTGTTTTTATTAGGATTATGAATTATCTCTCTTCCGCTCAACAATCTGCTCTGATACTATACAGGCGCTGAAAATTATCTTAGTTCCGCACTTAAGCTACCATATCAGGGAGAAAGACCACCCTTAAGATAACTTACACCCATGCTTTTATGTCGCGAAGACAAAATCGATCGCAATCAAGTTTTATATCTTTCCCAGTGATCAGTGTCTTGAGGAAAAAAACCTAAGAGAAAACTATTGGTAATTCCTCTCGTTTACTATCGTTTAAATATGATATATACAAGGAATTATATATTTTAGTGACGGTACTCTTTTATTTTCCTCAGCCTCGTGAGGTCCCTGCGGGGCCAATTGATGAGCTACTAGATTGAGAAGTAGCGGCTCCAGATCGAGAAGATCGCATCAACCGGCCGGGAGGGACTCGAGGTGCTGATCACGTCTCATCCTCCAGCACTGCACCCCATTAAATGCCTTCCGGTCTTGATGGGGGATACAGTGGCCGGACGGTGGGCCAAGGCCCCTTGTGGACCATCGTGCCATGAAATTACATTACTTTTTATTTTCGAACTGCTTTCAATACAGCTAGAACTGAAACATCAATGTGATGTTGCCCCTTGTCAGTTGTTTTTACTTTTGCTATGAGCAATAGAAACGATTGTTGCGACATTTGGTTTCCCTCCATATGCCAGTGAACTGGCGCTTATATTCGCTCTAAGCCATGTGTTCTACGCAGTCGCAGTTTGCGAGACTAGTAGAGAGGAGTTGCCTATTGCGTCAGAGGTCAGCTTCTTGGAGAACTCATATGCTCAACTTTTTTTGTGCACAATATAGCCTGTTTTTACAAAAACTTAATATCAGCACCGAAATGAAGCACTCGATATCTGTACGATTTCTTTATATATCGTGGAACAGTTAAACTCTGAATACCCTAACTAGAGTATAAATGATAGGGAGTTGTACCATAAACGTTTATTCCCTAGATAATTATGCCACTGGTATTACATTTAATATAGTGTATATATGATTTTTTTAATGTCCCTTTAAATTTATTCAACAGTTCCGGAGCTTTTCGATTACTATGAGATCTAACTTTGTTATGCTGAAGCACAACAATAGATATTAGCATATGCCACGTTTAATTTAAATGCTGTCCGACAGTCATTTTCTAAAACACGCACATCGCATTTTGCGGGATTTTCTAGTGCGGATTCTTCTATAAGGTGTTGGAGAGCGAAAGCGTAGCAGGACGAAGTTCTTCCTTGCTGGACGCGCAGTGAATTACGCTGCGTGGCGGTACTATTGCCCTCGTATACACTTTAAGGTATTTTTTGTAATAAATTAACCTTACTCTTTACATCACTAGGCATCTCTTTACATCGCATAGTACAAGTGAATTCCTATTATGATTTTGGGATTCATGCTTTTCTTTTAAAGATTTAGTTAAGTAGTAGATGGAATCATTAAATTTTCCAATGAATTTGCATTATTATTTGCAGGAGTGTTAATTTAAACTGAAACTAAAATGTATTATTTTGGGTGTATCTTATTTTGCTGATAATATACTCTGTTTTCAACTATAGTCTCATTTCACTTCAGTTTTAACTATTTGTTTGTTGTATATCCTAGATAACCATCGAATCAGCTGAACGGGTAATCCTGTCAAAATTTGAATCCCAGTATCATTGTGTTGAACAAATCGCATGCTTTACACCAGCAATCATTTTGTTTTTACTCAGAGTTATTGCCGCATGAAGGTATGGAGTGGTTTATTCTTTGATAGGCTCTTTTGTGGTATGGCAGAACACACTGACCATGGAATAAGGTTAAAAAGGAGTGTATATCAAGTTCTTACAATTGGTACCGAGTACAATGTCTCGTAAATAGTAATTTATCTTACCTAAGACTTCCTTTAATATTCAGACAAATTGTGTAGCTTTGCGACTGTACAGGATGTTTCATAGGTATGGAATAGAGCACAAAGTGTTATTGTACAGTCGTGACGTCATCGGCTAATTTTAAATGATAATATACTATTTCTGCATTATTTCTGACGTCTTCTTCTTCCGGTTTAGGTTGAGGTCTGTTTCGCTCTCACATTTCCTGTTGTTTACTTGTTTGTCCAACAGACCTCCATTCTGAAAGTTTGTAGTTGAGCCTGCATATGAGTTCGTTCTTTTGTCATTCTTAATAAGTGTCCTGTCCATATCTCTCTGTGTTTGATGATCAAGTCTAAGACGGACTGTTCACTTAATTTTCTCTAATTCTCTCATTCTTTAGACGTTGTTCTCTTGTACAGCCTTTTACCTGCCTGAAGTTTACTTGTATACTTCTATTTAACTGTCTATGCCTCATTACTAATAACAGATATGGCCATATTTGATAAAATCTTAAGTTGACCCTGATTGAAAAATGTTAGCTAAAGCAAAAGGAGTTTTGTTGTTCTGGAGAAGACGTATGATTCAATCCCCTAACTAAACTTTTGAATTCTCTATATAGATCCGCAATTCCAGAACTAATCATTGAATGTATAAAGGTGTTATATAATTTTAATGCCGGTATAAAAATGGAAATAAACTATCTAAAAGTTTTTTCATAACTATAGAATTGAGGCAAGGTGTTGTTGTATGTCAGCAACATTATTCAAAATATGTTTGGAAGATGTGTTAAAATGAAAAAGGGTATGGTCTAAAATAATATTTAAATTAATGATCAAACAATCTATAATTATTTTCCTGCAACCAAGTCTTTCTAGAACAAGATCAACATGATGTTGAATTTATGACCCGTAAACTTATGTCTGTTTTTAACAAGGGGAATTGAAATTGAACTTTGAAAATACAATATATATTGTGGTGGGAGGACCAATAGAAAACCATAAAATAATTGTAATATAGTTCAAAAGGTTAACGAGTATAAACATGTTGGATCTAAGTTGACGAATTAAAAAGACATAGTGAATAGAAATCAATCTTGAGAGATTGGCAGTTAGATGGTTGAAGGAATTCTTTTGGATCAGAAATTTTACAAGATAAACAAAATTTAATGAAATAAAAATGGTAGAAAACATTAAACTAGAACAGGGCCTATAACTGAAAAGATGCGGCCTATAAGTGAAAAGATGCGAACAAAATGTTTGCGACAGAACTGGATGCATTGAGAAGCAGTAGGAGAATATCCAGAATGAAATATATCAGGAATTATTATACTAGACTGAAAATGGACGTAGAAAAGATCGTGATAAACTGAACTAGTGGCAAGAACTTTAAAATGGTAAGGGCACGTAAACCGAGTGAAGGAAGAAAGATCGCCATATAATGTTATTATATAAGGACAACACTTGGAAGAAGAAAACTAAGGAGACGCTTGACATGGACGGATGAAGTCAATAAATCCATGCAGAGCGAGGATTGGAAGGACAACGGAAGGGCTTAACAACTTAGAGAGGTGCAATAGGAAGTAAAGGCAACCAACTTTTATTCTGTAAAAGTAAGTTGACTCCTCATTCTCAGTTAATTGAGACTGCTGAAAAATAACTTTTAACTGTTATTGTATTTAATTTAATTTTATTTATTACTTATTTACTTTTTACATCCAGGGAGTCTCCAACCCACCGCAAAATCTCCAACCTGCAGAACCCAATTATTGCCTCATCTGCCTTTCTCGGTTACCGTAACGGTTTTAGGGCACGTCCCTAACGTGCTTGACCACTTAAATCCCTCCATCACTCCGCTGTCCACCACTCTGGGTGTTGATTACTGAGGTTGGTTTTAGGGGGTACTTTTTTTCTGAAAGGACTTACCATATTCAATTAGATGAACAATTTCATTCATCTCATATAAACATTTTGGGTGCTATGAGAACACAGGTCTCTCCATTTGATTACTCTTTAGGGCCGTTTTTTGTCACTGACGCCTGCTAATAAGGAAGAGCTAAAATGAGCAACAGGAAAGACTACAGATATAGTATATCACCAGCAGTGATTGTATATGTTTAACAAGAATTTACACTTAAGACTTAGCAAAGTACGATTTTGAAGACGTTAAATTATTATAATTTCATTGGTGTCTAACCTTTTTACATGAAACAAATTACTTTTTCATGCACTAAATAACAAAATAAAGCTTGAAACATAATACTTTGCCATTTAAAACTGTTGTCAATATTATCACACCTGTAAAATAACAACTGGAGATTTTTATGTTATATAAAATTTCATTTGATAGTATTAAAAAGTAAAATAATTTTACCTTTATTTGCATTATTCTTACTTATGAAATATTCTGCTTATTTTCCATTCATAAGTTGGAACCTGCAATGTTTATACAATATTATTCTGATAGCAACCTTTGAAAGTGATCCTATCAACATGTGGTACTATGATGTTTAAAAGGTCACCATAGCTTTTTCTATTTCCTGCAAACATTATCACATTCTGCTCTCTCTACGGGCGCAGAATTAGATTACTATCGGTTTCTATTGTTACATATATAATATTCAAATTTTAGCTGAATCAACACAACCATTAAATAGCAAATCGCAAAGGATATGCTTCCATTATAGTAAACGTTTTTAGTGGGGCTGGGACGTCGATACAATCTATACTTCAATAACCTCAACACTCGTTTCAGATCGAGTTATGCCTAACTTTGAGATACATCTTCGATACTATTTCGATATCTTTAAAGATTTAAATTTTATATTACTGAAATATACTACATTTAACTTTATGCTAGATAAAGAATGAAGGGAGTTCAGACTTTGGTTTTTTGCTTTTCTTTTGTTTCATTTTTTGTTTGTTTGTTTAATGTTCCTTAACTCGCAGTCTTATCGGACAGTGAATGAAATCGGTAAAATACAGCTCAAATGAGCCCGGGATCCATGCAGCTTAAGATCACCCTAACAGGGAATCGAACTAGGGACCTCTTGAATGTGAAGCAAACATGAGACCCGCACACAACACACGGTAGATTTTGAATATTATGTGAATGAATGCAGCATTTCATAAACTATTGCATCTATGGTACTCACTAACTTGTGCGTTATCCGAGGTGTAAATGAAGCTGATTTAGCTGACGCGGTACTCATTCTCTGGCATTACATTTACATATTCTTACAAAAATCTGAGAATCCAGCAGAAATAATTACAAATTTAAGAATAACGTTGTGCACGGAATTAATTTTATAATATTGGCTAACAATAGAGTATACATTATATTCTGTTGAATTATCAGGAATAGATGTTTGGCAATTGGAAAACGTCAATCACAAACAATTTTGGAATTACCATATACACAAAATTGGTCACATATTTTTTTACGCAGAGACCTACCATTAAGAGCATAATCTTTAATGTTTTTTATAAAGTGTGTATCGAATATACAGTATCCGTGTTGTATCGGTACGGAATATTGAGTATCGAGAAACAGTGGTATCGTCCCATCACTAAAGGTTTAGTATATTTCCACTTCCTGACATCTTTGGAACGGAAGCAAACATTTCTATTTTGTGACATCCTCCACAAGCGACGCAGTTTCTTCCAATAGATGAGATTATGAACGCCGCAATATTTTTGTTTCCCGTTGTTTACAAGATTATGGAAGATGTATCCCTAAGGAATGCCTAATGCTCCCGGATCTCGCAGAGGAAGGGCAGGTTATAGAAGCAGGGCACGTCCCGGATGCGACCCATCACGTGCAGTGTGACGCACTCTTCCCCAGGATCCGAGTTGTTCGGCTCGTTGTCAAACCAGATGGGGAACCCGGGGTGGAATGGCTCTCCTACGGAATAAAACTTCCAATAAATTCTATACACTTCGCTTAAAACAGAGGTTAGTGGTACTGTTCAATAGCTGGCTGAGTTTTCGGAAACATGCTGATAAAAGCCTTAACAGCATACAATAAAGCATAAAAGGACAATACGTATTAACATATATTCATTCTTTCATATCAACGTTGATTGAGGTTTATGTTATTCATACAATTAGCATAACAATGTTAATTAATAAGTGGCCAAGAATACCCATCTTTCTGAAAAGTTTTGCACCACCCCAACTTCCGTAGTTAAATAGGTTTAATCAATTCTATGACTGTTAAAAATGGAACTTGGTTATTTTTACGGAGGATGGGTATAGGGAAATGGAATGGAATGGATGGATGCACGGGATGGGGTGGGTAGGTAGGTGGATGGACGCTGTACGGATAAACGGACGGAAGGACGGACTAATGGACGGAGGGACGGATGGGCGGGAGTGTGTGTATGTATAGATAGATGGAAGGATGGATGGATGGAGAGAAGGGTGGATGAATGGCAGGGTGGATGGTTGGATGACTGGGTGGGTGGATGGATGAATAGATGAGGTGGCTTTTAAATCAAGTTTGTAAACCTCCTGCACTCCAGCCTGAAGGCTTATAATTCAAACCCATTGGAAAGAACTAGACCGGGCTGCACTCAGCATCGTGAGATCCCTGGGGACCAATTGAGGAGCTATTTGGTGGAGAAGTAACGGCTCCAGGTCATGAGGACCGCATTAACCGGCCGGGGGGGTTCGAGGCGCTGACCATGTCTCACCCTCCAATACTGCACCCCATCCATGTCGTCTGTCATGGACCGAGATGGGGGACGCAGTGGCTGGGCGGTAGGCCAAGGTTCCTTGCAGCTGTCGGGTCATGGAGTCAATATTGGAAAGAACGCTATCGTTGGTTCCTAAAATCTATACCTTGTACAAGCTGCATTATCCTATTTCCAATGTCACCATCCTATCCCATATATTTTCTGGTTATAGAAAGAGGAATGTACAGTAAGGAATGGACAGTGAAGTATATACCAGGTAATTTCCGATTCCTCTTTGCAGTTCTACAAGTGGGTTCGTCCTGGTTTTTTCTACAGTAATGTACAACACACCGTAGGCTAGGATATGGGCGAGTTTTAAACTGTCCAATATTTGACCGTAGCCTATAAAGAGGTAAGAAACATCATTCCTACCGAAACGAATTGAATTTCAGCACAACATTACTTCAATGCCACGAGTGGTAGCATAGACATGCTACGACATCACCTGCTGATATGTCGGCGTGAAATATGGATATCCGCGAAAAGTGGCAATGTCTATCACAGTGATAATTCCAATGTACTTAACCGAAAGATGCTCCTCGTCGACATTCCTGCTGCTTCCCGTTTTGCATGATTGACAATGGGCTATATTCTATCTGCTGACTACTCAGCAACCGTTTACAGCTGGGTTGCAGAGTTCGGCCTGAGTCAGCCTTCCATGTCTTGGAATAAGTGCTTCTCTCTTGATATATGTCTACGATTATACAATTAACTATATCGTCCATATAAGTGTTGTGGCTTGAACTAAATTTGCAAGTACTTGATGAAAAATGCCCTCGTATTCCATTCGAATAAAACAGATGCTTGAAACACCAGAATCAATTATCTGGTTTTATGATGTACTTCTATTAGTTTTTATTCCTAAATATATTCAGAGAAATGGGAGAAAAATTCTTGGTCACGAAATAATTTCCGTACCACTTTTTAAAGGAATTGAAAAAAAAAAAACACAGTTCAACTGAAATATGTTAGATCTGGGAATGATTAATTTAAGACGTTCAAATGATGAAACAGAAACAGATACAGAAAGCAATAATACTGAACACGGATGCAGTGATTGGGAGTAGGTTGATAGAAAATTGAAAATTAACATGCTGTGTCTAACAAAAAAAAATTGCGCAAGACGAAAGCAAACGAGCAAAAGCGAATGGATCAAGCAGCCGTTAGAAGCGATGTTAATCCGTACCTAAGACTGTAGTGAACCTCCTGTAGCGGTCCGGAGTGTAAACGCCGACATAGACCTGATTCTTGAGCACCGCACGCTCCACCACGTAGGAATGACGTCCCATAATCTCCTGGAAGATCCGGACCTTCCGCTCAGAGTTGGGAACGGCCAGATGAGCACCTTCAGCCTCGCAGGCCTTCCTGGCCTCGGGCCACTGCCAGTAGGATGTGTTCAGTTTGAGCCAACCTACCTGGGACACAAGGAAATCGTTTTGGAAGAAACAGTACGTTCCAGTTTAAGATACTGCAGCTGGAAAAATATAAATGTTTATCTAAATTTTTGGAATAAATGGGAGAAATAAAGGAATGCATTTTTATAAAAATTTTGTTTATCAAATACTAATCATTTTTTGCAGGTGATTTTTACTGTAACATTCGTATTTCCGGAAAATGTACTGAAAACTCACCTACAGCAAAAGAAAAAGGATTGGGTCATTTATTTACATTGCATTTCCAGTGATTAAGTATGAACTTTAGGATTATCAAAGGTTAAATTACTATATTATTTTGTAGAATACAATGTCATTATAAATAGACAATGCACTTAGACCCAATGGATCTTGCATTTGTTGCTTAGGAATTCTAAATATTAGACAGCCAAGGCACCCCAATAATGGGTAACATATTACGCAACTAATGTAGGTATTATTTCTTGTTCAGTCCGTGCCTGCATTATATAATGTGGTTTTAATTAAGGTACAACAACAGAAACAAACTTGGGACATTTTACTTCACTGTAATTTAATAAGAAAGTTGAAACACATTGATAACATGAAGCATAGCCTACATTTTAAGCTCCCGGTTCGTTTCCTTCTTCTGAGAACATAATGAAATGCAACAGCACGCCAGATATATACCCGATATATCCCTTTGAGCGTTAAATGAGTTGCAGAACTCAATGGGGATGTTTCAGGTTCAACCAGCCAGTTCCTCACCTACCGGTTTTAACTTGAAATAGCCCCGTTGAGTTCTGCAAGTATATTAACGGATGATAGAATACGAGATTTGCATAGTCAAATACGGGGTAGCTGGGCCACCTGTAATGTTTGAGATGCTGATACCAGCGCCACTGAAAGTTTTAAAATTACACAAAAAACTGACTATCGTCCACCTTTAACTCTGATAAACTAGTTCACATATCATAATTTTTGATCACCAGTAACCTAAAAACCTAATGGTTAGTCTCCGATAATCAACATTATTATAAACCTGACAGTAGTAACCGGGATAGAAAATTGCCATTAATTCGTCTCAGAACATATCCTTGTATTAACGCTGGAGCGGACAATGGACTAACATTCAATTAAGTAATCTGGTTATTTGATTTGTGTCGTGTAAGAAACGTTACGAATTACATTATTGAATACAACTATTATATTATTATATTAAACACTATTGTAAACAACAATATTTTTTATTAGACTATTTGTATTTTAGAACCACAAATTTTTAGTTGTTTACGATGTAAGTACCTATGTATTTCTTAACATTCGAATATGGAAGTAAATTAATTATGAGAGTTCCTTACTAGGGATTAAAAAGAAAATAATGTTATTTGGCTTGTGCATAGAACAGCAATTGAAAGCATTATGGTTATATCATTTGTAGCAGGATATAAAGTCTTTCCGACTCTTTTTTTTTTTTTTTTTTTGGCAACAATGTGTTAAACACGTAACACTATATGATAACTCAAGACATAAAATGTGTAAAACAAAATTGTTTTCTATAAAGTTAATTGACCTTTTGTTATATTAAACAAATGTATATTGATTTAATTTTTGTTAAAATCTGCAAGAAACAGAATAGGCAGCATCAACTTATACATGGTTCCCTTCGGGGTCAGTATAATTCAAATATAAAATATTGTTATATAGTATGTTTGCAACAATAAATATAGGTATAAATAGTTGAAATATTAAATGATTTTAGTTAACGACTAAAGTAAAAAGAGTGAAGTAGAGGAACTTTTATTTCGGACCGGTTTGTGAGGAGTATGTTAAGTAAAAATTATCAAAGACCTAGCCTTCCAAAATAATCAAATTTACTCAAAATTCAATTTTAAGTGCATTTCAAAAAACTGGTTTGTTTAACAATATTATTAGTATTATTTTATACTATACAGATTTAATTTTCCTTTTATTAAAATTATTGTAAGTCTTAGAATTGCATATTCTCCTCCAGCAATTATTTTCAAATCAATGATGTCTGTCAACTCTCACGGACTGTTTACAGCAATTCCGAGTAATATATAAAGCAAAGAAAAACTGCAAGTCATTTAGTCCGAGTCAAGCTGCACTCTGAGGCCAAAACAGTCTCTATTTCACGGCCAAAATATGCTGTTGGAGGGATGTGGGGAGACCCGCCAGGTGCCCTATCTCGCCTGTGGTTTAGGATGGGGAGGGCCCAGGTTAAATAATCGGTGGTGTATGGCATGCTTGGATGATGACGTTGCAGGTAGAAGCAATTTTTTTATTTGTTTTAGTTATTAGTGCATATTATTGTATTTTCAACTTGAAATACGCACATTTAAGGCCAAGTTTTATTGGTCAAAACCAAATTTCGGATTTTTATCAATTTTTCACCATAGTATCGTCTTAACTAGCAAGGAGGTGTTTCTCGCCTAAAAATATGTTAGCAGTACAGGGTTAGTACTTTACACAATGTTGTACAGAAAGAAACTATGGCAGTATCATATAATAAATATTAGATTGCCTCTATTGTGGAGTGGTCAAAATTCTGGTCTCTCAAAATAGAGGCTCCAGGCTTGGTTGCCGGCAGGTTTAATTAGCACCTTAGCCAATGCTCCGCCGTGTCTGGAAGTATGAAGTGTGATGAATTTGAGCGAATTAAAGAACCGGCAGTAAACAAACCTCTATATGACAAAATCGTGTAACGGTTAAAGAGAGGTACGTAAATGTATCATTAAATAAAATAAAATTAAGACTGAATAAACCATTATTTCCTGTTGCAGCAAATTTGACAAAAAAGGTGTTTTGTTAAGCCTTTAGATTTTTAGTGGCATTTTTTTTTAAATTTCATATTAACCATCAGCAAAAGAGTACAAATATTTTTAGCTCTTTTACATCGTAAAATATTAAATTTCTTCAATAAAGTTGTCATGATTAAGAAGCAAAATCCATTCTACTGCAGTCAACTCCAATCCTGTCAGCATTCAAGCGTTCCATTACACCAATCATTTTATTTGGGCCCTCTCGTTATTTACCAGACAAAATTGACTACAGTCGCTTGGATTCCAAATCGCGACATTTGACTTTGAATGGATGCCCAATCTATTCTGGCTTGCTTTATCCCTATCAGCTATTCGAGTTGTGGTGCTTGTGAAAGGGATATAAAAGCCGCTTTAGGGATCAAGAGGAAGAGCGGCATATGTAACAAAATAGTGCCTGCATTGAGGGTATGCTTCGTATACCCTTAATGATTTTTCAAAGTAGACTTAATTGTTTGCATATATATTAATAACAGCCAAAGAAGTGCGTTTATTTTCTATGATTTTATTAAGTATTATAAAAAAATATCCCTCCAAAAATATTGGACTACATATGTCATTTTTCTACTAAACTGTTTAAAATGTATGTAATAAATTAATGTGAAGGAATTTTCATAAAGTAAATAATTCTTCTTAAAATATTTTATTCCTCAAAGCATGCACAGGCCATGAAATAGCGCACAACTGAACTATTATTTTATCAAATAAGAAAAGTCAGTAATATCAAAATTGCCATGCATCAATTTATCAGTAATTTATTCCAAAGTGAATTGAGATCAGTTTAGTTCTCTAGCTATATTTTTATATGAGAAAATAGATTTTTTCATATTACAAAATAAGAACAATCCAGAAATTCAGAAACATAGTTTTGGAAAGTGGTTTACATACAAAACAGTCTACTTTGGTACATCAGAAACTTCTAACTTGGTAGCAAACTATTGAGCCTTAATTTTGTGTAGTTTTATTATATGATGGGTCTTCTTTATTTTTAAATCATCAACTGAATATTTGCAACTCTTTGGAGTAGGCCGAAGCAATGTTTCAAAGTATCCTAGAGTCCTAAAACTTCGCAGATATATACTTTAAGCTAGGCAACACGAACTCGGTAGTGCAGCAAACAGACTTGCTTTGTGCATCACAGCAGGGGCTATCTTTGTTCCATCTACAGTGTGTCGTTTATCCGTTATGTTGGGAACATAAAGCCATCTTACACCCAGGTCATTGATTGCTTTGTTTATGCTTTGCCTAGGACGAATCTTTCGTATATATAGAAAGTGGCGAAATAAGTGTTAACTTTGCAGAAAAGTGCAGTTATAAATTCATTTTAATGAATAAAAATGTATTTAAAAGAAAAAGTGCCATAAAATTAATTTTTATAAATATATTAAAAATTATAATTATCTGCACTCAAAAAATTAAATTTCCAGCATCCATGTAAGTGAGTACGACAGTTACTAATAAAATAATTTTCTTTCAAATAGATTTCGCTACCAGTTAGTTGCCAAGACGACTATTCAGTTTCTGATGAAACATTGAAAGCTTTTTACTACAAATTAATTATGATACTGTTGGCTTTACAATGCGTTTACAATGGTATTGACCGAGTCAAGCAGCTTGTTGTTTATTTATACCATGAGAAGTATCATTATGTTTCGCAATTATTTATGTTACGACTGCCAAATACCACCAAACCAATGAAAACATGTATATATTCATATCAGAAGTATAACCACTATTGCAAGAAACATAAAAAGACAATCGTTCTGCTAATCGATTCTACAGTAGGTGTATTAACTATGAAAGAAGGATACGTTATTTCAAATGCAAAATTTTGCATACTGAAGGAATTGTTTGTTCCTGCTTTCCACGCGGTTGCTCGCCTAGTGCACAGTAGATGATTCGCATGAGCAAATTGCTTTCTCTGATTCACTTAAAGGGTAACCAGTTGACGTCGCTTGCTTTTAACGTATGGGGCATTCTTTTTCAACAAAAATAGCGAAGAAAGCACTTCAGTGTTACCTTAGTGGCTTAAGTGGTCATGATTTGAAATATCATCTACAATTACTTTAATTCCTGAAGTAAAATATTTCCCCATAAAATATCCTAAGTTCGCATCCCGTAGTCGTAACGTTATGGGTTACAAAACATCCAAGACTACATGCAAGCATATATTACATTACATACAAGCTTACATATATCAACTACAGAACGTATGAAGAATTTGAAATGCGATGTGTTCCAATCACATGTTCTTTCTATCCATTTGAGAAGTTTAAATAGTTTAAAGCTGCAAAAGTGAAGTTTAAACTATAAGGTTTAACTTTACAAAAAGTATGTTTACGTTTATAATACAATTAATTGTTTTCGAGATATTCCGAGTAATTGGTTTCAATTTTAAAATACTTTAACTTTTCACAAGTGGGAAGCATCTTTCTTTTCGTCTCTTATGTTTTCTCCAAGCATGCAAAGAGAACCGAATTGCAATTGTTTCACATAGGGAACGGTTTTAAATGAATTGATACTCGCTTTACCCTTGTTCATTCCCTATTTCCCTGCCACTTACAAAGAAGCAAGTAATAAGACAGTTCTGCTAATGTTTTTGTGGATTACCATGTTGTTTGTAAAAGAATACTCTTTTGGTAAGAATAATTTGTTTTTGAACAGCTAGAGAAAAATCAAGTGGATGGAACACATCAGAATTTTTGTTTTGGATACAGGGGAGCCTAAAACTTGTATTTCTAGTGAAATTTGCGTGTTGAATATTTGAGTAGAATGCAACACATTTTCTACGTACTATGTATTACGTAATATTTACGAAGTAGATCAAGTATAAATGATAACAGTAGATCAGATAAGGAAAACCTTTAAAAGCATTCCATTACGTCGCATGGCGGCATGCTTCACAACGAGCAGAATTTGAAGTTTCCTGAATTAGCAACAGCGATTACAACTTAAAAATTAATACTTTTTTTTTTCGAAAAGGGACTCTATTGGAGAAAGCCGAAATGCTGCTATTCTTTTATTTTCGATGTACTTTCACTGTAAAAATTGCTGCTCAGTCTGCAGATATTACTGTGTCAGTGGCACCTTGTTGCTCTTGTCGATTAAAGTGTATTTAAAAAGAAGTTGGAAAAATTAGACAGTGCTCATTTGAGTCCTAAACGCCAACACCTGTCCCAAAATTGTCAGGTAATGCTATCATCTGCGCTACGAAAATAATTTATATAACGACATGTTGCATTTTATGAGTTGTAATGTTCTTTTCGAGACAACTTTTAATTCATATTTGAACGCTCCTAATAGCCGAACTGCCATCAAACTGTCAAAATCATTTTAAATGAACTGTCCACAGCTGGGGGATTTCAATACTGCATGCTGAAATGCATTTGTCGGTTGGTTCAGCGAACAGTAACTACATACGAAATACTATTAAAGGGTATAAAATGTGCAGTTCACGTGCGTATATACGCTTTTTGTATCCTGCGACGCGCTTCGTCGAAAAAGGCTGAATAATTAATCGGAACAGTGCAAGCGGATCCCAGCATTACGGTATCTGAGGCACATTTAGCATTCATTGAAATGGATTCCACGGTTTAACCGTTTAGAGAGAGTACGAGCAAGGTTTGAATATCAGCGCTCTGGAGATTTGCTCTGTGACGTCATCGTCTGCTGGTTGTCATTGTCAAGTATATATATGCAGTGGTAGTGAATACTAAGGTATTAATTACTGGGGATGCCGTATCCTTTACCAGTTCATATTACATTCCAGGGATTCGACCTAGAGTTGAATCCCAAAAAACTGATTTAACTGCATTATTAGCTACATGTAGGTCAAAACTTCAAATATTGTTTTTTTTTTTCCACCGTTTAGTAAGTAGATAATTATATATTGTACTTCATGCAAAACATTTGATGCCGAGATTTCTCCATAAATACATCTTTTACTAAATTACTGACTATAATCTCTGTTTACTACATGTAACAGAATTAAACTGTAATCTTATGAATAAGCAATTAAAGCTTTTATATCCACTTGACGTAAACATATTAATCTAACTAAAAATCCACCTACTAACCTAATTGATAACAAAAATACATTTATTAGTATACCAATTCCTATTAAATATTCAAATACCTGTTTGGAACTAAAAAAAATAGATAAATAAAAAGCAGATTAAAAAATGTTGATGTGTTCCATTCACACGCCTTTCTGTACTCTATGTAACAAGTTATTGTTAACAAAAATGTTTCTTTTATCTACTTCATGTTAATTGAGATATGTATTAGCAGAAATGCCCTTATTACTTGCTTTCTTGTAAATAGAAGGGAAATAAGGGAATACGCAATGCTAAAGCGATAGTCAAATGTTTTAAAATGTGGTTACCAATCCATTTCTTTACATGGCCAAGAATTGAAAATTTCCCGTATGAGAATAGTATAAGTAGTGTAAAACTGAAACCAATAACAAACAATAACTCAAAGATGGTCATTTTCACGAAAAAAAAATATTACACAAGCTGTGTGTTTTAACGAGATCTACATTTAATGGATAATAAGTATTTGTTTATCTCTTACGGTGTAGTAGTTATGCAAAATTCAGCAAAATTCATCTAGTCTTCAGAGACTTTTCCAAAAAAAGTCAAGATATACACTGTATATGTCATCTAAATATATCTAATATACGGTATTTAAATCAAAATCGTTAGAGCTGTTTTTGAGAAAATCAAAATAATCGTAGTTTTTTCCATGTAAAGGATAGTTTGGGATGCGGGATTTTTCTCAAAAGCTTCTTTCCATCCTTGTTTGCAAATAAAATACCATAATTTGGTATTTTACCGACTTTTCGTTTTTTAGTTATCAAGTTCACAGCCACACGGACACACACATATATACGAACCTTTTTCTAAAAATCCTTTTTGTATACAGGGAACCCTTAAAAGTATATTTTGAGTTGAATGCAATACCTTCTCTATAGACTATCTGCATAGGAAGTAGAGAGAACGTAATATAAAGAAAAGTCGATCAAATACCAAACTTAGTACCTAGGCTCAGCATCTTTCAAGAATGCGACACACGATTTTCAATAAAGCAGCCCTTTATATGGAAAACGTTTCTTTTTTAACAAAGCGCTTGACTGTTTCGATTAAAATACCATATATGTATTTAAAAAAAAAAGTATTGCAAATGATATGTATTGCTTGAACTTTCTGGAATGGGTCTTTGAAGTCCTGTTCATTGTGAATGATTTTTCTTAACTGGTAAAACGTAAGAGGCAACAAAAATGTAACTGTACAAAAGTTGTAGACTGTTAATACATTTTATATCAGATTTCTTTTTTTGAACTTTGCACTTTCGAGAAATCCCTTGTTATTCGTGTGCATTTTCAAAGATTATGTTTTCTCTCAAAAAAAAAAGTTATCTCCCTTTTCTCTAAAGAAGCAAACAGAAGGAATTTCAAGAACATCAATTAGCGGCCAGGTGTTAAAAGATATAATTATACGTAAGTCCATTATATTAACCTATTTAAATTGTTACAGGTAGCTCAACTGCCCCGTTTTTGTTGTGTGCTGATATCCGTTCCTGTGTTAAAAGAGTTGCAGAACTCCACGAGCCATTTCAAGTTAAAACCGGTAAGCGGTCTTACCCCTCTTGCTTATCAGCAGATGGTGCGTCAGTTGCGCTCATTGAGAGGCTTAAAACGAAGGTCGCACCCGTAAAGAGAACCGAATATCGATAAAAAGAATGTAAATGACGTGTTATTTATGGACGCTCTTTAACTATTGTTGTTCTCAACGTCCCATTCTAAATTGGGCATGAAAGACCGCTTAATTTTGCTCAGAGGGCTCTCTATAAGGGTTGAGGTTCTTTTACATGCTGTAGATCTACGACACGCGACCAACGGTTTTACTTCCCATCCGAAGGAAGCCATGGTAAGGATTTTTATACCCGAAAAAATCCATCGTCCTCCACCGGGTTTGAACACGCGACTTTGGTATATGAAGTTAACATGGTAACCATTACAACACGGAGGGCAACCCGAATATAGATGGCAGTCGATGTATCTTTAGCCTAGTGTATTCTCTTATTTCCCTTCTGCTTATAAGGAACTAAGTAATGAGACCATTTCTGGTAATGTTTATGCTGATTAGCATAAAAGAAAATCTTTGTAAGAAGAGATAGAGAAAGTCATATGAATGACTCACACCAAATGTTTAAGTACTATCAATTTTTATAGCTAGAATTATTGCCAAGTAGAAGATTTACGAAAGTGTCAAAGCAGAAATAATAAATATTTCATCACCCCGTTGAAGTATCACTGAAAGATGTCTGCCTATATCTATGCGTATAAAAAGTATCAAAGCTAAACGTCTTATACCATTAATCCATTTTTTCACAGTAATCATCAGCAACGCTTTTAATAAATTGCAAAACACTATGACATCTCAAGCGCAGGCCTTAATCCGTTGCCTTCTTTATGGTAGGATTGCAACTATTGCATCTGTAGTGTATGTACTTCATATGACTCCCTCTTCCTGGCTATAGATAACCTAAACGTCGCATATTTTCCTATCTTTTTTTCAAATATTTAATAAATTTTTTAAAATATTTGTTTGTTAACGACGCTGGCAATTGCCATGAAAGCAGAGTCCGTGTGCCGGTATTTCGTCCCGTAGGAGTTATTTTACATGCCAGTAAATTTACTAGCTTGGGGCTGTCGGGTTTAAGCACACTTAAAAACCATCGGTCTGAGCCTGTTTGCTTCTAGTAGTACCTGATGGTCAGAAGTCCTTCATTATACAGCCAACGTACTGTTTATTGTATTATTCTGTTGGGTCACTAATTTGTACGACTATCGTCAAATATGAATAAACAATGGTGGTTTTGTAAAAAAAATAAAGAGTACCCTGTGATGCTTCTCATCTGCATGATGGACGGAATACACAAGGGGATTGTCGGCTGTTCCAACAACATTAACCCAACGGGTGTCACCCATCCCATTTCCGAGATTGTAGAGGTGCATATGTGAAATAGGCAGCATATGCCTTAACAAATACATATTTGGATGTTCGCGCCTCATTCAGTAGTTGATTAAAAGCTTGCATGTTTACTTTTAACATTTCAGTTCTTTTCTATCTTTTATGACTACGTCCTCCTCCTTACTTCAAGAACGTAACAGGTAAATAAAGATCTTCTGAACATAGTTTGGCAATAAAATCTGATAATATGCTACCCATCTAACTCCCACCGACTCTTGTAGCATATGTTTACATCCTGAATATTTCGAAACATTGAGTCCGAAAAATATTTTTATAAATGGTACCCTAATGTGTATCCACTTCGTTATTTTTTGCTCTTCATTTAATAGTTTCCCTACAAACCAATCACATAATTTACTACATAATATGTTTTGCATGGTCTTAATTACGCGGCAAAATGAACAACGCCTGTCAGTTTAGACTATCCATTTTTCTTCCAGTTGTTACACCGTAATACGAGACATGCTGGCCTAAATAATGTGGGGTCATTGGCCTTGCAGTTCCGAGAAAACATTCGTTATAGCGAGGCCTGCCCAGGAAAAATAAGTCTTGCGTGTGCCACGTCTATTTGTATGTACTAAAAAATCTGAAAACAAATTACACTTAAGTAAAATTATAAACCCCCAAACGAATCAAAGATTGATTTAATATTCTTAATTAACGATACAAAAATTTGCACTTACACACATACAGTCTGAGTATTTGAACAAAATATACAATGTATACTTCTACAGCATGTATAGAAGCTCACGGGAGTGGGAGTGTGCGTGTGCGTGTGCTTGTGCTTGTGTGTGTGTGTGTGTGTGTGTGTGTGTGAGAGAGAGAGAGAGAGAGAGAGAGAGAGACAGACAGACAGACATTACATTTTAGGTATCCTGACCGTTTAGTTTTACTCAGAGGCCTCTTGTCAGACTTGAGGTTCTTTTACGTGATATAAATCTACGGTATAGGTCCCACGGATATGTTTCGCTTCCGAAGGAAGCCATGTTAAGGATTTTTATGTTCCTTCCTAGACCACGGAGAACGACTTATCTACAGTTACACAAATATCAACAATAAAATTAATTCCTCGAAGCTACAGAACTTGCAAAAGTCCACATAATTATAATTGTGTTACGTGTACATTATAGCTTCAAATTAATTCTTGCGAGAATTTTATAACTTTTGCATGCGTATAATTTTATATGTGCAGTGCAATATGGTTGTTTGTTTTTTTATCTATTCAATATTTCAAAAATATTACAGAGTTTCTGGCATAAGTAAAGGAAAATGCATACAACTAAATTTTCTCCTTAAAATATTTAATTGACACTCTGAAAGAACATTTTACAAAAATAAAAAGAAATTCGGCCATTATTATAGATGGTGTATAATTTAACAAATATTTTAAATGGAAAACGCCATTCTTTCTTTCTTTTATAAATAAATTATTGTATTTATTTTCATGGATAATTACATTTTAAAACAAAAGGTTTGATTGTTATGGGAACTGTTTAATTGTTGAATTATTGAACAATTTTCTTCACAGTTAACACATTATAACAACTGAAATTCTAATTATTTTATAAGGCCTTCAAAACTTTCTCCACCTACAATCAGTTGCAACTAATTCAAAGCGTGAATTCTTATTGAATATTTTGAAACATTCCTGGTTGTAAATCAAATAATTAAAGTTGCAACAAAAATACTCACTGCATGGGTTCTTGACCGGATTCAATATTTTAGGTAGACTTTAAGTTGACAAAAAGAAATAGAATAGAAAAGAAGAAATAGAGATAGTTTACTCCAATTAATTGAACAAATTTTATCTGGCTTCGCGGTCTTTTGTCAGGAAGTTTTTGCCGGTTACTCTGGTTAGCAGTAGATTCCACCACGCCAAGCTCCCGCTAGTAGTGCTTAAGAATCTTTGAGTTTAATTGTTTACTGGTTCTGCTATAGCCACCAAACGTTTTGTATAAGATAACTTAAGTTGTTCATGCACAAAATCATATGACCACTTTTAATAAAGAATATAATATGTTGCTATTTAATATTTTTGTGGAAGATGCTACACGTGTGGAATAAGGGCTGAACGTTTTTGTGCTTTTTCTGTAAATATTTCTTTCAGAATATTAAATCTAATGTCAAGCATTTTTAAAAAGTATTTGATTGATTCTTATTTGTATTATACCTTACTTATACAGTTATGTTTACAGTTAAAACCCCTTAATTCTTGAGCAGGCATCATAATAATAAGTTTTGTCTTAAAAACCACAGAAAATATGCAAATGAACTGTGAAGTTCTTTTCGTTCTCACTAAATTTCAATATCGAGGAGATTATATCGAGTAAAAATGTAAATGTTATTAAAATATTACGTATATAATTGAACAAACGTAGTTTAGGCATTAATCATAACCGAATATGATGATGTTGATGGCATAAATTTCCGCACAATTTAAATATTAAATAGGCTATGGTTTATTTTTCATGACTTTCTCAAAGAGCTTAGTATTATGGCTAGTAAAGCTATCTATTAAACTGCCACACCTACGCCCAGAAAATCTTGTGTAACCGAATACTGTTAAACATGATAAACTAGTATACTAGGTGTGCTCAAAAAGTAAAGTCATCGGAATGACGTCATAAATACTACACAACAGCTGTTTTTTTTTTTTTTTTTTTTTTTTTTTTTTGGTCTAATTTGCACTGTCACCCTCGAAGTAGTCTCCTGGGAGTTGATTAACTTGTCTCAGCACTCTGCCACTGCTGGAAGCACCTCTGGAAGCCCTCTTCTTTCAACATGTTCAGAGTCTTCTGCGATTCGCGATGGAAGACATCATTGTGCTCAAAACGGTGTCCTCGGAGCCGCATTTTAAGTCGCGGGAAAAGAAAAGTCCACTGGTGCCAAATCTGGAGAATAGACGAGATGGAGAACAGTATTCATTCCATTTTTATCCAAAAATTGGCGAATAGAAAGAGCTTTATATTGTCATGATGCGGGAACCATTCACCATTCCTCCATTTCTCCGGCCGTTTGCGTCGCACATTCTCCCTTAATGAGTCAGAGAGTTCTCTTATTGTAATGCGCCTATAATTTTAGACCACTTCTCTCACCTGATTGATATTTTCATCAGTTCTGCTGGAACAGGGTCGTCCCGAACGATCTGCATCTTTAACTGAGGTCACACCACTTTCAAATTTCGAAAACTGCTCAAATGCTTGAGTTTTGCCCATAATGTCCTCCCCATAAGCTGTTCTTAACATTTCATAGGTTTCTGTTGCAATTTTTTAGCAAACTTTTATGTTTGTTTTGCGTTCTTCGTAATCTGACATTTTTGCTACGCGGAAAAATCGCAACACAAGCAAAACACGTGTTCACTTCAGAGGGTATACCTCGTCACTACATGCTCACAGGAAGTCACATGACCTCTCATTTTTATCGGGAAGGAACGCTGCATGTTCCGTTTGGGTTAGACTTAAAGAAAACTCAGCGTCGGCATTGTTGCGAAACCATTCCGGAAACTTTTTGATCACAACTTGTATTCTATCGGGTATATGCATTGGATCATTTTTGACATAATCTGAACTCCAATGTATTCGTCTTTAATCGCGCCGGCAGTTGATGACAAAAGAGTAATTTAAAGATAATGTTTAGCTGTACTTACCCCTGGATAATGTTCATACCCCATGTTGTATGGTGGAAGGCTTCTTGAGCGTGGAAACCTCTCCATAACCAACTTCTTTTCATGGGCCAGTGCCAAGTCATCCTCATCTTCTGCCTGATGTGCTGCAGCCGCGGACTCGGCCTCGACGTCATCATAAGCCACGTCCGATGTCATAGGTCTCTGCTGACTCTCGTATGTTGAAGTTAAGGTCGGCCAAGGTGAAAGACTCCTCCATGTTGAAGGATCCCCTCTGTTAAGTGGAACCTCCAGTTGAGTATCTGTAGGAATGCGTTCTTGATTCACTGTAATCTTTTTCCTCAATTCTTTGATCTTGTCATCATCAGGATTGTCCTGGACTCGACGTTGTGTATTTCCAATAGTCCTTTCAATGACATCTTCAGGTTCTTGATATATCCTTTGAGGAAGTGTAGGTGTTCTATTTGCTTCAGTTTCGTCGAAGGTTTGTTCTTCATTCGGTGCTGAATTGTTTTCATTTTGCAGGCTCAAAGGTGTTCCTACAATTCCACCAGGGTGAGCAGTTTCGACATCAGCATCATCTAGATCAGGTGAACGAAGGGCTTCAAATCGAGGGACATATGAAACCTCTGGTACATTCTGATCTTCTTCAAACCCAGTTTCATCTTGGTTTTCTTCGTATTCGTATAAAGGCTTCTGATTTGCAAGGTTACTATTATCTGGTAAAACGTTGGTATTAATTGGTTTTGCTTCATCCCTGATCACACTTTCTGAAGCATCTACAGATGTCGGTCTTGTACCAGAATGAGCCTTTGCTTCAAATTTCTTAGGATTGATATCTCTTGAGGCGCTTGACGAAACATCTGCTTTACCCTGACGTTTTCTCTGAGATCTAATCCCAGAAGGCTTAACTTCATGTTGATCCTCAGCCCATGAAGGACTTTGAGGTGAATAGCTATCATTTTTAAAGAAATCTTCATCATCGTTGTCCTCGTCCTCGTCATCTGGAAATTCAGTGACGGTATGCTTAAGCTTCATGGTCCAGGTTCCATCTTGAAGTTTGGACCCTTCTGTTGGTTTCCCAAAGTGCCGATGCTCGATCACCATCTGTCAAAAAGAAAGAAATATTATCATCACAAATAAAATGTATTTTAGCTACCTACAGAAACATTTATTTGGCCAATGCCTATACTTTTCCATAGGGATATCATGTGCTGGTTGGCCGTAAATACAAACCACTCACATGTTGGAATAACATAACATATTCAGATATGTTTAGTTTCATACCACTGGTTTTGATCTATTGTACTTTCCAAGTCGGGTTTAATTAAAATATGTTTATAGACACAACATAAATTATATGTATACTTATGGATCATCAAAATACACTATGCCCTAGCACCATTAGATTTTTAAAAAGAGAAAAGTGTTTCATTTGGTGTTTGTAAATATTTATAGGTCAGAAATTCTAAAACGAATGACATTTTTCCAGGATGTTGCATTTTCTGTGTATCACTATAACAATACATCTGAAATTTACGCGCTGTTATTAGCTACATGTCAGCACAGAGATATCTTTTGCTAAATCCTAATTTTTTGATCTTCAGTTCAGTGGTGCATTGTGACCCTTTATTTTATTTGTTTTTACACGAACAAAATTGGAAATCCTCGTGGGAATCTACATTATCTCTACTAAAAGATTGAAAGGTTGACTCCTAGCATTTCCTAATGATGAAATAATCCAGCAATTGTCTGATTGAGAAATACGATAGATTTCTTCATTAAAGCATATTTTATTAAATTTTAGCATATTAAACAGCTATGATATTAATAGCAAAGTATACCCACACAGCACTTACAATCGGTTTCTGTGTTTGAGAAACGGTTAACTTATAGCCGAAAATGTCATTCACAGAAAAGCCTGCTCAAAACAAAAATGGAGAAAACAAAGCATATAAATACACACACATACACATATACATATAAATATATAATATATATATAGTAACTCCATGGCACGACAGCTCACGGGGAACCTTGGCCTACCGCCCGGCCGCTGCGTCCCCCATCTCGGTCCACTACAGACGTCATGGATGGGGTGCAGTATTGGAGGGTGAGAAGTGGTCAGCGCCTCGAGTCCCCCCTTCCGGTTAATGCGGTCCTCATGACCTGGAGCCGCTACTTCTCCATCAAGTAGCTCCTCAATTGGCCCCCCATTGACCTTACGAGGCTGAGTGCACCCCGGGCCAGGCCTCCCAGCGGGGGAAAAATCCCCACGCCGGTACTGGGGATCGAACCCAGGTCTCCCGCTTGGTAAGCAGCTGCGCTACCACCACGCTAAGGTATACATACACATATATACATACACATACATATACATACATGTATATATATATATATATATATATATATATATATATATATGCAAATATCGCACATATTCACTTCAGAGCATAAAAGCTGCCTTATTCACCTTGAAACTATTTTGTAGAGCTAAAGTTTACCACTTTATTCTGAACTGTGCAGGAGTATATACGAGTAATACCCTCTTTTTTATGAAGTGGTGTAAAATTCACAACTCAAACCGACAAATTAAGTATGATTTTTTAACAAATACTTTAAAAATAATTACATCTTATAATGAATTTATATAAATTAAAGTGAAACTTACAATTTTAAGGCTGCAGATATACTAATACTGCTATATTTGGGTAATTTTATCAATTTAGTCTGATTTATATTCTAAGTGTGAAAAATAGCAAAAGAATTAATGTGCAAGTTATCTGTATTTTAATATTTCTAAAATTTATGAACATTTAGATTTGGAATATTTAAGACATGCTTATCTGAAAATCCACAATTGTAAAATGTTTTTCTGATTATCTGGAGTTGTTTACAATATACTCAGTGCACTAAACATATAATAATACACAACTATGATAGGTATTAATTACCTTCCTTAGCACGTGTGTGCAATGTATACAGTAGATAGAGAAAGTATTGTATTCCACAACAAATTGATTTCACCGCAAAAATATGTTTTAAGGTCCCATCAGTCAAAACAAGTTTTAGAAAAAGGTCCGTGTGTGTCTGTGAAAATCATAGCTCAAAAACAAAAAGACTTGGTGTTGATATTAAGTGTATATATGTAATAAATGTGTGTTTTTCTCAAAAATTACTTTGATTAAAATACCGTGTATTAAATATATTTACAACACAAATAAAATTTATATATATAATATGAAGGCCTCTTTATTCTGGATGAATTTGCTGAATTTTACATAAATAGTAAACTGCAACACATATTTTTACTGTTGGCCATACAAAACAAATCAAACTTCAATCGTTTCACATAGCGATCAGCTTTTAAAATATTTTACTGTCACTTTATTTACTTACAAGGAAGCAAATAATAGGATTAATTCTGCTTATATTTACTAAATTAGCACGTTGATAATCTTTGTACCAATAGTTGTATGTGAAACAGCTAGAAAAAGGCCCGTGAATGGAAAACATTAGACGTTTTATTTAAAATGATTCATTTTTGTTATGGTAGTATGAAATGCTTCTTGAGCCTTACTCAACACAAACGTAAAGACTTTGCAATGAGGGCATTTTATAGTTTTCATTAGTTTAATATTAAATGCTGCATAATACAAAGAGAAACACAAATTCTGACGTCTCTCATTCTCATACTTTGTCAACCTACCCTGCAATAAACTTAGACATGTTTATTCTTATATCTTTTTCATGATAATCAAGATAAACTAAATGGTTTTACTATGTACTTATTTCCTTGCAGTTACAGGAGAAATAAGGGTATACGCTAGATTAGAAATAATAACTTTTAAATTCGTTTTTCTTTACCTAATCAAGAGTAAAAGGACAGAAAATAATAAAGACGAAAATAAAAACGCTGCCAACTTGCCATGTCAGAAAATATTAACTATTGGAAAATGTAAAGCAATAATAAGGCATATCTGAGAAATGCTTAACTCAAAATTAGACTATCCCTTTATTTACTTACAAGGAGGCAAGTTGTTAATTTATGATATGGTAATATGAAATGCTTCTTGAACCTTACTCAATACAAACGTAAAGAAATTGCTATGAGGCCATGCTATGAATTTGATTATATACATCTGACATAAATAGTGTGTTTTAACGAAATATATATATATATATATATATATATATATATATTTAAACAATACATTTTAATTTACTTTAATCAAAATCTTTAGTGCCGCTATAGTGAAAATCTAAAACAATTAAACCCCCCCTGTATAGGTTAGTTTGGAATGGGGGATTTTTTTGCAAATTTTTGTGTTGCAACCTTCAAAGCTACTGAACTTAAATATCAAGCTTGGTGTTTAATAGACATTTTGTTTTTGAATTATACTGTTCGCAGACATAAACGGGATTTTCCTAAAAAGGTTTTGTTGGATTCAGGGGTCCACAAAACAGGTATTCTGGTGGCTGGAATATAACAAATTATGTACCTACTATATGTATTGTACGTGGTAGAACACTTTCACATTTTCTGCTAAATTTCACACTCGTTGTCTAAAAGCTACAAGGGTAGTAGTGATCTGGGTGGTATTCTTAAAGCACCAGTAACTGCTGTTCCGATTCTGAAACGCCCCAGAGGAAATGAAATGCCGCAAAACGTTTTCTCGCTCATTTGAAGCTTTAAAGCACGTGGTGAAGCGGTTTGTCTCTTAGCATATGACAACACAGCTGTCTCTTAGGGGAAAACAAAAATAAAAAACAAAAAGAATAAACGCCAGCCTCGCCGACCACATTAGAACAGGGTGTACTCAAGTTCAAAGAACCCTCGTATCAGAAAAACAAGTATTTTAGTCACACGTGCTCCGTTACTTAGATACAAAATGTCTGTAAGAGAAGTTGAGTAAAAGTTGCAAATAAACTTGAAATAACGAACAATTTTACAAGAGGGGCCCACGTTGGGAGGTTCTGGATTCAAATCCCGTGTTTTTTTTTTTCCATGGTTTCCCCCAGGCACCAAGGTAAATACTGAATTGGATATTTAATGACCCTCAGTTCCACCTTCAGTTTAAAACAATAGTTTACTTTCGATAGGTAGTCGGCTTAACCTTCCTGTATTTAAGAATTACACCCCACCTAGGACTTACAAGCGGATATCTAGGGGTTAGAAGCCAGTCGGGGAGCCAACAGCACGAAACCACAAAATGGAGAACCTGGAACGAGTGGGCATGAGCGTGAGGAAGTGGATGACATGAAATGCAAGCGAAATGGATGATAGAAAAGGTGATGATTGAGCTATTAGTGGAATGAATGGCGGGGGAAATCGGAGGACCCGGAGAAAACCCGCCCAGACGCCGCTTCGTCCACACCACAAGTCCCACATGCGCGCGCTTTGGATCGAACCTGGACCGCCTAGGTGGGAGGCTAGCGTTCTATCCACTCAACCACGGCGCATCCTAAAAGAATAGATGGTACTAGAGTCTGCGCTGTTATTGATTTACAGATAGTTAAAGAGATGGGCTAAAATGGCGCCTTAATGCCATCTGCTGGTCGCAGAGCAAATAAATGTGGTACATGGGAATGTGGTCTTGAAGGACTAGCTTAAATCTGTCATCTGATTATATATTATGGAAGCAGATATACTGGAGATTATGAACACCGGCTGCATGTGTCATACTGACTACAGATGGTGAAAGCAGTCAGACTGTGGCACCCAATTGCCATCTGCTTGGCAGAAAATGAAAGAGTATGGTTCGGGATAATCGTGAAAGGTTACTTTCCACCACATACCCCCAACAAGGTGTTCTATGGAACAGACTTGGCCTCGAAGTAAAATAAAATAAAGATTGGTATAGCTTTGCTGTCAGTGGTTAAGGGTTACACAAACTTGGTAACAAAGTAAACTTTATACAGTTTCAGGAGATGTGCAATTTTTATTACTGACTAAAACAACAGCTTTCAGGACAATGTTTTGATATTTCATTTATCATTGCTTAACATTCTAGGAGAGAAGCGCATTGTGTTAAATAGTCTCAAATTTTGAAATCAGTGTGTTTTACAGCATTGAGAGTGTTATGGAAACTAACTGTATGGGATGTTCTGAATCATAATTTGTAACAAGATGGATTGCACGCGCTGGGAAATAAGATGTCTTATGAAACGCTGGCCTCCAATTTCCCCTTACTTTACCGTCTGTAAAATCGCTTTATGGAGTCACATAAAGGACCTTACCTATATATCATCAATACCTCAAAATCTGCAAGAGCTCAGGTTTCGAACCACTGTAGATATTCATCACTGTAGATATTTTGGAGTGAGTGTAGTACAAGTGAGAGGTCTGCAGTGTGGCATTTTCAGTGTGTTCGAGACAGACACTATACTGTTCCAGTTCCTCTTTCTGATGTCACCAATTTCATATAAATAAAAAAACTGACAGTAATGTTATACTCGTTTATATTCGGGGAATGTTTCTGTGATCACCCTATAGTATTTTTACCTCCCTATGGTTTTCAGCATCAAGTAACTTGACTCTAATCAGCCAGTATCGGTTTTTCAAGTGACAGGCACAAAAAACAATTCAGGGACATAAAACGATCTAATAAACGCTGTTATAATCGTTATGAAATGAAGACATGTATCAGATTTGACTATTGTACACAAAGAAAGGCTTAACGATCGCAACCTAATTCAACTTTCTAGAGGAAGGAGTGAAGGATTTAGTTGAATGTGTCGTTCAACTGGAGACCGGCTACGTTATTTATATGAAAAGTTCTCTAGCGCCATAGTTTCCACACTTGTTTTATATTTTATTGTTATGGCAAAAATTAATGAAGCTTTGGGACTCCGATAATGACCCAAACGGTTATGTTATCTTTAGTCAGTTCGGTCCTATTCAGCGGGAGGTAAAGTGTCCTGCCAATCCAGTGGCTGGTATTATTATTTATAGAAGTGATCAACTGGCAAGGTGGTGGAGTAGCACTTTATGCACGTCAATCTAAATATAACTTTACATCGAGCGCATTACTAGCAAAACATCTTATGTACTGGAGTCATATGGCTTTCAGTAGTCAATCCTGTATGAGCTATCTTACAAAAGCTGAATCTTCTTAATACCTACAGAGAAATCGTCATTACTGATTTACAATTTCTTTGTAGTATAATAAGAATGCAGTAAAATAAAGCAATATTCAAATATTTTCAAAGGCTATGGCTGTGTGATGAATGAATCTCATTTTTATTGAATGAAGACGAAAAATAGCGAAAGGAGAAAAAGGAAAATACTTTGCAGTTAAAACGGTAAAAAAGAATATATCGATAATAGTTAACCCCCCCAAAGATTTAACAGAAATTGAATACTTTAACGAAATCTACATTTTTTTTTTGTATAGTAAGATTCTGTCATCCTCTACGTTTATCTGTTGTGCTTGTAAACCATAATTAGCTGGGCTCCGCAGGTTATTCATGCTGCAGTCAAAAAAGCTTTAACATCTAGTGCTGATTTTAAACAGTATCGATGATCATTACTGATTTAAATTATAATTTTAGTCATTACTGAAGGGGTTCCAATCAGTGGTATCGATGAGGACGCAAAGATAAACGCGTACAGTGCGCAATCCACCATTCAGCCGAACACCGTCGCCTTTGGACAGCGACGTTCCTATTTTACTGTACTTCCGCTTATTTAATTTTAACAGAAATTTAGTGCTAGCTCGTACTGTTAACTGTTAATTGGTTATGCTAATGTTTAACTTCTGACAAAGAAGTACGTGACAAATCGTCAAAAACAGACAACAAGTTTTTTCTCCAATAGCTTTCTATCCAATATACATACACATACATCTGTATTATTAAAACATTTATTTATATCATACTTATTCTTAAATTTATGAAATTGTTGCAGTGATTTAAACTATATATTTAATGATTTTATATTTATTTTTATGATACGCTCTGAAACAGCTATATTTCGGACAACAACACGCCGAAAAATAATACTTGAGTAGCATAACGAACAAAAGGTAGATGGCAGTGACGTCATAGTAATTTTAACAGGTTTTAAGTGGAAATACTAAATTAATTTTTAAATGATAAATTTTTCATGTGTTTATTTATTGCCTTTACTGGTAGTAGTCCCTGCAAAATTATTTTCAATTCTGTTAATTTTTAAATTATAATTTAAAATACAGGGGAACAGCAGAAATTTCTAATCGATGATGAAATGTGATGCCAATGAAAATGCTCCTTACGGAACAATTTTTCGGTTTCATGTATAATATTTGTTAAGAATATTCGTAATATATAAATGTAGGTATGTACTCGTATTATATCTCGCTAGATAATTTAAGGGAAAGATATTTTTGTATATGAAAATTGAAACTATATTGTTATTATTTACTGCCATATAAATTGTCAACTAGCTATTTCCAGTAAAACCATACCAAATTATAAAATAAAGGTCTTAAAGAGTTTATATTCTAAATTTCATAGTAACCGAATCAAAATTGCTCCGAAATATAAATAAACAAGTCTGATGTGTTCCATTCACATGACTCTCTCTACATCTCTGCAACAAATTATTCTTAAAAAGCCCAAGCATTTATTTACTTCATGCCAATCAAGAAAAAGTTATCAGAAATAGTCTTATAACTTGCTATCTTTTAAATAGAAGAGAAATAAGGGAGTATCATAGTTTAAAGTGATAGTCAAAAGCTGGTTGCTATGTGACTGAAGTTCTTTTGTTTGTATAGATAGCGGATGACAAATTCCTATATGAGAAAGGTATAAGTTTTTTAAAACTGAAACCAATAACAAGGAATAGCTAACTCCACGAAAAAAAGGAATATTTCATAAATTGTGTGTTTTAACGTTCCCTTGGAGGTGGGGGGATTTTTTTGGAAAATCTTCGTGTCCTTACAAGATACCAAACTTAAATATTAAGTTTGTTACTTAGCGGTATTTTCTTTTTTTTAGCTATGCTGTCCACAGACACAAAAACACACACACACGGACCTTTTTCCAAAAATGCTTTTTTCTTATTCAGGGGGATCCAAAACATATATTACCGGTGAAATCTCGGTATCGAATTTTCGGGTGCATTACAATACCTTCTCTATACACTATGTACATATAGGTATAGAAAAAGTAAAAAAGCATAATGAATGTGTAATGGTGTTGAGATACGTAGCAAGCGCAGCTTAAAGATGGACTCGTCACTTGAAATGCCGTCCACAGTATTGTTTAAATGGCCACTCATATATTTAAAAGTACTAAAGAGAAACTTATATCACTTATAAATAGCAAAAAAAAAAAAAAAAAAAAAAAAAAAAAAACACAAGTGTTTCTTTCGTATGAACACGAAAAATCACAATTATGTAAATATAGTGCAACATCTCGGACTTTCAATTGCGATATTACAGTGAAGATACATGCTGTAATGGGTAGCTTAAGTTTGTCTTCCATTTAACGCTCAGTTGTCTGGTACTATAATAATAAACTTTTTTCATCGAGGCTACAAGAAAGTGTGTGCAAAACTGTACTGAAAGAAATAATTACATTCAAGATTCCAAGTAGAGAAAAGAAAATCTGCTGCAGATACATTTCAATTTACTTTCTCTACACCTACTCATCACATGGTTTGTATGTGTGCGTGTGAACGCGTGTGTGGGGTCTCTGGATATCATATCTCAGAAACGAAAGACAGTTAAATATGTAATTTGGTATTTAGGTTTAGTACTGTACGGTCACGGGTATCCCTTACATTAGAGCTACAGATACCGCCGGACGAACTGTGGATCGACTTGACGGAAAGGCAAAGTATTCATTGACAAGTGGTTAACTCAAGGAGGTCAGAATGTAACAGGTGAGTTGAGTGGAATTAGGTAATCCATTGGATTTTTTCCCTTGCTCCCTAACCATGCATTCTCATTAATTCCTCTACGTGACACCAAACGCACAGTCTTTCCTGCATGGTTAGAGTATCTATTTATAGCTCCCGATCACTCCCCACAATGTACACTCTCCTGCACCTTAAACCCTGAGGCTAGCTGCTTCCCTTTTAGCTTGCGCAAGTGCAGTTCTACTCTAAACCTACTACCACCTAAGATGCACAGTTATAGGGATAACTTCTTCTTACTGGATATCTTGCATTCTTGTGGACGCCTGTGTAGCATTCCAACAGGAATAAAGAAGATAAAATATTCCATATACTTGGCGGACACAAGGAGTGTTCCTGTGGCATGCAGGTGAAAGTTAAATACCCCCAAAATTTGCCGAAATTGTTTACTTCTTCTGTTTCTCCAAGGATGTGACTGGAAGATGTTGCCTCATCCCAAACTATCCTTTACATGGAAAACTTTTTGAACATTTTGTTTTTTTTTTCAAAAATGTCTAACGGTTTTGATTAAAATACCATACATTAATAATAATTATATGGCAAATAAATTTTATATGTTGCTTTTTCTGTACTAGACTCTGAAGACCTCTTCATTCTGGTTGAATTTTGCATAATTGGTAAACTATAAAACATAGACAACAGCTTACTACACAAAAATGTAGATGTCATAATAACACACAATTTATAACATGTAAATGTTTTGTAGGTTAAACAAGCTATTTAACCTTTAGATTTTTAAGCTAGCTCACAACCGCAATGTTTCTCAAACGGTAAGGTTTCTTTTGTTTCACTTCTCCTTTGTTTTACTTTTGGCCATGCAAACAGAACCAAATTTCAATTGTTTCACATAGCAATGGCTTTCAAAATGTTTTACTAACACTTTGGCTTAATGGATTCCCTTCTGCTTAGAAGGAAGTAAGCAATTTCTGCTAATGTTTATCTCGATTAGTATGATGTAATTAAAAGAGGAACCTTTGTAAGAGTAGTCGGTTTACAAAAAAGGTAGAGAACGTTATGTGAAAGTAATACTTCAGATATTTATTCCAATGATATGTGCCTCCAAGAAAAAGCTGAAAGGAAATTTAGTGAAAAAGGAAAAAAAGAGGAATAAGAAAAAGGAATACAGCGCTGGAGTCCGGACCAGACTCCGAAACTGTATTTATAATAATAAAAAATGCTAATGTGCTCAATCACATGACTTTCTCTACATCTCTGTAACAAATTATTGTTAATGAGCTTATTCTTCTGGCCATTTAATTTGCCAAAAACGGTTTATTACTTAGTTCCTTTATAAGTAGAAGGGAAATGAGAGGACACACTAGCCTAAACCTAAATGTGGTTGCTATGGGATTGAAATCCGATTGAGAAAAGTTTAAATATTTTAAAGCTGAAATCAATTACAAGGAATATCTCTAAAACGGCAAACTTCACGAAAAAAATGTATACCTAAAATATATGTAATATATTTTTGTCTATGTCCAGTTGTGTAAAATTTCGCAAAATTCACCAGAATAAACATGTCTTGTGAGGTAATTCTCAGAAGATTCGAATTAATCATTTTATTTTGTCATGTAAATATCTTAAATATAAGATATTTTAATGAAAACCGTTATAGTCATTTTTGAGAAAATCAAAATTTTCCAAATTTTTTCCATGTAAAGGGTAGTTGGGGGTGGGGGAATTTTCTTGAAAATCTTCGTGTTGCATCCTTGTAACACACCAAACTTAAATACCAAGTTTGGTATTTAACGGTCTCTTCGTTTTTGAGCTATGCTGTCCAAAGTCACACTTACACACAGACACACACACGCACACACACGCATCCCTTTTTCTGAAAATGCTTTTTTTTTTATTGAGGGGGACCCAAACATGTATTTCCGGTGAATTCTCAGTATCGAATTTTTGGGTGCAATACAATACCTTCTCTATACACTGTGTACATAGTACGTTAGAGAAAGTAAAAATCTGATGTGTATCATTCACATGACTTTCTCTACATCTCTGCAACAAATTATTGTTAAAAAGCTTCTATTTACTTCATTCTAATCGAGAAAAAATTAGCGGAAATAGTTTTATTACTAGCTTCCTTGTAAGTAAAAGCAAAATAAGGGAGTACCACAGGTTAAAGTGATAGTCAAAAGCTTGTTGCTGTGTGACAGATGTTCCTTTGTATACATGGACATGTGTTGGCAAATTCCTGTATGAGAAGGGTATAATTTTTTCATAGCTGAAAACGAAAACAAGGAATATCTTAAAAACAATAAACTCCACAAAAAATGTATATAACATAAATGGTGTGTTTTAACGTGCTCTACATTTTTTGTGTGGTAAGTTTTTGTTTAGCTCTTACGGTTTAGTAGTTTTGCAAAATTCCGTAAAATCTATCCAGAATAAAGTAGTCTTCAAAGAACATTCTTAGAAAATTCATAATATACATTTTATTTGTCAGGTAAATATCCTTAGTATACGTTACTTAAATCAAAATCATTAGAGCCATTTTAAGAAAATCAAAATTTTCGGTAAATGTTCCATGTAAGGAGTAGTTAGGGTGGGGAAATTTTCTTGAAAATCTTCGTGTCACATCCTTGGAAGATACCAAACTTAAATACCAAGTTTGATATTTAACGGTCTTTTCGTTTTTGAGCTATACTGTCCACAGACACACACACACACACACACACACACACACGGACGTTTTTCCAGAAGTGCTTTTTTGGATTCAGGGGCATCCAAAACATGTATTTCCAGTGAAATCTCGGTATCGATTTTTTGGGTGGAATGCAATACCTTATCTATACATAATGTACATGATAGGTGTAGAGAAAATAAAACAAATATCTAATGTGTTAAACTCACATGACTTTCTCTAGCTGCTCTACAAACAAACTCGTTACTTCTTTCAACACCATGCTAATCGAGATATACATTAGCAGAATTTTATAATTAGAATGCAACGAAGAGAATGCACTAGACTAAAATGATAATCAAATGTTTTAAAAGTTGTCGTGATGTGATTGTCATTGCAAATCGCTTTTTTGTTTGGCCAGTAGTAGAACAAAAGAAAGATGGACACTTCCGTCTGAGGAAAGTATAAGTACTTCACAATTAAAACTAACAACAAGGAATACCTCAAAACCGGTGAGCTCCACGAAAAAAATGTACATGGCATATCTTGTGTATTTTAACAAGATCTACATTTTTTGTACAATATGTTTTTGTCTATCTCTTACGTTTTACTAGTTATGGCAAATTAATCAAAATTCATCCAGAATAAACAGGTCTTCAGAAGCTATTTACAGAAAATTCAAGATATGCATTTTATTTGTGATAGAAATGGCTTTAATATGTGGTATTTCAATCAAAATCGTTAGAGCCATTTTTAAGAAAAACAAAATTTTAAAAAAATGTTCCATGTAAAGGATAGTAGGGGTGGGATGATTTTCTTGAAAAGCTTCGTGTCGTATCCTTATATACCAAGTTTGGTATTTAACCGTCTTTTGGTTTTGAGCAATGCTGTCCCCAGACACAAACACACATGGACCTTTTTCTGAAAATCCTTTTTGGGATTCAGGGGTACTCATACCATGAATTTCTGGTGAATTCTCAGTATTTAATTTTTGGGTGGAATACAATACCTTCTTTATACACTATGTACATAGTAGGTGTAGAGAAAGTAAAAAAAAAGGGTTGTGAAAACAAAATGAGTTTGGAATGTAAGTGAGAACTTGATGAAATCTCTAATACGCAATTTGTCACTAGTGCCTTGTAAGCTACCTATGTTTGCGGACATGTTAATCAGACATGCTCACCTCATAATGGCCGAACTGCGCAGTCCATATGCCAGTGTCATTTCTCTGCGCCGTCATTTTGAGTGTGGTAGACACCTGTTTCCTGTTGGCCGTCTCCGCACAGACCACTAGTAGCAGCACTGTCACGAGCACTACCACAGTCGACATCTTCAACATCTCTGCCTCACGCAGGATTATGTTGCATTATTTATAGCGGGCCTCTTCTCGGTGGCTTTGATGTAGCGTATCCGGCCATGCTGCACTTTCTTCCTTGCAGCTTTCATCGATTTTCTTGCTTCCTTCCTTTTTTGCAAAGACGTTCCTTGTTGTGTTTCTCTTCTGTGTTTATGTTTCTTTATTGTCTTCATATCTTGATGTTTCCTGTTCTTTCTTCTTTAGTCTAGTTACCTGTTTATTTACCTTTCCTAGTTCTTTCAGTAGAATATTACATTATACGCCAAAATTATATATGAAAATTTAGTAGGAAGTAGTTGGGTATCTACATACGAAATGTCATACTTTAGGATGTAAGTTCTGCTACCCCAAACATTTTTTAAATATTACAAATTTTATACATTTGTATTCGTAACGTTTTTGAATAAGATTTGTCCGAGGAACTGGTGTCGTAAATAAAGTGGTTATATATTTTTTAATTTATGAAAATAACTGACAAACACTCCATAACCCTATTTAATTTAATTTAAATCGAAAATGTTATACATTGAGTAGAACAAAAAGAACTGAAAATGTTTTAAATTCCATGAAACATAATGCATAAAATTTTTTAATACATTTCATGAATTCTGATTTGTTACTTTCCATTTTCCATGTTTGAAGCAATACTCTAGCCGAACTCACTCACTAGCTCACCCAAAGAGTTATTCTCTTTCAAAACGAGTGAGATGGCTTCGAGGCGGCGACTGAGGCTCGCATTTGGTGACCGCATGCATACTCTAACGATGGGATGTTTCCTGGTTAGCATGGCGAATGCTGAGGTTGTGTAATCTACCGGGGATGTTGCTTTATTAATGGCTATTGCATGAATATTAACTTTTTTTAGAGGAATTATATTTTAATTTAGATTATACGATAAATAAGAGTGAATTACATTTAATTTCAATTTAATTTTATTGGCTGGAATAAAAAAGTACTCAGATTTCGGCCCGACCCCTCATTTGCTCTTATTTAATGTTAACTTCAGAGCTGAGTCAATGGGATAAATGGCGTAAAGGCTTACGAATTCAAACTTCTTGGCCCGCCAGATGACAGTCTTTTGATCCTGCACTACTGGGTTGAGTTTTCCCCGGTTCCACTAAAGGGAGCCTCTAGTATCCCTTCAATGGCTTGAGAGATGCCTCTGAGCGATGCTCCTGTGGTCTGTGGTTAAGCCTGCAACTGTTAGGCGCGTCTCTGTCGGCACAACGGACCTTATCCGTTCCTCCCGGAGGTCTATGGATAAGGTCCCCCCCCCATCCGTAACCCAGTCATAGTCATCCTCTTTCTATATTGTCGTCTCAGCTAACACCCACAACAAAATGGGTCTTGAAATCGTACCTGGAGGACATTTATCATTATTAAAAAGTACCTATTTGTGTAAACGATAAGTTTTTGTGTTTACCTTCTCTAGCAAGTATGTACAATGTACATAATAGATAGAGAAGGTAGCTATTGCATTCTACTCAAAATATCGATACTGATATACCGGAAATACATGTTTTCATACGCCCTGAAACCCCTTCTCCCCCCCCCAAACATTTTTAGGCGAATGTCCATGTCTGTGTGTACGTGTGTTTGTGTGTGTGTGTCTGTATCTGTGTCTGTGGACGTATGACTAAAAAATAATTAAATACTAAACTTGGTATATAAAGAAAATAAAGAAAATATCTTCGCCCCTATCTATCCTTTACATGGAATATTTTTCCAAACTTTTGATTTTCTCAAAAATGGCTCTAATGTTTTTCATTAAATTAAAAATGCTTGGGATATTTTCCATTATAAACGAAATATATATCTTGAACTTTCAGAGAATAACCTCTTAAGATCTCTTCATACTTGAGGCTTTTGTATAAACCTTGAGATATAGGCAACAACTTACTTCACAGAAAATGTAGATATCATAAAATGGCACAATTTATATTAAACACATTTTTTTGTGGGTTAACTATTTCTTAGATATTCCTTGTTACTGGTTTCAATTTTATACTACCTAAACCTTTCTTAAGCGGGGTTCGTTTCACCTCTTTTGTTTTACTCCCAGGAATGCAAAATGGAACCGAATTTCAATTGTTATATACCGTGATAGTTTTAAAAGATTTGACTATAACTTCAGCGAAGTGTTTTTCTTTATTTCTCTTCTGCTTACCAGGAATCAAGTAATAACATCATTTCTTCCAATGTTTATCTCGATTAGCTTGGCGTAAATAGAAGAATAATCCTTTGCAAAGAAAGTTCGTTTGTGAACAGAGTCATGGGCATAATTCTAAGAAAGTTACACGAAGCATTTTATCTTTTCTGTTAGTTCGTCTGTTTCTTTATTGCTTACATAAGGCATAGAAAGAGCTGCATCCGACCCAAAATGATATACTGAGATTTCACCAGAAATATATGTTTCGAGGTATATTACTGAGGATGAAACCGAAGAATAGGAGGGAGGAAGAGTAGCTGTTCTGGCAAAGACATCTATTCCGAACCTTTCAAATATGACAAATTATAATTAAGGTATGAATTTGACTTGGCCACACTAAAAAGTTTGCTTTTACAAAACTTCCTTGACATGTTCAAATATACGATTAGCAGTATTGCCATGTTGAAACTTCCAATTACAAGGTGAAAGGATAGCTAGTTTCCAATCCTTTGCAAGCTAATTGCCGAACAGTTTGTTCGATTTGCTCTAATACTTTGTTAATTGTCACCATTTGAAGATTTTATGATCACCCCGAAAGGAACTTCACTAGATAACATTTTGGGGCTATAATATTTTACGATTTTACATCCTCATTAACGTTTAACCAACGTAAAAATCGTCTTAAAAATCATCTAAGGGAACAATAAATAGTTTTTAAATCGAATTCAAAGAGTTCGCTTTCTCATTAGTGATGAATTTCATAAGCACACCCAAGAAATGATGTTACTGAATGAAAATACTATTGCCACTGGTCAAACAATCCTGAAAGAATTTATTGTTTCTTTCGCACCAGTCATGTGCAAGAAAAATTTTGAGAGGTAGACTCACACGGCTATAATGGAAGAAACAATTCGCATTAAATTACATAATAGTTGGTTAACTATAAAGCCCGGGAACCAAGCCAAAATATTTTCCATCCTTGAAAAGTGAAGCAGCGGAAGTGGGAGAGCCTCATATAGTGTATTCGTACCATCTTCGTTCACTGATAGCGAATTGTAAATGCAATCCCATTGAAACTTGATATCAGAATTATTTTCCTATGATCATATTAACTATATTATTATTATTATTATTGAAATAATTATAGAAATAATGGGAAAATATATAAATAAGTTGACGATATGAAAACACGAGTTATAATTCTGTTACTATGCAAGAATCATTAATAAGGCAAATTAAGAAAAGAATTTATCAACAGAAGTCGAAATCGCGAGGGTAATTAAATATTTCAGTTACTCAGTAACTAGAAACCCACTATTACAAAATTACTTCAATAAAATATGTAGGCTCAAAATTGCAAAGGGAAGTATGAAAACGCACGTCGACCAATTTCTGCGAATTATAGAGCAATACTGAGAAACTAGTCAGGCAGAGAATGAAGAGTTGCGTCAGATATGCCAACAAAAGTGCAAGATATTAACAATGTATAACATATGAGCTTTGGTTGGGATTTAGATCAATAAAAGAGCAGCTAATCATGAAAGCAGCTAGAGGGCAACAGACGGCGGAATGAATTCAAGCTATTGTTTCATTTAGATCGGTATGTTATTATTGTTCTTTCTTTATTTTCCATGGCAGGACAGTTCACCAGGAACCTTAGCCTACCGCCCGGCCGCTGTGTCCCCCATCTCGATCCATGACAGATGGGGTGCAGTATTGGAGAGTGAGACGTGGTCAGCACCTCGAACCGCCTTGGCCGGTTAATGCGGTCCTCATGACCTGGAGCCGCTACTTATCCATCAAATACCTCCTCAATCAGTCCCACTCCAGGGACCTCACGAGGCTGAGTGCACCCCAGTCCAGGTCTCCCAGCGGAGGAAAAATCCCCACGCCGGTACTGGGAATCGAACCCAGGGCTTCCGCTTGGCAAACAGCAACACTATCAGCGCGCTAAAGAGAGGACCCAGTTTATTATTGTTACATGCTTTTTAATTTTTAAATTTTATTGTGGCATTATTTCAAAAGCAGACGTATAACAATTCCTCAGCGACTCAACAGATTAACCTTGGAAAGCCTGTTACTGTGTTAAAAAACACACACATACACATTGGCCATCAAGAGTGAGAGAACACAAACATTTAAGCCCAAGGAGGGAATCCAACCTACGATCCCCGGCGCCACGAAACACCAAAGCGAGACACTAGCAAGCGCAGCCATGAGCACTGGCTAACTTCCGTTTAATCTTAAATCACATTCGTTTGAAACCCTCTCTATAGCTATTTTTATTGCAGAGACACGTCAGAAAGCACATTCGGATGTGTTACATCTATATAACTTTCTCTGAGTATACTGCAACCCTTTATTCCTACAACACCTTAATTTTCTATTTCACAAATATCCATATAAACATTTATAGAAATACTTTTATTACATCCTTGTAAATATGCAGGAATAAGGGTATACATTAGGCTTAGCGGTAGTCAAATCTTTCAAGAGCTGGTCGTATGTGATGCATACTGATATCAGGTTCTCTTTGATCACAAGAAAGACAAATAAAGTTTTTCCATTTGAGAGATATCGGAAAGCATTCACTCCACAAAAATATATTTGACATAGTGTTTATTTTAACGATATCTACATTTTTACACGGAAGTTATGCAAAAGTCATCGAATTAACAGGACTTTAGAGGCTACTCCGAGATATGCATTTCATTTAGCATCAAATATCCCAAGCGTATGATATGTTAATCAAAATCGCTTAAGTTACTTTTGAAAAAAATCAAAATTCCACGTAAAGAGTATACGGGCTATGAGGATATTCTTGAAAATATTCGTGGAAATCACTGAACTAAGTTTAAGTCTGCTATATACAACCCATTTTCGGAAAGTTTCATTTTCTTAAAAATGGCTCTAACGATTTTTATTAAAATACCGTACATTAAAGACATTTATATGGTAAATAGAATGTATATATATATATATATATATATATATATTGAATTTTCCGAGAATAGTTTCTTAAGAGCTCTTTATTTTGAATGATTTTTTCTGAATTTTGCATGACTGGTAAACCGCAAGATATGGACAAGAACTTACTACATAAAAAACGTAGATCACGTAAAAACACATAAGCTGTGTCATATATATACACCATTTCTGAGATGTTCCTTGTTATTTGTTTCGGATTTAAAATGATTTTCTCACACCGAACGTTGTAAATTCCTGGCTCTCCATAGAAACGGGTTTCAACCACATGGCAACCGGCTTTTTAAAAATATGACTATCGTTTTACCCTAGTGTATTACCTTATTTTCTTTCTGCTTACAAGGAAACAAGTGATAAAGACAACTTCTGCTAATTTTTATCCTGATTATCACAAAGTAGATAGAAGAATGTGCTTTTTAACAGTAATTTGTTACAGGAATGTGGAGAAAGTCATGTGAATAGAACACATCAGATTTTTAAAATGTATCACTTTAAGACTGCAATGTACTTGTTATGTTTATAATGAAATATATATTATATATATCCATTAACATGGCATAGATGGAAAAATAAGAATTTATAAAAATAGTTTAAGGACACAAAAGTAGTGTGAAGCAAAATATTAGATTCTTTTTCAATCTAGAAAACGAACATACATAAGAAGCATTGCCCTCAAGAGCAGCCAAAAATAAACACAGGGACTGTTCTGTTGAAAATACCTACCTCATCGATCCATTGTAGCGCAGGCAAAGTCGTAAGCCCAGGGTAAACTTGTAACAAAATGAAACTGCGTAGGACAGCGCGACGTCGAGGATTTGTATGCCCCGAGGAACGCACTTTGTGTGGTTGTTAGAAGGCGCAGGTTTTGTCACTTTGGGACTTACTCCGGTTAATATAGATTTAAGGTTGACTGGGGAGTTTATTTGCTACACGAGAATGCATTACCATGATTCACTCTCACATATTCTTGAGCTAGGTAATATCAACTTTTGTGAACCCCATTTAACTTATTAAGTTCAAAGTTAAGTTTAGTGAATTATCCGTCCACGTGGAAATATTTGGGTCTTGGGTATTAGACGGTGTGCTAGAAATAGACCATATGAGTCTTATCTCATATTCAATCTCTTTATACTAGATCTTCGGAATAAAACCTGACCAGTTGTGTATCAGAGCCTACGTCGCTGGTTTCTACATTCCCTGTACTCCCAATAGGCTTTCTGTCTATCAGTTACCACGTATTAGCGTCATATACGCAAATGGGAATGAAGCTATATTTAGAACAATGTAAATTTATTTTAAAAATCTGTTGTGACTTTCTTTACCTGTTATGTCAACAAACTTTTGTTAAAAAACATTATTTTTTTATCTACATCATGCTAATCAAGACAAAAATAAACAAAAATGTTGTTATTTTTTGCTTCCTTGTAAGTAGAAGGGAAATAAGGCGATATATTAGGCTAAAGTGACAGTCAATCTTTTAGAAACTGGTCGCTATGTGAACAATTATTGCAGTACATTCTCTTATGCATATCTAGTACTGAAACAAAAGCGAAATGAAACAAAATATGACTTTCCGTTTGAGAAAAGTTTCAGTAGTATAAAACTTATGCAAAATTCATGTAGAGGGAAGAGGTCTTCAAAGTTTATTCCTAGTAAATCCAAGATATACATTTTATTCGTTAATTAAATATATTTAATATACGGTACTTAATCAAAATCCCAAGGGACCTTTTGAGAAAAACAACTCTTTCAATAATATTTCATCTAAAGGGTAGTTTAGCGTGGATGGATTTTGTTAAAAAATCTTTGTGTGCCATCCTCGGAAAATATTAAACTTAAATACCAAGTTTGATATTTAATGTCTTTTCGTTTATGAGCTATGCTGTTCACAGTACTCAAACGGAGATTTCTTTCTTTCCTTCTTTTTTTTTTTTTTGATTCAGTGAACTTCAACACATGTATTTTGAGTGAAATCTCGGCATCAAATTTTAAGTGGAATGCAATACCTTCTCTACGAGCTATCTGCAAAGTATGTATAGAGAATGTAAAAACGAATAGTCTTGCCACGTCCGTGAAGAACTCTCCTGAAGTTTCTTGCACAATTGTATCTATCGAGAACTCAATCTTGTAAATAATTTTAAGAACAATGGTTCAATGCAAAATAAGAATCATATGTGGAGGTGCCGAGATAGCAGAAGCAGATAGCAGAAGAGAATTTAAGTTAAAGAGGAGAACATCTTGAATGTTGGCCACGAAAATCTCTCATACACGAAGGAACATATAACTTAGGAACTACTCAATCTAGGCAGGAGACAATGCTCCTCATTAGTTTTCTGCTTACGCGACATTGCCGTTTTAAGTGACGCCTGGGCAGATATTGACTACAGATGAGGAAGATGTCATGATGCGGATTATACTGAAGCACACGTCCTTTAAAAATGTTAACTAATTTATTTTCAGTTTTCAACAAATACGCTGAGTTATCAATGAACTAATCAGCACTTGTATTAACGCAAACATCAATATGATTAATTCCTTCAAGAAAATCAGTTCTATGAAATTTAATCGTTAAAAACTCCATGAAGAATTTAAATAATTTTAAATAGTAATCCCTGTGCGTTCGATTGGATGTTTGCAGTTGTATGATTTATGGTAAAACGCTATACAATTATTTTTTCTCGTCTTGGATTTTTAAATTATTACACCTTTAAATATTTCTCGTGATGTAAATGTTCGGCTTCTTTAAAAGAGAGCCAAGAACTCTAAGGAGGATTTCCATTAACTCCAGCTAGCATTGCTTTAGATTTAAGATTTCAAAAGCTTAATATGTACACTTTGAGTTTTAGAAAATTAACGCGTTACATGTTTTATTGTCTTTCCAACATATAGCTAAAGTACATTTTTACCGTAAAAATATATAATTGGGAAATTTTGCAAGATGTAAGTATTTAAAAGTGTATAAATTTAATTGCATAAAAGATATAATATGATCTTCTAGATTTTTATTTTTCGACAGTCAAAACTCTCAACCACGTAAAGTAAATTTATGTTATCACTGAAGTAACCTATGATAAAAACCCGATGTGTCCAATACACATGAATTTCTCTACATCTCGGTAACAAACTATTCTTAAAAAGTTTATTCATGAATCTACTTCATGTTAGTCAAGATAAAATAACAGAAATGCTCTTATTACTTGCCTTCTTGTAAGTGCAAGGGAAATAAGGAAATAAAGTAGACTAAAGCGATAGTCAAATCTTTTAAAAACTTGTTGCTATGATATTGAAATGTATTTCTTTGTACGTTGAAAAAATTTCAGTGTATGAAAAGTATAAGATTTAAAAGCTTAAATAAATAACAAGGAATATCTCAGAAATGATCAACTCTACAAAAAACGTGAAGGGCATTGTGTTGTGTGTTCTAACGAGATCTACATTTTTGTGTTGTAAGTTTTGAATCTCTCAAAGTTTAATCTCTTACAGCTTACCAGTTATGCAAAATTCAGTAAAAAGAGGAGGAGGTTCTTTAGAGGCTATTCCCTTAAAATTCAGGGTATTTATTTTATTTGTGTGTAAATATCTTTAATATATTGTTGTTTAATCAAAATCGTTAGAAATATTTTTGAGAAAATCTCAAATTTTGAATTTTTGTCCATATAAAGATTAGTTCGATCTAGGCTTATTTTCTTAAAAATCTTCATGTCACATCCTTGGGAGATACTAAATTTAAATACCAAGTTTGGTATTTAACGAACTTTTCGTTTTAGAGCTATGCGGTCTACAAACACACATACACACACACGCACATACCCGCACACAAAGACACACAAAGACCCTCTTCTAAAATCGGATCGTTTTGAATTCAGGGGGTCTCAAAATATGTATTTCCGGTGAAATCTCGGTATAGAAAATTTGGGTGAAATACCTTACCTTCTCTATACACAATGTAAGTGGTATGTGTGGAGAAAGTAAGCAGGTCCAAATTTGTAGACTAGGAATTTCAGGCTTGGACTTGCTGAAGCAAAACAACATACAGTCAGTCATCTTAAAACACAATTTCTACCAATATGAAAGCAATATGATTTTTGTTGTATTTATTGACTTGCCTTTTGATGGTATTTCAGCTTGATCACTTGTTGGAAACCCCATTTTCTTGATTGAATTGTGTTGTTGACTTGTTTTTGCTTCATGAGAAGGCAGTTGGTTCTTGGTAGCAGTAAACTGTGGTTCTTGGTAGCAGTATTATCTTTACTGCCCTGTTGAAGTAAGCTTATCTTATAAACGTCATCAATAGCGCCATAACTCTTTAGCTTCAACACTGCAACAGTTGTATTTTTGTGTTGGGGCAGTCACCCACGAAATTTAAACCGACAAGAAACGGCACCATTATTTTACAACATTCTGAAATATATCGCTTCTTAGGCGAACATCAATTACCAGAGATTAGATATACAGATAGTACATTTTTTCTTCCTTTTTAAGGATGTACACATATATAGTTGCATCAGAAATAATCAAAAGTATTATATCTAATCAATGATTGGATGATTGTGGGTCACTTCATATTTTTTACTTTTTCTAGCGCGTAAACACAATGTACATAGCAGGAAGAGAAGGTATTATTCCACCCAAAAATTCGATAACGAGATTTCACGGAAATACCAATTGAGGTCCTTATCCAAAAAAATATAATTTTTAGAAAATTGAATGAATGTATTGTATTGTATATATGTATATGTTAGTATCTTCCAAGGATGCAACATGAAGATTTTCAGAGAAATTTCTCACCTGCATACTACTATTTACATAGACCATTTTTCGAAAAGGTCAATATTGTAGAAAATGACCAATGACTTTAATTAAATACCCCTACATTAAAAAAAGTTCACATCTAATAAAATGTATATCCTGAATTCCTTGAGGGTAGTCCCTGAAACCCTCTTCATTATGAATGACGTTTGCATAGTAAATAAACTGGAAGCGATAGACAAACACTTACTACACCAAAAGTGTATCTCTCGTTAAACAATCTATGCATAGATTTTTGTACTGTTTCCGAAACTCTGTTATTTGTTTCAATTTTAAAATACTTAAACATTTTTCAAATGGAAGCTCTCGCCCCTTTTATATCTATTTTGCTTTTCTCCTGGTCTTGAAAAGAGAGCCCCAACTTCAATCGTATAGTGACAGGTTTTAAAGGATTTGACTGTTACTTTAGCCTTTTTTACCTTCTGCTCATTTCTTTTACAATTCTCTTATTATAAGTAATAAGGCAATTTCTCGTAATGTTTATCTTGATTAGTATGGTGCAGATAAGAGAATAATCTATGGCAAGAATAGCTTGTTTGCAGAACAGGTAGTGAAATTCATGTGAGTCGAACACATCAGACATGTTTCCTTGCTCAAGTCAGAAGCAGGTATTGCAGCAGCGTCAGAAGTGGTGTTAAATGCTATGTCCGATGAAATTTCTGGGCTTTGCGGAGATGATTATAAATAAACAAAATTAAAAATAACAACTGAAGAAAGTTCGAAATACTGCGCAAGTCATTAAATAATTTCAGTGATACAGTTTCACACATACTGTGTGTGTTCCTGAACTGACAATTGTTCATGTATGTATGGCTTGAGGTACTGGTAGGACAATAACTATTCTTACATTTATTACGAAATTAAATCGCTGTACAGAAAAAAATAAGGAAATTCAATAAGCTAACGCGATAGTCAACTCTTTTAAAAGTCGGTCGCTATGTGATGGTACTGAAAGTTTGCTCTCTTAGCTTCACCAGGATAAAATCTAAATAACCACTTCCTATTTGAGGAAAGTATCAGTATTAGAAATTTAAACCTAATACACACAATATCTGGGAAACTATATTATGTGATCTACAAGTTTTGTCTATCTCTTAGCAATTTCTATACCAGTTATGCAAGAATGATTCAAATGAAGAGGATTTCAGAGCCAGTTCCCAAGAAATTCAAGCTATGCATTTTATTTGTCATATACCTAAATATCTGTAATGTATGACATTTTCTTCAAAATCATTAGAACTATCATTAAAAATATTGAAACATTTTTCCATATAAAGGAAGGTTAAGAGTGGGGGATTTTCTTGAACATCTTCATGTCGCATCCTAAAAAGCTGCTGAACTAAAATATCAGGTTTCGTATTTAAAAGTACAGCTGAAATTTCATGAAAAATCACAAAAAATTGACTGTTTTATATTAATTCCATAAAATCATTTAAGCATTCCTGAATACAAAAAGGTATAATTGACCACCGGGTGCCATTTTGAAATGCCGTAATGTAAAGCATTAGATGTGCAAGTGTGCTGGATTCGGCAAGTAATACTTCAGTGTAATGATATCTAAATTGAAAAAAAAAAAAAAAAAAAAAAGTTGTGTAGAAGAAAAGCGGCAATACAAGAAGAAAGGAACAGAAAAGACAGAAGCAGATGAGAGGAAAAGGAAAGCTGAGGGTCCCACCTATCAAACTGGTGAATTCTAATCTGGCCATGTATTTAAATCTTTCCTTGTTTTCTCGCTATCAATACTTATAGCATTTTTCTTCCTGTAAAATGCTCCTTGCGAGCAGGTTTTCAGTTACACAAATAAAAGTTTCTGTACATGTGGTCGAGAAAGTAAAACTGCTGAGACACTAAAACATGCATTTTGTAAATATGAAATTTCGGTATCGAATCTTTGGGTGGAATACAATACCTTTTCTACTTATATAATTATGTACGAATTAGTTGAAGTAATAAGCTTTCATAAGAATACTTTGTATAAGCACTAATAAAGGATAGAAGTAAAGAACCATTATGTGAATATAACTACTAAGGCTTTTTACTTTCTCTATACGCCCTATGTACATAGATTATAGAGAAGGTATTGCACTCCACCCAAAAATTCGATACCGAGATTTCACCGGAAATATATTTTTTAGGGTCCCCTGTATCCAAAAAAGTATTTTCACAAAAAGGTCCGTGTGTCAGTGTGTCCGTGTGTCTGTCTGTGAACACGATAAATGAAAAACGAAAAGTTGGTAAAATACCAAACTTGGTATTTAAGTTTAGTAGCTTCCAGGGATGCGGCACGAAGATTTTGATAAAAATCTCCCCACCCCAAACTACCCTTTGCATGGAACTTTTTTCGAAAATTTTGATTTTCTAAGAATTGGCTCTAACGATTTTGATTAAAATGTCATATATTAACGATATTTACCTGTCAAATAAAATGTATATTTTGAATTTTCTGGGAATAGCCTCTGAAGACTACTTTATTCTGAGTCAATTTTACGGAATTTTGCATAACTGCTAAACCGTAAGAGATGGATAAAAACTTACCACACAACAAATGTAGAGCGGTTTAAAAGACACAATTTATGTTATATACATTTTTTCGTGGAGTTGATTTTTTTTGAGATATTCTTTGTTTTTGGTCTCAGCTATAAAAAACATATATTTCTCATACAGGATTTTGTGGACTCGTGTCCATACAAACAAAGAAATGTCAGTCACATAGCAACCAGATTTTGACCATCAATTTAACCTATTTCGCTTCTACTAACAAGGAAGCAAGTAATAAGACTATTTATGCTAATTTTTTCTCGATTAGCAGGAAGCAAACAGAAGCATAAGCTTTTTAACAATAATGTATTGCAGAGTTGTAGAGAAAGTCATGTGAATGGAACACATCAGATTTTTTTTATTTTGGTCGTACTCTTTACATGTAGAGAAGCACTCGGCACGTTTGCCGAGAAGAATTGTACTGAAGTTCGCTTACCATTTTTTCGTGTTTAAATAATGGGCATGTTAACAAATACAGCAGTGGAATATATAATATATGTATTCAATATTGATGGTGCGTTCCATTAGCGGAGCGAATACCTCGGGAGGGATTTGCTGCAGTAATCCTTTAATGCCAGGAGAGTGCTGCTGATGCAATGTCACGACATCTTAATCCTTTGGGCTGTCCACCTCAGCCGCTTGCAAGATAATCACACGCCTCTAATTTAAAATCTTTACCATGAAATGGTAACGTTCCACCTTTAAGTTACTGCTATGTTTACGGTAATATGCAATTCTATACTCCTTGGCAAAGTTGTTATCTAACCAAGTAATGGATAATTGTTCATGAACCACTTTATTTACGTTGTCTATACCCACCTACTTCACTCCACCAAACAGCTCTTATGTGATTTAACCGCAAATTCAATTTTTGCGACTCCCTGATTAGTTCCATTTTCATTCTTTTTTCCAGAAGCTATTGTTACAGAAGTTTATTCCTTTATCTACATATATGGTGGTATTTGTCCTTTTCAAGTATAAGAGACAAGAGCAACACATTAGGATAAAGCGATAGTCAAATTCTTTAAAACAGATCACTATTTGAAACAATTGAAATTCAGTTTTCTTTGCACGGCTATAGATAAAACAAAAGAGAGATGAAATGAAACATGACCTCCCTAAAATTGACACAATAACAAGGAATGTCTCGAAAATTGTTAACTCTACAAAAATGGATGTCATAAATTATGTATTTTATCGAGACCTTTTTCTGTAGTAAGTTTTTGTTTATCTCTTATGGTTTGCCAGTTATGCCAAAAGTTATTCAGAATGAAGAGAACTTAAGGACTATTTCGAAAATTTTGAGATATCATTTTATTTTTCATGTAAATAGCTTTACTTCAGTGTTCTAACGATTTTGATAAAAATAGCATATATTAAAGATATTTATAGGAAAAATAAAGTGTATATCTTGAATTTCTGTGAATAGCCTCACAACTCTTTATTCTACATGAATTTTGATGGAATTTGCATAACTATTAAACCATAAGTGATAAACACAATCATAATACAAAATACGTAGAATTCGTTGAAGTACACAAATTATGCTATATACATTTTTTCGTAGAGTTGGCCATTTTTGAGATATTCCTTGTAATTGGTTTCAGTTTTAAAATTCTAAACCTTTCACATGCAGGAATATCTCAACTCCTGCCAACGAAAAGAAACGGATCCCATCCACATGGTAACAAGCTTTAAAAGATTTGACTATCGTTTTAGCTTAGTGTATTCCATTAATACTCTTCTACTTACAAGAAAACGTTTCAGCTAATGTTTATCTCGATTAGCATGAAGTAGACAGAAGAATAAGCTTTTTAACAATAATTAATTACAGATATGTAGAGAAAGTGATGTGAATGAATTTTTTTTTTTGGTATTAAAACATATTAAAACATGTATTATTTACAGCTTCAATGGTTCTTCGGGTCAAAGTTTATTACAATGATCTGTTTCTGAAAATTTGCTATTCATAGTAGCCAGTACTGATTATTTCATTCCTATATATTTCTATAATTTGACACCTGTTATAGTTAAACGCGTTTCAACCTGGTTGTTCATATCGGACGCTGAATGAAATTCGTGAAGTCATACTCAAGTGATCTTGCGGTCAATGAAGCTTTGTGTTACTCTATATTCATCTTCCAAGGATAATCGAAAACAAAATAAAACTTTATCCGGATTATTCACCCTAAGGGATAATCGAACTAAGTGTGGCAGACACGCTACCCCCACACTACTGAGACAGGCTAATTTGACGTTATTGCCACTTCATATTAGTACAATTTAATTTATGTCCGTTGGTGTACATCACCTTACAGGTTTCTATAGAATGTTCTGTAGAGGCACATGTATCCAGGAAACTCCAAACGTAAACAGAGAACTGAAGAAACAATTTCTAAACTAAAACATTATCTATGCAACAGGCTGTAAAACTGAAAAGTAAACACCTAGTAAAACAGCCAAATATCACAAATTTAGGTTTAATGGTTGACAAGTTATAGACAAACAAACTTAAAAATGCCAATGGCAGTGTGCTTTTTTTGCTAGTATATTCTTAAAACAAAAAGAATATAATATAAAATAGTGATCATTGAGCAAAATAAGCATCCTAATAATGTTATCAAGACATGAAAATACCTAATTGTTGTAAAAACAAAACTAAATTTTTTAAAATAAAGTTTTGTTCAATCTTACCTTAAAAATATCATATTTACATATCTGGAATTTTCTGAGAATAGCCTATTAAGTTATCTTAAATCAGAGAGAATCTCCAATAACAAAAACATGTAGTTACATCTCTTTAAAAACACAAATTTTTAAAATAAGTCTTTGGGATGTCATTTCAGAGACATCCTTTATTAATGTTTAGAATTTTGGAATACTTTTTCATTCTTTTACATTCCTTTTGATATTCATTTACAATTAATTAGAAATAATATGGCCATCATATAACATCCAGTTCTTAAAAATCTGCCTATGTTATTCTTTTTAACCAAGCACTCATCACTGAGCCTCTATTTGGCAAATCGAAGCTTCAGCTGGAAACCCTCCAAAATGTTCAGGCTGTAGCTGTGACAATTTATACTAGTGGAAGGATATTTTGAATAAATTAACTATGAACCAGAATTACAGTTTGTAATTCACGTTTGGCTTATATTTGACTAATCTCACTAGTCATTTATTGTTATGATATTAACTTTTATTTCAAAAGTATTGAAGATCGAGGAAAAAGTCCCTTTAATTGTGAGTTTGATTCCATTGATTACCACTGAATTAATTAGTTAAATAATTTGGAGAGTAGTATATATAGATTACTTCAATAAATGTAATATCAAACTAACAGATAATCTATCTCTCTATCTCTCCTCTCTCTCTCTCTCTCTCTCTCTCTCTCTCTCTATATATATATATATATATATATATATATATATATATATATATGAATCGCCGAAATGTATGTATGCGCATCACTTTTGAACGGCTGCACCAAATTCAACAATTTTTTTTATTTATCTATTTTGTTTGTCTGTCCGTTATTGTCATGACAAGGTTTGAGGAAAAGAAAATGTTTAAAATTCGTACAGGGAAGTTTTTAAAATATCATAATATGTATAGCAGTGCCTAGGGAACGCATTTCCATTAATAGCCACCAGATGGGAGTGGTAACACGGTTATTTGTTGCTAAATGGCCGTAGCACTGCTATATTTGCCGTCCCCATTCAATGTTAAGGTAATGCAAAAACAGTTTATTGAGATAATGACTCTACACAGCTGTGAAATACAAATACTTTTTTATCTATTAACTGTCCTTTCCTTACTTCTATCGTTTAAAATGCTGAAGCAAAGAGCTCTCCTGGCGACGAACACCCAGATTTCGTACCTATTTATTTGCTGCTAGATGGCCGTAGTACTACTCAATTTTCTTCCGCATTCAATGTTAAGGTCACGCAACAGTTTATCGAGATTATGACGCAACGCAACAGTGAAATGCAAAATTAATTTTTATGTTATAACTGTCGTTTAAAATAAAGAAGCAAAGAAAATTTCCTGAATACGAATACCTAGAGTAATTACTTATTTATTTGCCGGTATATGGTCATAGTAATGCTCATTTTTTCTTCCCCATTCAATGCTATGGGAATGCATCCGGTTATGGAGTCAATGACGCAAGATAACAGTGAAAATCAAATATATTTCTTATGTACTAACTATCGGATCCTTGGCCACGTCAATTAAATAAAGAAATAAGCACTTTTGTTGTAATTCTTTGGAATGAACAAGTTATAAACTATGCTCATAACCAATAATCTATTTTGGAATCTGAAAATTGCGGATAAATGACGGGACCCGAAGAGTAAACCATTTTAGGTTAACTTCTTATTGCAGATATTCGTTATTTGGGGTTATGTGGCACATAAGTTAATTAAAAATGATTTCATCAGAACATAAACATATCCCAGTCACCATCACACTGCAATTTCGGTGCCCTTAATACGTTTCATCAAGAAATATTTTGGGTTAAATGGATAAATTTAATACATAAAGCTACCATCAAATAAAAACTTATCACTTGTCCAATCAGATCTACTTGTTCTTTAGTTATGTTATTGTTAGCCTTAAAAATGACTATTTTGACATAGAATAAAGTAAAGAAATAGGTGGAAAACATTAGGAGTAAAGGAAAGAAAGAATTCGGAAGAAGCATGAATGTTACTTTGTGACTTTCTCTTAAATATAATTCATTATGGACAAATGCATTCATTTAAGTAGATCGACTCCATTACCAATCCAAATGAAATCGTCAATTATCTAACTGAATTCCTAAATTCATTGGATTTGTAAGGATTCCGCCACATAATTTACAGCTCAGGTTGACTCGGTAATAATTATGCTAGACAGCCTCAATCAGCCGGAATAAGACTCGCTGTTAAAAAAATTATGAACATTTTGACTTAAGCTAATATAATCATAGGATAGTTCAAAGGCGAGGATGTGCTTATGCCAAGAATACCACTAATGCTAACCGCCTTTCCTTTTGAATTTAAGCGTGTTCAGTTTCCTGTGCGCCTTGCATTTGTAATGACAATAAATCCTAAGGTCAATCGTCAGAAATGTGTGAAATTTGCTTTGAATTGCTGTGTTTTTCGCATGGGCAGTTGCGTGCTGCGTGCTTGCGTGCTCGAGAGTCGGCAAACCATCGGCGCTATTTATTTTTTCTCCGGAAGGAAAATTGTAAATTACAATGCATTACAATAAAGTATTGTTAAATTGAAATTTTATTTCATTTCATGGTCGTATTGTAAAGAAATATTTTGTCTCAGCCAGGGCGGGCAGCTAGTTTAAAATGAATTATGATTTGTGGGTCATAAGTAAAAGAGAAGGCGGCCCCGTAAGTGAGATGTTAGACCGCTCGCCAGCCATCTAGGTGGCCCGGGTTCGATTCCAAGCCCCCGCATGTGGGATTCGTGGTGGACGAAGCGGCGAATGGGTGAGTTTCCTCGGGGTTCTCCGGTTTCTTCCGCCAGTCATTCAACCAATTCCAATCCATCATCACCTTCCCAATCACCAATTTCCCTTACATTTCATATCATCCACTTCCTCATGTTCATTCCTGGGTACGAGCCGACCCCTCGAAACAGGTTCTCCATTCTGTAGTTTTGTGCTGTTGGCTCCCCGAGAGGCTTGTAAGTCCTAGAGGGGTGTCAGTGCTACAATTACGGGGAGGGTAAGCCGATTAAGAAACGAAGATAAAAGAGAATAAACAAAATATATTACATTAAGTATTCAGTGTGCCGTTTTCTACAGCTATCTAGCAATGCCGTTATGGGCTCTTCTCTGCATCGTGATAATCTTCACCGAAATTGTAGCGTTACTTAGTTCCTTATACGTAGTAGGTATATAAGGAAATGCACTGGGCTAAAGCGAAATTTTAGACCTTTTAAAATAAGACACTGCGCAATTGTCATTGTAATTCAGCTCTTTTTCCATGGAAAGGAGTAAAACAAGAGAGATATGTAACGGCTGAATTGAAACAATAAAAGTGGATATTTTGGAAATGGTCCATTCTAAAATATAATTGTATGACGTAAAGTATGTGTTTTAGTTAGATTTATATTTTTTGTATAGTAAGAAAAAAGTTCAGAATTAAGAGAATGCTGGGGCTACACCCAAAAAATGCAGAGCGTACATTTTTTCCATGTAAATTACTTTAATATAGGTTATTTTAATCAAAATAGTTTGAATCATTTTAGAACACAGAAAATTTCGAAAATTGGTACATTTGAAGGGTAGTTTGTGGGAAGGAATATTCTTGAAAAACTTTATTCGCATATTTAGTAGTTTGTGGGAAGGAATATTCTTGAAAAACTTTATTCGCATATTTAGAAAATACGGGGCTTAAATACCAAGTTTGGAATTTAATGGGCATTCCGTTATTGAGTTATGCTATCAACACACACATTATATATATACAGGGTTACTACAAAAGAAATAGACAACTTCAACTGCCTGTAAAACAAAAACTATTAGAGATAGCAACCTAATTATTTTGGAGGTATGTTGAGAAACTCTCAAAGTTTCGTTTTCTTTTATTGGTAACGCTGTAGTGTTTTGTTTGTTGTTGCAGAAGCTGAAATGGCGGAAAATCCTGTGGAAAAGGCATATTGCGTGTTGGAATTTCCTAGAACGCAATCATCAACTGTTGTCCAACGACATTTTAGAACACGTTACCACAAAACGCCACAGACTAGACAGTCAATCTACGACTGGTATAGAAAATTCGAGACAACGGGATGTTTGTGCAAAGGGAAGAGCTCGGGAAGACCAAGAGTTTCGGAAGAAAACGTTGAACGTGTTCGTTCTGCCTACATAAGAAGCCCACAGAAATCGACATCTAGGGCAAGCATGCAATTACAAATTCCACAGCAAACTGTATGGAAAATCTTACGGAAGCGACTGCACATGATGCCTTACAGATTACAGATGTTGCAGTTTCTGAGTGAAGAAGATAAGGCCATACGGCGTGACTTTTGCATCGACATGTTGAGACATGATGAAGACGATGCTGGTTCTTGTGAGCGCATCATTTCATTTTTGTGGTAACGTGTTCTAAAATGTCGTTGGACAACAGTTGCTGATTGTGTTCTAGCAAATTCCAACACGCAACATGCTTTTTCCACAGGATTTTCCGCCATTTCAACTTCTGCAACAACAAACAAAACACTACAGCGTTACTAATAGTAACAAACGAAACTTTGAGAGTTTCTCAACATACCTCCAAAATAATTAGGTTGCTATCTCTAATAGTTTTTGTTTTACCGGCAGTTGAAGTTGCCTATTTCTTTTGTAGTAACCCTGTATATATACACACACACATAAAGATACACACACACACCTTTAACTAATTTTTATTCAGCGTTTCTCAAAACACGTACTTGTGCTGAAATCTAGATATAAATTTTTTTGAAGGATTCACATATGTCATAGAGAAGGTGCAAATAGGAATACAAAGGTACCGCCGGAATTAGGAATGCATTGTTTGCAATTAGGTGACTAATATTACCTGGTTTAATAGGTATGGCTTTATATGGTTAGAGTAGCTGATAACATTAAACAGAAGGGGATAGTAAACAAGTTGATTCTGACTTTCCAGCACTTAAGTATTAGTTACTGGTTTCAAATAACATGCAATTAGATAAATTGTCGTGGGAGTTTTAATTTAAAATGTTAGTGTAAAGCTTCTATATACGTATAAAAATACCCTGGATCCGCTTCTATAATGTGGGGTATGAATTGGTGTCTCGTATTCAACGGGTCCCGAGTTCAAATCTCGGCGACTGAGTATAACGATTTTCTTATCTTGCCAAGACGATTGTCGAGTAACTTAAAGCTCCACGTACACCCAGATCATTTGAGCATCATTTCATATTCATCCGATATTACCTAACAGACTAAATGACGTTAAATAAAACAGGAAATGAGTTTTAAAGAAATTAGGGTATATCTTAAGTATTTGTTAGCGAAAAATATAATATAAAACTGCAATGGCACCTCTTTATTAGATTATTCAGGGAGTCAGAATGTATAACCTATTTTTATTAATTATTTTATTTACTTTATTTTGTATCATTATTTTTTTTTGTTGAATCTTTGGAAGATACTGAACTTAAAATAGGTTTGGTATTTTTATTGTTTCATTTATGTAGCCCCCTTTAACATTTAAGGTCATATCGAGGGCTTTACCCTTGAAAGAACAAAAAAAAACCACACAGACATTCACTTTCACATTCATACTTCCAGACTTTTTAGGGGATAGGGAACAATTCTGGTTAAAGAAACATTCCCCACCCCAGCCAGGAATTAAACCCGGAACCCCCGGGTGGTCTGGTGTGGTTCCTTTTTTCTGGAGATAATCTATTCACACACATAAAAATACAGAGAAGAGAGAGCGAGCGAGAAAGAGAGTAAGACAAGAACGATTTTTTATAAAATGCTTTTGTTAAGAGGACGTCAAAATCCAATGTAGATTCTTTGGGCACAATAAAATATTTCCTCCATATACTATAATAATTGCTCTTGAGAATAAAAATATAAACACAACATTGCACAGATATTAAGCGTCTTGAACAAAAGCAGGTTGTGTTAATACAAGTTGGTTAAGTCTGTCCCTGAGAGTTGCCTCCCAACAGAACGCATCTCTGAGTCAGAGTGGCAGTTGTCTGTTTGGACATCCTCTTATTTAGGCGCCTGTGCTGGGAACGTTATCCTGGACCACCAGGAATATGGGCACCAGATCACAACACGTCATCTTGTTCGAGGTCGCGACATCTGCCTTGCATTAGCCGCACTAGTTTTTGTTCACAGATCTCTCTTAAGTGGCTGCAGATTCATTAGGTTATTGGTTGAGGTCTGAAAATAAACAGCAACCCTTAGCGGTGGCGTAACTTGACGTTTTTAGCTTTTGCTCACAGAAATACACTCTAAAGGCAGCTGATACAGGAGCAGATGTAGCGGTGGTGTTGCATTAACGACATGAATGTTTTAATGATCAGGGCAAAATGATGTTCAAGTCATGGAAATTTCCCCTCATATGCTGCCATCTACCTCTGCTAAAATCAATCACTAAAATTACTCTCTCCTTATAATACAGTATACCTCTAAACTTGTACTTGCGATTTAATTTCCACGTAGGTCTTAGTAAGCTTAAAAATTTAATGTGATACAGTAACAAGCCTTTCTCTACCAATGCTCAAAAAACTATTTACAAAAGCTTATTTACTTCATGTTATTCGAGATAAACATTCGTAGAAACGTTTTTTTAAGAATTACCTTGACCATATTAGCCTTAAGCGTTAGTAAAACCGTTTTAAATGTTTATCACCATGTGATGCCTTAAAAATGATGATCTCAGGAAGGGATGGAGGAAGGAATAGTGACTTCCCATTTGGGAACGTATAAGTATTAGAAAATGTAAACCAATAATTTGGAATGTCTAAGAAGTGATTAACTCGACATTAAACATGTATATAGTATAAATTGTGGGCTTTGGATATATCTAAATTTTTGTGTAGGAAGTTATGTCTATCTCTTGCGTAATTGGTAAACCGAAAATCATTCAGAATGAAAAAGAATTCAATTTAATTTGTATTAATAATAATTATTAAACACACGGTATTTTTGAGAAAATATTTTTTTTTCAAAACGTTTGCACTTAAATGCAGTTTGGGTTGGACTTTTTTATAATATTCATGTATCATCGTTGAAAGATGCTTAACGTAAAAGTTTACAAACACACAGACACAAACTTTTCCAAAAATACTTTTTTTGCTTCAGGGGATCACAAAAGTATATTTTTGGTGAAATTTCGACGTAGAATTATTAATTAAAACAATACTTCCCCTACTTACTATATGCAGCAGAAAAAGTAAATGTCTATATTTTAGAATTTGGGAATTAATATTTTTTGCACTCTCATACATTGATTGCTCAAACAATCTTGATACGTTATATTTGCATGGTTTTATTTTTATATAGCTTCTACAAACCATTTTTACGAAAATGTAATGTAAAACTAAACTCATAGCGCAACAACTGAAATTGGGTGCAAGGCCTAGCACTGCACCGTGGAATTCCCCAACGCTGCTCATCGGTGGGTTGCAGTACTGAATGGTGGGACGTAGTTAGCGCCCCGAGTCGCTCCCGGCCAGTTAGTGCAGTTCACGCAACTTGGTGACGTTAATTTTCTTTCAAGTAGCACCTCAATCTGCTCCCCCAGAGACCTCACGAGGCTGAGTCTCGGACCAGGTCTCCTAGCGGCAGAAAATCCCCACGCTGATATCCAGAATTGAACCTGGGCCTCCCGGTTAGTAAGCAGCTGCTACATCTATTTCAACATAATCGAGATAAACTTTATATAAATAGTTTTATTACACAAGGCGGATTGACGTGTATGCTGGTGCTTAAATACCTTATTTTTATAAGACGTTCCGAGAATCAACCGAACAAAATCACTGAAAAGTTCAAATTAATAATGACTCTCCCGATAATAGCCGATACATGAAACAAATTATGTGAAAGAAACCTTAGTATCATAAAGAATTATCGTTCTCTTTACTACGACGACGACCACCACCACCACCACCACTACTACTAGATGGTATGCTGCGAGAGTAAAGTTTTTTTTTTTTAAGTTGGTGGAAATCCAACTCGTCACGTGAAATGCCGTCTTTGAAAGACTTTTTTCCCTTACAGAAAAAAAACAACAACAAAAAACAAAACAAAAAAAAATCACCACCACCACTTCTAGAAACTGAATCTAGTACTATACAAAATTTCCTCCAAAAGAAGACTACACAGATCGTCAAAATGCGTCTAACGATTTTGATTAAAATATTCTTTATAAAAACACTTACATGGCTAATAAAATGTATATCTTGAATTTTCAGATCTCATTAACACCCACAATGTATACATCGTATACAAGGTATTCTGGTTATTGCTTTCAATTTTACATTACTTATCATTTTCTCAAACGAGAAGTATCTATTTCATATATCTTTTGTTTTTCTTCTGGCCATGCAAAGAGAACCGCATAGCGACAGCTTTTAAAGATTTGATTATTTGGTTTCGCTTAGTGTAAACCATATTTCCCATCTACTTGCAGAAAATAATGTGACTACGCACTGCGGCCGTAAGCATCTAACCTGTGTGTATAGCTTGCTTTGAAATATTAACCACAAAAATTGAAATTTCCAAAATGCAATAAAGAGCATTGTTTCGTCGATATGGTTGTAGCTGCTACCGTTGAAAGAGGAAAAGTCCATCCAGTGGAAGGGGCAACACTGATGTGATGGTGAAGCTTCACCAAAAGATTGTTGTAAGATCAATTAAAAAGCTCAAAGTTTGTAGCTACACCGCAAACTGGCAAGTCATATCACTTTTATATGGTCTCAATGTATGCAAGAAAACAAAAATATTTTATCTGCAGTTTTCACTGCGAATACATCGTGCGACAGTGAGTCAGTTCGACGGGACTTTCCTAACAGCAAACTGTATCGTCATCGCAAAGAACGTCCAAAAGAGACTATACTTACCAGATTGTAACCAGTTTGTGGGGAAAATAAAAAGTTGTTAATTTAATTGTTTTCTCACATAAGCCGTGTGTATAACAGCAGTTTGGAAAGGCAGAGTCCGATTCAAAAATTCAATTCCATAGCCAGGATTTGAACCACGGATTTCCAGGTTCAATGCTATGGCTTGTGTAGAAACAATTAAATTAACAATAAACGACCTAATAGTCGGGACTTAACGACATTGTAAGTCACCACTGGTGTATGCTACCTCAAAAGAACTTGAGATCACCTTGTGGGTTATCGGGAATCTATGAGTAAGTTGAAGAATTTAATGCTGTGCCGGCATGTTGCCATGGTAGCTCAGTGGCTTGAGCTACCGGCAAGAGACGAGCTATGGCACTGAATTTTTCGTCTGAATTCTAAAGAGTTGTTGGAGGAAATATTTTTTGTATCGCGATTAACATGAAGCAGATTGAAGAATAAGCATTTTTTTAGAATAATCATGTGAATTTAATATATAGGATGTTTTAAGTGAAATAATACTATAAAGTTTATAATGTAATGTGACATAACATAATTACTTAAGGTTAAGATCTGTTTCATATACTGTTAAGTTCTAAATTAACAATCACGTAGAACTTTTTTTGGTCTTGATACGCCTTTTTAGTGTTTTCTGCAAATTTTACTAATAATCCTCCTTAAAAAGATCAATTCTTATTTTTTTTCCTTTTATGACACAGTTGTCGACATAACAGTAAATAAGTATTCTGATTACCATAAACATCGTTTGCAAAGTTCCTGTTTATTCATATGAATTGCAAGGTTAAGATGGTATTTTTGTTTTTCGGCACACGCGTTTTTGGTTACAGATGAAGCCGTGTTTGCTACAACGGGTAGAGAGGCGTTAATAATTTCTCTGGTTGAGGCATGTCGTTGGCGTGAGAATTAGACCGACAAACACATGTATGGACAAAGGCATAGCCAACACGGATCACTCATTAATCACCCCTCACACAATACGTGTAGCACGATGCCTTGAGGCCTGACATCTTGCCTCAACACCACGTGAAACAAACGTCACATAAAAAATGCATGTCCACACAACTACAGCTTTTTTAAAGGCCTTATGTGGCTTCGGAATGTCATTGAGAGTAGTTTGCTGATTTCGTCGTTAGCTAAATCGAAAATATGACTTGAGGACAGTTCACCAACAGAATCATATTTTTACTTTCTCTATACGCATTATGTGCATAGAGTGTAGAGAAGGTATTACACTTCACCCAAAAATTTGATACCGAGATTTCACTGGAAATACACGTTTTAGGATCCCTTGTATGCAAAAGAAAATCATTTTCAGAAAAAGGGCCGTGTATGTGTGTTCGTGTGTCTGTGAGCACAACTCAAAAAAGAAAAGTCGTTAAAATACAAAACTGGTATTTAAGTTTAGTATCTTCCAGTGATACGACACGGAGGATTTTGAGGAAAATCCCCCCCCCCGAGATACCCTTTACATGGGAAAAATTTCGAAAATTTTGATTTTCTCAAAACGAATCTAACGATTTTGATTAAAATACCGTATATCAAAGATATTTATAAGGCAAATAAAATGCATATCTTGAATTTACTGGGAATAGCCTTTAAAAATCGCTTTCTTCTGAATGAATTTTGCAGAATTTTGCGTAACTATTAAAGCATAAGAAATAGACAAAAACTTACTGCACAAAAAATGTAGATCGCGTTGAAACACACAATTTATGTCATATATGTTTTTTGGTGGAATTGACCATTTCTGAGATATTCCTTGTCATTTTTTTTTTCTGATTTAAAATACTTGAACTTTTCTCACACGAAAATTGTAAACTACCGTCCTTGCATAGAAACTGATTTCATGCCCATGACAACCCGCTTTTAAAATATTTGACTATCGTTTTATCCTAGTGTATTCCCTTATTTACTTCTACTTAAAAGGAAATAAGTAATTACCACAACTTCTGGTAATGTTTATCTCGATTATCATAAAGTAGATAGCAGAATATGCTTTTTAACAATAATTTGTTCCTGCGATGTAGAGAAAATCATGTGAATGGAACACATCAGATTTTTATTCTTCCATCCGATCCTTAAGTAACTAAATAGTACAGATGATTTGCTTGCAATAAAATTATAATAATTATTTAAAATTTTGCAAATAGATGCCATAGGAAACAAATGAGAATAATTAGTGATACATAAACAACGGATGCTATTTCAGGGGTGTTGAATATGTGATCCAAGTTTATTAAACCCATCCGTAGTGAACGAGCAGTTTGAGTTTGAAGTATTTCACCAAATTCGTTAGAGCCATTTTTGAGAAAATCGAAACGTCTTCCATGCATAGGGTAGTTGGCGGGGAAAGCTTTGTCTGAAAATCTTCGTGTCGGATTTTTGTTATAATGATAGCGAACTTCAACACAAACTTTGGGCCTTAACCGAATTTTGTTTTTGAGTTATGCTGTTTAAAGGCACACACACATACGCACACACACGCACGAAGTTTTTTCTAAAAAATCTGATATGTTCCATTCACCTGAATTTCTTAATCTGTTTTGCAAACAAAATATTCTTACAAAATATTATTCCTTTATTTACATCATACTACAACTGAAACATTTATATAAATTCTCATACTACTTATAAATAGAAAGGCAGTAAGGGACTACAGTAAACTAAAGTAACAGTCATATCGTTTAAAAACTGTCATTATTCTATTTTCGTTGTAATTTGGTGTTGTTTTCATGGCCAGGAGTACAACAAAAGAGAGATGAAATGATGAGAACCTCCATTTTGAGGAAATTTAAGTATTATAAATTTAAATCAATAACAATAATATCTTTAAAATTTATATTTCTACAATAAAACCTGTGTATGACATAAATTCTGTATTTTCACGACCTTTTCATATTGTTGTGTAATAGGCAAGATTTGGTCCACATCTTAGCTTTACCGGTTATATAAAGTCATTCATAAAGTAAAGGACTTCAGGGGCTATTCCCAAGAAATTCAGAATATACATTTTATTTACAATGTAGATATCTTTAATATACGGCATTTTACTCAAAATCGTCGAGCCATATTTATAAAATAGAACATTTCGAAATATGTTCTACGCAAAGGCTAGTTAGGGGAAGGGGGAGTTTCCTGAAAATCTTCAGTATCCTTGGAAGATGCTCAACCTAAATACCATGTTTGATAGTTAACTGACTTTTCATTTTGAGTTATGGTGTACAGGCAGACACTCACACACACACACATAGACAGCAATTTATTAAAATGCGTTTTATTCAGGGGTGTTCAAAACCTGTATTTCCGGTGAAATCTCGGTATCAATTTTTGGATGAAATACAATACTTTCTCTACCTACCATGAACGTTGTAAATACGTGTAAGAGAAAATAAATAGTATCAGTACGAAACTAAATAATTTCTGCAATAATAAGTCATATATATTTAGCAGATTTGACATTATAGGGAATATAAACTTGGCCTTAAATATTTTACTGATAATATGGACAAATTTGAAATTTAAATTCACATTTGCAGGTATTTCATTTGCATTAAAAGAGTTCTAGAAATCAATAGGGCTATTTCAAGTCAAAACTGATCAGTGAGGAACTAGCGTGAGAGAAGTTTTCCTGCTCTCTATGAGCGTGACCTGCTCACTTTCACCTCTGATAAGCAAGAGGCGTAAAACTAAGGTCGCTAATGCCATGCCCACACTGTGTTAAACGTGAAATATCTGCTACTCATTAGGACACGAATGGGCAGCTACCACCTGATATTAAAATCCACAGTGATCCCTGACAACCAGAACAATGTCTCAGCTGATAAGACATGAGTCTGCCTCTGCGAATAGATTTATGCTACGTAAGCAATATGTCATCATTGTTGTAAGATGTAACAATGCTGTTTCAGTGGGCGCAAGATTCGCTTGTACTGCGCTATTTTGCTTTGCAATAGACTTTTTCTACGTGTTATAATGCACTGTTGTGCTGTGCGCTAGTGTTTTAGTAGTTTGAAAATGGCGCATTGTCCTGCGGCAGTCGTAGACGGGACGAATTGGCAACAGTGTGACCTAGCAGCCATGAAATAAGGCAACTGTCAGGGATGACTATGGGTCTCTCCAACTTTAGTATAAGGGTACTAAGGGGAGCAGAGCACAGCATGTGGACCTTTAGAGCCAGAGATGACGAAGGAGATAACATTTGGATGATGCCATGTGCAAGCATCAACGGAATCCCTAACGGTTACAGACCTATACGTTACCGGATCTAATTCATGAGCCCGGGGCCTTCGGTTGCTTTTCGAGAGGGCCCAAGGCCAAAAATGTCCAAGCTGAGTTTGGAGCAAGCAACTACGCGGGGCCGAAGTTCTTTATAAAACCAGGGAGGTTACCCTCCATGGAGCTTTCCATTATGGCATTACCGGAATTGCCTAAAAGACCCATAAGCGTGTAAACACACCATGATGAAACTGAATAGGCCACTTATGTGCGTAAACCGAAAAAGGAACACTGCCGAATAACATGGTCGGCCTACAGCAATCTAGCATGCCTCTACTAGCTATCTAGAATAGTACCAGAGTACATTGAGGTGTCTCACAACTCCGCTAAGCAACTGCCCAGGCGTACCCTGTTTACGAAGGGAAAACTACCACGCCGAGACCAACCCAATCCGAAAAACTCCTTTTCAGGAGGGGCTCAGACGTTCCGCCGTAATTTTAGTCGCGTCAGAAGTATCGTGGGTACTAGAAGTTCGCAGCGTAGATGTACAAGTAGGAACTCCCCACCCCTTCCCATGAATCCCGATCCAGTGGTATTAACAAAGACGTCAGGATAACCCTTCACACTGTTCAAATCATCGTCTAGCTATAACACGTAGAAAAGATGACAAAATAATTATGGGAACAATAAATGATGGATAGGAAAATTCGGAAAACGTAATGAACTTCCCATGATTCTCTAGTAACCTGAGGAAGAAGCCCCCCAAAATACCCATGGGTCAGAAAGCCCGGCCACGGAAATCAAATTCACTACTTTCCAAATGCAAGTCGTATGCCTTCGTGCTCGGTAATCTAGAATGTTGGCCATTATCTCTCTATTGACGAAGGCTTACATTAAACATTTGTATTGACATTTCTTGTTTGAATCCGTAAGTATATTCCCTCACCAAATGTAGAAAACTAGGTCAAATTCGATTTCTGGAAGAAAATTGCTTTGTGGGAAAAAGTTTTGTGTTAGAGTTAGTTTATGTGTTGATGGGAGATTACGGTTCATTACTTAAAGGAAATTTCCTCTGTCATAAACAAGACCCAGCAAGGAAACGATTCTTTGAATAACGGGCGAGTTGAAAGGGATCTATAATTCATTTCCAGCGCCCTCTAATTCAAAAAGCTGACTGAGTGGACTTGAAAATCCTTGCTACTCTCTTGTCGGGGCAATATTTCACGGCCGGGTAGGAAGGTAGAGCTGTTTTTGGTTGCGGTGTTTGAAATTGCTGGCTTTCGCTTCACGCGCCTGTAAGTCAGCAGCCCGCTTCTCACTCTCTGGTAACGATAAGTCATCTGGCAAACTCGGTCAACACCGCAAAACGCAAACTTTCCCTTATTCCTCCAGCTGTTGCAGGTTTGGCAGTGCCACCAACCTTACGGATGTAGGAATCACGATTTGTTCGCCACCAGTTCTTGCGGAAAACATATTATTCTGGTTCATGTCATTGCCATGTTCGGCTCTTCTTTTATAGCGTATATCTCCACCGAGCTTTAAAATGCCTCTTGGTGCTTTTTGCTTTCTCTCTGGTTTAGATATGGTAGATGGGTAACATAAAAACCATTCACATAACTTTCTCTAGCTGTACCACAAAAATTTTTCTTTCAAAATATTATTGTTTATCTAGGTAAACGTTAGCAGAACTGGTCCTAATACTTGCCTCATTGTAAACAGAAGAGACATTACGGAACACTATAGGCTAAAGCTATAATCAAATATTTTGAAGCAATTGAAGTTCGGCTCGCTATGCATGGGTCCGTTTAAGAAAAGTTAATAGTTTTAAATTTAAACCAACGAATATCTCGTAAACTGTCAACTCTACAAAAAAAAATGTATATGACATAAATTATGTGTTTTAATGAGATCTAACTTTTTTGTGTAATAAGCTTTTATATATGTCTTACAGTTTAACGATTATGAAAAATTCTGCAAAAATCAATCACAGCAAAGAGGTTATTCTCCGAAAATTCAAGATATACAACATTTACGAAAAATGTTCCATGCAAAGGGTAATTGATAATTAAGATTTTTTTTCTGAAAATCTTCGTGTCTTATTCTTGAAAGAAACTGAATTGAACAAGTTCAGTATTTAATGGACTTTTCGTTTTGAGCTATGCTGCACATACATACACACATACACACACACACTCGCACACAAGATGGAATTATTCTAAAAACACTTTCTTGTATACAGCGGGTCTGAAAATATGTACTTCCGGTGAAATATTAGTATTGAATTTTGGGTGGAATACAACACCTTGTCTATCCACTATGTAGATTTTACTTACATGTTAAAGAAACTAAACATCTAATGATGCGTTACATTTCCACGGTTTAGCCTACCAATTTTCAATAGTGTGTAATTACAAATATCTATTATATTTATATAAACATTTGGAGAAACAGCTTATAGGTCCAGAGTCTTGGTATAAAATCTAACCACTTGTACGGGGTTTTGCATATGGGTAGCATGCATGTGTCAGCCGGCCGTGATAGTCGCTAAATAAATCTGTATTCCAGTAAACTTGTACATATAACCACAGCATAAACTTACCTAATAGAAAAAGCTGAAAATTAAGTTCTTCTGCAGATAAACAAGCACTATACCAGGAAGGACACTTAGATTGACAGCAATCATCAATTTTTAAATTATATTCGTTCAGACGTTTAAGATTTTCGCCAATTTTGTTCAATTTTTCTTCTGCTATGACTGTAAACCTTGCATGCCTTCTGTACTAGTCTCAAATTCATTCAAATCATCGTAAATTGAAGTTCTGGTGAAGATGTTTATGCAGGATTCATGCAGTATATTTCACGATGAATTCTTCTCGAACGCGACAAGCAGATTCATATTTAAAATAAAATTTATGTTCAAATATATGGAGTTTCCATCTTGTATAAAATGGATATAAAAGTGGACTACTGAGGCTAATGACTGCATGGCAATTGAAGGCGTGAGTGCTGGATATGAGGAATAGGGAAGCCAACCAGGCATAACTCACAATACAGCGCGAGCGACCATGTACACTCAATGACATTAAAAATACGCTTAGCGCTGTGATTTTCCTGAAAATGTGAACGTTTGACGGGGACTTGTGTTGTTCTACGATTTTCTTGGTGCCATTCTGGTAAAACATGTTACACAAGTAAGAAAAGACAAAACCGATTGGGCAATCCACCCCTTCATCCCTCAACCCACTTGACTTAGTCGCGAATTATCTTGGCATTAGTCTTCAGTATGTAAGGCAGAAAAACGCTTATCCTAATTTGTGTCACCCGAAGAGAGGGGTGGATTTATTGTTTAACCAGAAATTTTAGAGGTCACCATTTCACGGTTCAGAACTTCATTTGTCACAAGTATTTTCAGGCGTACTTTTAATACATTTGAGTGAGGATTAGGGGAATACAGTAACATTAAGTGAAATTCAAATATTTTTAAGGGTCGTCTCCTTAGCGCGGTGGTAGCGTTGCTGCTTCCCAAGCGAGAGACCCGAGTTCGATTCCCAGTACCGATTTTTTCCCCGCTGGGAGACCTGGACCGGGGTGCACTCAGCCTCGTGAGGTCCTGGGGAGCCAATTGAGGAGCTCCTTGATGGAGAAATAGCGGCTGCAGGTCGCGAAGACCCCATTAACTGACTGGGGTGGGGGATGGAAGCGTTGACCACGTCTCACCCCCCAATAATGCACCCTATCCATGACGTCTGTAATGGACCGAGATGGGGGACGCAGCGACCGGGCGGTAGGCCAAGGTTCTTAGTGAGCTGTGCCAAGAAATCAAATATTTTAAGAAGGGGTCACTATATTGATTTGTTATTCCATTTTCTTTACATGAATAGGAAAAACACGCTAAGAATTTCTCTTGGGAAAATTACCCATATTTGAAAGTTCAAAATTATAACATAGTATATGTTGACAGAGCCACTACGTGTTCACGAGAAATAAAATGTGTGTTTTGAATTTTCCGTGAATAGCCTGGAAGTCCTCTTCATTCTGAATGAATTTTGCACAACTGATAAACCGTAAGAGATAGACAAAATAATATTAAACACACACGTAGTTCTTGTTAAAAGACATAAATTATGTTAAATTATGCATTTATTGTTATTGGATTTTATTTCAAAACAAAGTAGGTAAAGTATGGTATTCTACCCAAAAAATCTATACCGAGATTTCACCTTAAATAGAAGTTTGAAAAAAAATTGTTGTTCCTGTGAACAGCATAACTAAAAAAAAAAAGAAAGAAAAAAAAAGTCACTATTTTCTAAGGATGCGACACAAAGGTTTCAAGAACACTAACCACGTCAAACTTTAAAGGAGGCTATAATGGGCAGAGATGCGGGACGCTGTGGTCGAGCGGTAAACCTTCGCGCGACTTGTGGCTGTTGTACCACGGACTTGTTTTTAATACATAGAAAAAAGTCTGATCTGTAACATTCACATGACTTTCTCTACATATCTGTAACAAATTATTGTTAAAAAGCTTATGCTTCTTTCTACTTCATGGTAATCGACATAAACATTAGCAGAAATGCTTTCTTGTAAGTAGAAGGGAAATAATGGAATTCACTAGGTTAAAACGATAGTCAAATCTTTTAAAAGTGGTCGCCATGTGGATGAAATCGGTCTTTTGCATTGTCAGGAAGTTGACCTATTGTCATATGTGAACAGTTTTAAGAATTTTAAAACTAAAACCAATGACAAAGAATATCTTAAAAATGTTAAATTCCACAAAAAAAAAGTATATGACATTGTGTGTTTAAAAGAGATTTACCTATTTTGTGTTGTTATTTATGTAAAATCCAGCAGGTCTTCAAAGTCTGTTCTCAGAAGATTCAAAATATAAATGTTATTTGTCGTCTAAAAATCTTTAATCTAGGTATTTAATCAAAATCTTTGCAGCTATTTTTGATAAAATCACAATTTTCGAAGTTTTTCCATGTAAAGGGTAGTTTGTGGTGCGAGGATTTTCCTCAAAGTCTTCGTGTCGCATTCTTGGAAGATACTAAACTTATATACCAAGTTTGCTACTTTACCGGCTTTTCGTTTTTAAGTTATCGTGTACCCGGACACACACTGATCTTTTTCTAAAAATGTTTTTTTTTATACAGAGGACCCTAAAACATCTATTTTCGGTGAAATCTCGGTATCGAACTTTTGAATGGAATGCTATACCTTCTCTATACGCTATGTACATAGTACGTGTAAAGAAAGTAATAAATTTGTATAACCACTAATAATGATAGGAGGTAAAGAAAGTCTTCAGAATGTACCATATCAGAATTTTTAATATGTTATTGTAGATCTCCTTTTTCAAGCAAAGTACGGAATTTAAAGTTATCATATTACGATCAGCTCTATAATATGTAAATCTGGCTTAAGCGTAATATATTACCGCATTCATATTCTATATACTTGCAAATATTAAATAGAACCCTTTCTAAAAATGTTTCTTTCGATTGGCATAGCCTTTGTAAGAATAGATTGCTGAAAAATGGGTTGAGAAATTAATGTGAATGTAACGTTTCAGATGTCTCCACACATGACGCCTTTAGCATCCAAGGTAGTATCAGCGGTTTGCCGTTAGAACAATTTCTCCTCAGCAACGATGTTCACTTGTTTACTGTCTTGTATTTTGGTTATGTTTTGCGTTTTCCTTTATAAACACCAAATTTACACACATTTACAGTCGTTCTCATTCCTTCACGTTCTGGGGAGAGTGGGAAATAATCCTTCTTGAAGAAAAATTCCAATTCTCCAGCCGGTAATTGAACGAGGACCTTTGGATTTGGAAGCTAGCATGCTAAAAACCAGACCAAAGATGCAATTAATTTTATTTAGCGATAGTTTGTACTATTCTCATCTAATAATAATTCGTGTCTGTATTATGATGTTTGGAACTCAAGTGTATCAGAATACTTGCTCAAATTTGATATGAGTTGGGAGAATATAAGTGGAATTAAAAAGTAAGCAAGCCGGTTGCCAGTAAGCCATGATAGAGGAGATGAGATAAATGAGCGGGTGCACAGTCATGCTACCACCACATGGGAACATGATATTTAATGGCCTCCAGCAGCTCCAGTATTACAATTAAATCAATGGTAATTGCAGTAAATTTACCCGTTTAAACCAAGCTGGTAGATACACTCCATCAAGCGGTCATGCAGTATTCAAGCCTACACGTTCCCTGCAACCTGACCACATATCAGCCTTTATAACTATAAAATGGGGAACGTTTCAGGTTAGTTGACTGGATGAAATGTGTTTATAATAGGCTACTATAACAGTCCTACACCATTTAATTTTGATATTCTGCACAAGGCATGGGGATTTACTGGGTCTGAACATTTCGTTTACGACAGAAGATGTTCTTGCGGAAACTCGGTGTATGCGACAAGCATGCTGTAGATTATTAGCAAGCAGTTTCAGGACGCGAAAGAGCTCCAATTGGAAAGTTGTCATGGAGGTTTCTAAGTCAGTGCTACAAAAACGTGGTCTTCCTTGTTGTCACTTACTGTTTACTTTCTCTACACGTGCTATGTACACAGTGATACATGTTTTGTGACCCCTGTGCCTTTGTGTAAATGTGTGTGTGTATCTGTGGGTAGCATATCTCAAAAACGAAAAGTCTGTTAAATACCAAACTTGGTATTTAGTTTCAGTATCCTTCAAGCTTTACGATTTTCAAGAAAATTTCCCCGCCCCAATCACCATTTACATGGAAAAGTTTTCGAATTGTTTTCTCAAAAATGCCTCTAACGATTTTGATTAAAATCTCTTATATTTAAGATTTGATAAATAAAATGTATAACTTGAATCTTCTGGAAATAGCCTCAGCAGACCTGTTTACTCTGGATATTTGTTTTGATGAATTTTGAATAACTGGTAAACCGTAAGAGTTAGACAAAAGCTTACAGCACAAAAACTATAGATCTCGTCAAAACACGCAATTTATATCCTTTACATTTTTGTTGTGGAGGTAATCGCCTTAGAGATTATTTTTTGGTAGTGTTTAATTCCCGCTTTAACTACTAATGGCATCGCAGGCGGTAGCGCTTTCGAGATATGCCTTGTTATCGTCTTCAATTGTAAAGTGTATATTCTTTTCTCAGACAGGAAGAGCCTTTTCTTCTTTTGTTCTACTCCTGGCCAAGCTAAGAAGCGAAATACAATGACAATTGCATTTGGACAGCTTATAAAATATTCAACTATCGCTTTAACCCAGAGTTCCCTTTTATTTATATGGAACTAATAAGAACATTCTAATAATGTTTATTTCGATTAGCATAGTGTAGAAAGAAGAATAAACATTTATAAGAAGTTTGTATAACAGTTACAGAAAGTCATATGAGCGTAACACATCAGATTTTAGTTGGGACATGTCCTGTTGAAATAGAGTAAACAAATAACTAAATGAACTTTACCAACAAGGAAGCCAACGAAATATAGAAAACATATACACTTAACCTTTTACCCCACAACTGGAACTGTAGAATTGACAGAGGCATTTTCCCTCTTTAGAATCCCTCCAAAACACAAATGAGAACTACTTGTTCCTTCTTCATTTGTGCTGGTAATCGTGGAATATTAACCTCGATCCATTTTTTCCACTCTACGCGATCCTTTACCGTTCTTTGCAATTCCATCATAGTGTAGACGTATTGTAAACAAAAATTGCTGTATTCCATTCATATGACTTTGTCTACATCTCTGCAACAAATCATTTTTAAAAGGCTTATGCTTCTATTTACTTCATGCTAATCGAGAAAAAAAATAGCAGAAATAGTCGTATTACTTGCTTACTTGTAAGTAGAAGCAGAATAAGGGAGCACAATAAGTTAAAGTGATAGTTAAAGGCTGGTAGCTATGCGATTGAAATTCCTTTGTTTGTTCCTTTCTTTGTAAAGATAGGAGTTGCCAAATTTTGCAAAATTGCTAAATCATAAGACATAAAAAAAAGTACTACACAACAAAATTATATCTCAATTAATGCCATATGCATGTTTTTTTGTTAAAGCTGGCCATTTTTACTTTCTCCATACGCACTATATACATAGTGTATAGAGAAGGTATTGCACTCCACCAAAATATTCGATACCGATATTTCACTGGAAATATATGTTTTAGGGTCCCCTGTATCCAAAAAAAATATTTTCAGAAAAAGGTCCGTGTGTGTGTGTGTGTGTGTGTGTGTGTGTGTCCGTGTGTCTGTGAACACGATAACTCAAAAACGAAAAGTCGGTAAAATACCAAACTTGGAATTGAAGTTTAGTATCTTCCAGGGATGCGACACGAAGATTTTGAGAAAAATCCCCCCACCCTAAACTACTCTTTACATGGAACATTTTTCGAAACTTTTGATTTTCTAAAATATGGCTGTAATGATTTTGATTAAAATATCGTATAATAAAGATATCTACCTGAGAAATAAAATGTATATTTTGAATTTTCTGGGAATGGCCTCTGAAGACTACTTTACTCTCGGTAAATTTTACGGAATTTTGCATAACTGCTAAACCGTAAGAGATGGACAAAAACTTACCACACAACAAATGTAGAGCACTTTAAAACACATCATTTATGTTATATTCATTTTTTTTCGTGGAGTTGATTCTTTTTAAGATATTCCTTCTTTTTGGTTTCAGCTATAAAAAATATACTTTTCTCATACAGTACTTTGTGAACTCGTGTCCATACAAACAAAGGAACTTCAGTCACATAACAACCAGCTTTTGACTGTCACTTTAACCTATGGTACTCCCATATTTCGCTTCTACCTATAAGGAAGCATATAATGAGACTATTTCTGCTTATTTTTTTCTCGATTGGATGAAGTAAATATTATCATAAGCTTTTTAACAATAATTTAATGTAGGGATGTAGAGAAAGTCATGTGAATGGAACACATCAGATTTTTTTTAAATACTCCACGTTATTTGTTTCGGTTTTAAATTACTTTAACTATTTACATACAGGAATTATTCAACTCCTGTGAGTGCAAAAATAGGATTTGATCCATATTTGTCTATCCCTTTAGCATAGTGTATTCCCTTATTTCCTTTCTATTTACAACAAACCATGTAATACAATCATTTCTGCTGTTTTTATCTCGATTAGCATTTAGTAGATGGAAGCTTTTGAGGAATAATTTGTTACCGAGATGTAGAGAAAGTCATGTGAATGGAACACTGCAGACTTTTTCGTATTATTGTTTGGTAATTATAGAGTAAATCGTGATATCTTTCCTATTATTTTTAGTATTTCTTTTTCTATTTTCCCATCTTCACTCATTAGCACTTCCAAATATTTATAAACATTTACCTGTTCCTGATTCTCGTCATCGTATTATTGACTTCTCCTTTCTAATTTGCATTATTTTACTTTTATCTGTATACAATTCTAATTCTTTTCTAATCACCTCCTCCTTATATTATTGCTATTTGCAGATAATCCTCGTTTTTTTTTTCAATTCATATAATATAGACATATTTCAGCGTGCTCAATCTGCCTTAAATTCTATATTCGATCAACGCTATCTCTGCTGTTCTTTTTGGAATTTTCCAAATTTCTTTCATAACGGTTATAAACAGTAAACAAATGAGAATAAGGAGTTTAATAAGTAGGCATCGGACTTCATTTCCCTGATACATTTTAGAAATTTATGTCATTTGTGTTAATCTATTTAAAGCATTAACAGTTGCAAAACACATTCTTTGTAAACAAAATGTCGGCAGTGTTTGTATACGAGTGAGAGCAATTGTTTTCATAAATGAATTATGCCGAGTCAAAACAAGAATCTCGTTTTACCGTCGAACATCTGTTGGTCAGCTGAAAACAGGTTTATCACAGATATTCTACATTTTAACGAAATAATCGAAAATGTAAAAGAATTTTATTTAAGATGTAATGTTGTTTATATACATGTAAAGGAAAGTATTACATTTTTGCAAGAAACAGTAACGGCCACTTGCACCTCTTTCACGCCCAGTATAGAATGTGACGCTGAGAACCACAGCAGTTAAACAGCGTTCATAAATAAGCGTTCATTTTCCCCAATTTAGCTTTTCTTTTCAAATTAGGCGGTGTTAGCGACTTTTAGGTGGTTCGGAGTTTACTAAATAGTCCAGACAGTCACGTTCCAGAGAACCCGGTTACCGGCGCGCTGCACTTCCTGTTGTTACGCATTCTAAGGTCCCAAACTGCGCCGACTCGCATACCAAGGTGAACGTGAGAGCGGCAGCAAACGGACAGCATATTCACACTGCTATTTCCTCAGGAATGGGTGTCTCGAGCAGGGACCCGACATCTCGAGTATCCATGCGGTCCAGGGAAGAAGTCCGTGTGAGGTTTCCCGTTAGGCCCGGCACCTGTTTCATAAACTGTGCCCCCACTGTGTGCACGAACCGAAGAACTTGCATACAAGGGCGGAAGTGGATACGCCACTTAAGCAGAATACAGAAAACCTCGCTGGGGACGACCTTTATCAGCTTGGGTCTACAAGCTTTCCAAGAAGTTAGTGCCGGAGGATATTAAGTTGACCCCGCCAATGCGTCACCACCCAGACGTGCCCAATCTTCCATGGGTATCGGGCCGCTGCCACGTCGAGTCAAACCCAACCCGAACAGCTCCTTTACAGGAGGAGCTCAGATGTTGGGCCCGACTATTTCTACTAATGTCAGTAGACTACGGGTGCTCGGGCTCCGCAGCGCTGGCACCGGAGCAGCTGAAGAGGCCAGAACCTCCCTCCTTCGGACGATATAACCACACCAGATCATCTTGCTGGAAGCTCCGGCTGACGACCTACCGGTCGTATCGGGTCTTCTTCATCCAATCGCTTGCTACCTGGATGTTTTGACGAACCATCTCATGACGCCATGAAGTTGCTTATGAGGTGTTTCACGTAGTCGACTGCTAATTGTTCCAGCCCAGTAATAACCCCAAACACCAGGTTGCATGGTAGGCGCAGCTCTCTGCGAAACACCAAACTGGTCAGTGTCAATAGGATTGTGTGCTAGCAAGAAAAGTGGCATCTTCAAATCTCAGTCTCTCTGGTGATAGACTTCCTCAAATATTCTTCTAGAGTCTTGATGTACTGCTCTGTCTGTAAGTGAAGAGGTGTGCGCCTCTGGTGCACTCCGAATCGCTCCAACGTTTTCTTTATGGAGCTGGACTCAAAGCTGGTGCCCTGATCACTATGTAACACCATTGGCACCCCATAAGGACGAAAAAGTTCTTCTACGAGGTGGCTTACAATGGTCTTGGAACTTCAGGTTAGGTCTGGAATACTCCTCCGGCCATTTGTTGAAGCATCCACGTCGGCCAACAAATACCTATTACCCCCCGTCTGACACATAATTATTACATAATGAAATTAATACACCCCTAATTAAAGTTCTTCGTGAGAGGATTTTGTTGAATTTTTCTTGCTAAAAGAAATAGTAGATCTTTTGCTTTTGCTTAAGGAAAATCAGATACGTCAATGGCTATGCGTTCGAAAGGTATTTCCCCCCGTTATATTGCTGTATGCGGTCCCTTGTCTGTGGATTACGACTTGCTGTACACACACATGGTATTGGCAGCAACACCTCTGGGTGTCTGCACATAATCTCGACTAGTAGTACTCTAGGAGCTTATCTATGTCTCGGTTGGGTCCAAAATGTCCTCCCAAAGTCCTCGCATGAAGTTCCTACAGCACTTCCGCGACCTTATTTCGAGGGATAATCAACTGCTCTTTCTGGACCTTTCCATTAGATGACTCCCATACTCTGAAAATTACTCGATGCAGCAAAGAAAATTCTTGTGAGCATTTTGTGGTGCATGCTTGAAAGACGTTCAACTTCAGTAGTTTGATATCTGAAGGACTTTTCGATTTTGGGTAATGCTGCACTCACACAAACGCGCGCACACTATTTTCTAAAAAATGTGTTCTCTGGATTCACGAAAGAATTTCTTATGAAATATCAGTAGCAAATTTTGGTGAAGTAGAACATAGGTAGGTAGAGAAATAATAATAATAATAATAATAATAATAACAATAATAAAAAAAAGGAAATAAAGCAATCAAATTAGGGTACTTCCGAACACAGTCAATTTGCATATATACTGAACTTAACCAAACAGAGCCAACCACATTTTGCTTGCATACATTGGTGGAAAAATTGGAAGTCAGTTGGAGACACTATCTCTCGGAAAACTAGGAACACTTAGGATTTTAATGGAAAGTGATAAGTTGAATCCAAATATTGGTAATTTTGAATTTTTCAAATATGGATGATATAAATAATTTGAACGCAATCTCTTGGAAAGGTATGGCAATTTTTGACAAACCAAAGCAATGAAGTACTTGTAGCTTAGTCCAATATAAATCTTGTGTTTTATAGAATCTTAAAGCCAAAAATTACTTGAGAAATTCTTAAAGCTACAAGTAAAAATTGCTAGGTTTATAGGTAGTTCTGGTGCTACAGAAGTTCTCAATTAAAAGTGAAAGACTCCCACACACAGTCCTATGACCCAAGTATAATGGCGACAGAGAAATTAAGCACTTCTTGCTTATTTTGCATGTATAAACTACATTGACAACTTGTAAGAGGGTCTTTATCAGGTATTCTTCGCTCGGTGTGAACGCAGCTTAAACTCTATGAACACCACAACAGCACAAGAGCTTAATTCCATCTTTACATTCAACAGTTTCCCAGGACGCTCATAAATTACTCCTTCCAACAGAAAATCTAATTAGTTAGATAAATGCTTTATAGGTACGCAGAAACGTTTGAATTTTTGCTGTATTTCCAGGCTTTAGGCATGACAGACTACAGAGTGTGTGTATATTGGTATTCTAGTTTACCAAGGTACCCTCACAATGGTTAAACAAAGCTGACAGATTTATACCCCGCCACCCAATAAACCAGCATCTCTCGGAAGCTTAAATTAAAAAAGTCTCATTAAAAAGAACCCTTGTTTCATCAGGCTATGCCGAAAATGCTGAACAAATACAACATTTTTTATAATCAACAGCACGCAGTGGAAAAATTGAGTTTAGGCCAGAAATTTATATTCGTAGCTTATACAAATTAATTTTCTTCAGGGAAATGATTAATATAAGTTTAATACCCATAGACATTAGCTTTATGAAGTTGCATCTGAACCTTGTACCGATTTATTTAACCATAAGTTGTTCCGAATTGTTTAGTGGGCGAGGTAGTAGGTCTCTTCATCTTTGTTCACAGACAATGTAAGTCGTTCAGTAAATAGCAATGATTTTTAAGCCACCTCTGATGTGTGGAGGTGGCTTATTCGCCTAACATTCAAGAGATCTCGAGTTTGAATCTTGCTTAGGGTGAGTTAATTTTTTTCGGGTTTTTCCCTCATCCTGAGAAGACGAACATCTAAAAGCCTTAAGCTTCATGGACACAAATCATTTAAACTTCATTTCACCGACTTTATTAATTCTCCGAAATGACCAAACAGATTAAAGTGCGTTAAACTAGATAATATAAATAAATATATATGTATTTAAACATCTTATGTGTTCCATTCAAATAACTTTCATTATTTCTCTGTATGACATTATTCTCTAAAATCTTATTCTTTTAACTACTTCGTGTTAATCAAGGTAAATATTAGCGGAAAATTCGTATTACTTAGTTCCTTCAAAGCAGAAGGGATATAACGAACACTAGGCTAAAATCAATGGTCAAATACTTTAAATGCTGGATACTAAGTGGTTTAAATTTATACCCAGAAAACCCATGATATACTCGTGCATTGTGTATCTATGATATCATTGTGTATGTCTTTAATATACGGCATTTATATAAATAACGTTAAAGCTATTTTTAAGAAAATAAATATTTTTTCATGTAAAGGGTACTTTGTGACGGGAGGATTTTTTTGAAAATCTTCGTGTGCATCTTTCGGAGATGCTGAGCTTTAAGGTATCAAGTTTGGCATTTAACCCTATTTTCGTGTTCAAGATTTCGTGCCTACGGACTCACACACACACACACTGCTTTCTAAAAATGCAATTTTTATATACAGGGGACCGTAAAGCGTATATTTCCAGAAAAATCTCGGTATCGAATTTTTGGATGGAATTCAATGTCTTCGCTGCCTATGTACTAAGTAGAGAAAGTATTAAAATACATGAATTTGCAGGATAATTTGATCTCATTAAAATTACTGGTAGAAAATAACACATCTGACATTTTGAATAATTTAGATGAATGACTTTCATATTGGCATCATTTCCATAACTATAACGTTTTATTGGAAATGCATAGATAATGTTGGATGATTTCTTTATCAGTTATCTCAGCTGGGATCGTTACTTCTTTAATGTAATTCATGCTTTCTGTTAGTTGTGAAGCATCATCTTTGAATATGCAATACTTTATTGAAGCTTGGGTAACAGCAGAGGTTGCAAAATCTGCTATTAATATTAGTATTCGACGACCATTCATTGAGGGGCTTGCATTGTCAGGTGATAATTGTGAAAAATTTCCTCAATTATTGTTTGTGCTTGGCACACGCTAGCTAATAAAACGGTACACCCAGGCTCTCTGGCTTTGTTCTCATTTGATTCCTGGAGGGCGAGTCCAAGGAAGCTTAGATCTTCTTTTGTTTGAAGGTGCTGCCCTCCTAGCCACGTCTTCAGTTAAGGGAAAAGGTGAAAGTCGCTGGGTGCCAGGTCAGGACTGAACGGCGGATGCTCGAAGATGTCCCATTGAAATTGTTCAAGGAGCCATGGGTTGTGCCAGCAGTACGTTGTCATGGACTAACACAACTCCTTAAGTCAGCATTCCTTTTCATTTGTTTTGAATGGCTCTCCGCAAATGTGAAGTACGAAGACAACGTCAATGCTCATTTGAAATCATTGGCGGCAACATTTTTTGAAGCGGGTATTGCAAAGCTCGTGCACAGGTACGATAAATGTCTCAATCTTTTCGGTGATTATGTTGAACAGTAACCATATGTGAACAAAAGTTTTAGTAATAAAATAATTGTATTCTATGAGCTTGTCTTTTATTTATAGCTTGGCACTTAAGTTTAGTTATCTTCCAAGAACGCAGCCGAAGATTTCAGGAAAATCCCCTGGATTCTTTAGTTTCTTGGGAATAGTTCCTGATTATGTTGAACAGTAACCATATGTGAACAAAAGTTTTAGTAATAAAATAATTGTATTCTATGAGCTTGCCTTTTATTTATAGCTTGGCACTTAAGTTTAGTTATCTTCCAAGAACGCAGCCGAAGATTTCAGGAAAATCCCCTGGATTCTTTAGTTTCTTGGGAATAGTTCCTGAAGTTCTCTACATTCAGTGTGACTTTTGCACAACAGGTAAACCGTGAGAGATACACAAAAACTTATTACAGAAAATTATTAAAACACACAATTTATGACATACATTTGTAGAGCTAACCTTTTCGAGTAATTCCTTGTTATTGGTTTCAGAATTAAAATGCGTATACTTTTCTCAAACGGGAAATCAAAGTCCGTTTCATATCTCCTTTATTTTTGTCCTAAGCATGCAAAGAGAACCAATCACAGAGTGGAATCTTTTTAAAATCTGTTGCTATCATTCTAGCCTAATGTATTCCCTTATGTCTCGTCTACTTATCAGAAACTAAGTAATAAAACCATTTTTGCTAAGGTTTATCTCGATTAGAATGAAGTGCATAGAGAATAAGGAGTTTTAATTTCTCTAGTCTGCATGTACAGTGTACTTAGTGGATAGAGAAGGTACTGTATTTCACCCAAAAATTAAATGTCGAGATTTGACAGGGAATACATGTTTTGGGGTCCCCTGTGTCCGAAAAAAGACTGTGGACAGCATAGCTCAAAAACGAAAAGACTGTAAAGTACCAAACTTGGTATTTATGTTTGATATCTTCCAAGGATGCGACACAAAGATTTTCAAAAAAATTCCCCCTCCACAAACATGGAAAAATTTTCGAAAATTTTTATTTTCTTAAAAATGGCTTTAACAATTTTGATTAAAATCCCGTATATTAAAGATATTTACATCCCAAATAAAATGTATATCTTGAATTTTCTGTGAATAGCCTCGAAAGACCTGTTTATTCTGGATGAACTTTGTCAAATTTTATTGACTGCTAAACTGTAAAAGAACTAAAAACTTACTACAATATAAAACACGCCATTTATGTCCTTTACGTTTTGTTGTGGAGGTAACCGTTTACGAGATATTCCTTGTTATTGGTTTGAATAAAGTACTTATACTTTTCTCGGACAGGAAGTGTCCCTTTTTGTTTTGTTCTGCTTCTGCCAAGCAAAGAAGCAATTTGCAATGATAATCTCATAACGACAGCTTTTAAAACATTTGACTACCGTTTTAGCATAGCTTAGTCCTTTAGTTTCTTTCTATTTAGAAGAGCTAAGTAATAAGAACATTTTGCTAATATATTTCGATTAGCATGGTATACAAAGGAGAATATTTTGTAAGAAGTTTGTAGAGCAGCTAGAGAAAGTCATGTGAGTGTAACACATCAGATTTGTAAGAACATTTTATTGCAGAATAAAGAAAGCTTGTAAATTTATCATATCTCATATACTCTTATTTCTTTCATAGCATTTAACTTGTTCTAAAGCAAGCATGTACTAAATATTTATATAATAATTTTAATTTTACAGCAATAAAAATATCTTCTCTATCCATAGCTGAGGAACAGCTTTCAGTGTGTAACTTTTCTATTAACTGGTACTTTCTAGACATGGATTCATGAACGAATCGTTCATATGAAGGACTACAAGGAAAAAACCACATGTATCGTGTCAATCTTGGTCTGAATTGTCCTTCAAAAAGAATCGTGAGAATCATGCTTGCCTCAACATGAATCGTTGTTGAAAAAGAATCGCGAGAATCGTGCTTGTCTCAACATGAATCGTCCTTCAAAAAGAATCGCGAGAAACGTGCTTGTCTGAACGAACATGTTGTTCAAAAAGAATCGCATGAATCGAAAAGAATCGTATCATTCTAAAAGAATAACATGAATCGTGTCAATCATAGCAGGCAGGCATCGTCGTTCAAAAAAGAATCACAGATTTGAAGAATCATGATCAGGTATTGGTGTTTGTTTTTCCTTTTGCTTCTACCTTTTGAAGTACCAGCCGAGTGCGCACGATGTTGTGTACAGGGATTTATAAGCATTTATTTTATAGTGGGGATATAATTAAGACTGAGGCCATGAGGCTAAATATAAGAATATATAAAATATAGAATAAAATATAATATATATATATATATATATAATATACAATATACACAAGAAAACGAACACTGGCGATCATTGCCGAAGCTACCACGAGCGTTTTTATATTGTTTAGGGATTATTATTATACACGTGAAACCAAGCGTTAGAATTTAAAACTATTATATATATATATATACACATTTAATTATTTATTTATTTATTTATTTTTTGCGGTAACTTAAATATAATATAGGCACAGCCAAATCGTGACTACATTAGTAATATACCTATATAACTTCAGAAATAACATTTTACGACGAACAAAGCAATTATGCTCCAACATAATAGGTATAGAACATACTATTCTAGTACATGTAAATTACCTCGAATATTCCTGAAGAAAACAGTAATTATTCTGGATACAAAAGGGGCCTTATAAAGACGTATTTATAAAAATTGTATTACTTAGTGGCGCGCTACAGCAACAGTGATGAATAATAATTACTCTGCGTATTAACATTACGCAAATACCGTCTTGCATTCGAAGATTAGGTGAATTTTAGACTTAAACTTTTTATGTTGTTTCTTTTTTTTTTCGGATAATGCAGGACATTTTACCAAATATGTTTGCAGTAGATGGAAAAGAGTAAGGCGTTTTTATTTAAATTGCTTTTTTAATTGTAAAGGAGATACCATATGACTATCATCCCCGTCTATAATATAAGTCAAACGTAGAAAAGACATGGCAACGATTAATGAATCGCAAACGAATCATATGAATCAATTCATATTGCACAAACGAATCATATGAATCAATTCATATTGCACAAACGAATCATATGAATCAATTCATAATGCACAAACGAATCGTATGAATCAATTCATAATGCACAAACGAATCATATGAATCAATTCATAATGCACAAACGAATCATATGAATCAATTCATATTGCACAAACGAATCATATGAATCAATTCATATTGCACAAACGAATCATATGAATCAATTCATAATGCACAAACGAATCATATGAATCGATTCATATTGCACAAACGAATCATATGAATCAATTCATATTGCACAAACGAATCATATGAATCGATTACTGAAAATGTAACGCTCAACCCAACTCTAGTACCTTTTTTTGGTTTTATACACTATAAAAGTATCTCTTTAAATGAAAGCGCGATATGGTGGGGAAAGTTTGGGGAATCTATTATCCACATGTCATAAAAGTTTTCAGACAGCGAGTTATAAAAATGCGATGTACATTGAAAAAGTAAATGCGACATTTTTTTTTTTAAAATCGGTATTTGAGGTTCATCCTGTTGTTTGAAGCCAAGTGCTGGAAGAGAAAGTAGGAACTTTGTATTTAATTTTTGTGTTCTCTCTCGGAGATGACAATTTAAAAGCCCTTACAGTCCCTCGCACATGAACGTCAAAGTGCTTTCGAGACAAAAGTTGGCGTATCCACGGCTCGCCGCAGCGGTTTAACGCTCAGCATTGCCAACTTGCTCACACGAGGGAATTCGCTCCCGTTCTGACATCTCATGGAAACAATTAGCGAAACCTGACAGCAGAGATATCTGCCTGGGTGTTTCCTCTAAGCCTTTGTTGCGGGCACAGTACTCTTCAATAATGCATTTGCAATCTTCCTTTGAGGCACCGCACACCCACGTATTGTTTTCTTAGCGATGCGTGCACGCATTTTTCGCCCTAAAGTGGAACACTTTGACTGGAAAGGTTACGAGCAGAACCCGCTTTGACATGCGAATAGGTGATAGTGCTGAGGAAATCGAAATCGGTTGCAAGGAACAAGCAATATCATTGGACTTGCATTTAGGTTCATCTTTTGGCGCGTTCTCTGCTCGCCATAGCACAGATCTAACCATATCAGGTGTAACATCACATTACATTCTTAAAGGTACCCATAGGCGAAATTCCATTTCTTGGAAGTTTTATCTTAATCTTCTAAAAATTATATCACATACGGTTGTAGCACAATTGAAGGGCTGAGAACCTTAGTGGGCCAATTGAGTTGTTGCCATCTGTCGGTATAGTTTATGGTTACCTATACATCTTATATTGCAGTGGGCCATGTCCAGCATTTCCCGTTTACAAACAGTAGAGCACCAAAATATCGCTCTAAATGAAACTACAAATTCTGTTAGAGTGGTCCAAATCCATGCAGCAAATCACGCTACCACATAAGATGATCTTATGTCGATGCTACCATTTATTCCTCCAGTGAATCATGATTTTTACAAGAGTTTGCGTGTGCAAGTCAATAATGATGATCAGCAGGACATTGATTAGATGTATGGAAATGGCCCAGTTACATTTCTTTAGGCTTGGCCAAATCCCAGCAAAGGAAAATAGCTCCCAATAAATAACTGTAAAACCTAATTTTGCATGAAGCCATACTAATGTAGTACTAATATAAAATAGAAAATATATTCTAGATTGCTGTGACATTTAGTTATTATGTGTAACTTGGCTCAATAAATTATGATATTGAAAAAAATTGATCTTCTATTTCTCCATTTTTAAAAAATGGTGCTTGGCCCACTATGGTTCTCAAACCTTCAATTATAGGCGTACTTTAAATTTCATTCAAATATCTTTAATGTTTTATAATCTAATATGTTTTACTTTTAATGTTACTTAATCAGGTGTTCCAAAACTTTGTACCATTTATTAGAATTACCAATAATTGGCACACTTTAAATTTCATTAAGACAATTTTAATATGTTCTCAACAAATTTATATTTCAGTTAATGTACTTAATAAGGTGTTCTATTACAATTACTAATTACAGGATACTGTAAATTTCATTCAGAGACCTTTGATATCTTCTAAACAAATGTAGTTTACCTTTTATACTACTTAATCAGGTGTTTCAAAAAGTTATAATACTCATTAAAATTACCACAAACCCCCACATACATTACATAACATACATTACATAACATACATTACATAACATACATTACATAACATAACATAACATACATTACATAACATACTTACATAACATACGTTACATAACATATGTTACATAACATACGTAACATAACATACGTTACATAACATGCATAACATGCATAACATACATAACACACATAACACACATACCACACACAACACACATCGTGTTCAGCATGCTTAATGTGAAAAAGTGTAAGAGAAATAAAAGTTGGTTGCCACTAAACATGCACTATTAAGCCATGTGTTTTAGACATGTAAATTGTCACGTGCTGAATCTTAAAGGAGATTACAGAGGAAAATCCTTGTTATGTACTTAAAACTAGAGGTTCAAGTATTTTTATTTTCTCTACTCGTACTATGTACATAGTGTATAGATAGGATATTGCATTCCACCCAAAAATTCGATATCAATATTTCACCGGGAATACATGTTTTGGGACCCCTGAATCCAAAAAAGAAGCATTTTTACAAAAGGGTCCGTGTGTGTGTGCGTGTGTCTGTGTGTGTGGACAGCATACCTCAAAAACGAAAGGTCCATTAAAATCAAACTTGATATTTAGGATTTCCAAGAAAATCCACGCCTCCACAGACATGGAAATATTTTCGAAAATGTTGATTTTTTTCAAAACTGGCTCTAACGATTTTGATTAAAATATCTTATATTTCAGATATTTACCTGCCAAATAAAATGTATATCTTGGTTTTTTTTTTGTTATAGCCTCTGAAGAATACGTTATTCTGGATGAATTTTACGGAATTTTGTATAACTCCTAAACCATAAGTGATGGACAAAACCTTAACACACAAAAAATGTAGAGCACGTTAAAACACACAATTTATGTTATCTCAATTTTTTTCTCGTAGAGTAGATTGTTTTTTATATATTCCTTGTTTTTTTGGTTTTGGCTTTGAAACATTTATACTTTTCACATTCAAGAATTTGTAGACTCCTGTCCATACGAACAAAAGGACTTCAGTCACATAGCAACCAGCTTTTGACTATCACTTAAATCTATGGTACTCCCTTATTTCGCTTTTACTTGAATGGAAGCAAGTAATAAGACTATTTCTGCTAATTTTTTCTTGATTAGCATGAAGTAAATAGAAACATAAGCTTTTTAACAATACTTTGTTGCAGAGATGTAGAGAAAGTCGTGTGAATGCAATACATTGGATTTTTATATATAAAAATCAAGGGAGAGTCAAATCTATCCTGACAATATTGTGATTACGCGCCAAACGCTGTCCTGGATCCACAAGTGTGAACGAACGTATTGCTATCCATTGTTCATAAACGTTGGGTCGGCTTTCTTTCCATTCAGATCCAATGCTACTGAGTCAACACGTGTGCATTTGACGGGCACCTTATATCAAAACTCCTATTGTCGCGTCGTTCTGGGTAGCTCAGTTGGTTAGATGCTGGCCTTCTGATCTCAAGGTCCCGGGTTTAAACCATCCCAGACTGATGGTTTTTAAGTGTACTTAAAAGAGACAACCCCCTGTCAGTAAATTCAATATCATATTAACGAATTGCTACGGCATACCGGCGGCGTTGATATGATCCTGGCTATAATTTTTATAACAAATAATTTATTTTCTAACTGTCGCGCCTGGATGTAAGAGATTACACCTTCCTAAGATGTTTTGCCACGTCATCGATACGGAAAAGTTAGGATCGCACTCCTACAGCGTTCTCAACGTCACCAAAGAATTCTAACGCCTCCGCACATCATCTCGAACGCCACAGCACCATACCTACGAGCCCAACGTAGCCCTGCACTATCTACACGCCCAGGCAGCCAAAAACTTAAAGAGCTGCGGATACGTAGAGCTCACGCCACACTCAACCATGCAGATATCCGAAATCTGACAAGCCGACTATCCACACTTGACGAACACCTAAACTCCGAATTCATAGATACTATCAACGTCGTTCAACACTTCCAGTAAAACGCTAGCACCACTAACAGTGCCCATGTCAAGGACATCACAGATGTTTTACGCACAGAGAAGAAAGCTATTTAGACTCTCAAAGAAATGGCAGTTACAGTGCAACGAATTCGTTCAAGTGTTCCATGACGTTGAGCAGGTACTCAAATTCCTACGCAAACCGCTACCAACGCAAACCAGAGGTAGGTCAGAATGACACCATGATGCGCAGGTTAATGCCAGGTTCTAGAGACTTTAGACCATGACATTGGATCTGCAACTATCCGGTAATAAGTCGCCAATGATGTTCACTGCCGGACGGACACATATTTCACCCTTACATCAAATAAACAGCACACAAAACCACAATGGCCATCACCATCCGAGGCGAAATATGACATTCTTTATCTCGTCCAACTCTTCCTCCGTTAAAAAAATCCAATTTAGTTAGAGAGCTCCTACAATTCAGTTTTGAAGGTGAGTTTGCAGCGCATAGTTGCAACAGAGAGAGAGAGAGATTCGAAGAGTGGAGCGAGTGTCGTAGCGACGAGAGAATAAACAGTATTACAAGAGAACATATATTACACACAACCGAGTTTGAAGTAACAAGATATTTGTGTTGATTTAATTGTTTCTTCACACAAGTCGTGTGTAGGAGAAGAGATGGTAGCTAGTGGTAGGTAACCGACTAGAGACCAGGAGATCCGTGGTTCAAATCCCGGCTATGACATTGAATTGTTCAATCTAACTATCCAACGCCTGTTCTACACACGGCTTGTGCGAAAAAACAATTAAAGCAACACTATTTGACCATAATGGTGGCTATACTATGAATCCTGGAACTTGAAGTACTTACAAAATTTTAAGTCGCCATTGGAGTATGTAGTCTCAAAATAACTTGAGATTAGCTTGTGATTTACTGGGAAACATGCGAGTCAGTTGAGAAATTTAATGCCGTGTCGGTATATTGTGATGATAGCTCAGTGGTAGAGCAACCGTTTAGAGACCGGGAGATCCGCGGTTCAAATCCTGACTATGGCATTGAATTTTTCAATTTGACTCTACCTATCCAAAAGTTACTTGTGTTACAACTTAGCTTTACAATTACCCATTATCTAATTCAGATATGGGATTAAAAATTTCACAGTAGCTATATAACGCATACTCGAGTCTTTAGATTCCACCTTCCATTGCAAAAATGTAAAACCAAAAAATGCACACATCCATAACAGAGAAGTAGATTTTCCAGGTAGCCCATGGGTGATTTAATTATGTTTCTAGGCTTTTAAGAAAAGGGAAAATTTATATTTATACTCATAATGATTCACAGGTGTCTATAAAATATTTATTCCAAGGCTTTCCAACTGGCGGCTAGAGATGCTATTTTCTCCGCCCAGGAAAATATTTTGGAAAAATAAATAATTTAAAGTATTTAAAAAAAATAAATCAGGTACGAAAATTATTGCATACGTCACTGAAAGATATTTAATATACTTATTTTGTAAATATTATTTTCTCTTCACGTACATATTGTATAGAGAAGGCATTGCATTCCACTCATAAAATTAATTTTACCGGAAATACAGGTTTTAGGGTCCCCTGTATCTAATAAAACGTATTTTTAGAAAAAGATCCCTGCGTGTGTCCGTGAAATACCAAACTTGATATCCTCCAAGAATACAACACGAATATTTTTAGAAAAATACCCTCACTCCAAACTACCATTTACATGGAAACATTTTCGAAAATGTTGATTTTCTCAATAATGACTAAGATTTTGATTAAAATACCGTATATTAAAGATATTTACATCACAAAAAATTCATATGTTGAGTTTTTTGGGAATAGCCTCTGTAGACATGTTTATTCTGGGTGAATTTTGCGTAACTGGTAAACCGTAATATAGACAAAAACATTACCACACATTTATACCTCGTTAAAACACACAATTTATGTCATATACATATTTTTGTGTAGTTGGCCACTTTTTAGATATTTTTTGTTATTGGTATAGTTCTTAGATACGGGAATTTAGCAACTCCTGACAATGCAAAGAAATGGATTCCATCCACATAAAAACAGCATTTTAAAGGCTTTACTATCCCTTTAGCGAAGTTCATTCCCTTATTTCCTTTCTACTTACAGGAAAGCATTTCTGCTAAGGGTTATCTCGGTTAGTAAGAAGTAAATAGGAGAATAGGCTTTTTAATAGTAACGTGTTACAGAGACGTAAAGAAAACCATGTGAATGGAACGTATCGAATTTTTTATTGTAATTTCTGATTAGAAACAATGTGTTTATTGGAGTTAGGCATGTGCTCATTGGTAAAAGCAACTGATTTACATTATTCCCACTAAATTATGCTTTTCAAATTAGTTTTGAACTACAAATTGCATTAGGTGTATAACTCGTTTCTGTTTCCCTTTTTTGTCGATAGCAATTTCCAATTAAACCGACATGTTGAGTGCTCTTTTGCAAAATTCAGTTTGTTAGTTTTGGTATATTTTTAATTCAGGATAGTGCACTATTAAAATAATACTTCAAACTTTTCTGGTTTAAACTATGAGCATCATTCCACCATACAGCTATGCTCTATTTTGAGAGTTTTACAAATATTGATGTATATTCAAGAGTGATCCGCAATACGCTTTGTGTGGCCCTTGAATCCTTACTAGATGTAAATTTCTAATTTCTATATTCTAATTCAAAAATCTAAATTACTTTTCATTTCAACAAAAAATCAGTAGCAGTGATCCTTAGTTTCTAGTAAATTTTTATACACATTCTAAAACTGATAAAATATGTTGTATTTCTATACATTTCATATTAATCAATATATAGGTAGGCAGGTATAAATATTTTCCATTTCACATTTCGTTGTTGACCCAAATGTGTGGTTATTACTTCAAAAATCACAAAGCACTGAAATGTTCAGACCAAAATAATGAACAATTCGGAAATGGCAGATTGCACAACGCATTTATTTGAATAAATTGTGTTTTGTTGTTGCATTTTGCACGGTTTTACTTTCTCTACACGTATTATGTACATTGTATAGAGAAGGTATTGCTTTTCACCCAAAAATTCGATACCGAGATTTCACGGAAATACTCGTTAGGAACACATATCCAAAAAAAAAAATGGTGTGTTGCATTCACTTGACTTATTCCACATCTCTGCAACAAATTTTGTTACAAAACTTATGTTTCATTTTTACTTCATGCTATTCGAGAAAAAATTAGTAGAAATAGTCCTTTAACATGTTTCTATGTAAGTAGAAGGGAAATAAAGGAGTACCCTGGGCTAAAGTATTAGTCAAAAGCTGGTTGTTAAGTGACAAATTCCTTTGTTTCTATGCAAAGGAGTTCCCGTATTAAAAAAGTATAAGTATTTTAAAGCTGAAATCAATAACAAGGAATATCTCAAACAGGATATACTCCACAAAAGATGTAAATTACATAAATTATGTGTTTAAATGAGCTCTACATTTTCTGTTTTTCTCTATCTCTTAGATTTGCCAGTTCCCCAAAATTCCTTAAAATTCATCCAGAATAAAGTAGTGTTTAGAGGCTATTCCCAGAAGAGTCCAGATATTACTTTTATTTGCCAGGTAAATATCTTTAATATGCGATATTTTAATCAAAATCGTTAGGGCCATTTTAGAAAAAATCAAAATTTTCGAAAAAGTTCCATGCAAAGGGTTTTTTGGTGTGGGTGGATTTTTCTCAAAATCTTAGTGTCTCATCCCTGGAATATTCTAAACTTAAATATCAAGTTAGGTATTTAACGGACTTTTCGTTTTTGAGCTCTGCTGTCCACAGGTAGACACATAGGACCTTTTTCCAAAAATGTGTGTTTTGGATTCAGGGGGAGCCAAAACAGGTTTTTCCGGTAAAAATTCGGTATCAAATTTTAGGTGTAATAAAATACCTTCTCTATACACTATGTACATAGTACGTGTAGAGAAAATACTTTTTGGAAAGAGGTCCGTGTGTCCAGGAAGATTTTGAGAAAAATCCCTTTAGATGGAAAACATTTTGAAAACTTTGATTTTCTCAAAAATGGCTCTTTACGATTTTGATTAAAGTTCCTTATGTTAAGTATATTTATATGGCAAATAAAAGATATACCTTGAATTTTCAGAGAAATTTGCTGAATTTTTGATAAATCGTTAGAGATAGAAGCACAGCACAAAAAATATAGGTCACATTAAAATGCATAATTTATATCATATACGTTTTTTCCTGGAATTGTCAATTTCTGAGACATTTCTTGTTATTTGTTTGAAATTTAAAATACTTAAAGTTTTATCACACGGAAAGTTGTAAACCATATGTCAACCAGCTTGCAAAAGTTTGACTATCATTTTGGCCTAGTGTGTTGCCTTATTTTCCTTCTACTTGCATGGAAGCAAGTAATTAAGAAAATTTCTGTTTATGTTTATCTCGATTATGATAAAGTAGATAGAAGAATATGCTCTTTGACAATAATTTGTTACAGCGATATAGAGAAAGTCATTTGAATGGAACACATCAGACTTCTTTGTATGTTCCGCTGTCTATTATGGTGTACACAATTTAAACCAAACACCTTTCCAATAGTGAGGAATTCAAAGGCTATTCACAATAACATTGAGATAGAATTTCGTGGCATAAATTTATTAAAATATCTTATTTTAATCACAATACTTTCTTAAATTTTTGAGAGATTCATACATACTGTGAACGTTTTAATGGATAGGGTACTTTGGGGTGAGGCATTATTTGGAAAGCTTTGCGTAGCAGCTTTAAAAGACACTAAATATTAAATTTATAATTTAGGTATTCCGTTGAGCTATTTTGATTCGCACACAAAGATTCCCCCCCCCACACACACACACACAGGTAAACCATTTCTATAAATACCTTTTTTTTTTTACTTTCTCTGCTTAGTACATAGAGCATAGTGCATAGATAAAGAAGATTACTGCATTCCACCCTAAAATTCGATACCGGGATTTAGTTGGAAAGACACGTTTTAGCGTACCATGAGTATAAAAACAAGAAGGCATTTTTATAAAAAGGTTCGTATGTATCCATGGGTCCTTGTGTCTGAGAAAGGTAACTCAAAAACAAAAAGCTGGTTAAATATTAATATTAAGTTTAGGATCTCCAAAGCATGCGACAGGAAGATTTTCAAGAAAATTCCCAAACTCCAAACTACCCTTCACAAGAAAAAACTTTCTAAAATGTTGACTTTCTCTAAATGGTTCCAATAGCTTTGATTAAAATACAGCACATTAAAGATAGGTACTTATATGATAAATAAAAGTACATCTTCATTCTGAGTGATTTTTATTTAACTGGTAAACCTTAAGAGAGAGACAGAAAGTTTCTGCACAGAAAATTTACAGCTCGTTAAAAAACACAATTTATGGCCTATAGAATTTTTGTGGAGTAACCATTTCCGATATATTCCTTGTGAACTGTTTCAATTTTAAAATACTTTTCTCATATAGGAGTTTGTCAATTCTTGGCCGTGCAGGGAGAACGAGTTTCAATTACATAGCAACGGCATTTAGAAGTCTCACTTTAGCCTGTGTAATACATTATTGATCTTGTGCTTATAAGAAACTAAGAAGTAATACAATTTCTGCTAATGTTTATCTCGATTAGCATTAATTAGGTAGACGAGTACGCTTTTTACGATATAGAGAAGCTCATGTGAATGGAATATATCAGTTTTTTTATTATTCAGTGAGCTTCAAAATCGATGAAATCACATCGAATTTATGAATAATACAGTAAATACTTTACCTAGTCGTTACGTGGTAAAGAAAGCAAAAATAAATTATTTCTTTTATATATTAACTAAATGTATTTCCAGTACGAATGGTTTTCTTTATGGTTCTCTCATTCTGTAGTTGCTTACAGTCAGTTGAAAATGCGCACATTGGGTAACATATCATGGAGAGCTGCGTTTTATTTTAAAATTTAGGATAAACTCCGTAACATATCGACATGATGTATATTACAGCAACCAATATGTGTATAAGATTAGGAATCTGTAATTAATAAAAATAGTTTTTAAAGTATTGCATTCAATTAACCTGTCACTTTGCTTGTGAAAATCAGCATTATGACGATGATACTCAATACTCCATTAGCCAATGACAGGTAGATTTTACTAGACAGATGGCTAATCAAGCACTGATAGAAATGCACCTTCGATTAACTGATAGGAGCAGTTAGAGGAAGTATTGACGAAAATAGGCATGTGAGACAAGGAAGAAAGAAGACAGGTAATATGATTCTAGAAGTAAATTAAAAATAGGCTAAATGTATAAATGAACAATAAATATGGGTGAACTGTAAAATAAAATTCACTTTGTTTATTCTCTAAAACATAGAAAGAACATACAAGACAGAGGTATTTAGACACGTGAGAGTTGTTCTTGAAGTACCCGACCCTACAAAGAAAGAACATACAAGACAGAGGTATTTAGACACATGAGAGTTGTCCCAGAAGTACCCGACCCAACAAAGAAAGAACATACAAGACAGAGGTATTTAGACACGTGAGAGTTGTCCCAGAAGTACCCGACCCAACAAAGAAAGAATATACAAGACAGAGGTATTTAGACACGTGAGAGTTGTCCCAGAAGTACCCGACCCAACAAAGAAAGAACATACAAGACAGAGGTATTTAGACACATGAGAGTTGTCCCAGAAGTACCCGACCCAACAAAGAAACCACAAAAATGTTGGGGAAAAAAACACCTATATTTCTCTACATTGTCCCGTTTCAGCTTGATATACTTTTCCCAGCGATGCTCAATAGCTTCGATACCCTGTTGATAGTGAGAAATACGGAGGTCTGCAAAATAGCCAACAATTGCAGATTCCACCTCTTCATTGTTGGCAAATCTTCTACCACTAAGCCATTTTTCAAGTTTGGAAACAGAAAATAAGCAGAGGGAGCTAATTCAGACGACTAGGGTGAATGACAAAGCAACTCGAACTTTAACTCATTGTTTTGGACATGGCGATAATGGAGGTATAAACTGGTGCATTGTCTTGATGAAACATAACTTTCTTTTTCGCTAAATTCGGCCGTTTTTGCTCTATTTCATCACCCAAACGCGCAACAAACTCGCATTGTATTTGCCATCGATTACTTTTCCTTTTTTTTATTCCGCGTGCGTCCCAGAAACCTGACTCACTTGTCTGCAGATGGAACTGTCTTCATTTCTTTGGAGCCGATTTTCCGCCTCCAATCCACTGTTTTGATTATTCCTTCGTCTTAGGTATGAAGTGATGGACCCAAGTATTATCCTTTGTTAAGAATCGACGGAAAAACTCAGTTTTGTTGCAGCCAAACATTGCCAAACACTTGACTGAAACATCCTCATGACGATGTTTTTGTTTTATGGTGAGGAAACGCGGCACCCACCTTTCTCATATCCAAATTTTCAGTCAGTATGCGATGTCAGAACTTTTTGATATGCCTGCAATGTCTGCTAGCTCGTGCATTTTTAGTCGACGGTCATCCAATAACATTTTGTGGATTTTTTTTTTTTTTTTTTTTTCAATTTCTGGACTTGTAACCTCGTTTGTTTGACCACGATGTTCGTCATGGCACCTCGTACGGCTGCTCTTAAACTCTGCCACCCAATATTTCACTGTTGCAACTGAAGGAGCTGGCTCCCCAAGGTATATTCTGTCTCAACTTTAATATTAGTTGGAGTAAGGCCTTGCAAATGAAAGCATTAAATCACATAACGATGACCAGTTTTATCCATCTTTATAAATTCGCTGACAGCATTCTCTAATGATGGCTGACAAGCAAATTATAAACAATGTAAAATCGTCAAACTTCAAACTTAAGCTTTTCTAAGGTTGGTACGTTTTACCATTGTTGTTGTTTGAAACAACAACCGCTATCTATTCATCAGGTCGGGTACTTCTGGGACAGTCCTCGTACGTAATAAACAAAAGAGGGAAGGATTAGCGTGGTTGAGGACTGGAACATTACTTTTGAAAGGTATGAGAGGCAATGAATTAGAATGTTGTACTTTATGCGGAGACAAAGACAGAAATGTCTTCTGTTTAACTGAATGCAAAAAGGAAAGAATTAGGGAACATAAATAGGATAGTACACCAGGAGAAATGGTGGGGATTAAACTGTTAACTGACAAGGGAAATAGAAATTCAAGATTATTAATAAGTATTATTATTTGTTGTTATTACTATTATTATATCTACTGATAATATTTCATCGCAGTGCACTTATTGTAATTTATAGGAATCCATGTGAGATAGCGTAAGCGTTGGCGTAAAAACTCGAACATGCGACTACCGTTACACTACATAAGTTTATGATAAACTTTTCGTGTTATTATCAAGCGTGAGTACCATCATATTGTAATTTGGTTTAAAACTCTTCTTTTATAAGACTCAAGAAAATAAATATTTATTAACCTCAATTAAATTTTCCGAAAAATATAATTCCTGATGTTACTGCCGTCGATAGTTGCAAGTTTGACAACGCTGCGTCCAGAAAAAAAATTCTGATGTGTTACACTCACATGACTTTCTCTAGCGTCTCTACAAACTTCTGCCTAAACCATGCTAATCGAGATAAACATTAGCAGAATGTTATTACTTGCTTCCTTATAAATAGAAGAAAACTAATGAAATACATTAGGCTAAACCGATAGTCAAATGTTTTATAGCCTGTCGTTATGCGATTGTTATTGCAAACCGTTTCTTTGCTTGGCCAAGAGTAGAACACAAGAAAAACGAACGCTTCCTCCACTTTACAATTGAAACCAATAACATGGAATATCTTGGAAACGGTTACCTCCATGATGAAAATGTAAAGAATATAAGTTGTGCGTTTTGACGAGATTTACATTATTGTGTAGTAAGTTTTGTCTATCTCTTAGGGTTTAGCAGTTATGCAAAATTCGGCAAAATTAATGCAGAATAATAATCTTTAATAGTCTTCAGAGGCTATTTATAGAAAATTTAAGATATTCATTCTATTTGAGATGTAAATATCTTAAATATATAGTATTTTAATCAAAATCGTTAAAGCTGTTTTTGAGAAAATCAAAAATGTTTGAAAATTTTTGCACGTAAAGGGTAGTTTGGGGTGGGGAAATTTTCTTGAAAATCTTTGTGTCGTATCCTTAGAAGATATTAAATAATAAATACCGAGTTTGGTATTTAGCGGTCTTTTTGTTTTTGAGCTATGCTGTCCACAGGCACACATGGACTTTCTCTAAAAATGCTTTTTTACTTTCTCTATACGTACTCCGTACATAGTGTATAGAGAAAGTATTGCATTCCCCCCAAAATTTCGATACCGTGATTTCACCGGAAATGCATGTTTTGGGCCCCCTGAATCCAAAAAAAGTACTTTCAGAAAAAGGTCCGTGTGTGTGTCTTTATGTCTGTGAGTCTGTGGACAGCATAGCTCTAAAACCAAAAGTCCGTTGAATACCAAACTTGGTATTTAATTTTGGTATCCTCCAAAGATGCGAAACGAAGATTTTCAAGAATGTCCCCCCACACGCAACTACCATTTACATGGAAAAAATTTCGAAAATGTTGATTTTCTGAAAATTGGCTCTAACGATTTTCATTAAAATATCGTATATTAAAGATATTTAGCTGACAAATATAATGTACATCTTGAATTTTCTGGGAATACCCTGTGAAGACTACTTAATTCTGGATGAATTTGATGGAATTTTGCATAACTGCTAAATCGTAATAAATGCACAAAAACTTACCGCACAAAAATTGTAAAGCACGTTAAAACACACAATTTATATAATACACATTTTTTCGTTACATTGAAAATTATGTAACATAAATTGTGTATTTTAATGTGCTCTAATTTTTTGTGTGGTAAGCTTTTGGCCATCTCTTACTCTTTAGCAGTTACGCAAAATTCCGTAGTATTCATTCAGAATAAAGTAGTCTTCAGAGGCTATTCCCAGAGAATTCAAAATAAATATTTTATTTGTCAGGTAATTATCTTTAATTTACGATATTTTAATCAAAATATTTAGAACCATTTTAGAGCAAATCAAGTTTTTCGAAAAAAAGTTCCATGTAAAGAGTAGTTGGAAGTTGGAGGATTTTCTTCAAAATCTTCGTGTCGATCCTTGAAAGATTGGGCTATGCTGTCCTCACACACACACACACACACACACACACACATACACATACACACCTTTTTTCTCAAAATGTTTTCTTGGATTCAGGGGGTACTAAAAGATGGATTTCCGTTGAAATCTTATCGAATTTTTGGATGGAATACACTGTGTACATTGTGCGCATAGAGAAAGTAAAAAAAATCTGATGAGGTCCATTCACATGACTTTTTCTTTAACAAATTATTGTTTATAAGCTTATTATTCTATTTAATGTTAAAACATTAGCAGAAACAGTCGCCATCCGTTGTGTAATGGTTATCATGCTAACTTCATATGCCGGAGGTCGCGGGTTCAAATCCGGCGGAGGACGATGGATTTTTTTGGGCGTAAAAATCCTTAGTATAGCTTCCTTCGGAAAGGAAGTAAAGCTGTTGACACCGTGTCGTAGATTTACGACACGTAAAAGATCCTCAAGCCTGATAGAGGGACCTCTGAGCAAAATTAACCGGCCTTTCACGCCCAGTATGGAACACCGAGAAACATAGCAGTTAAAGAGCGTCCATAGGTAAAATGCCATGTCATTTCTTTAGCAGAAACGGTATTATTACTTAGTTCCTTTATAAATAGAAAGGAGATAAGGCAATACATTAGACTAAACCGACAGTCACCTGTTTTAAAATGTGGTTGCTCTGTTTCTTTGCGTGGCTAAGCATTGACAAGTTCCCGTATGAGAAAATTTTAGTATTTTAAAACTGAAATCAATAACAAGGAATATCTCAATCATGGCCAACACCACGAAAAAATGTATATGACATTTTTTTTTTATTTACATTTTTGTATAGCAAGTTTTCGTCTATCTCGTACGATTTACCAGTTATGTAAAATTCAATAAAAATCATCCAGAATAAAGAGGTCTTTAAAGCTATTCGCAGAAAATTCAAGATATACATTTTATTTAGCAGCTAAATATCTTAAATATAAGAGATGTTAATCAACATCGTTAAGAGATTTCAAATTTTTTTCCATGTAAAGAGTAGCTTGGAGTGGAGGGATTTTCTTTAAAATTTTCGTGTCGCATTCTTGGAAGATATAAAACTTAAATGCCAAGATTGGTACTTAACGGTCTTTTTGCTTTTGAGTTATGCTGTCGACAGATACATACACACAGAGACCTTTTTTCAAAAATGTTTTTTTTTTTTTGGATTCAGGAGGGAAAAACATGTATTTCCGGTGAAACCTCGGTATCGAATTTTTGTGTGCAATATAATACTTTCTTTACACACACTATGTACATAGTACGTGTAGAGCAAGTAATAAATGACCGTGAGAGACCCATTATTATGGTAACCATGCTATGTTACCGGCTTAACCACCTTCATATTGCCATGTGTGTATATGCGTGAATGTCATTTTGGAGGGAGTGGTTCCTTGGGCTCATTCTGCGTCAGACTCCAAGTTGATTGGATAACTTGAGAGGAACAAGGGCAGCCGAACCCAACCGCGGGGAAAGAGTCACCATGGTGGGTCCCTAACAGTCAAGCAGTTCGTCTCAACGCGGGGAGTACTTGGAGTCCGCGCCCGGACCTGACTTAGCTAAATCAATCTGCCGCTGAGAACAATATTTTCCAAAGCGCTTTCACCACCACGGAGAGACGTCATCACCGATTCCTCACGGACACTTACAATCTTGAAAGAGATCAGCTGGAATGAAATGGTATAATAATTTCGGTGGAATGAAGAAACTCTCCTGCATTTGCCTGAAGATCCCGAAAAATACCATGGCTCAGAAAGGTCGGCCGTGGTAATTGAACCCACGGTCTCAATATGATTATGTTTTATACTTTTTGGTTGAATCAATAATACTAAACATATATTTGCTTATTTAGTTTCTCAAGCGATTGCTAGTTCTTGACAAAATGCATGAGCTACCTGGGTCGATATAATGCACTAAAGCTATCCGTGAAATTATTATATTTGTTAATCTTGTTTGGTTTTGACAGCTATGGTATTTGTTTTTGTCGTTTGCAGTTATTACTTTTATATTTTAATTACCTTTTATTTGCTGTGTCATTTGCACTCTTGTATAAATTCCTTCTCGTGTTCATATGTGTACATTAGAATTTATATAGAATTGATATATTTAGAAATAGTAATAGGAAGGAGTGAAACACATAATGAAAATAAACAAAAAACTCATGAAAACAGTAGAAATATCTGCCCACATGTCAGAAACAAACATAAAACTGACAATACCAAGGTGGAATGAATGATAAGTCTGGTAAATTTCCAGGAAATAATGGTCGGTAATTCAAAGGATCGTATAAAATTTCAACAATGTACAGCGTATAATTTATTGTCGACAGCCGTCTGAATTGGTCAATGTGTAAACTAGGATTGAAAATACAGAAAACAGATTTTCGTGCTGTGATTAAGCATTTCCATTTTAAGAGTTGAACTACCACACAGATCAAAGCAGAATTGCATGAAGTTCACGCGGACTCTACATCACCATTGAAGATCATTTACTTCAGTTCACGCGGACTCTACATCACCGTTGAAGATTATTTACTTCAGTTCACGCGGACTCTACATCATCATTGAAGATCATTTACTTCAGTTCACGCGGACTCTACATCATTGAAGATCATTTACTTCAGTTCACGCGGACTCTACATCATCATTGAAGATCATTTACTTCAGTTCCCGCGGACTCTACATCACCATTGAAGATCATTTACTTCAGTTCACGTGGACTCTACATCATCATTGAAGATCATTTACTTCAGTTCACGCGGACTCTACATCACCATTGAAGATCATTTACTTCAGTTCACGCGGACTCTACATCATCATTGAAGATCATTTACTTCAGTTCACGCGGACTCTACATCACCATTGAAGATCATTTACTTCAGTTCACGCGGACTCTACATCATCATTGAAGATCATTTACTTCAGTTCACGCGGACTCTACATCACCATTGAAGATCATTTACTTCAGTTCACGCGGACTCTACATCATCATTGAAGACCTTTTACTTCAGAACTAATTACTTAAAATATGATCGGCCAAGCATCAAAGGCGAAGTGAGCTTCGCTTTTCAATTTAGGAAACAGAAAACAATTAACAAAATCTATAATATGGTAATGTTACACCGCCGAACAAAGCTGCATGATATTGCCCAGACTGTAGGCATCTAAAATGAGCGAGTGCATAACATGTGTGCAACGGAATTTCAACGCAATGTTAGGCAATGTTTAATCACAATGCACAAGACTTTTTGCGGCAAATTATGATTATATTGATGAAAATTGGATACATGATTTCTCACCACAGGTCTGGTGAAAATTCACCGAAGAAGGCAAACACCAATTGTCAGTTGGTAAGATGTATTTTTCGGGGTTCCCAAGGAATAATCCTCATAGATTTCTCGGAAAAAGGCAGAATCTAACTGGAGACTATTAAGTTTTATTGTTGAATCGTTTGACTTTTGTGTTGGCTAAAAAAAGACCAAATCTAGCTCACAACAAAGTGCGTTTTCATTAGGATAATGTAGGTACCGTCCCACACATCAATGATAACAACGACTAAGTGCATGAATTGAGCTTTGAATTCATCTACTCTATTCACCTGGCATCTAGATACCTGAGCAATTTTCATCAAATGAAGTGACAGTCGCAGTCATCCGGTATTTTGGAGAGTTTGGCAGAACCTATTTTTCCGACGGGATTAAAAAGCTGGAGGATTGCTGGACAAAGGGCATGTCCCTCAAAGAAGACTATGTTGAAAAGTAAGGTTCTGAAAACAAACGTTTTTTGTGGCATTTTTAACATATTTGTCAAAGCACCCTCGTAAATTTAAAATACCAGACAGTGGTATCACCAGTATTGATTTATAGAGCTGAAATCTTAACTGATAACACACTATAACTCCACCCATATAAGTGATCATATTAACGACAATAATTGGAAAACCTAGATTTGACGGATAAACAATCGAAAACGACAACCAATTTTTATATTGGTACACGATAAAGAAAATAATGGAATATATATAATAAAAATTCAATAGTAATAGATTCAGAACTTGAAGGTTTTACCTATGTTGGCAAAGTTGTCAATGACATAACCTTTCTCAGAAACCATTCTCCTCGATGCAACCAAATGTGAACTATATACTTATTATTATTGGTTATATAAATTGTTCTAGAAAAATACAGATTATGAAAATACCTGTAGCTACAAAAAGATATACTAAGCTTAAAATATGTTAAAAGTAAAGCGTATCGACAAAAAAAATTATTCTTCTATTTCATGTTAATCAAGATAAACAGAGGCAGATAAGTAGAAAGGAAATAGAGGAATATACCAGGCTAAAGTAAATGTCAAATGTTATAAATTCTGTCACTATGCGATTGACTTGGAGATTAAGTTCTCTCTACATGGCCAGAAATAAAACAAAAGAAAAACGAATTATGACTTCCTGTTTGAGAAAAGATTGAGTATTTTAAAATTCAAATCAAAAACGAAAAATATCTTGAAAGTATTAACTCTACATATCTAGTGCATATATCATAAAATGTGCCTTATTAACTACATCTACATTTTTATCTACAGCAAGTTTTTATTTCTTACGATTTACTGGTTACGCAAAAGTCGTCAGAATGGGTAGGACTTCAGAGGTTATTCCCAGAAAATTCAGATACATATTTTATTTGCCAAGTAAATATGTTTTATATAAAGAATTTAATAAAATAGATTTTGTCTATGTCCTACAGTTTACCAGTTTTGTAAATGTTATTCACAATTAAAAGTAATTTAGAGGCTAATCTTAGAAAATTCAACATGTATATTTTGTTAGAACTGAAAATTCTTAAACATATGTTATTTTAATCAAAATCGTTAGATCATGGTATCGAAAAAATATATTATAAGAAATGTTCAATATAATTGATAAATGCACTGTGATACATTCTTGAAAATTGTCGAGTCAAATGCTTTCATGCTTCGATATCAAGTTTATATATACACATATACACATATATACTTATATACACACATATAGACATGCATATATACACACATATATACACATATACACATATACACACACATATATATATATATATATATACATATGTACATATATACATATATACAACGGGGTTCACCTGTCCCTTATTCTCTGGTTTTATGCAACCCGCAGATTACAGACTAACCTGAAAACATCGTACCCGAGACACACCTTCTGCATACTAACATAATAGATGTTAGCGTTGTAAGTTACAGTTCAACAGTAGCTAGCGCATTTGGTTAACGCGCGCTGTTAGTTTGAGATGCTCGATTCAGGTTCGAATTTTACCAAGACGTTGACAAATTTCCCCCCGCTTTCTTTCTTCCTGATTTGGCACTAAGCTAGATGGAATATTAGAACATTTGTTAACTTGCTTATTTGTTTCTTTTATTGTTGTTTGCTTTATTTATGTTTATTCTAACTTTATCAGTACAGCATTAATTAAAGTCTGAGTAAAGTTCCTATTTCAAAACAATTAGAATGAAAATTAAAGATCGAAAACTGAAAAACACGTAATATGAACAGTTCTTAATTCGTATACCTTTTAGTTAACACCTAACTTTATTATTGTGACAAACACTGAATGAACTTTGCACCTTGATGGATACTGACAAAAATCTGATGTGTGCCATTCGCATGACTTTCTCTACATCTATGACAAATTATTTTTAAAAGCTTATACGTCTATTTACTTCATGCTAATTATTAAAAAAATCTGATGTGTACCATTCACATGACTTTCTCCATATCCCTGCAACAAATAATTCTTAAAAAGCTTATACTTCTATTTACTTTATGCTAATCAGACAAAATTAGCAGAAATAGTCTCATTACTCGCTTCCTTGTAAGTAGAAGCGAAATAAGGGACAATCGTAGGTTAAAGTGATAGCCAAAAGCTGCTTGCTATGTCAATGAAGTTCCTTTGTTTATATAGATTGAAGTTGACAAGTTCCTGTATGAGAAAATTATACGTTTTTCATAGCAGAAACAAAAATAAGTGATGTCACAAAAACGACGGACTCCACGAAAAAAATGTATGTAACATAAATTGTGTGTTTTAAAGTGCTCTACATTTTTTGTGTAGTAAGTTTTTGTCCATCTCTTACGGTTTAGCAGTCATTCAAAATTTAATAAAATTCATCCAGAATAAACTACTCTTCAGAGGCTATTCCCAGAAAATTCAAGATATACATTTCATTTGTCAGTTAAATATGTTTAATATCCGAAATTTTAATCAAAATCGTTATAGCCATTTTTGAGAAAATCAAAATTTTCGAAAAAAGTTCCATGTAAAGGGTAGTTGGAGGTGGGGGGATTTTTATCAAAATCTTCGTGTCGCATTCCTGGAGGATACTAAACTTAAATACCAAGTTTGGTATTTTACCGACTTTTCGTTTTTGAGTTATCGTGTTCACAGACACAAGGACACACATACGGACCTTTTTGTGAAAAGGCTTTTTTTGGATATTGGGGACCCTAAAACATATATTTCCGGTGAAATCTCGGTATCGAAATTTAGGTGGAGTGCAATACTTTCTCTATACACTATGTACATAGTGCGTATGGAGAAAGTAAAAATAGCAGAAATAGCCATATTACTTGCTTCCTTGTAAGTAGAAGCGAAATAAGGCAGTACCATAGGTTAAAGTGATAGTCAAAATCTGGTTGCTATGTGACTAAAGTTTCTTTGTTTGTTTGGACTTGAGTTGACAAATTCCTGTATGAGGAAAGTAAGTTTTTCAAAGCTGAAACCAAAAACAAGGAATATCTCAAAAACGATCAACTCCACGAAAAAAAATTATATAACATAAATTGTTTGTTTTAATGTGCTCAACATTTTTTGTGGGGTAAGTTTTCGTCTATCTCTTAAGGTTTAGCAGTTATGCCAAATTCCGTAAAATTCATCCAGAATAAAGAAGTCTTCAGAGGCGATTTCGAGAAAATTCAAGATGTACATATTATTTGTGAGGTAAACATCTTTAATATACAATATTTTAATCAAAATCGTTAGAGCCATTTTTGAGAAAATCAAAATTTTCGAAAAAAGTTCCATGTAAAGGGTAATTGGGGGGGATTTTCTTGAAAATCTTCGCGTCGCATCCTTGCAAGATATCAAACTTAAATACCAAGTTTGGTATTTGACGGTCTTTTCGTTTTTGAGCTATGCTGTCCACAGACACACACACACAAATATATATACACACGCAGATACACACACACACGCACAAACACGGACCTTTTTCCAGAAATGCTTTTTTACTTTCTATATACGGACTGTGTACATAGCGAATATAATTTCACCTTCAAATCATCTTAATTGTCATTATATAAATAATATTACTTTACTTAAAATCCAATAATGTTCATTTGATTGGGAAGAATTATATTTGAATATAGATGAAATTATTATTTTAATTTTTTTAAATATTACTTTTGGGTGGAATACAGCTTAGTATACATAGCAAACAAGGTAAAGAAAATTTAGAAAAATAAGGCATGTGATAACCACTGGCAACATAGCGTAGCTCTTCGGTTCCACTAACTAACCAGATTCCTCCATCTTAATGTGCTAAATGGCATGTTCTCAAATGGCTCATCACCAGAGACCCCAAAGTTTAGGAATTATAAATGACTGAACTGGGCAGGCAAAAGGCATTATAAATAACTGAAATGAAAGGCGATGTATAGAATTCTTGCCTTAGACCTACTTATTTAGTATAAATTTCGAATTTTACTCGATGTTGCAATTGGAATTTGAACCAAAGAAATCTTTTTCCCAAAACCTGGAAAATTAGTATTTATTTTTGGGTTTACAGATATGTTGAGAAATGAAATGTTTCTTTTTTCAATGATTGTTTACATACGAGTATTTTGCACAGAAGTAGTAAATGGTCAGATGTAAAAGTATTAATGTATCTAGGCAATTTACTGCATACGAAACACTGAATTTCTACACTTGCACAACTCGTAGTAAAAAGTATAGAAATGTAGAAAAATTATTGAAGAGTTCCCTTTTTTTAAATTAAACATGCGCACCAATAACAGAAAATATGTAAGAAATGGAATTCTGTGTACATACTTGGTTGCTACTTTATGTACTTTTATTTTCTACCACAAAAAAAAAACACACATAAATTTGAATTTAAACTTTTTTTTACACTAAACCTTAACACGTTCATTACTTAGTAGCCTAAAATTACTTTTTCATAAATAGTGAACTAGTGTTTACCGTATAGTATGAATATTTTGTTTTAATAACTGAAGATGTCCACTTAAAACATATTTCTCGTTCTAATACATCCTTGCATTGCGTCTGTTTTCGGAAGTTTGCAGCTATTAATTCTCGCAGACGAATTACCTATCATTAGCAGTGCAGATATTCTTATTTACGAGGTGAAAAAAGGACTTTTAAACCCTTTAATCGAAGTGGCTTATAAAAAAAATAATTGCTGTGCGACAAAAGTGGAAAGAACGAATTCAGGAATCAAATTGAGAAGAAAAAGTAATAAATATGCAATTCGAGACCCAAGAGTAACAGCTCGGCTGTTTATAAATGTCGTTTTCTCACAACATAAACACATTGCATTGTAGAAAGGTTACGTTGACCAACTTTAGGAAATATCGAAATGTGTTTTACATTGCACAAGGAAAAGAAGATCAAGATCAGGCACCTAGTTTCTCATCGACTGGTGAGCCAAATAAGAAGAGATCGTGGGACAACAAATTTTTGACAAAATTTGAACTTCGACACTCATTGTTGCTTTTGAATGAAGTATGATTTGGTAGAAAACCAAGTAAACACAAGCACCAATTAAAATCCTTACCTTCGATTACTTCTTACATTTTTAATAATAAATGAACGAATAGTAATCAACAAAAATATCTTATGATTACCATTAACATGACTTTTTTAACCTATTCGACAACAATATTCTTACATCATGCTAATCAAGATGAACGTTAGCACAAATGGTCTTATTAGTTGCTTCCTTGCAAGTAGAAGGGACATAAGGAATACACTATCCTCAAGCGATAGTCAGATATTTTAAGAACTACTACTGTACGATTGATAGTGAAATTAGGCTCTATTTCCATGGCCAGGAGAAAACCAAAAGGCAATAAAAGGAAGAGAACTTCCGGTTAAAAAGTTAAAATGAAGTCAATAATTGTTAATTCTACTAAAAATGTATATGACAAATTATATGCTTCAACAAGATCTACGCTTTTGTGTAGTAAGTTTTTGTCTGCATGTCTCTTACGGTTAATCATTTATGGAAAATTGACCCAGAATGAACACACGTTCACACACACATACACATACACACACAAACACTGACACATACCTAATATTTTCTAAAACTTATTTTATTTTTGGAGGGGCATGTCACAAAACATGTATTTGCGGTGAAATCGCAGTATCAAAATTTTGGGTGAAATACAATACCTCCTCTATCTACAATGTACGAATATACATACATAGTACTTGGTAGAGAAAGTAAAAAGAAACAACAGCATTTATTTCGATAGTTATAAAGTTACATAAAATGCAGAAGAAGGTCAGTGTAAAATTGTGGCGTTTCAGTCACAAATATATAAATCGTACAGAATCTTTAAAAATGTTAGATAGATTTAACAAGTTAGGAAGGAACTCTGCCAGTTCCGATTTCTGACTAACACAGTTTATTGCAGTTCAAGTCAGCGAATCTTTGTGATTGGTCATTCGTAGCTAATTAGTCGAATGATATGTGCCATTTACACTAACACAACACTTTTAGATGTTGGTATCAGCATGATGCATCTGTGAAATTTAGCTAAACACTGTGAAGGAGAAAAAAACATTTGTAAAGTAAGCTAATATGAAAACATATAGCTAAGAACATATATAGTTTAAACTAGTTTGTGCCCGTTGACGGGCTGTAGATTGCTTATTAATAGACACTCACGAAGTAAACCTTGATCTGTCTTGTTTTGCAGCACTTTCCCATACTCAAAATTCTATACGATGTAGGTTTTACTTTCTCTTGCTCGCATGTACAATGTACATGGTGCATAGAAAAGGTGTTTACTCTACATAAAATTCGATATCAAGATTTCACCGTAATTATATGTTTTGGAGTCCCCTGAGTCCGAAAAAGTATTTTTAGAAAAAGGTCCTTGTGTCCATAGGTCAAAAACAATAAGACTAATAACTACCAAACTTGACATTTTAGGTTTAGTATCTTCCTAGGATGCGACACTAAGAATTTCAAGAAAATATCCTACCACAAACTACCCTTTACATGGAAACATTTTCGAAAATTTTCATTTTCTGAAAAATCGCTTCAACGATTTTGATTAAAATCTCGTATATTAAAGATATTTACATCCCTAATAGCATACAAATTTTAATTTTTTGAGAATAGCCTTTGCAGACCTCTTTATTCTAGCTGAATTTAGCCGAATTTTGTTTAATTGCTACATCGTAAGAGATAAACAAAAACTTACTATGCAAAAATTTAGATCTCGTCAAAACACACGATTTATATGCTTTACGTTTTTGTTGTGTTGGTAACCGTTTCCAAAATATTCCTTGTTATTGATTTCAATTGTAAAGTACTTAAACTTTTCTCAGACAGGAAGTGTCCGTTTTTCTTTTGCTCTACTCCTGACCAGGCAAAGAAGGGATTTGCAATTACAACCGCAAAACGATGGCTTTTAATACATTTGACTATTCCCTTCTACTTATAAGGAACTAACTAATAGAAGCATTCTGCTAATGTTTATATCGATTAGCATTGTGTAAAAAGAATATCTTTTATATGAAGTTTGTAGAAGACCAGAGAAGGTCATGTGAATGTAACATATCGATTTTATACTAACTTGTTTCAAATTTTTAGATTTATAACAATGCTCCAATTTGAGAAATAAATGATTCAATTTTGAGAGAAAAAGTTCCAGCGGAGCTTTATCTGAAGTATCAGCAGAGACTAGGAGCGAGAGGCAAAACGAAAGTCGCTCTCGCCCAGTTCTCCACTGGCTTTTAACCTGAAATAGCCCCGTTGAGTTCTGCAACTGTTTTAAAGCACCAATGGTGATCTGTTCACGCCAAATACGGTGCTAATGGGCCACCTGATATAGCGCTCACCGATTGTATCTCTTGCTTTTTCTAAAACGGAACTCTTTTTCATTCAATTTGGTTATCATTAGAGCCCGGATTTTAGGCAATATGTCTTTTTAATAGGTGAATGTAACAACAGTTCCGTAGGTATAAATGTGATTCAGAGTAAATAGAATCGATAGGTTTAAAATCTATTTTGCCTTTTTATGGTATTTTGACTCATTCAATAATAAATCTCTTGTTAATTTGCAATTTTGCAGTTTAAGTTTTTTCCTCCCCTCAAGATACTTTCCATGCAACATGTTTTAGATGGGAAAATATTTGTTTGCAGGGATGGTAGAGAGGTACTGGGTTCTTATGGCGGGTGTAAGAGTGGTGTGGATGTGTGGTTGGCTTTGCTCAGGGTTTTTATTAGCATGGAAACTCTTTCAGGTAATGGTGAGACACAAGTGCTTTATTGAGTTCGGCCTTTTTCCGCCGTAGAAAACACGCGCATACTTCTTAATTTTCTACTGTGACGTTACACTTTACCCGCACGCGACTATTATAATTTGTTCATTTGATGCAGTGCTACGTCTTGTACCATGATCGGTCTTAAAATCACTTATTTCCGTCACAACTAAGGTTTACACCACGGATTCAAATTTCACATCTTGGTCGTGCGGGGGTTCTTCGTAAAGTGCCTTAAAATTGAAGGATAGCCCGTACGGCTCCACCTTGCATTCTAACTATCACATCTTGGTTGAACGGAGGTACTTCAAGTGCGGCAGAAAGCGTCCCCTTGACCAGCGGAGAGCATTGCTCGCTGTCCCGTTAGTCCCCTTGGGCAGTGTCCATTCATATTCACCCCTTTCTCTCGGTTCAACGCTCTGAAGTAGCGATATCTTGTACCCCGAGCTTGTGACTTATACGTGTTAAAAGTTTTTCTACCCTTTCCGTTTTCACTGTACGTTTGTATTTTCTCTTCTAAGTATATACTTTTGCCCCGGGACTAGACATGTGCTGTCTCAATGGTCTTAAAGTGGAATCATTTGTGCGAGAGAGGACGAGGCGTGAGTGCGGTTCAAAATACAGACATCTGGCACTTTAACTCCGGTCTTGCTATTCACAAGCGGCAGATTACTCCTCAAACAGCAACAAAGTTAAATCTTTGCCCATTCTCACAGATGTTATAATTTGGGGATCTTTATTGTGGGCTTGCTATTCACTATTAAAGTTTTATAAAAATACAGGAGATAGCTAATAAAATAATTCAATTATTCTTCTAACAAAAATCTCACCGTTCTCATGGAAATCGTCATACGACTTTTTCGCCTCAGCCAATGAAAAATTGTATTTTAGAATCTTATTGTTACAATTTTGTGTTGCGTGAGTTTATTGTTGTGAAGAGGAATTTCTGTTCGGAGGAGTGAGTACTCAGTTATTGTCAGGTAAAAGTCGATCTTTTTCTGGAATGAAAAACATTTTGTCGGATATGATACTATGACACAGGAGCATTTACAACAATACCTTGTGGCAATGTGCAATTAGTAAAAATGTAAGTTATATTGATGCATTGCAATTTCTTCGTAAAAGTATGCCTTTTAGAAAATTTATTGTGTTTTTTTTTTTTTTTTTACTTTCTTTAACCCCTTATTACCATGTGCATAGGGATACAGAAGGTATTGTCTTCCACCCAAAAATTCGATACCCAGATTTCACCGGAAATACATGGTTTGGGTTCCCTAAATCCAATAAAAGCATTTTTAGAAAAAGATCAGTCTGTGTGTGCACGCGCCTGTGGGCAGCATAGCTCAAAAACGAAAATCTAAACCTGTAAATACAACTTGCTATTTAACATTGGTATCGTCTAAGGATACGACACGAAGATTTGCAAGATAATCCCTCCTCCCCGAACTACCCTTTACCTGGAAGTTTTTCGGAAAAATAGGATTTTCTGAAAAAGGCTCTAATGATTTTGATTAAAATATCTTATATTAAAGATATTTACCTCACAAATAAAATGCATATTTTGAATTTTCTGGGAATAGCCTCTGAAAAGTACTTATTCTGGATGAATTTCACGGAATTTTGCATCCCGTAAGAGATGGATAAAAACTTAAAAAGATGTAGTTTACATTAAAGCACTCGATTTATGTTGTGTACATTTTTTCGTGAAGTTGATCGTTTTTTGAGATATTCCTTGTTATTAGTTTCAGCTTTGAAAAACTTTTCTAACACACGAATTTGTCAAATCCTGTCCATACAAACAAAGGAAATTCAGTCACATTTCAACCAGCTTTTGACTATCACATTAACCTATGGTACCCCTTATTTCGCTTCTACTTACAAGGAAGCAAGTAATAAGACTATTTCTGCTAATTTTTATCGATTAACATGAAGTACATAGAAGAATAAGTTTACTAACAATTATTTGTTACACAGATATATAGAAAGGCATGTAAATGGAACACATTAAATGTTTTTACAGGTTAGTTGCCTTTTGCTTATTTAAGGTGTTATAAGTGCTTAAACATCCGGTTACAGTATTACGAAATCACTGTATTTCTTTGCAATGTCTGCCTCTGTAGGCGTGCTTGCTATGTCCATACTTTTCTGAGTGTGCATATCGTAGCTTTGGCAGTCCAGAAGACACCTGAAGGTAGAAGTTACAAGAGCTCATGGAAAGGCTTCTTGTGGGCCTCCTTGCTAGATTTTATACAGAAGGGGGCATAAATAAGGCTCCTTTTGGTTTTCGCTAAGTCAGCCGTATCTGGGCACAAGAACAGAAAGGACCTTGACTTGGATCGACATAAATCTGAAGGGGGGGGGGGGTGGGACTGGCTCGGTGCTCGAACCGGCGGAGGTGGTTATGGATCGCACACCTCCTCTCCAAAATTCAATTTGCCTGCTTGCGTGCCAAGTACCCCTACCAGGAAATTTCACTCTCAGACGTGGAAGTGTGTTTGACAGGTTGTAGAGCGCGTGTTTATATCCAATGCATTTCTTCACGAAACACAGCTTATTGTTCTTAATGTGGAATACATCGCAGCCAGAATGTGTTTCATATTGACCATAAAGTACCTTCCTTTCGCGTCTCTAAGAAACACGGTAGATAGTAAACTAATACACCAGAAAAAAAAAATGATGTGTTCCATTCACATGATTTTCTCTGCATCTCTGTAACAAATTATTGTTAAAAAGCTATTGCTAATCGAGATAAATATAAACAGAAATACCTTCTTGTAAGTATAAGGGGAATAATAGTACACATTAATTTAAACGATAGTCAAATCTTCTAAAAGCTGTTTGCCATCTCAATGAAATCCATTTCCTTATCACTGTCAGTAGTTGCCAAATTTGCGTATGTGAAAAGCTTTTAAGTATTTTAAAACTGAATCCCCTAACAAGGAATATCTTAAAATTGTTCAACGAAACGAAAAAAAAGTTTATGACATAAACTGTGTGATTTAACGAGATCTATAATTTTACAATCTCTATATGTACTGTGTACAAGTTTATAGAGAAGGTATTGTATTGCACTCAACATTTCGATTCCTAGATTTCACCGGAAATACATGTTTTGAGACCCCTGGATCCAAAATATCATTTTTAGAAAAATGTCCGTGTGTGTATATGTGTGTGTGTGGGAGGGGGGGTAGCATAGCTCAAAAACAAAAAGACTGTTAAATACAAACTTAGTATTTAAAATTGGTATCTTCCAAGGATACAATACGAAGATTTTCAAGAAAATCCTCCACCCCAAACTACCCTTTACATGAAAAAAAAATCGAAAATTCTGAGTTTCTCCAAAATGACTAACGATTTTGATTAAAATCTCTTATATTTAAGATATTTACATGCAAAATAAAATGTACATCTTGAATTTTCTGGAAATAGCCTCTAAACACTTCTTTATTCTTGATGATTTTTATTAAATTTTGCATAACTGGGAAACCATAAGAGATAGACAAAAATTTACTCTACAAAAAGTCTAGATCACGATAAAACACACAATTTATGTCATACATTTTTTCCTGGAGTTGATCGTTTTTGAGATATTGCAAGTAAGCAAGTAATGAAACTATTTCTTCTAGTTTTTTTCTCGATTGGCATGAAGTAAATAGAAGAATAAACTTTGTAACAATAATTTGTTGCCCGCCTGGGTAGTGTGGTGGTAGCGTGTCTGCTTCACATTCAACAGGTCGTGAGTTCGAATCTCGTTTAGGGTAAGTTACCCGGATAAGGTTTTTTTCGGGGTTTTCCCTTATCCTGAGAAGACGAATGTCGAGTAACTTTAAGCTCCGTGGACCCCGAGATCTTGAGCATAATTTCACCAATTTCATTTATCGTCCGATATGACCAACCAGGTTAAAGGACGTTAAACTACAAAAAAAAAAAAAAAAAATGTTTCCAAGATATAGAGAAAACTATGTGAATGGAACACAGCAGATTTTTTGTATAATAATATTTTCTCTATCTCTTACGGTTTACTAGTTATGCAAAAATCCATCAAAATTCATCTATAATAAAGAAGTCTTCGGAGACTATTCCCAGCAAATTCAAGGTATACATTTTATTTTTCATGTAAATGTCGTTAATATATGGTATTTATATCAAAATCGTTAGAGCCATTTTGGAGATAATCAAAATTTTCCAAAGGTTTTCCATGTAGTTTGGGGTGGGAGGATCTCCCTCAGAATGTTCGTGGCGATCCTTGGAAGGTTCTAAACTTAAATACCAATTTGGTATTTTATGGATTCCTCTTTTTTGAGTTATCGTGCTCACAATGGACATGCACAATTTTTTTATAAAAGTGTTGCTTTTGTGGATCCAGGAACCCTAAATCGTGTGTTTCCGGGGAAATATGGTTATCGAATTTTTGGGTGGAATGCAATACCTTCTTTATACACTATTATATAGTACTTGTAGAGAAACTAAAAAGAGCATACGTTATACTGACAGCCTCAAACTAATACATACATATAAACAGCTGATAGCAACATCCTCTTACAATCTTATCCGTACAGATATTTAAAGACCGCTCCTTCATATTCTGTCACTCTTATTCTTTTCAACCACTGTAATGATACATTATATCATAAAAATTGGTATTTTTACTTTCTCCACCGATGTACAAATACATAAATTAAAATCAGGAATATCATACCCCGGTACCTAATTTCTTAAACCGGAACATTCATTCCAAATTTTTACACTTATTCTTATATCAAAATACAACCATTATTCCATTATTTTGCATTATTTTCAACATAAATAATACTGTACTAATATTAAAATATAATTAAAAATGATATATTACTAATTATTTAAATAAAGTTTTTTTTTTCATTCTTTATAATATAGATAATCTAACTTTTGATTTGCTTAATACATTTTCCTTTTAACAATTTCCAATTCACTTCCTATATTTCTAATATTGCAAATTTTAATACAATCTCTTCTCATATTCATTTATTAATACATATTTAATATATATTTTGTATTCAATATTATATAACTTAATAAACTTTCCAAGCATCCATTTGAATATATACTTATAATAAACTCTACTGGCACTCAGTAGTAAAAACTAAAAGTAATAAACAAACAAAATTAAAAACTGGTATCTAGCTATTCTTACAACTCTTAATTCTAGTCTACAAACAAACCGAAGGGTGTCGGTATCTGGCGGCTATATAAATACTGGTTTCCAGCGGAATTAAAATCTTTATACCCTTTTTTATTTATAGGTGTGTATATTCTATGTTTCTACTGTTTACAAAATCCTTAGAGTACAATGTTCATAGCAGGTAGAGATGGTATTGTATGCAACCCCAAAATGTGATACCGAGGTTTCACCCTAAATACATATTTTCAGGAATTCAATCGGGAATAGAATCCAAAACAGCATTGCTGTGCGTGTGTCCATCTGACTCTGTGTGTGTCTGTGTGTGCAATCTAACAGTATAGCTCAAAAGTGACAAATCGGTTAAATGCCAAACTTAATATTTACGTTTAGCATCTTCCAAGGATACGGTAAGAAGATTATAAAGATAATCCCCTCATCCCAAACTACCTTTTACATGTAACATTTTTAGAAATATTTGAGTTTTTCAAAAACGACTCCAAAAGTTTGATTAAAATATGGTATATTAAAGATGCTTACATGACAAATAAAAGGTATATCCTAAATTTCCAGGAAATATCCTCCAAAGTTTCTTTTTATTTTGGATCACTTTTAATAACTGGAAAGAGAGAAAAATCTTGTTAAAACATACCTCTTATGTTATTTAAGTTTTGGTAAAGCTACCATGTTCTAGATACTCCTTTTTATTGGCTTTAAAATTTCCAAGTCTTAGTTGTTTTTTTTTTTCAAATGGGAAGTCGTTGATCACCTTTTGTAATTCTGGTCATCCAAAAAGAGGCAACTTAAATTATATCACATACCGACCGAATTTGAAAGAGTTTTTACTATCGCTTTAGCCTAATGTGTATCCTAATTTCCTTTCTGCTTAAAAGAAACTAATTAATATGTCGTACAAGCATTCTGTTAATGTTTATATCGATTAACATGAAGTTAAGAGAAGAATACGTTTTATAAGAATAATCTGTTCTAAAAATATTTAATGAAGGTCATGTGAATGGAATACATTAGATTTTTATATGGATTATGATTATTGTAGTATTAATTATTATTAGTGTCCACTTGAGTGGTCAAGTTTAACCGGGTTGGTCATATTGGACATTGAATGAAATTGGTGAAATGATGCTCAAATGATCTCGGGGTCCATGAAGCTTATAGTTACTCAACATTCGTCTTCTCTGGATAAGAGGAAACTCCGAAAAAAAACCTCATCCGGACAACTCACCCTAAGCGAGATTCGAACTCACGAACTGTTGAATATGAGATAGACACGCTACCGTCACATTACCCAGGTGGGCCTAGAGGTTTTTGTTAGCAATCATTTTCGTTGTTCAAATAACATATATTTCTGTAATTAAGGTATCAATAACTTGGTTTTAAATAAAACTGGAGTTACATAGTTTTCGTAGTAATCTCCTGGTAATTCATTCCTTGTTTAAACATTCGCTTTATAGACTTTTACTGATGGCTTGATTATTTTTGAGTTGTTGCGATTCGTGGCTCTAAAAGTGAGGAAATGCGGCGCGATTTCGGGAAGCAATGCTGGCTCATTACTAGGAATATAGGTTCTTCGGGAATAAATTGGTGAATGTTTTTTATTTTTTAAAATAACAACAGCATTAATACCTATGGAAACAAATTCCGGTGTATGCATTGAATTGCAACCGCCCAGAAGAAGCAAATAATATCAGCTAGTTGGACAAAGAAGACATTGTAACAACATTAATAACAGCCGCACTTTGTATTTTTTCTAAGCTATCAAATTCCAACAATGAACAAGACCACGATAATGTCGCACAACTTATTAATAAACATTAATTTCAACATAATTTTTGTCGCCTTTCCTGCTACAGTGAATATTGTTTCTAATGCTAAGGTTGTGGGTTCAAACTCGGCGGAAGGTTATGCATTTTTTTCGGAATAAAATATAATTATCAGGTCTTACTTTGGAATGGAAGTAAAGCTAATATTTATTTGTACATAAAATAACAAGATACAATGAAAGAGAAGGTCACTAGGCACATGGTGGTGAAGTCGTGAAGTAGAAATTTCGCTCGATCAAGAAAACAACGCTAGGTGTGCTGTGGTCCAAATAGGTATTACAGAACCAACTTATCAGTTTTAATCTATTCGATAAATATTTTTGCTTTCTCTGCCAATTACTAGTACATACATAGTAGGTAGAGAAGTTACCTATGGCATGCTACCCAAAAATTCGAAACCGAGATTTCACAGAAAATGCATATTTTGAAGATTCCTTTATCAAAATATAATATGTTTTGTATGTTTGTGTATGTGTGTGTGTACAGCATAACTCAAACACGAAAATTTACTTAAAAATAAACTTGATAATTAAGCTCAACATCTTCTAAAAATGCGACACGAAGATTTTTAAGAGAATCCCACACCACAAACTAGTCCTTACAAGAAAAAAAATTAAAAAACTTGATTTTCTCAAAAATGTCTCCCTGAAAATAATGTAAAAAAGTTTCACTTAGATGAGGAATATTAAATATATTTAGAGAACAAATGTATATCTTGGATTTTATGGGAAAAAAACTCTAAACGTACTACATAGAAGAATAAACATTAAAACACGGTTTGTATTATTGCATATATGTTTATATACAGTGAATAATTTCTAAGATATTAGTTGTTATTGGTTACAATTTTAAAATACTTAAGACTTACTTCAATCGTGAATTTGTCATTCCTATTTCCTTTGTTTCACTCCTGGCTATGTAAAGAGAACCAAATTTCAATCACAGATCTTTTAAAGGATTTAACTATGGATTAAATTTAGTGATTTTCCTTATTTTTCCTTCTAGTTTTTAGTAACTAAATAATAAAAAACATCTGTTATTGTTTATATTAGTGCAATTGATAGAAGAATAAGCTTTGCAAGAATATAATGTTACAGCGTATGTGAAGGAAATACATTTCTTTTTATTTCAATTTCTTATTAATTTGAGCACGAGCCAAGTTGTAACGCTAATTGTTGTAATGTAAATCATTTTTGTACACAAATATGTACCAAAGCGATTGCACGAATATGTACAACATTTATAAATATACGTCATTCATTAGAACATAAACCCTGATTATTATTGTTTGAATGATTCAAAGGGCAGTTTATCACTATCATGGTATTATTACGTGAATCTACTCGGGCAATAATGACTCTCCAGAGTTAACTTTGCGAAACGATATGATTATATTACGCTGTCCGTCGATATAAAAAGTGTTCGAACTATGCCCTCTGCATCAATTCGAGCCTGGCACCTGTTGATCACATAATTTTATACTCGTTTAATTTATGTAGTTTGGCTACATAAATATTGCAAAGCATACTTCGGATACTAAATATTAATTTTTCGAGTGTATAGGGCTTTACTGCAGAAATGTTTCTTTAAACACACTCATATATAGTAACCACATGGTTTTAGATCTGGAGAGCGAGAAGGCCAGTCAAATATTCTCTCATCAAAAACACTGCCAGGCAAGATATTTTCTGAGCTTTCTTCTCGCGATAGTACAACTTGTTTAATATATAACTACTAACTTACTCCACATTGGATGACTTTTAAAGTCCAGCGACAAATTATTAATTTAATTTATTTCCCTCCAATTTAATTATATTAGTGTGCATTAATTTAAGGGTACTATAGCTAATTCTCCACTTTGCTTCTTTTATTGAAATTTTTACAGTCCCGACTATTCCAAATAACGGATAAAAATCATCCGTTATTTGACAAAAGCAGTAAAATGTCAGCAGAATGTTTTACTTACCTAACCTCCCGCGACAGTTTTGTTTTTTGTTTGAAAATTTGGACTCAGAGTGAAAAATTCAAATACACAGTTTGGATTTGAATCACAAATCTTATGTTTACCTTGCCATTTCTCTGACCAACTGAGTTGTCATGGTAATATGTGGTTACGCATTAAATTCTTCAAATGCCTCTCATTTTTTCCGACAATCACAACCTGATTTTGAGATGATAAACATATAGCTACGTACAATATCGACTTACAATCTCGAAATCGCATTAAGCCCGCAAATGTTTACACGTGTTAAAAGTTAATTATGATTATATTCATATTAAGGATATGTAATCATTTATTAATACCTGCATTAATATTTTAAATAGTTTTCCGGAGTATTTAATCTTTATTTCATTTCTGAAAAAACGTGTTTTTCCTCTGAAGAATGTACGAAGATGGGGATCACGTGCAGCGGGTTGCAGATTCCTGGTCATAAGAAATGTTTGACCGCACAGATAATCTGTCTTGTGCCACAAGTCCTGAAGACGCCGATAGCTTGTCGGATAAATCCTCTGCAACGGCAGTGCATGAATAAACCATCTTCTGATATCCAGACCAAACTTGCCAAAGCTTCTGTTGCAAAACGCCAGTAACCCGCATAGCTAAACAGGCTTTGCGTTTCTAACCACTTGCAAGAATTTTAAGTTGTCGTTATTCAGCTATTTTGCGAGATACAGCATTCCAACTTCCTGGCGTTAACACGTATTATACCCTGAAGGCTCGAGCGTGAATTTCATAAATGGGGAGTTATTAAAAGGACTTTTTTATCATAATGAAAGGACAATTGGGCTAACTCTAAGCTTAAGGACCCTAAGTTTATTTGAGCATACATTTACTTATGTTCATCCATCATTCATTATGATCTAGTATCTTCTTGTTCTCCTTCTGCAGTCCAAGGTGTTGCATTTTCAAAGATTTTCCAACGTTCTCCTCCTGGATCTTCTCACTCATCTTTTTCCTATTTGCTTATATATTATCTGTTTTTGAAAGCGATGAATTGTTGTTTGTTTCTATCATCTGGCTCACACAGGAATATTTCTAATATTAGAATGTATAAAAAGAGAGAGCTTAGAAATAGTAACATGACACATTCTTGAAACGCTGATTGGCGGAGAAAAGTTCTTTGGTGTTTCATATATTTGCTATCGTCAAATAACCACTTCTAGTAGAAGGCATTTTAAACAGTTTTCTAATCCCTGTTTTGTGTCAATGTTTTTGGCTGGAAACGTATACAAATATTTATATTCATTTCTCTGTATCCTGCACCAGATGATCACACAATTTCATACTCAATGAAGTTATGTAGCCAAAATATTGGAAAACATACGGCGATACTGTATGCATTTTTCGAGTTGTAAGTCTTTATTGCAGAAATCTGTCTTTATACCACTTATACAGAGTAATCGTATGGATTTAGATCTGGAGAGCGAAGAGGCCAGTCAATATTTTCTCATCAAAATACTACAAAGCAAGATAGTACCAACGTTTTTAATATATAAGTACTAACTTACCCCACATAGGGCGGCTTACAAGTACAATTACATAGATTAAACAGAATATAGTACAGTATATATTACTAGATTTTTATTTGTTAAATTGTAATAATATGCAGATTGGATTTATATTTTTAAAGAAACGGCTATTAAGTTGTAGTGCTATACATACAGCGATTCTCGGAACGAAGTCTGTTTCAACGTGAATCTGATCCAGATACTATTAGTTTATCATGTGGAGTCGCTTCTGATATTTTAGACATCTTACCACGTACACCTAACAAGATCCGAACATTTTTATGAGTTTAAACGCAGCCGGTGTATCAATACGGAGCAATTTTGTCAATCCGTCGCAACACAACGGAGACAAATCTTAAGAAAGCGAGACGCAAATGATCGCTCATTGCTTAGCGATTATTAAAAAGGAAAAACCGAAGCGTAACAATTATGTCATTGCGCATATCATGTATCACAGATTTAATAAGTTGTTGGGAACACTATACTGGATTTATTGTCAAGAAATTAGCGCTGCTATAGATAGTACGATAGTGGTCTGAAAAGTTCTTGACCTCACCCAGAGATCGCGGCACTAATTGCATGATTTTTTCCCTTACGTTGGTACACATGTTAATAGACGCTATGTAAAATTACAAGTCATTCTAGGCAATAGTTGACTATAGGCTATTATTTGAAACAGTGGAAGTGCGCATTGCTATGAAAATGGATAAATTCGAGTATCGTGCTGTGATAAAAGTCTTCGTAAAAGTAGGTTTAACACCTACATAAATTCATTTGCGGAATGTAAATGTGTATGGTGACTCTTCACCTTCAGTTTCCATTGTGAAGAATTGGGCGGCCGATTTTAAAAGTAGCCGTGAAAGTGTCTAAGACGTCCAAAAACTATAACTACTCCAGAAATCAACCAAAAAGTGATTACATGATTTTGGAAGATCGGCTTTCAAAGGTGCGTGAAATTGCTAATGCTTTAGGAATTTCAAAGGTCACATTTTGCATCAGAAATTAAACATGAAAAAACTTTGTGCAAGATGGGTGCCACATTTAGTCTCTGAGGATAACAAACGCATTTGTACGACACTTTGTGAAAAGTGCTTGGCATATTTTCAGAAGAACAGATACATCACAATGGATGAAACATAGACTCAACACTATACACCCAAATCCAAGCAGCAGTCGAGGCAGTGGACAGAAGCTGATTCTTCAGCTCCAAAGAAAGTGAGGATGACGGGAAAGATAATGGCGTCAGTGTTTTTGGATGCCAAAGGAATTTTTTTGATTGACAATCTCGAAAAAGGTAAAACCATTACTGGAGAATACTACTCTCGACTTCTAACCAAACTGAATGCAAGCATTCGTGAAAACAGACCCGGGTTGAAAAATAAAAACATGGTTTTCCATCAGGACAATGCACCTGCCCACAAGTGTTTTGACAATGGGAAAATTGAGAGATCTGCACTATGAAGGGATGGAACATCAACCCTATTCCTCTCGGACTTCCATCTGTTTCCAAAACTGAAGAAATTCCTCTCTGGTAGGCGCTTTTCGTCCAATGGAGAAGCAATTGCGGCTATAAATGGGTTCTTTGCAGCACTTCCAGAGGAACATTAAATATAGAGGGGATAATGGCATTGGAACTCCGCTGGACAAAATGTATTGAAATTAGGGAAGATTATGTTGACAAATAAAACTACTTTGAAGGCATGAATTGTTTTTCAGTATCAGCCCGAGAACTTTTCAGACCACCGTAGTATTACAAGTTATACACATCTTGTAGCGTTGAGTACGCTCTTCTAGCTGTTTGTATTAGGATTATTCTAGTCTGACATACAGTATAGATATTCTTTCCAGTTTTGCGTGTAAATCTTAATTTTATAATAAATATTAAAAACTTCAATTTTATATCTTTAATTTTACTTTGAACGCCATGCATGTACGATGCACGTAGTAAGTAGAGAAGGTATTGTGTTCCACCCAAAAATGTTGTACCGAAATTACAACGGAAAGACCCTATGAGTCCAATAAAAAGTATTTAAAAATGCCTGTGTATGTTTGTGTGTGGACAGTATAACTCAAAAAAACAAAAACTTCATTTAAATTCCAGACGTAATTCAGTTAATATCTTTCAAAGCGACGCAAAGCTTTTCAGAAAAAAAAAATATCCTAACCATCCTTTGCATGTGGCATTTTTTGTAAAGTTTGATTTTCCAAAAAAGGCCACAACGATTTGAGTAAACTTCTATATATTTAACAGGTTTTTATGACAAACAAAATGTATATCTTGAATTTCCTTGGAATAGCTTTTGAATACCTGTTTATTCTGGACGTTTTTTGTATAACTGGTAAACCATAAGAGATAGGTAATATAGATATTTATAAAAAACACAGTTTATATGTACTACTGCCTGACGAAATAATGCAGTTTTTAGGAGAGGTCGCTGATATAGCATGGCATGGTTTAGAGCGATCAGAGTAGGCGGAAATATAGTGCGGTACAGTCTAGCCATCAGGAACATCAAAACAGCGTACGCAAACCGGAATAAATTAATCGATCCACAACAGGTTAAACCTGCTGTTTTCTTTATCACTAATGAATATTAATTTTCTATGAGTGAGCGCATGACTACACGCTGCGGTGTTTGCATTTTGACTTGAACCCGTTCACTGTGAGAAACTCAACTGCTGCGTTCCAGTATTGTCGTGCTGTACAGGGCAAGCACCGGAGTGATGACGCAATACTGCTTATCTGTGTTTACGCAAGCTTCCACTCGAGGCCGTTAGCATTCATTTCTCAGACAGGTAATATATATATCTTCAAAGTAATCCTGTTTCATAATAACGTGAAAGCTTTTACTGTACCTAAGTGATTGTTTATTGCTAAAAGTATAGATATAAGCTATAAAATTCAGGACAGTTCACCGGAACCTGCAAGCATCTATTGTGTCTTAAGGCCACTAGGAGGAAGGGATGACATCGAAGAACTACAAGGCTAAAGGCAACAGCCAGACAGGATCCTAGACACACAGAAATCCTGTAAGTTCCAGGCTCGAAGATCCGCCCCAGTGCTGGAGCTGTGTACAGAGCGCAATGAATTACTTTTGATCTTGGCATACTTGGGGAATACTTTATTTTGAGGACTCATCCGCGCCATCTGCCCAGCACCGCTAACACCATAAAACCTAGAAGTACGCCTAAAACGATAAGGAAACAGAATGAAAGGGATATTATGAAAAGTAAATCATGGCAGATGAGAGAATAATCCAATATTCGGCCACCTATTAGTAGAATACCAGAAAACACCCTAAGTCAAAATGGACTGTGAATCAAAATTAAATGTTGAACTTCTGAATACTAGTCCCACGCGTTATCACTGATCCCAAAAGCCCGGCCATATTTACAACTCAGAACTTTAAAAACTGTGCCAAGAAATATGTACGTGGATGCCATTATTCAGTTAAACCCACTAAAAGTTCTTAATTGCATGCTCATTTGAGATCAAGATGATGCTGAATTTATGACACGTAAACTAGGTGGCTTTTGAGCAAAAGAATTAAAATTATTCTTTGAAAAGATAAAATATATGGTGTTAGGAGAATCTGTAAGCATCTTAAAATAAGACAATATAGTACAAACAGTTAACAGTTGAAATATCTTTAATACATTATTGACGAATCTGGCACAAGAGAAAAAGATATAGGCAGTAGAATTAATTTTGCAAAAGAGGAAATTAAAATTGTTAAATGAATTATTTTGGAACAAAATTTCGACAAGAAAAACAAATTTGGAACTGAGCGAAGTTGGATTATGACTGAAAAAGTAAGTGACAAAAATGTTGTCCACAGGAATGGAAGCACTGTGAAAGTGCATGAGAGAATACGAGAAAATATCAAGAATTCAACATATCTGGAATGTTTATAGAAGTTCGGAAATGGATGCAGAAGAGAGGCTGATAGGTAACTGAAAGCAAGATCTTTAAACATGTCATGGGCACTTACACAGAATGGAGGGAAAATATTGCCACGTTGTTATTTACTGGAACACTCCTGGGAGGAGAAATCAGCAAATACTTGCTTCACATGAATGAATGAAATAATAAAGTCACGTAGAGAAGAATACAGGAAGAAGAACAATGGCAGAAACAACTTGGTGAAGTGCGATTAACTACTGAAAAGTGTAAAGTCTGTAAAGGTGAAAATATTGTGACACTATATTTGAATAAGTGTAACTTTTCTTGAAATTATACCTTTTTGTGGAACTTACATATATTCGCATTAGTGTGAGAAACATTACATTTACGGTCTGGCAGGCGTGTTTAGTGATTTCGCTGTTGACTTTACAGATATCGCATTTCCTGTGATTTAGTGGTATCGTGGTTAGAGATTCTTTCTGTTTATCTCAGCTAGGTCTCCCAAAATCATTGTAACGTAATGCTGAGGTTAGTTTTGTAAATCACATAAAACCGCGGAGTTTTGTATTGTGATGTATTTTGGCCAGATACTGCTATAAGAATCCAGTTCCCTCAGATCTTCGATGGTAACTTAGTTTAATTCATTAGTGATATACTTCATGACTTCCCGCAATGCGTCGGAACCAGCGTCGCTCCCCCGATCACAAGGTAAATCATCTTCTCTTTGTAACTTAAAGCAAATACAACTTAGTTACACCTAAGTTACCCCTCTCGTAGTGTTTAATTTTAAGCAGCGTATTGCTTTTCACCACACTATGTCCTATCTGCTATTTTTACTTTCTCCGCATGTATTATGTACATAGTAAATAGGGAAAGTGTTACGTTCCAGCCAAAAATTCGATACGCAAAGTTAACCAGAAAGGCACGCTTTAGTGTTCCCTGTGTAAAAAAAAAAAGCATTTATCGTGTCTGTGAACACGATAGCTAAAAAATATCAAACTTAGTATTTAAGCTTAGTATTGTCCAGGAATGCGACACGAAGATTTTAGGAAAAATCCCCCACCCCAAAATACCCTTTACATGGAAAAAAATCAAAATTTTGACTTTCTCAAAAATGGCTTTGACGATTTTGATTAAAAAACCGTATATTAAAGATATTTATATGCAAAATAAAATATAAACCTTGCATTTTATAGGAAGAGCCTGTACCTCTTTATTCTGAATGAATTTTGCTGAATTTTGTGTAACTGGAAAACCGTAAGAGATCGACAAAATCTTAACACAGAATATGTAGCTTGCGATAAAATACACAATTTATATCATATACGTTTTTTCATGGAATTGACCATTTCTGGAATATGCCTTGTTATTTGTTTCAGATTTAAAATGCTTGAACTTTTCTCACAAAGAAAGTTGAGAAATTCCTTGCCCCGCTTAGAAATGGATTTAAACCACATGCCAACCAGCTTTAAAAAGTTTTGACTAACGTTTTAGTCTAGTGTATTCCTTTATTTTTCTTCTACATACTTTCAAGGAAGCAAGTATTTAAGACAATTTCTGTTGCTGTCTATCTTGATTATCACAAAGTAGATGTATATGCTATTTGACATTAATTGTTACATCGATGTAGAGAAAGACATGAGAATGGAACACATAAGATTTTTAGGTTAAGTGTAGTCATTATAGCTCCCGATACCTCTGACTACGCCCATTCCCTAAGAATTGGCCCTCCCCTCAATCCCGTAACGTAAAACCTTTAATGTTACACGTGGTGTCGAAGCCAGGTTTAGGGTGCCAACCTCTAGCCGGACAAACTTAAGCGTTACGCTTGGGGGATACGCAGAGTTCCCTTTTTACTTTCTCTAGCCCCGTATGTACAATGTACATAGGGATAGAGAAGTATTGTATTCCACCCAAAACTTCGATACCGAGATTTCACCGGAAATATATGTTTTAGGGTCCCCTGTATCCAAAAAATCTGATGTGTACCATTCACATAACTTTCTCTATATCCCTGCAACAAATTATCCTTAAAAAGCTTATACTTCTATTTACTTTATGCTAATCAGAAAAACATTAGCAGAAATAGCCATATTACTTGATTACTTGCTTCCTTGTAAGTAGAGGTGAAATAAGGGAGTAAGTGATAATCAAAAGCTGGTTGCTATGTCACTGAAGTTCCTTTGTTTGTATGGACAGCAGTTGACAAATTCCTGTATGAGAAATGTATAAGTTTTTCATAGCAGAAACCAAAAATAAGGAATGTCACAAAAACGACGAACTCCACGAAAAAATGTATACAACATAAATTGTGTGTTTTAACGTGCTCTACATTTTTGTGCAGTAAGTTTTTGTCCATCTCTTACAGTTTAGCAGCTATTCAAGGTTTAGTAAAACTCATCCAGAGTAAACTACTCTTCAGAGGCCATTCCCAGAAAATTCAAGATATGCATTTTATTTGTCAGGTAAATCTCTTTAATATACGAAATTTTAGTCAAAATCGTTAGAGCCATTTTTGAGAAAATAAAAAATTTCGAAAAAAGTTCCATGTAAAGGGTAGTTGGGGGTGGGGGGATTTTTCTCAAAATCTTCGTGTCGCATCCCTGGAAGATACTAAACTTAAATACCAAGTTTGGTATTTTACCTATTTTTCGTTTTTGAGTTATCGTGTTCACAGACACACGGACACACACACACACGCGCGCGCGGACCTTTTTCCGAAAATGCTTTTTTTAGATAAAGGGGACCCTAAAACATATATTTCCGGTGAAATCTCGGTATCGAATTTTTTGGTGGAGTGCAATACATTCTCTATACACTATGTACATAGTGCCTATAGAGAAAGTAAAAAATCTGATGTGTACCATTCACATGACTTTCTCTATATCCTGCAACAAATTATTCTTAAAAAGCTTATACTTCTATTTACTTTATACTAATCAGAAAAAAATTAGCAGAAATAGTCTTATTGCTTGCATCCTTGTAAGTAGAAGCGAATGGGTTAAAGTGATAGTCAAAAGCTGGTTGCTATGTCAATGAATTTCCTTTGTTTATATGCATCGGAGTTGACAAGTTCCTGTATGAGAAAAATATAAGTTTTTCATAGTAGAAACCAAAAATAAGGAATTTCTCAAAAACGATGAACTCCACGAAAAAAATGTACATAACATAAATTGCGTGTTTTAACGTGCTCTACATTTTTTGTGCAGTAAGTTTTTGTCCATCTCTCATGCTTTAGCAGTTATTCAAAATTTCGTAAAATTCATCCAGAATAAACTACTCTTCAGATGCTATTCCCAGAAAATTCAAGATATACATTTTATTTGTCAGGTAAATATCTTTAACATATGATATTTTAATCAAAATCGTTAGAGCCATTTTTGAGAACATCGAAATTTTCGAAAAAAAGTTCCATGTAAAGGGTAGTTTGGGGTGGGGAGATTTTTTTCAAAATCTTCGTGTCGCATCCCTGGAAGATACTAAACTTATATACCAAGGTGCTTTACCGACTTTTCGTTTTTGAGTTATCGTGTTCACAGACACACGGACACACACACACACACACACACACACACACACACCCACACGGACCTTTTTCTGAAAATGCTTTTTATGGATACAGGGGGTCCTAAAACATGTATTTCCGGTGAAATCTCGGTATCGAATTTTTTGGATGGAGTGCAATACATTCTCTATACACTATGTACATAGTGCCTATAGAGAAAGTAAAAAGCATTCTCACAAAAAGGTGTGTGTGTGTGTGTGTGTGTGTGTCGGTGAGTCCGTGTGTTTGTGAACACGATAACTCAAAAACGAAAAGTCGGTAAAGCAACTTGGTATATAAGTTTAGTATCTTCTAGGGATGCGACACGAAGATTTTGAGAAAAATCCCACCACCCCAAACTACCCTTTACTTGGAACTTTTTTCGAAAATTTTGATTTTCTTAAAAATGGCTCTAACGATTTTTATTAAAATATCGTATATTAAAGATATTTAGCTGACCAATAATATGTATATCTTGAATTTTCTGGGAATAGCTTCTAAAGACCTGTTTATTCTGGATGAATTTTGCTTGATTTGGCATAACTAGTAAACCGTAAGAGATAGACAAAAACTTACTATACAAAAAATGTAGGTCTTGTTGAAATACACAAGTTATGTCGTATACATTTTTCTCCTGGAGCTTACAGTTTTCGAGGTATTCAGTGTTATTAATTTCAGATTTTTAATGACAATCGCATAACGACAGCTTTTAAAACATTTGACTATGGCTTTAGCCTAGTGTGTTTCCTTATTTTTTCCTACTTATAAGGAACTAAGTAATAAAAACATTTTGCTAATGAGTACCTCAATTAGCAAGATGCAGAAAGAAGAAGAATCTTATGTAAGAAGTTTGTAGAACGGCTAGAGAAAGTCTTGTGAGAGTGACACATCAGATTTTTCTGTATGGTTACATATAATCAGCATCATCATAAAGTGGACGGTTAGCAACGTAAGATCTGTTCCGGCTACACAGAGTTTTGGCTCATTCAACATCGCTTTTTGTGTCTTCCTACGCTTGTTCTATCAAGTTGGTCATAAAGTAATGCTTGCAGAGGACTACCATGCAATTCCATTCTACAGAGGTACGTATACCATTCAAATATTTTGTTTCCCATTGTTTTACTATATTTGTAATTTCTAATCCTTTCCTTGTATCTCCATTCCTTTGATGGTGTAGCAGAGTGCATCCAATCATTGGACGTAGCAATTTCATTTTTGATTATTCAATCTTTTGTTTATGTTTATTTGTAGGTGTCCATACTACTGCTCCATATAGCAGGGTTGGAATCGTCAAAACGTTATAAAGTTTTAAAACGTAGTGTCCTAGGGTCCCTAAGTTTCTCGTTTTCCCTTTCCCAGCTGCAGTCGTCATCAATGGATCAGCCGGCTATTTTCTTTATGTAGTTTAGCAGTAATTAATTTTTTAAGCGGGAGGGAATTGGTCTACTGTACAACCCCCAAACTGAAGGACCAGCAGTTTGAATTTAGAGTCATCTTCTCCTAGATGAATTGTCATTCTGGATTATCGAGCCTCATCTGTCTATTATAAAACTTTCTCAGGTCCACTTCTCCTCTTTCTAATTAGTAGAAAAAGCTGATATAATCAGACCTTTGGGTCACTGGGTACAAACCCCTCCTCCAGCGACAACATGCCTTTTTTTAGAATTTACTAATGTTCTAAAGTAGGGCCTCTCAGGGTTGATGCGCCGGTGTAAGGTACAAAAAAAAAAAGGGGGGGGGTTCGCTAGGTACACCAGAATGCAAAGCTCCACTTCTGGATTTGAGTAACATTGCTCTCTCTCTCTCTATCCTCACGAGTCTTGCGCTTTGCTTATACCCCTTTTCTTCACCTTCTGCACTGTTTCTTTCTCACTGAAAAATGTCCGAGCCAAACGGAGCGGAGTGATGCAAGGTGCAAAAAATCTCTGCTCTTCAGTTTGCACAGTGTGACTTTACGCATTTTATAGACCGTTTTTATGGTAAAAAACTGCAATAAGACCTGTATATTTCAGCTTCTGACATGTTTCCTAACCTTAAAGGCTTTCAGTTAGAGCCTTTCATTTGTGACATTGGTTTTGGAACATCTTAAGATGTTTTACTTTTGTAGAATATTTATAGGTTTTTCCTAAAAAATCGTTTACTACAATATTAGATTCTATATATCAGTGTTAATTGTATTTAAAAGGAACATGGTGAATCCTTTTTCGGAGAAGTCAATTTCCTAATGCACAAGATACAAGGAAGAATCAGAGAGAGAAAGCTTGCTAAATCCTTGCGAGAAACAAGGCACCAAACAAGCGTCATATCTTTATAAGCATCTAGTTCTTTCATTAATTAACTAATGGTAGTAGGAAAACATCAGATAATGTTTGTTAAAAGTTTACTATGAAAATCAGAAAATGAACCCTTTGCTTTTAACTTTATTAGAAATAGCGATGACTGCTTGGCATTACTGTTGGTCAGTAATATAAGCAGAAAACCTTCATATGACTCTCTCTACCTATTCAGTAAGGAAATATTCTTACAAAAATGATTTTTTCTATCCAAGTCCGCTAATCAAGATCAACATTAGCAGAAATGGTAGTATTGCTTGGTTTCTTTGAAGTAGAAGGGAAATAAAAGAATACACTAGGTTAAAGCCATAATAAAATATTTTAAATCTAGTCGTTATGTAATTGTAGTTGGGTTCTATTTGCATTGCCAAGAGTAAAACAAAAGAAGAAAGAATGACAAAGTCTAGTTAAAGAAAATTTGTTATAATTTAAAATTGAAACAATGACAAAAATATCTCTATAAGGGTTAACTTCATATGAAATGTGCATTACACAAATTGTGCGATTTAATGAGATTGACATTTGTTGTGTAATACATTTGTGTCTCTAGATCTTTAAATTTTACCAACTAAGCAGAGGATATTTATAGAAAATTTAAGATTCACAATTTATTTTTCATCTTTAGATTTTAACCAAGATTGTGAAAGCAATTATTGAAAAAATCTAAAGTGTGTAATATTTTTCAAAATAAAAGTAGTTTGGGGGGGATTTTCTTAAAAATCTTGTTTATGCATTCTTAAAACATCCTGAAATGAATTATCAAGTTTGGTATTTAACTAACTTGTTTTTGGGTTATGTGTTTCACAGGCACACACACACACACACACACACACACGAACAGGCAAATGCTCACATACAGACACTTTTCTAATAAAAGAAAAACGGTATAAATTTGTATGTGGAATGCAATATCTTTTCTGCCTATCTACAATGTAATAAGTAGAGAAAATAAAAATAGTTTGGGCGTGTGTTCTCTGGGAATTAGAAAGGAATAGTTGTTTGTTTAAATGAAGGATCTTTCTTCAGTTAATACTGAAGCATGTCATTTTAATTTTCTTTAATTGAAATTTCAACTTTCTGATCATTTTATATATAATTTATAAGAAATATTTTGCAAATATTCAAAGATATTTTTGTATAGGGGAGGTTTCAAAGTATGCCTATAATATACAAAATATGTTTAGTTTTGAATTCTTCATTTGAAGAAGTCTTCGAGCAGATCTAAGTGCCATCTTATTAATGATACAATTATACCTGAAATATGAATTAAATTACAAAATGGTATACTACTCCTACTACTACTTAACGGAACAACGGAAAGTATAATGTAAATATTTAAACCAAAGAAACAAAAACATGCTCATTCCAGTGATATAATTTAAATACACTGCTTAATAATATAACAATTAAAATAATTTGGCAAGGAATTAAAACACCCTACTCAGAATGGTTAACAAGATATTTGAGTACTTCATGCTGTTGTGATTAAATTCTGCCTTGATTAATTTATTGGTACTCTTTCATTTATAACTGGCAAAGAGGTGGCTGGAAGCGTATAATTTTAGTAAAACACCATGTTATCTTAAACTATTGTAAATATATTCGCCATATTTCTTATACAAATACACCCTTGTGTATAAACAATGGTGTAATGGAACAGAACTTTTGTGTTAGTACTGATAAAATGATCCCACCTCTACAAAAGTAGCGGCAAGCTAAACTACGGCAAGGGACACTTCAAGAACCGTGTGTATACAAGTCTTTGTATGCAGGGATAAAGTGGAGGAAGCAGACTGGTCACAGGCATGCGGAAGTCCCTAACAGTTTGTCTCATAGTTTATCTCGGAGCCAGGAGCGCCACCTAGCCCCAACATTACGGATGCAGGCAAACCAACCGTCTCGAATCGAGTTACAAAACACTGATGTAGACAAATTTCTTCAGCTTCTTAACTTTCTCGTTTTCACAATCTTAATCTGTAATGATAATTGGAAACACACCATAACAGGACTTGGAAAAACAGCAAGTTGACTGAACTGTCGAATACGTATGTCCCTTTAAACTTTACCTTCCTCTTGGCGTGACTTCAATATATTTCAAATGTTTTATAAATGCTTTTTACTTTCTCTACTATGTATATCATGCAGGGAAGTATACATTCCAGCTGAGAATTCGATATTGGATTCCCATCGAAAATTCCAGATGACTCAACTGCCCCGTATTTAAGTATGCAGATAACCTCTTGCGCTAAAAGAGTTCCAGTACTAAACGTGGTTATTTCAAATTAAAATCAATAAGCGGGGAAATGACTTTCCTCTCGCTTATCGGCGGAGATAGTGAGCGAGTCGTGCTCATTGCCACAGAAAACGAAGGTTGCTCAGCTAGTTAGCAACTTACCTGTTTTAATTTGAATTAGCCCTTTGAGGTCTGCAACTCTTATGAAGTACGAATGGAAAGATTTGCAGAACTCAACGAGGCTATTTCAAGCTAAAAACTGCCAGTAGAGAACTGATAAGAACAACCTTTGTTTGGCATCACTTGATTATCAGGGGAGACGGTGAGCGAGTCATTGAGTGAGAGAGTTCATTGAGAGGGGCGAAACGAAGGTCTCTCTCGCCAGTTCTTCGCTGGCGGGTTTTAATATGGCATAGACTCGTTGATTTTGTAGCTTTTTATCGTACGAAGGGACATCTGCATATTTAAATATGGGGCAGCTGGATCACCTGGTATTATATTGTCTTCATGACAAAATGTATGTTGAATTTTCTGGGAATAGTCTCTTCATTCTGAATAATTGCGTAAATAGTAAACGTAAGAGCGAGACAAAACCTTATTGTACAAAATGTGGTTTTCATTAAAGGTCAACATTTATGTAATTGCTGGTGAAGTTAATAATTTTTAGAATATTTTTTGTACTTCGTAAGGATATCCAAAACATATATTTTCTCAAACAGAAATTCGTTATTCGTTTTTTTTTCATCCGCTCTTGGAAATGCAAGAAACTGGAAATTTAAAGTGAATCCAAGATTACCGCTTAAAGGCTGTTTGTAAAACTGGTGGTGGTGGTGGTGGTGGTGGTGGTGATGGTAGTGGTAGTAGTTTATAGTTGTAAATATACAATATATGGGTGCACTTTTCCTGTCCTTGGATATTTCGACTATTTTTTTGTAAAATTGCAAATATTTTATTTAGATACTGCATAATAACAATAGAGAGTTTAAAAACTAAAAAAAGAACGACAAAGAATTAAAATGGAGCTTAACCAAAAACTCAGCATTACATATATATACACATGTGATATATTGTTCTGATGTTTAAGAATTATCGCCATTTCTCTCTTATCTACCCAACTCCCTCTTCCGATCTCCATGGTAAGATTTTTGTAAAACAGTAAATACATTGTGACAAATCTTAAAGCATACATTGTGAATTATAGCATTTATTGTAAGGTGATTCTTCCATGCAAATATATGTATACAGTGCTCTACCGACTCTCGCATTTATGTAATCTGTCCCCCTTTTCGTTCTCCATTGCGAATCTTAGATAAAAATAACATTTTATGATACCCAGCCTGCAACAATACATCTATACAGGCTTTAATGCCTTGAATGGAACCCAGAAACTGCGGCGGTAAATATCATTTTCTTAATATTTCTGCTTGAGTGCATTCTGAAATGTTTCCACTTCCCCGCAGAATGGGTATTTTCTCACTCCAGCGTCATCAGTTAATTTGTGGCCTTTGCAGGTGTCTAATCTTAACCACACGAAATTGCTTCTTTGTACGTATGTGCAATCACTTAAATTGACCTCCCTCCCGTAACCCAGCGCTATTTGACCCTGTATGTCCCTCCCGGGTAACCAAAAGTACCCCAATACAATTTCGTAATTTTCTTACCCTATACTTATCCCACATTTGTATAAGATATAGTACAGAATATTTTGTGAGTGCAACACATCATAGTTTGTTAATATACTTTTCATATTTTTATAAACATTAATAGAGTAATTTTGTGTATGTCTACTACTACGCACAGCATAATGCCAATAATCCCTCATTTTGAACACAGAAATCTTCCTTTCAATAAGTGAAGCTCTGTCAAGAGCAGAAAACGATGACACAAAAGTAATGCAGCATAAAAATGAAAGTAGAAAGCCCATCATATATCTGACATTTATTAAGCCCTTGACTTAATATGTCCCTAGAATGAAATCTCTTAGATTGTAATCAACCTTCTGGTTACTTTTGAAGTTTCGGATCGATAGTACATTAGAAGGTATTGTTAGCAAGATTGGGAGCTTAATATTAGCGACCTACTAACCTCTTAACAAATAAGAGAAGAAATCTAGGACAGTAATTAATCTATCTAGATGAAAAAGTACAGAATCGTGCGCCTTATTAGCAGTTGACCTGACACGCTTTCTTTGTTGAAGTTAGACTAACCCGGATAGCGTAGATGTCAAAAGGTTTGCCTAAGTGATTCTGTAAAAGGGACTCCACAACGACAGAGAGACCTTACTAAATGAAGGAAGTGATGTAATCCTCAACTCTATGATTTGCCCAGTAGCTCCCTCGATAGAGCACCTCCCGCTGTGCAAGAGTTTTGGTTTGATTCCCGCTTGGGCTTATGAAAGTTTTCTTTAATCAACTTTTCACTGTATACCCAAAATATTGGATTGAACGTGAGTGTATGTACTGACGGTTATTTAATAACGATTTTTTCCGTAAAGAGGAATTCAGAATTTTTACCAATACCAAAGGACAAATTTGACTTTATTCTTTCTCTTAACATTGCTGGAATTTTTCCGGTCTGTAAACCATGGATTTTAAAATATCCACGAGAAAAGAAAAAAAATCCACGGACCAGTTCCACTGATCCCTGAATGCGACTACAATGACTTGTCCACCATCCATTAGCTCTTGTAGACTAATGGGACACAGCACTTTGCGCAGAAACCAGTGATTGAGAACTGGCTAAATTGGAATATCTTCTGGAAGGTTTCTCAATGTTCATTCCATTCTGAATGAACTGCAAATAAAACTGGCCAACATACCTACAAAGCCCAAAGACATCTTCTAGGCAGACATTGCGTCAGAAAACGTTTAGACGGTTCCCAGGCTTCACGGACTCTAGTACAAGCATGTGAACCACCTCTCAATAAGTGATTCCTGCACCGTTTACACGATGTGAAATAGGGGGAAAACAAAGGTCGCTCACGCTTAAAACGCCACCGAACTGCGTGTGCTTGGATTTGCCCCGTGGAGTTCTACAACTATTATAACGCACAAAGGGATATCTGCACATGCAAAGTACGACGCTGTTTGGTCTACCTGGTATTAAGGATATTTACACCACAAATAAAATGTATATTTTAACGATATGGATTCAAGCTCAGAGTGAGGGTTACATAAAGATTCATTCTATGTTGAAATTACCTCATTTGGCGTGCTGAAGTGGGAAAAACGCTACGAAGCTTTAACAATAACACATAAGAAAGGGTAAATTGGAACATGGGGGCATACCTGTGGACAGAAATCTTCGTACGCCGCCATGCTGCTCAAGGGTGAACTTTGAGATAATAAGGTCTGATTAAAAACAGGCCAGAACTATGCAGGTACATTGTGTGAGTTTTTGGAAACACTCACCCCATCCGAGGGTTTTCAGCTTCAGTACCTATTTATTACAAATAGTAGTGGGAGTTAGTTCTCATAGAATGTAAGCTTGCTCATTTACTGCACCGCGATTCTTCCATCCTATGGCTCTAGCTATTTCCACCCCCTGATACCGCCCCCGCTTCGCTATCCAACCTACGCCACCCTAGATGTAATCAGCTAACATGCGTTCTTAAAATATCTTGAATTATCTATAGAAATACTCTTCTTCATTTTGAATGAATTTTGCCTAATTGGTAAATCGTAAGAGATGTTACGCAAAAAATATAGCTCCCGTTAAAAAACACAATTTATTTTAATTACATGTTTTCTGTGGAGATGACCGTTTCGGAAATATTCCGTGTTTTTTGGTTTAAATAGCCCAATTATTATATTTCTCTTAAATTAGAAGTCAGTTTTTTTATTTTCTCCTGGAGAAGTAAGGAGACTGCAATTACAAATCCATTGCATAGTGACCTAGCCCTTAAAGGTCAGGACCATCCCGTTTAGTCAAGTGTTTTCCCTCATTACTCTTATACCTCTAATAAAATATATAATAAAACCACTTCCGCTAACACTTATCTCAATTAGCATGAAGTATGTAGAAGAATACGATTTTGTAAGAATAGTTTGTTAAAGAATAGGTAAATAAACTTATTAGAATATAACATATTACAGTTTTTATTAAAATTCAGACCTTTCAAAATATACTTCTGTGCCAACTATCATCCAGTTTTCAAACTGCTCAGAGAGTTTCTTGTTTGACATCTTCTTCAGCGCACCCAAAACAGCACTATTTAGTTCAATATCTGAAAATTCCGTTCATGATTTACGTTTTATTTTCTTCATTGATTGCAACAGATGAAGTCCCAAAGTGCAAGATCCGGCGAACACGTTGGGTAGAGCAATGCGGCATGTGTTTGTAATTTAGCATTTGTGGAATCCATTATTCTGAGACTTTTCAATGGCAAAAATCATTAGGAATCATATATTCAGCTGACCCATACGTTTGTTAATCATCAATTGGTCTGCTAAATGCCGTTGCAGTTGCAGTTCACCTCAGTTTTTGATGTGGAGGCTCGTTAAAGGCGAGAAACATCTTCAAGGGTTCTTTTAAATATCGTATGTCATTAAAAACATGGGTTTTGATAAAGTTTTATCTCCAGATGCTTCTTGTATCGGTTCCTGGGTTTCTTCAGATAAAAATCTTATGTGTTCCATTCACATGACTGTCTCTACAACTCTGCACTAAAAATAATTGTTAAAAAGCTTATGCTTCTATTTACTTCCTGCTAATCGAGAAAAAAATTAGCAAAAATAGTCTTATTACTTGCTTTCTTGTAAGTATAAGCGAAATAAGGGAATACCATTGGATAAAGTGATAGTTAAATGCTGGTTGCTATGTAACTGAAGTTCCTTTGTTTGTATGGACACGAGTTCACAAAGTCCTGTATGAGAAAAGTATGTTTTTTATAGCTGAAACCAAAACAAGGAATATCTCAGGACAATCAACTCCACGAAAAATGTGTATGTAACATAAATTGTGTGTTTTAAAGCGCTCTACATTTGTTGTATGGTAAGTTTCAGTCCATCTCTTACGGTTTAGCAGTTATGCAAAATTCCGTAAAATTGACGCAGAATAAAGTAGTCTTCAGAAGTTATTCCCAGAAAATTCAAAATATACATTTTATTTGTGAGGTACATATCTTTAATATACGATATTTTAATCAAAATCGCTAGAGCCATTTTGCAGAAAATAAACATTTTCAAAAAAAGTTCCATGTAAAGGGTAGTTTGAGTTGGGGGGGGGGATTTTTCTCAAAATATTCGTGTAGCATCCCTGGAAGATACTAAACTTAAATACCAAGTTTGGTATTTTAGTGACTATTCGTTTTTGAGTTATCGTGTTCACAGACGCACGGACACACACACGGACCTTTTTCTGAAAATACTTTTTTTTTTGGATACAGGGGACCCTAAAACATATATTTCTGGTGAAATCTCGGTATTGAATTTTTTGGTGAAGTGCAATACCTTCTCTATACACCATGTACATAATGCGTATAGAGAAAGTAAACATTAACTTAAAACCTATGCGGAGTTACTGAAATTTGTGCTTATACAATAACTGTCTCTTACAAGGTGCAACCTCTCGGGCAACATCATGGGCAGACTTCTCCGTTATTACCGTGCTACTCACAAGGTTAACATGCGCTTATCTGTCTTAGTAGGAACCTTTCAGATAACGCGCTGATTATTCTGAGCCGACGATCTGCAGTGGACCCGCGAGCGTGTCACTTCAACCAAATGCGTAGGAATCGCAACTCCAAGTCTTTCTGGTATTTGTGATTCATTGGCTGAAGTTGCACTGCAAAATGTTGGCGATTTCTCAGAAGAATCAGTGCCTTATCTGAGAGGTTTGTATCAACAAAGATAAAGCTCATGTTAATCTTCTCAGTAGTACGGTATTGCCATAACTGATGAATTTCGGCGCGTAAAAATAAATAAATAAATAAATAAATATATATACAAAAAAATGTCTTAATAATTGATATACCCTCCTGTATCTTACGGATTACTACCTATATAAAAGCCAGTCACACTGAGGATAACTTCATAGGCTATTCGCCAGAAATTCACGATTCACATTTTGGTTTAGAGCTGTTTTATATAAAATAAAAAAGTAAGCTATTTTTATAGTTGGGGCGGGGGGAATTTTTGTCAAAAACGTCATGTACTGGTAGCGGCCTTGAAAAAACTAACCATGAATACCAAGTTTGATAATCTAACTTACCTTTATTAATGTATAACACATAAACCAACCTATTGAAGGAGAGAAATTTTGAATGCAATTCGTCAAAGAGTTTAATATATATTTTATAGAAAATGTTTATTGATACCTTTAGGCATACATGGAGAATCTGTATTTGACAGCTCCCCCTTGCTTCGAGCGTTTGGAGCCATTTAAAAAACAACAGTACACTAGCATAGTATTTTATTAATCAGTAATGTTCTCAAAACTATACTTTCACACTTTTGAATGGTTTACACGTTCCAGTTTTTGTTTAAATACAACTGAAGTTTTTCATAATGTGCAAAAGCATTTATTGTAATAAACATTATACAAATAGTATATATTATATGAATAATATATACATATATAAACATTCCAGGATCGCCATTCTATGGTTTAGTGCCGTTGGCTCCCCGACAGATTCTGAGCCCTAAGCATTGGCTTGTAAGTCCTAAGAGAGCGTCAGTTCTAAATACGGAGACAGTAAGCTGATAACGAAAAAGCAATACATTGGCAAAAATTTTAAGAATACCAATAGTAATACTTCCCTGAAGAAACGATTAATTTTAGAGATCAAAGTTCCTATTTTAATTTTTTTTCATAATCTTAAGATATTCAAATATCAACGCATAAAGCTTTTGTGTGAGGTTTGAAATTCAATTTCAGAAAATGTCAATCAAGTTTTTCAAAATTTGAGTCTCATGAACATTTTATTATGTAATGTACATAATAAAAAGTATAAAATAGTTTATATCTTGAAAATTGTTTATACAATTCACATGAATTTTTGTGTTCGTATTAACAAAACAGCAATATAATTATAATAGAACTTTCCTGAATTGTCGTGTAAATGCTCCATATAGAATATTTGTTTGGAATGCAATAATTTCTTCAATAAGGTAAAATATTACAGCAAATAAAATTGAGAAGTTTGTGAGCACGTCGAGGGAAAAGTCTAATAGTTTTAGGGGCAGGATGATTGGCGGCACGGTAGTGTTGGGGCAACAGGTGTCATGTTTTGCAGAAGGAAGAAGGGAAGGAAGCGTTAAGATACGTGACAGCTGCGAGGTCGAACATGTCATCACCTCCAGGAAATAGCCCTCATCCTCCACGTCCAAGACAGAACCCCCCACTTTATTAGAGCAATTCTTCCTCAAACGGCTAACACAACACGTCGACTGCATTGCCCGCCTCTAGGTGTTCTACACGGGTAGCTCAATAACTAACACTTAAAGACAATACAACAATACAATTATCTCCTTTATTACTTTCTCTAGCCCCGTATGTACAATGTACATAGGGATAGAGAAGTATTGCATTCCACCCAAAAATTCGATGTCGAGATTTCACCGGAAGTACATGTTTTAGGACCCCCTGAATCCAAAAAAAAAAAAAAAATATTTCCAGAAAAAGGTCCATGTGTGTGTGAGTGTGTGTGTCCGCGTGTCTATGAACACGATAACTCAAAAACGAAAAGTAGCTAAAATTGGCATTTAACTTCAGTATGATTTTGAGAAAAATCCCCCACTCCAAACTGCCCTTTACATGGAACTTTTTTCAAAAATTTTGATTTTCTTAAAAATGGCTCTAACGATTTTTATTAAAATATCGTATATTAAAGATATTTACCTTACAAATAAAATGTATATCTTGAATTTTCTGGGAATAACTTCTAAAGACCTGTTTATTCTGGATGAATTTTGCTTAATTTGGCATAACTAGTAAACCGTAAGAGATAGACAAAAACTTACTATACATAAAATGTAGGCCTTGTTAAAATACACAACTTACGTCATACACATTTTTTTTTCGTGGAGCTTACCGTTTTCGAGGTATTCATTGTTATTAGTTTCAGTTGTGAAGTACTTATACTTTTCTCAGACGGGAGTGTCCGTTTTTCTTTTGTTCTACTCCTGGCCAAGAAAAAAAGCGACTTGTAATGACAATCGGATAATGACAGTTTTTAAAACATTTGACTATCGATTTAGCCTAGTGTATTCCCTTATTTTCTTCCTACTTATAAGGAACTAAGTAATAAGAACATTCTGCTGAATACCTCGATTAACAAGGTGCAGAAAGAAGAATAATCTTATGTAAGAAGTTTGTAGAACAGCTAGAGAAAGTCATGTGAGTGTACCACATCAGATTTTTTTAAGTAGTATTACATATATACAGAGTAGTAGAACATGTGTGCATTCAAGTAGTCTTAGCCAATTTCAATTCAATACAGAAGATTTAAAATGATACGAGCAGGATTTGAGGGTCAGACTGAAAAATTCAATGCCATAAACCAGGATTTGAACCACGGATCTCTTGGTCTCTAGCCGGTTGCTTTTCCACTGAGCTACCATGGCAACATGCCGGCATAGCATTGAACTTCTCAACTGACCCGCATGTTTCTCGGTGAACCACAAGGTGATCTCAAATTATTTTGAGGTGAGAACCCCAATGGCGACTTACAATGTTGTAGGTACTTTAAGTCCTAGGATTTATAGTATAGCCAACTATTATGGTCAATTAATATTGATTTAATTGTTTTTTCACATACGCTATGTGTAGAACAGCAGTTGGATAGGTAGAGTCAGACTGAAAGTTTCAATACCACACCGGGATTCGAACCACGGTTGCCGAATGTCACTCTACCTATTCAACTCCTGTCCTACTTTTGGTCTGGTGTTTATTCACCAGATAAATTAGAAATTCAGTTGATGAACTCATTGGCAGAAGTAGATTCAATTACAATATATATATAAATCTGTGGTGTTCTCCTGTCCTAGACATGGCTTGTGTGCAAAAACCCATTTAAACTAATTCTGTTTACTTTTCTTTCAATTTCTATGCCTGTACAAAATTTCCTTGTAATCATTTAGAATTTTCTAATTTTATTTTGCTCTTTAAGGGTAAACAATTTGCCTGTTTCATCGTTTTCCATGGTCTTGAGTAGCATGCTAGCCTTTGGTTCCCAAGATGTCGGGTTCAAACCCGGAGGAGGGCGATGGATCTTTTCAAGCGTAAAAATTCTTGAGAAGGAAAATAAAACCAGTTGCCCCGAGTCGTTGATTTCGGGCAGGTAAAAGAACCTAAAGCCTGATAAAAAGACCTGTGAGCAAAATTAAGCGCTCCTTCACGCCCAGTATGGAATTGGAGCTGAGCACTTTAACATTAATGAGCGTGCATAAATAAAATTCAATTTCAATTTTCTGCTTCCTCAAGTTTAAAAACGCCAGCATATTTTCTTGAAACGTCGTACTTGGGTGTTAATTCATAGAATTTTAAGGATTTCACTGTCCTATATTCTTACAGTATGTTCCTTTCATTTCATTTCATTTTGGTCTACTATATTGTGCGATGTGTAAATTATAAGATAATTTCTCATGTATTTATTCCAAATTCCATCAACTGTTATAATTACTGTGACATATATACCATACCCATATTTCTGTTCACCTTATCTGAAGGAGAGAATAGATCCAATCTATCACTGGTAAGGAAGGTCACATTATTTGTTTTCATACTTTGCCGGACTTTACATGGAAACATTTTCAAAAAGTTTGTTTTTATTAAAAATGGCTCTAACGATTTTGATTAAAATATCACATATTAAAATCATTTACATGACAAATAAAATGTATATCTTGAATTTACTGGGAATAGCGTCTAAAGACCTGTTTATTCTGGATGAATTTCGCTTAATTTACAATAACTAGTAAACCGTAAGAGATAGAAAAAACTAACTATACAAAAAATGTAGTTCTCGTTAAAATAAACAAGTTATGTCATATACATTATTTTCGTGGAACCTACCGTTTTAGAGGTATTTCTTATTGGTTTCAGTTGTGAAGTACTTATACCTTTCACAGACGGAAGTGTTCGTTTTTCTTTTGTTCTACACCTGGCCAAGCTAAGAGGCGATTTGCAATGACAATCGCATAGCGACAGCTTTTAAAATATTTGACTATCACTTTAGCCTAGTGCATTCCCTTAGTTCCAGTCTACTTGTAAGGAACTAAGTAACAAAATTCTGCTAATGTTTATCTCGATTAGTGTGGTGTTGAAAGAAGAATTATCTTTTGTAAGACGTTTATTTGTAGAGCAGCTGGAGAAAGTCATGTGAGTGTAACACATAAGATTTTTTTTTAATTCTAGTCATGTAAGGAAAACGAAGCTTAAATGCCACCACATAGCGACCCGATTTTGAACGGTTGGTCTCTCTCTTTAATGTATTCGCTTATTTTTCCTCTATGCATAAAAATATGTAAAAAGTATCTCTTATAATTTTTATCTCGAACAGCATATAGTACATAGAAACACTTATTTTTGTTAAAATAGTTTTTCATGCTAATTTGGGAAACCTCAAAGACGTGTTTCCACAGTGAAATCTTCGTAGGGAGTTTTAGGATCAAATGCAGTACCTTTTTGTTTCTTCAATTTATATATTGCCTTTAACATCTAGGTCATATCAACGACTTTTACTCCTGAAGAAATTGCTTATAGAAATTATGTTCATTGGCGCACTGTAACTGTTATCCCCTTTTTGCATTCTCTAGCACGTATGTGCAATGTAAACAGTAGGTAGAGAAGGTATTGTTTACCACCCTAATTTTCGATACTGAGCTTTCACCGGAAACAAATATTTTGTGGAACCTGGATTTAAAAAAAAAAAAAAAAAACAGGTTAGAAAAAAGTTAATGTGCATATCTGTGTGTGTGTGTGTGTGTGTGTGTGTGTGTGTGCGCGCGCGCGCGCGCGTGCGTGCGTGCATGCTTGTAAACAGCATAACTCAAAAGCAATAAAGTCGGTTGAATCCCAAATATGGCATTTAAGTTGGGTATCTTCTAAGGATGCAACACGACGATTTTCAGAAAAGTTCTCCCACCCCAAACAAACGTTTATATGGAACATTTTTCGAAATTTACTATTTTCTAAGCATGGATTTTAAATTATTTTCATTAAAATGCTATATTTAAGGATATTTGTATGGCATATAAAAAGTATATCCAGACAGCAGTGGCTGCATAGGGAAAGGGAGGTAGATAGAGCGCTACTGATATACAGTGCAGCACTGTAAATAGTAAAGTGAAATGAGTAGGTTACGTTGCGTAGATTTATTTTACTAAACAGGCAAGATCTACTGAAATATCGCAGGTACCTGTTTTAGTTGTGATTAAAGATTTTCATGAACAATATGAGACCGCTTAGTCGAATTTCACTGTTTTTAGTTTGGAACAAAACTGTTCACATATACATGTTAAGCCTTCAATATTGACAGAAAATAATCTGAGACGGGAATACTCTGAAGTTGGTACATTTTTAAAATTTTCTATGCCAGTTAGACCTTGGCGCTTGCTTCTCAGAAACGTCTGCAACTTCCTGTTGCAATTCTGACCAAACTTTGCATATTTTTTCTTGAAATTCTATTTAAATTTTTCCAAGATATCAGTATACTTATTTGTTCTTAGGAATCTTTGTTCGAGACTGCAGACGTACAAAATGATGGATTGTGTCTTCTTTAGGTATGATTGCCATACTTCAGGGATGACAAGAAATGATCTGACCTTATCATACATAGAAACGATGTTTTGGTTTTGTCCTTGCATACTGATGTTTAGCTTATTTAAATGATTTGCCATACACCAAATCGTTCCTCCAATGTGCGTCCACCAGTTCCATAATTGTTGTACCCGGCACGAATAAATAAATATACGTTCTTTTTCAGCACTTGGCCTTGCCCCAATCCTATTCCAAAGCCTTTAAAGTTTGAGATTAAGGTGCGGTTGGAAACCAACCCTCGTTGTTGCCAAGTCTTCCACTTATAGGTCGCTTAACTGAGGCGCGCGATTCTCCACTTGGAAGCAGAGTCTCCAGTAAACAGATTTTATTACGTTGCCTCGCACCCCTAGTATAAGATAGTCTTTTATTTACTATGGTTATTGTCCAGTGGTAGGAGGAAGTGGTCCAGTTTGAAGACCATCATGTTTTGAAGAAAACTACATATACACATACATATATATACATACATACATATGTGTGTACACAAATTAAGTAATACAAAAACATAAAGGAGCTCCAGAACTGCTATTACCTGTAAAGGCTTGATTAGATTATAAATAATAATAATAATAATAATAATAATAATAAAACCAACATACCTGATCCTTTAGAAAATTAGATGTTACATTAGACAAGTTGAAAAAATAACACTGCCACTACTGAATCATTTCACTTCAGTATATATAATAAAACGCATCCTCGTACCCTGCTCCTAAATCAATCAGTAATTTCCAGATTTTTTTTATTTGTTTAATTTATTTTTATTATTATTTCATTTATATAACTCCCTTTAACATTTAAGGTCATACCTGGGGTTTTGAATTTGACACATATCGTTGTCTGTAGGTTCTTTACTTTTGAGTTTAAATCGTTAAATTTTCCTCAAACACGCACACACATTCACTCTCACATTCATACTTCCAGACTCTGTGGGGGACAGGGAATAATTCTTGTTAAAGAATACTCCGGATGAGAAGTCAGCTCGCTCACCACTCAACCACTGAGGCGACGTTTAAGGGAGTTGGACCTAAAACTATTTACAATATGAATAACCATATCCATAATATACTTTACAGAGTAAGCTTTCTCCACAAGGATTCTTGTTGTATTAGGAAGTCGAACGATTTCAAAGTTGTCACTATTTCCAGTTCTTACAAATGCGACTTCAATAGTGCCACTGCGCCTTCTTTTTTTTCAGTCATCGCTGGTGCTTATCAGTTGTAATTTATTCAAGTCTAATTTTTTATTTTGCATGGCAGTGAGAAAAGCGTTGAAAATATTTTCTCCTCCAGTATTTTCTTTTAGAGGAACGACTTCAAGCAGATATTCACTAGTAGTTAAATATTCGTTTACACCGCGCATTAGGATAACTAATTGGGCAGAGTGCTTTCATCAGGTGCAAAGGATTTCAATGAGCTCAGATACGTTCATTCTTCTTCGTAAAGTATCGGCGGATAATGTTATATTATTGAAAGTATTAGTTCGGGACAAACAATCTTTGTAGCTTTATGCATTTTAATGTGTTCCCCATTTTCGAACGCCTTTAAAGATTTTGCGACTTTCCATGCAAGTGCATAACTTCAAAAATGTTGTTTCTGCTTTTGCTCAGCATGTCTGATGTTTAAAGACTTTTTTACAGCCCTAAACTTTATAATTAAATTTAGTAACCTACGATATGTTTAAGTATTTAATTTCCATTTCGTTTTCAAACAATACCTTTATTAAATTACTATTACTATAATTATTTGCTACATATACTAAAGAATTTCATATTAAAACAAACAAACTGTAGTAGAAACAGTAAAATCATTTAATTGCAAAATCAACGATTCAGTATTTATGCACCAATTTATTTATTTATTTTTTTTTAATTTCGCAAAGCTTCTGCATGCTCCATTACTTGCGTGGTACTACATGCTTTTCTATACAGTATGTGTTAATACTCTTAGCTGATTTGATTAATACATTTTTTTTCTTATGGCTTTGTGTCTTTGATTTTTTACTCTCAAAAGTTAACGTGATTGTTTCCTTTTGTCTATGCTTACTTTTGTCAGTTATATTCTGTTTACTGTTGCTCATTGGTCTTTTTTATACTTGGAAGTCTAGGGAGTTTACATATTTTCTAAATTGTTTTAAAGCATTATAAAAGGGACCGATTTTTACTCTGGCCAGTTGCCTTGTTTTCAGTACACTATTTACTGAACATTTGCTTTAGCTTTTCACTGCACTAAACTCGAATATTAGATGTCCCACTGTTTGAGGTCCTCTCCCACATGAACACTCGAGTCTGCTAGCCATTTTAAGTCTGTGAAAATATGTGTTGATGTTTCCAAGGCCGGTTTATTATTATTACTATTATTATTAATATTATTATTATTAAATTTATTAACTGATAATATGTGATATCAGAGTGATCTTTATTCCACGTTGTATAAAGTCGTTTTATATTGTTCTTGAGGGTACCTAGTAAAATGTTTGAAAAAAGAAGGCATCTGACGTTTTCCCTCGAGGAGTGATGAAAAATTGTTTTACCATTTTTCCTTATATACATATGTACGTTTTTGTGGTTTTCTTACTGGTTTAGAGACTGCTTTTATACTCTTTTGTGATATACACAAATGGTGAATTCAAGTTATAACACCTTAATGCATGACAGAGTGTATGGCACACAGAACGGCGAGAGTGAGGATTGTTTTGAGAGGTTTTCTCCATTTGTGTCGTGTGAAACCGATTAAAATTAATTTCCAGTTAAATGAGACATGTAGTGATGATGTGATGGATGTGTCTAATGTGCGTTTGTCGGTGTGACAAATCAAATAAGGCAGAACGTCGTGTGATAAACCACGAGAATCTCGGCCTCGGACAATGATCAAGCGAGTGGAGAAGGATCACCGAGTGACTGTGGAACAGATCGTCTCCACAGTTGGAATTTCTGTAGAATTTGTGCACACAGTCCTGCACGACGACCTGAAAATGCGAAAAGTGTCCTCTTGGTGGGTGCCACGAATGCTGACGAATAACAAAGCAGTTTCTTTCTGCAAACAAAGTTATTCCTTTGAAGTAATTTCTCATGCTTCCTACTCTCCTCACCTGGCTCCTAGCGAGTTTTGGCTGTTTCCGACGATGAAAGACACTCTCTGTGCTTCTATTGCAACATTAATTTTCCAGACTCCTAAAGAAGTTTCGTAGAATCATGTCGTCGATGTTGGAAAAAATGCGTACGGTTGCAGCGTGATTGCGTCGAGAAGTGGCAGGTTTCATAATTTTCGTGCGATTAGTTGGCGAGTTTCTCTACACCTCTGTGATAAATTATTGTTAAAAAACCTTATTCTTCTACTTACTTAATGCTGATCGGGACAAAATTGGCAGAAAGAGTCTTATTTCCTGCTTCCTTGTAAGTAGCGTGGAAATAAGAGAACACCATAAGCTAAATCGACAGTCAAATCTTTTAAAAGCTGGTTGCTATGTGATTGAAGTACTTTTGTTTACATGGACAAGAGTTGACCATTTCCCATATGAGAAAAGTGTAAGTATTTTAATGCTGAAACCAATATCTAAAAAACGGGTCAACTTAACAAAAAAAGTATGCAACATAAGTTGTATGTTTTAACGAGTTGTGTTTTAAGTTTTTGTCTGTCCCTTACGTTTACCAGTTATACAAAATTCCCCAAAATGCATCTGGAATAAGCATGTCTTCAGAGGCTATTTCCATAAAATTGAAGATAATACATTTTATTTATCATATAAATATCTTAAATATAAGAGATATCAATCAAAACTGTTAGATCCATTTTTGAGAAATCAAAATTTTCGAACACTTTTCTATCTAAAAAGTAATTTTCTTGAACATTTTCGTGTCGTATCCGCGGAAGATACTGAACTCAAATACCAAGTTCGGTATTTAACGGATTTTTCGTTTTTGAACTATGCTGCTCAAAAGAATACACACTCGGACATTTTTATAAAAATGTTCTTTTTTGGACTCAGGGGGTCTCAAAACATGTATTTACGGTGAAATTTCGGTATATAATTTATGGGTGCATTACAACATGGTACGTGTAGAGAAAGTAAAAATCGGAGTTATTAACTTGAATGTACCTTGGACTGTATAGACCGAACCTGCTGTATTCAGTCGCTTGACTGGCACGTGCTGATGGAATGACGTCACTGCGTCGACCTTCCTGCCCTGAACCTGCAGGGGCTGCAGTCACGAGTGCATCTTTGCGGATATCTGGCTTAGTGTATTCTCTTTTCCCTTTCACTAACAAGGCAGTAAGTAATAACACCATTCTGTTTTAAGTTTATCTCGATTAGCATGGAGTAGAAAGAAGAAGAATCTTTTTAAGAAGTTTTTTGTAGAACAGATAGAACAGTCGTGTGAATGAAACGCATTAGATTCTTTACTTACACCCACACATTTACGCATTCTTTTATACATAAATTTGATTTCAAACATTACGTAAATTCAAAATTACATTTCCTCTATACAGGTTAGAGGTCATATACTAAAGTAATATTTAATTTTTCCTCAAATTCATCAATACTATGTATGTATAACATTCTCAATTAAACATTTTTACTTACCCTACACGTACTATATGCATAGTGTAAAGAGAGGGTAATGCATTCCAACAAAAAATTCCTTACCAGGATTTCAACGAAAATACACATTTTAGGGTGCCCTGTATTGAAAAAAAAAGTATTTTCAGAAAAAGGTCCTTGGTGTGCCCGTATGTCAGCGTGTCTGTGTGTCTAAACACAACTCAAAACCGAAAAGTCGATAAAATACCAAACTTGATATTTAAGTGTAGCATCCTCCAGGGATGCGACACGAATCTTTTGAGAAAAATTCCCCCAACGCAAACTACCCCATATATGGAAAAAGTTTTGAAAATTTTGGTTTCCTCTAAAATGGCTCTGTCGATTTTGATTAAAATAGTACCATATATTAAAGGCATGGCAAATAAAATGTAAATCTTGAATTTTCTGGGAATAGCCTCTAATGACTTCTGGATTCTGAATGAATTTTGCTGATTATTGTGTAACTGTTGAACCGTAAGAACTAGACAAAACCTTATTACACAAAAAATGAAGATCACTTTAAAAGACAAATTGATGTCATATACGTTTTTTTTCGTTGAACTGGCTGTTTCTAGATATTCCTTGTTATTTGTTTCAGCTTTAAAATATGTAAACTTTTTTTCACGCGAAATTTGCAAACTCCTGGCTCTGCCCAGAAACGGAGTTTATCCACATGGCAACCTGCTTTTAAAAGATTTTACTATAATTTTAGCCTAGTGTACTCCCTTATTTACCTTCCACTTGCAAAGAAGCAAGGAATTAAGAGAATTTATGCTAATGCGCATCTTGATTATCATAAAGTAGATAGAAAGACTTGTTTTTAAAAAATAATTTGTAATAGCGATGTAGAGAAAGTCATAAAATATTTTTTCTGAAGCTGCGTAATTGTATTTGGCAATTTATTATATAATTTTAGCCCTATGTGTTTATAGCTATTATGTGTCCTACATGATCTTACATACGGTGCATCTAGATTTATTTTATGTCTTTTATAATGATAAGAAAGTAAATTGCATCCCTTAAAGTCCTGCAGATTATCTTTAATGAATAATGTAGTGTGATTACCAGAGATACGAAGTTCGTACCGATTTCCTTATGCAGAGTAAGAGCGGCCAGGTTGGCAATACCATGCGGCACTACTTGCGCGAGCAAAGGTCCACGTAGAGTGCAACCCATTACTGCAAAACAGCATTACACAGAGCCTCGTCGGTAGGAAGGAAGGCGTTCTAATAAAACCTTTGTTATGCTCAAATTGAGCAGCATTAATTGGTTTTACAGCCATAGAAAGCTTTCTGGCAATGCACTTATGCATACTTATTTAGAAACCGGTGACAGTTCCAATATATAAACTGTAAAAAGTCTAGTTACAGCTTCACAGAAATATATTGTTGATTGCAAATTTGTTAAAAAATTTACCCATAACTATCACACTGTTGCAGTATAGAGGTATGCAGCTGAACTGAATCTGTGCAGCATATAGAACTGACAAGACGGATCTACCAATCCACGAGTGCTCTACCTCAAATAAAGATGAAAATGAAAAGTGTAATTGAAAAGGCTCAATTGGTATGTATTGCATACAAGCTGCACCTTTAAATCCCAACAAATGCTATTTGCATCATGTAAAGTGGTACGAACTTTTTCAAATTACAAATCGTGTTTGTTGGAACGTAGAATATGGTTTTCATTTGAAAGGCTTCAGAAGTACATATAATTTTTAGAAATAAGGCTGCAGATGAATAAAGATTTAGTTCAATTTCTGATTTTGTTTTTACTTGGCAGGAGTATGAAGATATTTAAGAAATGAATTTTATTATTTGGATATTATTTTACATTATATCAATAAATATTACAATTCGTGTTACAATTGCTTAGATATTTTCATAATGTACATATGTAAAAAAGGAAGTCAGTCAGTCAGCCTTATATATATATATATATATATTTGTATCAAATAAGAACTGAAGCTTTCCTGGCGACGCATTAACTCAAAATCTTCTCGGGCTTCTAATCAGGTAAAAACTTGGCTTGATACCAAGGTTTCGAAGAAATGCATCTTCCTCGTCTTCAGGGTGAAAATTTTGAACCAATTTGTATGTTGTACATAATGATCTTCTTTTACGAATGTCTCATATGCCACTTTTGCTCTCTGGAAACAGTGCTGTTTACTTGACAACACTTTGTTCACCTCGATACCCTGCGTCCTTCTGAATGACTTGTTTCGATGTGGCGAGATGGGCGGTCGCATCCTATATGTGCAACGGCGAACAGTACAAACTTCCTAGCTCTGATTATGATTATTAATTAAACTGTGTTCATAAAATTCCTGCAGATTATCATTAATGAATAATAAGTGTGATTATATAGCTGGATGGTACAGTCATTAATTTGTTGTTTTTAAAGGCACAAGTTACACGTTTCTTGATTGCTAATAGCATCCTTCCAGACTCTGGGGAATAATCTTGGCTAAAGAAAGCTCCCCACTCCCTCCAGCCGGGAATCGTTCCCGGGATCCATCACACAGCAGGCAATTGTTCTACCAAGAGAGATGTACCACTTATTCTAGTTCCTTTGGTAAACACCAAGTAATGTAAATATTCCTCTAAATGTAACACATCGATCTTTAAACAAATGCAAAGCACAACCCAGTCTCTAACGGCTGCGGTTTATAACGATCTTAATATTTGATTTATTAAACCAGCAGGGAAATGAAATAATTTAATTTGGTTTATTCGTTTTAATTCCCTGAAAGCGTTGTAAATAGGGATTATCTCATCACTTTAGAGTAACATCCCTAGAGAAAATAACATGGTAATTCCACTTGAAGTAATTATTCACGTAAAAGGTTTGCATTTTTTGTAAATATGGAGATTATCCTAAAAGCTTTGATGAAATTAAAAATCCGATGCGTTACATTCACATGGATTTCTCTACCCTATATCGTTATTAGTGGGCATAAACACCATTCTTATAAGAGTTTATTTTTCCATTTAGTTGATTTTAATTGCGATAAAGCTCTGCAGAAATAGAGATCTATATTACACATATCGTCATGCACAAAATGGTAATAGTGATTGCCAAATATATAAAAACTGGGGGCTGGCCTTAAAAATCCATAGTGTTTCCATGCAGTCGCTAATTAACTGAATGTATTGAAGGTACTTTAATTACAAGGATTTGAGAATTCGAACCATTAATAAAGGATATTTCAGAAATAGCTAATGGCATAAAAATATTTATTTGTAATATATTGCGCTTTTTTAAGAAATCTGCCTTTTCACCTTCTCTACACGTACTTTATACATGGTGTATAGAGACGGCATTGTATTCCACCCAAATTTACCCAGAAATGAAAATTTTGAGGTGCCAGAAAAGCATTTTTAAAAAAGAGATCCGCATGTGGCCTGTGTCTATGGACAGCATATGTAACTCAAAAACTAAAATACCGTTAAATATCAAACTTTTATGTCTAAGTTTCGTAACTTCCAAGAATGAGAGACTAAAAATTTCAAGAAAACATGGAAAATGTTTTCAGAATGTTTTCTACAAAAATAGTTCCAACGAATTTGATTAAAATACCCCATACTATAGATATTTACATGAAAAATAAAATGTATATTACATTTTCTTGGTATAGCTTCTGAACCCCTGCTCATTTTGGATGAAATATGCTGGATTTTGCCTAACTGGTAAGCCGTTACAGATAGACAAAAGTTTGCTACACAAAAAATGTAGATCTTGTTAAAACACACAATATATCATATGCATTTTTGTTGTAGAATTGACCGCTTCTAGGATATTCCTTGTTATTTGTTTCAATTTCAACTACATACTTTTTCTAAAACAGCGTTAGCATTCCTTTTATCTTTAGTTTTGCTTGCAGTGGCCGTGTAAAGTGAATCACACTTTAAATTTTTACATAGTAACTACCATTTAAAATATATGACTATCGCTTTAAATAGTGTATTTCTTTATTTCCCTTCTGCTTACAAGGAATCAGGTAGCAAGACCAGTTTTGCTAGTGGTTATATCGATTAGTAGGTCGTAGATAAACGAATAATCTTTTACAATAATAGTTTGTTTGCAGAACGGGTAGAGAGCGTCATGTGAATGGAACATAAGATTTTTACTTTCTCTGCACATACTATGTACATAGTGTATAGAGAAGGAGGTATTGCACTTCAACCAAAAATTCGATACCGATATATCTCCGGAAATATATGTTTTAGGATCCCCTTTATCTAAAAAAAAATAGCATTTTCGGAAAAAGGTCCGTGTGTGTGTATGTATGTGTGTGTGTGTGTGTCCGTATGTCTTTGAACACGGTAACTCAAAAACTAAAAGTCGGTAAAATACCAACTTGGTATTTAAGTTTAGTATCTTCCAAGGCTGCTACACGAAGATTTTGACAAAAATATCACCATCCCCAACTACCCTTTACATGGAACTTTTTTTCTCGAAAATCTTGATTTTCTCAACAATGGCCCTAACGATTTTGATTAAAATATCATATATTTACCTGACAAATAAAATGTTTATCTTGAAATTTCTGGGAACAGCCTCTCAAGAGAACTTTATTCTAGATGAATTTTACGGAATTTTGAATAACTGTTAAACCGTAAGAAATGGACAAAAACTTACTGCACGAACACTGAGCACGTTAAAACACACAATTTATGTTATATACATTTTTTTTCGTAGAGTTGATCATTTTTGAGACATTCCTTGTTTTTGATTTCAACGTTGAAAAGCTTATACTTTTCTCATACAGGAAATTTTCAACTCCTGTCCAAACAAACAAAGAAACTTCAGTCACATAGCAACCAGGTTTTGACTATTACTTTAACCTATGGTACTCCCTTATTTCCCTTCTACTTACAAGGAAGCAAGTAATAAGACTATTTCTACTAATTTTTTCTAATTAGCATAAGTAAATAGAAGTATAAGCTTTTTAAAAACAATTTGTTACAGAGCTGTAGAGAAAGTCATGTGAGTGGTACACATCAGATGTTTTTTGTAGTAAGATTTCATCTATCGCAGGCACATTCAATTGACTGTCCTCTTGTGCGTAAATAAATGTCCTGTTACACTTACGGAACCAATGTATTTGTATGTGATCTTACATTTGCAATATGGATATAATGAAGTGAAATATTTTATTCATTCCTGTTACACAACAATATAAGCATGAGTCACTATAAAATAGAACTTATTATTGCGAAAATCAAATTAAACAAATACAAAAGGCAGCACATGTGCTTTATTGAAAGTCCACTAAGAGATGTTGGGGACACTAGAAGAACTCTTGGCGAAAATAGCCATGGAAGACATATGGAGCAAGGGAGAGGAAAATGAAAAAGGTTTCTGGAATTCATTGAGAAATAGGACAGAATATACAGATAAACGAAAAATTTGGGTTGAACTAGAAAATAAAATATTGCTTTGTTATTCCTGAAAAATAAAGAAAGTATGGTCACGAGAGCAATATGTAGATATATGTAATAAACTAGATAGGGAAGTATTAATTTAATTTTCTTCATACAAGCCGTGTGCAGAACTTCAGTTGGAAAGGTAGCCTCAGACTAAAAATTCAATGATATAGTCAGAATTTGAACCACGGATCTACCGGTCTCTAGCCGGTGGCTCTAACCATGGCAAACAAGCCGACACGGCATTAAATGTCTTAAATTTATTTAAATTAAATTTAAAACCATTAAAATACCGTCAAAAACAGACAAATTTCGGGGACGTTACGGTATCGTTGCATACACCCCTTTATAGTTCTGATATAGCACCCTCAGACTTTTAATGTTTTCTCAAAATCTAAAGAATTTTTAATGGCCAGCACTGGAGAATGGTGAAATATTGAAAGCAACTACAGTTGAAATTGACTGATTAAATGGAGTGACGATTTGGTGCAGAAGCTATGCTACAATTGATTAAGTATTTAGACATTTATGATTACTACTTGTATTTAGAATGATATGTATTTTTAATTCCTATAAAAGCTATGTTCAGGAATAAACTATATACTGTGCTTATTAAAAATGGTTTTACATGAAAAAACTTGTAGTTATTCAAAAGTATACAAAATTACTTCCAAAAGAGGAGAACTTCACAAGATATTCCCGGAAAGTTGAAGAAATGCCTTGCTTAATTCTCATGTAAACACCTTTAATATGTGATGTAATTTGAGCAATCCCAAAATTTCGGAAATGTTCCATGGAAGGCTAGTTTGATGGACGGAATTGTATTGAAACTCTTTAGAATACACTAAATCTAAATACCAATTCGTCGTCCTGCATGGTTTAGGGGTAGCATGTTAGCCTCTGGTTTCCAAGGTTGTGGGTTCAAAGTCGGTGGAGGGGATAGATATTTTGGTGGTAGAATTCCTTAGAAATCTTCCGAAAGTGCTGTACAACCTTTGGGAATAGGATACATAAAAGACTATCAAGCGTGATAAAGAGGTACTAAGCAAAATTAAGCGTATTTCATGCATTTTCAAGTTATGCTGTTCAGAATCAGATACACACGGACATTTTTCTGAAAATCTGGTGAGACGTTACATGAGTTTCTGACTGATTCTGCATCAAATTATGTTAGAAATGCTTACTCTTCTATTTACTTGATGCGAATGGAGACGCACGTTAGAAGAAAGGACTTATTACATAATATTTCCTTGTAGGTACAGAGAAATGAGAGACACCATTAAGCTAATCGTTTCAAGAGCTAGTTGCTATGTGATTTCTGAAATTCGGTTCCCTTTACATGGCTAGTAGAAACAAATTAAAGTTTAAACTAAATTCGAAATAGACTAATTTTATAAAATCAGTTTTTGATATAAACTGTGTACTTTAGCCAGATCTACATTTTCTGTGAATTCAGATTTTGTTGCTACGTTTTACCAAGGATCCAAATTTATGTCCATTTCCATTTTCCCAATTATTTTATATAATAATTTAAATTATGCAAAATTAATTCAGAATGAAGAGTTCTTTAAGTATTCGCATGCTATGCATTTCATTTGTTATAAAATCATCTTAAAGTTTTTTTAAAGAATGAAATACTTCGAAAAATTGTCCATTTAAATGATAGTTTGGGGTGATGGGATTATCTTAAAATTGTATGCTTGTCAAGACATGTTCTGAAAACACCGTAAACTTTATTTATGGAGTTTAAATCCATTGCACCAGTCTGCCATACTAGAATTTGTCTGCTCTTTACGTTAAGTAATAATTAATTATGTTTATGATTTTGAGTTATGCTGCTCACGAAAACACATTTACACAGAATATTCTCTAAAAACTATTTTTGGATTCAGGGATCTCAAAAATACATAGATTAGTCACACTATTTAAAGCTATTACTTATTCAAATGCATTGATGGACGTTAGAAAGAGGTTAGAACGAAACAAAATTATCATTTGTATAAAATTAAGGGTAGAAGGTACAGAACCGAGGTAAGGAAAGTTTCTTTCGTTAATAGAGCCATCGAAGAATTGAATGAACTCTGATCTTAAAGATGTTAAGGGATAATATAAGGAGAATAAATGTTAGATATTTGATTAAAGTAAATATTGTGAAATAATTAAGGATCTCAAAAACTGTTCTGTAACTATCAATATTGAGGTTTCTTAGTAACTGTTTATAAACATGCTGGTAATTGACACAGGTATTGCTATACTGAATAATAGGTACTTAGGTATTTCAAAAACCATGTATATATGCTACGTTAATTATATTACTATCATTAATTTGTATTTACTATTAATAGCTTCTATTACTGTTATTAGCTGTATGATCATTATTGTAAATTACAGAAAATACATACATACATACATACATACATACATACATACATACATACATACATACATACATACATACATACAAATATCTGCATAGAATTTTTCGATGGAATGTACAACTTTCTTTTACTGCATGTAGTGAAGAGAGTAAATGTAGAATATTACGGAAACTTTAATGGATCTGAATTATAGTATTTATAGACGTCACTAATCTAAACTGTAACAGGTCCAAAAACCATTATTTTAATTAATCACATATACCTATTGGGTGAATGAGGAGTTGGTAATAAATACGAAAGGATTTTATCATGATTGGGAGGAAATCGGGTTACCTCGTGTATCCATTATGCATTCTGTTTGATTTGTTGGTGCACCTGTCGACACACATGCCCTCATCTGTATCGGAAATTGCTGGTTCATGTTTTACATAATGTGGTTGGAAAACCTAATGAGGGAAAATGTTATACTTTTTCTGTTTTGTGTCAATATTTGGGCTCAGTGGTAGCATGAGTTGATGTGGCAGGCCGCAAATGTAATAGTGAAGCCATCAGAGTATTCTTGGAAACTGCAAGCTACACATAAAAAACTTGCCGCAGGAGAAACGTAGAAATAATTAAAATACAAAGCATATGTCACAGCAATTTTTACTTTCTCTACCGTACTATGCACATATTCCACTCAAAAAATAGATGTAGAGATTTAACAGGAATATCTATATATTTTGAGGTCCTCTGAGTTTGAAAAATGTGTACGTGTTGATGTTCACAGACCGTACGTGCTTCTGCAATAAACAAAACAGCAAGCATGAAAAGGTAATGTACCGCAACCAAAAATGTTATGTCGAGATTTCACCGAAAATATATGTTTCGGGGCCCGCTGAGTAAAAAACAAACAAACAATTAACAGCTTATTTCCTCTCCATCTATTATGTATATAGTAAGCAGTAAGGATATTTTATTCCACCCAAAATTTTGAAGTCAACATTTCAACAGAATATATCTTTTGAAGTCCCCTGAGTCCCAAAAAATCACTGTTAGAAAAACATTGGTTTGTGTGTGTGTCTCTCTCTTTCTCTCTCTATCTCTCTGAGCGAGTGTGTGTATTTGTGTGTGCGTATGTCTGTGGAAAGCGTAAGTCAAAACTAAAAGTTCTTTAAATACCAAACTTAATATTTAAGTATAGCACCTTCCACAAAAGCGACACAAAGATTTTCAGGCACTTGCCCCACCCCAAAGTACTCTTTGCATGGAAGTTTTTCAAAAAAAGTTCTAAAACATGGCTAACGATTTTGATTGAAATACGGAATATTAAGGATATTTAATAGTGTGAGTGGATATGGTTATCATAACTAGAGAGCGGAAACTTATCCTCTAAAAGGTACTGTTTGGGTGCTTAAAGCAGCCTGTTGTTAAAATAGTCTATAGAATTAAATATAAACAGATATTATATATAATGACACATTAAAAATTCTGATGCGTACATGCTTATGACTTTCCCTACATATTCTGCAACGTACTATTTTTGCAAAAGCTTATTCGTATACCTATTTCATGCTAATCGAGATAATCAACAGATATCATTTTATTTCTTATTTTCTTGTAGATAAAATGGAAATAAGGCAATGCATTAAGTTAAACCAACAATAAAATCCTTAAAACAGTGATCGCTATATGGTGGCTTTGAAATTTCTTTTCTTCTAGAAGTAAAGGGAAAAGACAAACGAATGACAACTTCCCACTTGAGAAAAATATAAATATCTGAAAAAGTAAAGCAATAACAAGGAATATCTTGGAAATGGTTAACTCCACAACTTCATAACTCTGACATATATTGTGTGTTTTATGAAATATACATTTTGTGTAGTAATATTTTGTCTATCTCTTACGCTTTGTTAACAACTCATCCAGAATGAAAAGATATTTGGATCTTCTTCCCAGGAAGTGCTAGATATTCCTTTCACTTGTCATTAAAATATGCTAAACGCACCTTATGTTAATCAAAATCGTTAGAGGTACTTTTGAAAAAAACTTAAACTTTCAAAACAAATTTCATGTTAATGGTATTTTGGGGCAGGTGTACTTTCCTGAAACTCTTCGCATAGCATCCTTGGAGGAACTTAAATATGAATTTGGTTATTTAATGAACTTTCCAAACGAAAAGCTAATATCAACATTTCATTTGAAATGTAGTTTTTGAAGCCCTCTAAACACAAAAAAGCATTAATTATGCTCGGTGCTCCGGCATGTCTCAGAGCAGCGTAACTCAAAAACGAAATTATGTTAAATACCAAATTTGAAATTTAAGATCTGCATCTCCCAAAAATGCACCCAAGAATTTTCAAGAAAATTCCCCTATCCCAAACTAGGTATTCTTTAGAGGACAACTTTATGGAAAAATGTTTATTTTTAAACGAATTTAACGACTTAACGACTCTGCCTATATTTGCAAAAGATATACACATTTGAGTAAGGGGCTTCAGGTTTTGAACACAAAAGTTGAGCGATTGAGAAATGAGTGTTTCGTATTTTTAATTGTATTTAACGTCACTTAAACTGCTTGGTCATATTGCGACGGTTATGTTTGTGATACTCATTTTACCTTGCAACCTTCATGGTCTTCTCCCCATGCCCATGGCGATTTCGCTTCGCGTCAAGCAGACATGGCTGCTCTCTCCCCAGCTATACTCAGACAGCTTTATTCTAAATGAGTTTTACGGAATTTTGCATACCTGCTAAACCGTAGGAGATGGGCAAAAACTTACCACATAAAAATATAGAGCACATTAAAACACACAATTTATGTTAAATATATTTCGTGGAGTTGAGCGTTTTCGAGATATTCTTTGTTTTTGCTTTCAGTTTGAAAAACTTAGGAATTTATCAACTCCTGGCCATACAGACAAAGAAACTTCAGTCACAAAACAATCAGCTCTTGAGTATCAGCTTAACGTATGGTACTCCGTTATTTCGCTTGTGCTTACAAAGAAGCAAGTAATAACACTATTTTTCCTCCATTAGCATAAGATAAATAAAATCATACGCTTTTTAATAATAATAATAATATGTAGCAGAGATATAAAGAAATGTTTGTGAATGGAGCATATTAGGTTTTTAGATAAATGTCCCTGAGTGGGGTAAAAGATCGTTTAATACCAAACTTTGTGTTTAAGTTCGGTATCTTGCAAGAATGCGACACGAAGATATTCACCCACAATACCCTTTCCATGGCAAATTTGATTTGGATTCAAGGCTCTTATATTTAAGATATTTACATGCCAAATAAAATGTATATCTTCAATTTTCTGGAAATAGCCTCTGAAGACATGTTTATTTCTGAATGAATTTTGCGGAATTTTCTGTAAGATATAGGCAAAAACTTACTTAACAAAAAATGTAGATCTCATTAAAACACCCAATTTATGTTATACACATTTTTTTTCGTGGAGTTCATCGTTTTTTGAGATATTCCTTGTTATTGCTTTCAACTTTAAAATACTTATACTTTTCTCATACCTGAATTTGCCAAGTCCTGTCCATACATACAAACAAAGGAACTTCAGTTATATAGGTACTAGCTTTTGACTATCACTTTTTCCTATAGTACACCTTTATTTCGCTTCTACTTACAAGGAAGCATATAATAAGACTATTTCTGCTAATTTGTTCTCGATTGGCATGAAGTAAATAGAAGCATAAGCTTTTTAACAATACTTTGATGCAGAGATGTGGAGAAAGTCATGTGAATGGAACACATAGATTTTTAGTGTAATACAATACTCTCCATACTATACGTAGTAGAGAAAATGATAAGTTTTGTATAAATTATTTATCGATGTTATAAGAAATAAAGTAGCCTTAGAATAAATCCTGTGGTTACTGCATTTCGGAATCTTGCCTGAAGTTTTGTGATATACTGAAGAGAATATAATGTCACTTTTAGCTACGTAGATAGATCTTTGTGGTTTGTGATGCCACTAAACAACCCTATAAACGTTTCGTTGCATCAGTAGCGCGGAGATAAAGCTCCACAGACCATTAAAAGAACTTCCCAAACTATATATTTTTACACCAGCAATAAATTGAGGAAAGCAAGAGAAAAATATATTTATCGGTGCATCTGTGGAGGTAGGTACATTAAAAATCGCAGCATTTCTTTTGTTTCAACTTCATTTGATCCTCTTTGACATTAGCGGCGTCATGTTTATATCAGAGCATGAATAGATCCCTCCCCCACGCTGAAGCTTTTCAACACCACCGCTGCGCGGCGCTCTCTCAATGCGAAGAGCTTCGTGTCTAATGAACTGTGAATCCCCGGTTTCAATTTAGCAGCGGTAGAAGTACCTGCATGATAATGGCGGTATGTAATTTGTGGAGATTACCCTACCAGAGTAGCGCTTCTTGTACCATGGTCACAAACATTGTACCAGGCCAATTCTTCAACCTCCGGTTTGGTTTTCATTAATTAGATTTTTCTGTTCTGGTCTTATTTTACTGTTTTGTTTCGAGCTTAATGACATATAGTTGCCTTTTTATGTGTGTTGTCGACAGTGTAATTATCCAGTTTTTTGTCGTGATGGCAGTTGCACTCGAGGGCGACATTAAATAGCAATATCCTGTTACAATAGACATTACAGGGTAGGCAACCAATCAGGCATAAATTCGCGTTAAGATTTCAACGGAACCCCGGCCCATTGTCATGGTATCACGGGGCACATATTGTTTGCTATAGCTTTCGGAATGTAGCCCCAACCACAGAATTATACACCAGCGTAGCAAACTTTATTCTGATGTGTTCTGTTCACATGCTTTCTCATCCTATTTCGATACAAATTATTCCTACAAAAGGTTATTGTTTTAACTACATATTGTCCAATCAAGACAAATATTAACAGCAATAATTGCATTTATTATTTCCTTGTAGGTAAACTCAAAGATAACAAACTTATACCTAGTGATGTGATTTTCTGAAAATGTCGAGAAATGTTTGAGGTTAGAAGATTTTTCAGAAAAATTTGGGATGCATCTAAGGAAGATACTATACTTAAATACCGAGTTTGATGTTTAATAGGCTTCGTTTTTGAGTTATGCTGCCCACAAAAACACATGAACCTTTTTCTAGAAATGTCTTTATACAGGGTCTTAAAACATGTATTTACGGTGAAGTCACGGTGTCAACTTTTTGAGTGAAATATAATACCTTCTCTACCTATATTTACATGCTAGACAAAGTATGAAAGATATGAATTATTCATTTATTAATTATGTATGTTTATTTTTGTTATTTAGTAATCAAATTAGACTTGGTTATGGGGCGATATAAAAAACACTGCTCAGATAGAACCTGTCACTTATCGAGCTTGACCTTTCAGTTGTAGGCCCTATCTACGGTTCAGAACTTTAATTGGAATAGAATTTACTTCGAAAGGGCAGATACCAATCATAGGAAAAAAAAGTAGAGAGAACAATAAACAAGTAACAATCGCCGCGGCCGGGACCTTGTTGAAGAAGCGAAGATAGAAGATAAGGAGAGATTTATTGGCGATGGAAATGAGATTTCTTAGATCAGCTCCGTATACGTTGAGAAATGGGAGTTTCCGCCACAACATGTAAATGATAAAGCACCAGGAGAAAAAAAGTAGCGGGTAATCGAACAGGACCGCATGCTGTGCTCACAAATGTCAGCTCGCAATATTTGCCCTCACATAAAAAAAATGTGATGCGTTCCATTCACACGGCCTTCTCTACTTGTTCTGCAAACAAACTACTCTTACAACAGACTGTTCTTGTATCTAGATAGTGCAGGGTTACTACAAATGATTCATTCGTTGTTAACTGCGGTGCCAGAGCAGTAAAAGCAGGCATTAAACAAAAACAAAAAAAAATTCGTTATCAAAATTTTATATTTTCCGTACAATTAAGATCGATACATAAAAAAATCTTTTGTGTTTCATTCACATAACTTTTTCTACATCACTGTAACATATTATTGTTAAAAAGCATATTGTCCTATACACTATGTGATGACGAAAGATTTAATGTTAATAAATCAAGTCAAGAGAAAATGAAACAATACCGCACTAAAATAATGTTGTAAAATAATAAAACATATTTTTTGCTATGTAAGCCAAAGAATTGTATTATGAAAATGGCAGCGTGATGTCATCGCCTCACGATACGCACGAAAATATCCTAAAATGGCGTGTACATAGTGCGTATAGAGAAAGTAAAAATAGAAATGGAGTTTTATTTATGGGCACTCTTTTACTGCTGTGGTTCTCAGAGTTACTTCAATTCTGGGCGTGAAAGACCTCTTAATTTTGCAGAGAGACTTATTTTATCACCTACGGCTTTACTTTGCTTCCGATGGAAGCCATGCTAAGGATTTTTACAACCGAAAACATTCATCGTTCTCCGACGGGTTTGAACCCGTGACCTAGGGTATATGAATTAGCATGAAGCAGAACTCATTTTACGTCACAGCTGTTCTCACAAACTCAATTGTAAAACTCCATTCGTCAACTTACTAACTTCTCCATTTGACTCGCTCACTCGCGAATACGCTAGCATATATAGCTGCTGGATTTTTTCAAATACATTTTAGAATTCTTTAAAGTGGGGATTATGGTTATCTTCGACAACGCTTCCGGGTTTACACAGAGCAAAGCGCTACCACATCTAGCTACGTATTTCCGTTTCACTATCGAGCTGCCCGTCGCCAAACTCCCGATAAGCTGCGTTATAGGATCTATCAAAGGACGCACATATTTTTATGCTGTAACAATAAGAAAGGTCGTCTCCTTAGCGCGGTGGTAGCGCAGCTGCCTACCAAGCGGGAGACCTGGGTTCGATCCCCAGTACCGGCGTGGGGATTTTTCCCCCGCTGGGAGACCTGGACCGGGGTACACTCAGCCTCGTGAGGTCCCTGGGGGGCCAATTGAGGAGCTACTTGATGGAGAGGTAGCGGCTCCAGGTCGTGAGGACCGCATTAACCGGCCGGGAGGGGCTCGAGGCGCTGACCACGTCTCACCCTCCAATACTGCACCCCATCCATGACGTCTGTAGTGGACCGAGATGGGGGACGCAGCGGCCGGGCGGTAGGCCAAGGCTCCCCGTGAGCTGTCGTGCCATGGAGTTATTATGTTAACAATAAGAAATGAATACATAAAACATCCAAATTAAGTAGTACTGTATAACCCAGGTCTTGTGCACCAATCATTTCCTTTCCGATATATTAACTTTTGTACCACATATAATAAGTAGTGAAAGTATTGTGTTCCGCCAAAAAATTCAAAAGAGATTTCACCGGAACGTTTTGAAATTCTCTGAATAATGGAAAAAAAATCAGGAAAGGTTCAGGCGCACTCGTATGGTGTTTGTTTCAGCAGCATATCTCAAAAACGAAAATTGGACTAAATACCAAACTTGGGATTATTTTTCAGTATCTTCCAGAAATGCAATACCAAGATTTTCAAGATAATCCCACCAACCGAAACTACTATTTACATTTTTCGATAATGTTGACATTCTATTAACGACGTTGATTAAAATACCCAAGTTTAAAATATTTGCTGACAATTGAGATATATATTTCCAATTTTCTAGAAGTAGCTTCTTCTTGCTGGATAAATTTTACATAACCGGTAAAATGTAACAGCTAGGAAAACGTTATTACACAAGAAATCTGAATATCGTTAAAGTTGTATCATATTTTTTGTATAATTAACAATTTGCGATATACGCCTGGTTATTGGTTTAAATAGTCCAATACCTGTACTTTTCTCAAATGGCAAATCGCAACCGGCGTTGTTCATTCAAATCACGCAAGAAGAACGAAATTTCAACACAATCACCAGCGATCCGCTATTAAACGTCTAACTATCGCTTTAGCCTATGATTTCCTTCAGTCTCTTTATACCCATAACTAAATATGAACTAAACCATTTCTGCTAAAGCTTATATCAATTAATAAGAACGACATAGAAGCATAAGCTTTTGAAACAATGCTATGTCGTAGAATAGAGAAAGAAATATGAATGTAAGTCATCAGTTTTTTTTCTTTTTTTACAATTATAATAAGCTGGGTTTCCAATTAATTCGGTCTTTAGCGCTAGCGGATTTAAATGCAAGCCATCATTATTATTTCAGCAAACCCCTTGGGTGAAAGGGAAGGTGCAGAATTGATCTTTGGCCGGCACGCATTGCCAACTTCGTAAACAGGTTGATGTACTGGGCCGTGCAGAACTGTTCATCCTCCAGAAGTTTTGTGCGTTTTTGAACGCAAGATGGAGACCACCGAATATGCATGCTTCTTTTTAACTGGAAGAATACATTACCTATCACCATTAGTCTTGCAATTACGAGTTTACGAGGCGCAAGGGAATTATCCAAATGTAAATATTGGAAAAGTACGATACAACTCCCATTTCACTAAGGTGACCTCGAAACTGTTGACATCCACCCCTTCTACTCAACGTCCGCTAGTCCTCTGCAAGAGGAACTGCGTGATAAATAGAGTTCGGTTTTGGGTTCCGAAGCGCACACAGTTACGAGCATACAAAGCAGTCATCGGTATAAAGAGAGAGGATAGTACGTAAGGGTTTGTGGCGTAAACATGCACACGTTGAAGTATAATCTGTTCCAAAAGTAGCTCATTACATAAATTGACATTATATGCATCATTATAATTCATAAAGTAAACAATACAACAATTATTTAATAATAGTATGAGTTAATAAAATGTTTTGTACTTTTACGGATAAAAGTACAAAGCTTGATAAAAAACTTTATGATAATAATGGGCAAAGTTTTGAAAAACCTATGAACATAAATCAACCAAACTCACTGAGAATTCATTGCAGTGAATATCAAGACACATCTTTATTGTATCGAAAGAAAAGACTCTCCTCCTGTCACTCAAAATATATTTGAATTTTCCACAAGTTTGTTCAGTTTCGAACACCCACCCTTTCATATTTTCGACGTTTTTCAATCTGCGCTTTCTTTCAGTGTTCACCGATTTATCTACTAACAAGAACTGAATGCGACCAGGCAGTAAGTAATGCTAGATAGTGCAACACGTTTTGTAACGGGTTGTAGAGACCACGCCTACTCTTTCACGTCATAATTATACTCTATGTACACTGAACCTCAATCCGGCTATTTAGTGACCTTGGAGCGAGCTCTAGTGATGACTCGCTGCCTAGTATTGACGTCATGCGCGGACAAACGACTGGCGGCAAAGGCCGAATAAAGCTGAAGATCCTATATAATTCTTAGTATATCATTTTACATTACATTATTGGCCAACCCTGGATATTGCATACCGTGCGATGACGTCATATGTTTATGTTGATGATCACAGGTCTAAAAAAGAAGCATATGAGAGCATAACAATAGCCTTTGCATACTAATTAAGATTTTTGGTTTTGAAAACATGAAGAGATATTCCAAGCACTTAGTATTATAACAGGCTATAAGGGACTTACCTCTTTGGAAATGTTCTAAAATTAAGTTGAAACGTTTGATGCCACCCACTTAAGTAAAAGGTCTTGCCGCTACTCTCACGCAACGCTTTGGGAGTTTCAAATAATAATTGCCTTTATTATCAAACTTTCGTGATATATTTTTCACAGAGGCAGTGCAGAAGGGTTGTTTCCTACTCTAGAAAATTACCACTTCTTATCTGGTGACGTACCTACATGAACTTGGAATGTTCGACTAAGGTCAAACGGTGTACTATATTTTATTCACAATGTGCCCTCAATATATAAGCGACTTTACGAAGATTTTACGGCACGCAATTTTCTCTTAAACTCATTGTACCTTTATACGTGCTGTAACAATTTCTCCGTTTTTAACTTTATTCTCTTGATACGAAAACAAACAACTATATTTATGAATAATCAACAATGAGACATGTATGGAATGTTCCGAATATGTTGAGTAAAAAACTGATGGTTACAAACAGAATACCTAATAATTAGGTAAATTCATAAATCGACAACATACGATTAATGATGGATACGCCAATATTTGAACTTGTTTCGTACAAACTTTATTCAGCATTTTTATTTTCTCTACACGAATTATGTACATAGTGTGTAGAGAAAGTGTAGTACTGCAACCCAAAAATTCAATGGCAAGATTTCAGCAGAAATACATATTTTGGGTCCTACTGAATCCAAAAAAAATTAGAAAAAGGTCCATGTGTGCATGTGTCTGTGTGTGTGTGTATGTATGTGTGTGTGGGTGGGTGGGTGGGTGGTGTGTGTCTGTGGACAGCAAAAACGAAACAAACCATTAAATACCTAACTTGGTATCTTCCAAGGATGCGACACACAAAGATTTTCAAGAAAATCTCCCAACCTCAAACTGCCCTTTAAGTGGAAAACATTTCGAAAATTTTGATCTTCTCAAAAATGGCACTAACAATTTCAATTAAAGTTTCTTATATTTAAGATATTTACTTGACAAATAAACTGTATATCTTGAATTTTCTGGAAATAGGCTGTGAAGACATGTTTATTCTGGATGAAGTCTGCGGAATTTTGCATAACTGGTAAACCATAAGAGATACGCAAAAACTTACAACGGAAAAATGGAGAGCTCTTTTAACACACAATTTATATCATATACATTTTTTTCGTGGGTTTACCTTGTCTGAGATAGTTTGTTATTAGTTCCATCTCTAAAATACTTTTCTCATACGGGAATTTGTCAACTCCTGTCCTTACAAACAAAGTTACATCAATCACTTAGCACCCAGATCTTAAAAAAAAAATGATATCTATTTAGTCTATGGTTCTCACTTTCTGCCGATGTATCTTGTTTAGCATTAATTAATTAGAAGAATAAGCTTTATAACAACAACTTATTGCAGAGAGTAGAGAAAGTCATATTAATAGAATACATCAGATGTTTTCAAACTTAAAATCTATACAACTTCTTTCAAAATTGTTGTATTACCTCACAAAGGTACAATTAAGTTAATCACTATATTTTTTCCGAAAATAATTCTCCAGTTTTCAGAAATAAATTATAAGCTTTTGAAAAACCAATAGTTTTGGACTGTGCAAAAAGTAATAGATTTTTTACAATAATTAGGGCTTAGAATAACATTTCTGGTTCCCCTTGCTGATCAAAATAAACATTAGCAGGTATAGTATGATTATATTTTCTTCTTTCTAAATGCAAGAGAAACAAGAGAATACACTAAGGTAAAATAAATGCTTTAATAGCTGTTGCTAAGTGATGATTTTGGAATTCTCGTCTCGTTGCATGGTCAGGAGCAATGTGAGAAAAGTATAAGTATTGAACAGTTTACCTATTAACAAAGAAGCTCTTTAAAATGGTTAACACCTAAACCATACAAGAATATTACTGTCATTTTGTGTAATAACTTCTGTAATATCAATAAATTCTTTTTAGTAGTGTGGATTTTTAAAATTCACAGATTAATTTCCTGAAATATAAAACAACAGAGAGAGAGGGAGAGTGTGTGTGCGTGCGTGTGTGTGTGTGTAAGTAGTCTCCACGATTGGGTGCTGCCCGGTGGTGGAGTTAAATGCACAAAATTCACTTATGATAACTATCTTGCAGTTAATAACAATAAGTACATATAATAGTAATAGTAATAATAAATACAAACTAATAATATTAATGCAACCAATATACTATAACTTAATATATAGTTTTTGAAGTACCAAACTATTTATTCAGTTTTGCAATACTTATGTCAATTACCAGCATGTTTAAAAACAATTACTATGAAGCCTCGACATTAACAGTTACAGTAAAGTTTTTAAGATCATTAATTACCTCATAATATTTAGTTAAATTATTTATTTAGCATTTATTCTCTTTAAATTATCCCTAAACTTCTTTAATGTCAGTGGACAGCTCTTAAAGGCTGCTATAGGCAATGCATTCCATTCCTTAAGGATCCTATTAACGAAATAAAATGTTTCTACGTCCGTTCCGTACCTTCTACCCTTAATGTTATACAAATGAGCGTTTCGTCCCTAATATGCCGTGTTGTATTATATTACATTATATATTTAAAATTACCTTGCTTAACTATGTGGGCAGATGACATTAGGTTGCTTTCAATACTACCATCAATTCTCATCCTTACGTCCTAGTAAGTAGTTCCATTCAAAACTTCAGTCTCTCTTTTCCAAATATAGAATACATAGAGAGCATCCGCACGTATGAGATGTGCATTTGTGTGTTTCTGTGACACATGATCGTAACTTAAAAATGAAAAGTCGATTAAATACCGAACTTCATATTTTAGTTTAGGTTCTTCCTCAAACTACCTTTTAATTAAAAAAAAAATATATCAAAAAGTTTGTTTTCATCAAAGAAGGCTCTTATTACCATTATGTTTAAGACAATATAGTAAATGAAATGTAAAACTTCAATTATCTTGGAATACTCTATTAAGGTGTCTTCATTCTGAATAACTTTTGTATAACTATTAAACCGTAAGAAAGAAATAAAATTCTGATACAGAAAATGCATATCTTGTTAAAATATTAAATTTAAGTACAGTAAATTTGTTTAGTTAGTTTATGATATTTATTTTTTTTGGTTTTTCTCTCTGCTAGTCAAAACGAAATGTATGTCAAAGCTATCGCTTAGCGACCAGCTCACAAAGTCTGCTGAATTTTGCTTAATCCTATTGCACTACTGTATTCTCATTCTATGTGTAAGGAAATATTCAATAAAACTATTCTATAAATATGTATCTTAAAGTACCTAAACAGAAGAATAAATATTTTATGAAATAAATAAATGCGTAAGCTTTCATGGTTGGTGTGTATAATTTTAAAATTTAAAGTGTCGTTCCTGTCTGAGGGACATCTTCAGAGGCATATGCTCACGTCACTATCTCAGTCACAAATAGGTAATTCTAATAATTTTAACCTGTAGAACACGGCAAAACAGCTCGGAAAGTTTACATTTTAAAACTATTTTGTGGAGTAGTTTGTTGAAGAACGAGCAGAAAAGTCGTGTGGAAATAAATTTAAATACATTTTTACACTATTTTTTTAGTCTTAAGGTAGAACTCTTGCTAGTATTATTAAATATCCAATCGTTGTATATTCTGGAGGCTAAGGGCAACCATGAATCACCATCAGATTGGTCGGCTCACTGGATATGAACCCGGTACCTCCCGAATGCGGGACATAGCCCTGCATTAGGTTAATACCAATTGATTATGCCTATATCCGTTAGCAAGGAATAAAGTCTTACAGCAGATATTGAGCCGAAACATATCTAAACCAGTGTCCAGCAAGGCTTTGTGTACATCAGTGCTGGCGGGAATGCAATCGACCATTTAACCTTTCCACTTAACTGAATTACAAATGTCAGCCACCTCTCTTTCTGCTTTTGTTTGTTTACATAATATACGATGTCCCAGAATTCAACCACAGAAATTGATAGGATTGTAGAGGAGCCAAGATGAGTAGTTTGAGATAGGGAACTTCTAAATTCTTTGCTGCAGCATAACGTGTATTAAGAGTTGCTACGCCACTGATGAAACCATCCTGAGCCGTAACCTGAACACACTAATTTGGGTGGAGGTAGCTACAGCAACATTATGGTTAACATGTGAACAACAAATTAAGATGTTGTTTGTTAACGATGCTCTCAATTGCCAGGATCATATCAGCACCGCAAGAGATTTTATTTGCCAGTAAATCTACTGAAGTTGCATACGTGGTCATACTACCATGCCAACATGTCGACACGGGATTACATTTCTCAACTGACCCACATGTTTCCCGGCAAACCACAACAGTCTAAGTCGCCACTGGGAGATGTCACCTCAAAATAATTCGAGACCACCTGGTGATTTACCAGGAAACATGCGAGTCAGTTGAGAAATTTCACGCCGTGCCGGCATGTTGCCATGGTAGCTCAGAAGTAGAACAACCGGTTCATATCCCGGCTATGGCATTGAATTTCATTGTCTGACTCTACCTATCCAACTCCTGTCCTACACACGGCTTGTGTAAAAAGCAATTCAACCAATAATAATTGACCTTAATAGTTGGCTATACTCTGAATCCTGGGAGAGAATGTAAATCAATATTGGGGTATATCATTTCAAAATAATTTGAGATCACCTTACGGTTTACTGGGAAACATGTGAGTCAGTTGAGGAATTTAATGCCATACCATGTCATGCATGTTGCCATGGTAGATCAGTGGTAGAGCAACCGGCTAGGGACCGGGAGATCCGTAGTTCATATCCCAGCTATGGCAATGGATTTTTCAGTCAAGATTCTATCTATCCATCTCCTGTCCTACACACGGCTTGTGCGAAAAAAAAAAAATAAACGAATCTACTGAAATTGGGTTGTCGCTGGGCCGTATTTGAACCCGCGACCTTCAGATTAGTAAGCCAGCGCCCCACCAACTAAGCTACCCAACCGACAAGGGGCAGTTTGAGGTTAAGTATCAGTAGGTACCATTATTTTTATGTTCGTCTCCTTTGTTTGAATTTTATAATGAGCTTTCATATTTTACTGCAATATTCAAGGTCACATTCGTACTGACAAATAAAAAAGTGTAATGCACGATTAGCATCTAGTTGCAACAAATAACATTTCAATAACAATTGCATTAAGTACTTGAAGGAGTACACATCTCTACACCCCTTGAAGGAGTTTCTAAAATTCAGTGCAACACATATTAACTGTTATGTACGTACACTTGTAGGTACACTTCACAATTCACGAAATAGTCTCGTCATTGTGTCGAATGAAAGACAAAAAGAACAACTTGTGGTAGCGCGCCTGCCTCACATTCAACAGGTCGTGAGTACGAATTTCGCTTAGGATGAGTTACCCGGATAAGGTTTCTTTTTTTCGGGATTTTCTCTTATACTGAGAAGACGAATATTGAGTAACTTTAAACTCTATAGAACCCGAGATCATTTGAGCATTGTTTCAACAATTTTATCCTTTGTTCAACATAATCATCCAGATAAAGGACGTTAATCTACAAAAAAAAAAAAAAATAAACAACCATATCCGTAATAAAACAAGTGATTCCGTAAAAACAGTTAAGAACTATGTAGTCTTTTCATCTCTGCATGAAAGGTAAATAGAAAGATCTTTGAGAAATAATACAATATGTCAAGCACAAAATACAACAGGTTACCTGAGAAACTGTTCGATGTGACGACTTGAAACATCCATGTAGAGATTGCAGTTACGAAACACAACGGCGTTCCCACATCGGAATTCCGTTGTACCAATCTTGCAATGACAGAGGATATTTTAATTCCTCTGCTGGAATCATAGTTTAGGTTCTACTTTTCAATGCACATAAATGTTTCAACAAACCTAATTGCTTTATTAGCTTAATATTCGCAGTTTTTTGACAAATAACTAGATATTGCATTGAATATTGAACTATACATAGACATTTCTTTTGAAAGTAATTTGTCCTGGAGAATATATCATCTTGACTTCAAAAATGTAAACTAAGCGTATTAGTGCTGGTCAAATTATGTACTTCATTGAGAAAAACATAAACTAAACAATGGAAACTTCAGACAGCTGCGACGCTACTAAAGTGGGATTGCAAAATAGTTTAAACATCGCGCATTAATATTGCATTCGTACGAATACCTGCATACAAATGGGACACTCAAAATGAAAAATAGGGCACACATGTCCACGTTCTTTTGAATTACGGCCATTGGTGTGCGATCCAGAAAATATTTAATTACTTTGGCATTGACAAAATCGACAATAAGTTCCCTGTCTCAAATTGCTTATCCAAGACCCATCTACAATTCTACGGTTAAATTTTGGGACATATTGTATACTACACCTCTTTACTAGGTGAACCTCAAGTCGTGGAGTGTCAGGACCTAATATAAATATGATTTATTGGCATTTTTATTACACTCTAAACTTCAAGGACTGTTGAAAATAGTATGTACACAATAAAACAAATACACAGCTTGCTATTTAAAATACAAAAACAAAATTATAATAATATTGTTTTGGAGGTTAAATCCGTGGAATATATATAATCAAAATGAATACAAGATGAGTAATTGTATTTACATCAAATAAATCGGAAACAAATGCACATAAAGCAAACAAAGACACTAAAATAATCAGACTTGCAGAATGTTATATATGCAATTATGAGTCATCTTCGTTATAGTCTATATTAAGAGAACTCAGTATGTTGCACAACTGAGAAGTAAGCTGCACGTTATTCATTATATTTTCCCTTTTTACTTTCTCTACACGTACTATGTACATAGTGTATAGAGAAGGTATTGTACTCGATACCGAGATTTCACCGGAAATATATGTTTTAGAGTCCTCTGTATCCAAAAGAAGCATTTTCAGAAAAAGGTCCGTGTGTGTGTCCGTGTGTCAGAATGTCCGTGTGCCCGTGTGTCTGTGAACACGATAACTCAAAAACGAAAAGTCAGTAAAATACCAAATTTGGTATGTAAGTTCAGTATCTTCCAGGGATGCGACACGAATATTTTAAGAAAAATCCCCCCACACCAAACTACCCTTTACATGGAACTTTTTTCGAAAATTTTGATTTTCTCAAAAATGGCTCTAACGATTTTGATTAAAATGTCGTATATTATAGACATTTAGGTGCAAATAAAATGTGTATCTTGAATTTTCTGGGAATAGCCTCTGAAGACTACTTTATTCTGGATGATTTTTAAGGAATTTTGTACCCCCGCTAAATCGTAAGAGATGGACAAAATCTTACCACAGAGAAAATGTAGAGCACATTAAAACACACAATTTATGCTATATACATTTTTTTCGTGGGGTTGATTGTATTTAAGATGTCCCTTGTTTTTGGTTTCAGCTTTGAAAAACTTATACCTTTCTCATACAGCAATTTGTCAACTACTGTCCATACATACAAACAAAGAACTTCGGTCACATAGCAACCAACTTTTGACTATTACTTTAACCTATGGTACTCCGTTATTTCCCTTCTACTTACAAGGATGCAAATAATAAGAGTATTTCTGCTAATGTTTTCTCAATTAGCATGAAGTTAGTATAAGCCTAAGCTTTTTAACAATACTTTTTTGCAGAGATGTAGAGAAAGGCATGTGAATGGAACACATCAGATTTTTTTAGTTTAACGTCCTATAACCGGTTGGTCATATCGAGAGATGAATGGAATCAGAGAATGATGCTCAAATGATTTAATGGTGCATGGATCATAGAATTACTCGACACAAGTCTTCAGCGATAAGGAAAGACCTCAAAACTTGGGGTTCACCCTAAGTGAGATTCGAAATCGCGACCTCTTGAATGCGATGCAGACTACCGAGGCGGGCTTTAAAAAAACTTGTCCCGACCTTCCTTGACAATCTCATAGCTGTGTAGCCCTTTTACTTTGTTACGTGACAGGATTCCGACACTGATACGAACGACTGACTGCTTCTCGGCAGCTCCTAACAGAGGAGGTATGGCCTGAAGGGACTGAAACTACTATTTAAGGGAAAGAACACATTGAGGCCATTTTCTCCATGTGTAGTCCACCGACTGGGCTCCCTTAAATATGGAGGACATCAGCCGGAACAAACTTTTAGTGTTTTAAAAATCTTCCATTTTACATTATGCATATTATATGCATTCTCAATAGATCATTGAGAATCGTTTTAGTTCAACATTTTTCATAATCTTAATTTTTATATGTTCAGAGAGATTTTTAAAGTATCCAAGGCTATCTTGAACCCTGGGTTTCCTTGGTGCATTTTTTCCTAGTTTTATATTTTTGCACATCAAGTTTGGTACTTAAATTTCAATTGTATTCTGATTTGTATTTAAATCTGAATATAATCTCAAATATAGTATACAAATATTCAAGAATTGATTTTTATGATTGCTTTACTCACTGGCATAAAAATTAATTTATACTGCAAAACAATGTACATTTTAATATAAAAACTTGAAAAAATACAAATAAAAAACTAAACTTTGTAACTCTGGAACAAACAAAGGCAGCTGTAATCAAAATGCTACCTTCTCTAGCAGGTATGTTTTGGCACACCTGAATAAATAATAATAATAATAATAATAATAATAATAATAATAATTATAATAATAATAAAAACATGCACGGTGTGCCTGTGTGCAAGCAAGACGCCCACCCCAACTACCCTTTAAATAGAACATTTTTAACAAAATTGGTTTTCTCAAAAGAACCTCTAATAATTTTGATTAAAATGTCACATTTTTAAGCTATTTTCATGAAAAACAAAATGAATATCTTGAATTTTCTGGGAATAAGCTCTGAAGACCTGTTCATTCTAGATGACTATTGCATAAATTTTGTATAACTGGTAAACCCTAAGAGATAGACAAAAATTTACTGCACAAACACCCTGATTAAAACACCCATTTATGTCATTAACATTTGTTACTTTCTCTATACGAACTATGTACATAGTGTATAGAGAAGGTATTGCATTGTACCCAAAAATTCGATACCGAGATTGCACCGATACACGTTTTGAGACTCCCTGAATCCAAAAAAAGCATTTTTAGAAAAATGTCCGTGTGTGTCTGTCTGTCTGTGCGTATGTGTGTGTCTATGTGTATGTGGGCAGCATATCTCAAAAACGAAAAGACCGTTAAAGCCCAAACTTGGTATTTAAGTTTGGTATCTTCCAAGGATGCGACACGAAAATTTTCAAAAAATTCCTCCACCCCAAACTACTCCTCACATGGAAAAAAGATTTAACATTTTGATTTTCTTAAAAATGGCTCTAACGATTTTGATTAAAATAACGTATATTAAAAATATTTACCTGACAAATAAAATGTATATCTTGAATTTTCTGGGAATAGCCCCTGAAGATTACTTTATTCTGGATGAACTTTACAGAATTGTGCATAAACCATAAGAGATGGGGAAAAACTTACTGCATAGAAAATGTAGCTCACAATAAAATACGCAATTTATGTCATATACATTGTTTTCGTGGAGTTCATCATTTTTAAGATATTCCTGGTTTTTCATTTTAGCTTTGCAAAACTTACACTTTTCTCATACAGGAATTTCTTAACTCCTGTCAATACAAACAAAGGAACTGCAGTTACATAGCAACCAGCTTTTGGCTATCATTTTAACCTATGGAACTCCCTCATTTCGCTTCTGCTTACAAGGAAGCAAGTAATAAGACTATTTCTGCTAATTAGCGTGAAGTAAATAGAAGCATATGCTTTTTAACTACAATTTGTTGCAGAGATGTAGAGAAAGTCATGTGAACGGAATACATCAGATTTTTTTTGTTAGTTAACCGTTTTCCAGTATTCCAGGCTGTTAGTTTCAGTTTCAAGCTACTTAAACTTTTCTCAAACGGGAAGACATATTTTCTTTTCGTCTCTTTTTGCTTACTTCTAGCAAGCAAAGAGAAACGACCCTCAATTGTTTCACTTAGTGACCGACTTTTAAATGAATATTGATATAGCCCAGTGTATTCCTTTATTTCCTTTCTACTTACAAAGAAACAAGTAATAGCACCATTTCTGGTAATGTATAGTTTGATTAGCATGGTGTGGATAAAAGAATAACCTTTTGTAACAAAAATGTGTTTGTGCAATAGCTAGAGAGAGTCATGTGAATGGAACGCATCAGATTTTTACACTTATTTTCATTTTATTTAAAATGCAGAACATATTACAATTATACTTCCTTCACAAATATTAATGCACAAGGCAGTTTTACAAAAGTTGCAAGTTTTACTTTCTCTACGCGTACTATCTACAAAGTATATAGAGAAGATATTGCATTCCGCCTAAAATTTCGATACCAAGATTTCACCGGAAATAGAGATTTAGGTTCTCCTGTACCCCAAAAAAAAAGTATTTTCAAAGAAAGATCCGTGTGTGTGAGTATGTCGGTGTGTCTGTGTGTGTCTGAGAACACGATAACTCAAAAACGAAAAACCGGTAAAATACCAAAGTTGATATTTTAGTTTAAGTTTATCTTCCAGGGATGCGACACGAAGATTTTGAGAAAAATCTCCGCACCCCAAACTACCCTTTACATGGAAAAAATTCAAAAGTTTAGATTTTCTCAATAGCTGTAACATTTTTGATTAAAATATCGTACATTATATGTAAAATAAAATGTATATCTTGAATTTTCTGGTAATAGCCTCTAAAGATTTCTTTATTCTGAATGACATTTGCTGAATTTTAAGTAACCGTAGGAGACAGACAAAAAATTACTGCACAAAAAATGTAGATCACGTTAAAACACACAATTTATATCATACGCGTTTTTTTCGTTCAATTGACCATTTCTGAGACATTCCTTGTTATTTGTTTCGGATTTAAAATACAAACTTTTTTCATACGAAAAGTTGTAAATTCCTGGATCTGCATAGAAACGGATTTATCCACATGTCAACCGGCTTTTAAAAGAATTGACTATCGTTTCAGCCTAGCGTATTCATTTGTTTTTCTTATACTTACAAGGAACCAAGTAAATAAGACAATTTCTAGTAATGTTTATCGCGATTATGATAAAGTAGATTTAGGAATATGATTTTTAACAAAAATTGTTTACAGTGATGTAGAGAAAGGCATGTGAATGGAACACATCAGATTGTTTTTCACTAATTAAGAAATAGGCAGAGCTTGAACATATCTGTTTTTGGAGAGCTTAACAATGACAGAAGTGTAAGTCTAAAAGAGGACTATATTCATGTATAAATGATTTGTTTTTGAAAAATATAGCGCCATCATTCTAGTGAATAAATGTAATTGTAGTAAACGAGACTATTTGAGCTATCGCCCTAATCTTTTGTACAGTAATTTGTTTATATGTTGATATAAAATACCCTAGCTTTTAATCAAATAACTTTAAAAGTTGGGAAATGCATTCCCAGTATTCCTTAACAAGAAAATGAATATGAAGTAAATTTAAGCACAGAAGTTAAACAAAGTCATTTACTGTGCTGGGAATTCACTTCATTGGCGACTCAAAACGTAACATACTACGGTAATGATTATGATGTTTAATTATAATATGATTTGTTTTAATTAACCTTGTGAATATTTCATCAAGCATGCAAAATTGAGGCTCTTTGTTTATCATTAATTATATACCTACACATAAAGGAAGCGCCCATATGCTGTGCGAGTGCGTTAATACCAAGATCACCGGGCGAAAGTGTTTTCCATTTTAATATGATTTTTCTAGAACAGAATTGTTTTAGAAGCATTTAATGACACTGGAAGGTCATTGAGAAGCTAAGGAAACTGAAACGTGACACTACTTTAAATTATGGTTACACAACTACTTCTAAATGAATGGTAATCAAACTGGATCGGATGCATTACATGACTTATTGAAAACGATGATTATAAAATAACAACCGTTGTTTAAAGTATTGCAAAAGTGATATAAAGGACCTGTTCTTAGCTCAAAATGTTAAACTTCATTTTTCAGGTTCAAGTTCATTCTATGATTTTGTTCCTATCACCTACCGCAAATTGTTCCCTATATTACATAGAAGATAATTTCACATCATTAAAAATCTGACGAGCTCCATTCACATGACTTTCTCTACATCTCTGTAACAAATTATTGAAACGCTTATTATTCTATTTACTTCATGCTAAACAAGGTAAACATTGGGAGACATGGTCTTATTGCTTGAAGGAAAATAAGGGAGTACACTAAGCTACAGCGATAGTCAACATTTTTAAAATGTTGTTGCTGTGTGATTGAAATAAATGTATTTACTTTTCCAGTAACTGACAAATTCCCGTATGAGAAAGGTTTAATTATTTTAAAACTGAAATTAATAATAAGGAGTATCTTGGAAATGGTGAACTCCACGAAAAAATATATATGACAAATTGTGTGTTTTAACAAGATCTACATTTTTTGTAGTAAGCTTTTTGCGGTTTATCATCCTGAGTATAGAGATCTTGAGAGCCTATTCCCAGAGAACTCAAGATATACATTTTATTTGTTATCGGAATATATTTAATGTACGATATTTTAATCAAAATCGTGGAGTCACTTTTGATAGGATAAAAATATTCGAACTTTTTCCATGTAAAGAGTAGTTTGGGTTGTGAGGATTTTACTCAAAATGTGCGTGTCGCATCTTTATTTTACCGACTTTTCGTTTTTGAGTTATCTTGTTCCGGGCACACACGGTCCTTTTTCAAATATCTTTTTCACTTGAGGGGACCCTTAAACGGTGAAACCTCTGTATTGAATACCTTCGCTACCTTTATAGAGATAATAGAAGTAATTCAACTTGTGTAGCTAAAAGTAGTTCCAGGAGTATTCAGTTAATATTTGGTGAACATATCTTCAATATTTTAGTTATTTTTATACTCATATATTCCATTTTTTAAGAGAATTAAAAAAAATGGAATCTATGAGTATAAAATAACTAAAAGTATATAAATAGGACCAATGTTTTTCTTTATTCCTAAAAGTTTGAATTTTGGGCAAAAATTCTTTTTTAGGTAGGAAAGGCCTTTGTTTATTTTTACTTAATTCACCTCTCTCTTACTGATCCAATTCACCTCTCTCTTATTGATCCAATTCACCTCTCTCTTACTGATCCAATTCACCTCTCTCTTTAAAAGTGTACTTCAAGTATGAAAAACCAAGTAAGAGGAAACTGAGATACTGGCAAATAAAATGTATATCTTGAATTTTCTGGGTATAGCCTACAAACAACTCTTTATTCTGGATGAGTTTTGCCGAATTTTACGTGACTGGTAAACCGTAAGAGATAGGCAAAAACTTATTACTTTTTAACAATAATGTATTACAGCGATGTAGAGAAAGTCATGTGAATGGATAACATCAGATGTTTAGATAAAGATCCGTGTGTGTGTCTTGTGTTTGTGAAAATGACAACTAAAAAACTATAAGTTTGTAAAATACAAAACTTGGTATTTAAGTTTAGTATCTTCTAAGGATGCGACACGAAGTTTTTGAGGAAAATCCTCCCACCTCAAACTACCCTTTACTATAAAGAATGTTCGAGAATCTTGATTTTGTCAAAATGGCTGTAAGGATTTTGTTTAGTATATCATTCATTAAATATATTTACCCCACAAATATAATGCATATCTTGGATTTTCTGGGAATAGTCTCTGAGTGCCGCTTTATGCTGGATTAATTTTGTTGGATTTTACATAGCTGGTAAACCGTAAGAGATAGCAAAAACTTACTACACAAAATATGTAGATCTCGGTGAAACATACAATTTATCTCATATACATGTTTTTCGTGGTGTTGACCATTCTTTATATATTCCCTATTATTGGTTTCAGTTTTGAAATACTTAAACTTTTCACAATCGGGGATTTGTCAGCTCCTGACACTGCCAGGAAACAAAAATAACAACGGTTACGAAAATTTCCTAAATATTTACGAAAACAGTCATTTCCATGGATCATGAATACCTTAACTGCTAAACGCCATTATTAGTCACAGCTTATGTATTGTCTACATCAGGTAAGAATAACATACTGATTCTCTTATGGCTAATAAAACACGTCCTAATCCACAAGTAGCCGAAATTGTTTTTTGACTTGTTTACAAACCAGTCTACTGTGACTTAATCAAAGCTGCATTCCCTTGCTTTATCTGCAGTATACGCTACACACCGGGAATGATTATTTCCTCCCACTTTTACTCATTCCTCAGAAATAATCCTCATTCAACAGTCAAAATATTTGAGCGAAAACATTCATAGAGAGTCGAACAAGTTTGAGATGTGAGCAAGATGATGTTATATCCGCTCTTCGATGGGCCAACGTGAGAAAAAGTGATTCAGTCTAGCTGGTTTTATGCTGAGGGACAGATCGTTTTTATGAGCACAGCAAATATTCGCTGCATAACCGCCAAGGGTAAGAAAAATTTAGCTTTCTTTCGGTTTCGGCAACATTTGGGGATTAAATATATTTCGGCGAATCTAAATTATTATTGTTATTATTATTGTTGTTGTGAAAGCACAATATGGTAGTCGGGACAACTAGGCGTCCCTTTCATCGTAATATTTGTTTCAAATGGTTAATTCAAGGCCTGTAGTATACAAATGTCACGAATGTGAAACTTATTCTAAACAACATTCATTAATATTAAAATCAGTTATATTTTTAAAGGCTGCTTGTTAAAAGATATTAAGTCAATAAATTGTGAAATCTGCCAGTGCTTCTTTGAAATTTCCTGGAATCATTATCCCTAGACCTTGAAGGATACTTGTTTTACTTTCTCTATACGTACTATGTACATAGTGTATAAAGAAGGTACTGCACTCCACCAAAAAATTCGATACCGAGATTTCACCGGAAATAAGTTTTAGGGTCCCCTGTATCCAAAAAAAGTATTTTCAGAAAAAGGTATTTAGGTTTAGTATCATCCAGAGATGCGACACGAAGATTTTGAGAAAAATTCCCCCAGCCCAAACTAAGCTTTACTTGGAACTTTTTTCGAAAATTTTGATTTTCTAAAAAATGGCTCTAACGATTTTGTTTAAAATATCGTATATTAAAAGATATTTTACCTGACAAAATGTATATTTTGAATTTTCTGGGAATAGCCTCTGAAGACTACTTTATTCTGGGTCAATTTTACGGAATTTTGCATAACTGCTAAACCGTAAGAGATGGACGAAACTTACCACACAACAAATGTAGAGCACTTTAAAATACACAAATTATGTCTTATACATTTTTTCGTGGAGTTGATTGCTTTTGATATATTCCTTGTTTTTGGTTTCAGCTATGAAAAATTTATGCTTTTCTCATACAGGAATTTGTTAACTCCTGTCCATACAAACAAAGGAACTTCAGTCACATAGCAACCGGCTTTTGATTATCACTTTAACCTACGGTAATCCCTTATTTCGCTTCTACTTTCAAGGAAGGAAGCAATAAGACTATTTCTGCTAGTTTTTTTCTTGATTAGCATGAAGTCAATAGAAGCATAACCTTTTTAACTATAATTTTGCAGAGACGTAGAGAAAGTCATGTGAATGGAACACATCGGCTCTTTTGTACATAAGCTATTTTGTCAAGGATAACGACAGCACAAGTTAAAAAGCCTAAATTATTATTTTTATTAGTCTTCCACAATTTATTGATTGTTTACCTTAAATAGTTTCCAAGATAAAAATATTTTTCATGCTATATATAAGCATATAAATATAATAATATAAAATATATTAGCTTATCTTATGAATATCTAGGTAATGATCATCGCTTAACAGATTTAGGATAGGACTTTTAGGTTCCCCTAAACTGAAGTATGCATTAAACCTTAAACCAGCGCCGAGATCTGGCAGTAAACTAAATTCCAATACATATTAATCATTGTGGGAGGTAGCATGGATATTCCAATAACAGCCGATGTCATTGATGGAGCTGGTGTGATTGTCAGCCAGTTATATTCTGTATCACTAGTTTTTATGGAAGTTACTTCACATGCATACGTAATTGGCTTTTCAACTTCTGTTTTCTCAACACGTTCGGATATAATGGATGTTGTCTCGTGAAAATTGATCACTGAAGCGCGAAAATATTGCATGTATAATGGCCGAGAAGAAGGTGTAGCGGCGGGAGATATGACGTCATTATAAAAACAAGAGAGGAATGAAGCATTCAACAAAAGACTCCAGCAGAATCATGCTTAATAGCAGTGCATACAAAACGTGCATTAAAAGCTAATGTTGAGGTGAGGGGAGGAAAAGTGCGTCCTGTTTGTATTTAAGTAAAGAGGAAAATGCGTTTTATAGAGAGGTAATAATTTTGTAAATGCTAATGGAATAGTCGAGCAAGGAAAAAATATGTTGCACCATATAGCGATGTTTACTCATTTCTGACATATCCTGTTATGGAGTAGGAATACGAAAAGCATTTCAGTGATCACAAGTACCTTAAAGTGTTAAAAGTAGCGCACCAATGAAATTTGGAAAATCTACCATATGCAAGATATTTTATTCAAAGTTGTACCAGTTTCTCTATATGATAATTACGATATTTTTACTATTTAATAAACATTGTAGTTTGCATATATATAATTTATATATATATATATATATATATATATATATATATATATATAAAATATGTTTTAATACATTGACGTTTGCAAAAAAAAAATGGAAAGAAAGGGTCTGGCAGGGGCAAGAACGGAACAATATTATTAAAATGTATAAATGTTGATAAAGATCTATGTCAAAATTGTGGCTATATCGATAAGAATTTACATTGCATAATTCAGTGCGAATTAACCAACCACCACTTTCTGTTTTCTGCCCCTGGGAGCATATAGGAGACCCTTTTCATAGTAGAATTTAATGCTTACGAAAACACGTACAACACTCTAGGCGGACCACTATTTATATTTTAGGCCTTGGTAATACTAATTGATGCAGGTGGCATCTGGTGTTCCCACTACAAAGATTAACATTACTGATCTTAACCTATATCAGATATTTTGTCAATAGAGCGTCATTCGTGTTGTTTAGATTACTTTAAAATTTTGTCTCAGCGAAACGATAGGATTATCGGGTGAAAGTGTCTGTGAGAGTGTCAAGAGTGCATTGATTAACTTGATTTGGCGATGAAACTCCATCCTTAGCCATTGTGAAACTTTGATATAACGAATTTAATCGTGACCGCCGTTCGCTCACTGACGAAATTCATTAAAAATCATTTACTGTGCCAGAAAACATTGATGCTATTAAAAATTCATTGCACAAAATCGTCGTATAATATACTGTGAGATAAAGGTAACCCTAGGCATTAGTTCTACTAGCAAATATAATATATTGCATGAACGTGTGCGTGAAAAAGGTTTGCAAGCATTGGATCCTATATAATTGCACACAATTTCAAAGGAATGCTCGTGTCGATTGGTGCGCACAAATGCTCAAAAATTACAATGTTCATATGGATCGGAACGTAAACGTCAGTCAACTGTAAGGGGTGTTTCAATATGAACCAAATCTAACAAAATTGATTCGCACACGAAGCACTTCGAAACAAATAGTCATATGTGGCAACTGGTCATGTAACAACAATGTCTTTGGAGAACGTAAAACAGTCAATTCTAAATGGACCATTTGTTTGTGTCTTCGTTGAAACAAGGAAAACAAACACGTGCCGTCGGATCGTTCATCAAGATAATGTGAATATTCTCAACCAACTACATTCTAACAACCGACTATTCGAATACCAAAAAAAAAACCGAATTGATGACTCATTTGCCATACAGTCCAGATTTGGCACCCACAGACTTCACTTTGTTCCCGAACATCAAAAATTAAATGCGTGGACAACGATTTTCGACGGCAGAAGAAGTTGTTGATGTGTTCAAAATGTTTTGGAGGTGGATCAAGCAGATTGGAAAAAATGCTGTCATAAATGGTTTGAACGGAAGTACAAGTATATTGATCATAAAGTAGAATATCTCGAGAGAAAATACAGCAATTTTCACTGACAATTACTGTTTTTATTATTACGCTCAGATATAAGCAGTGCCTCACAGATGGGTAAATATGTTTCCATGTGCAAGCTTATTTATAGGAACTATTCTCAGGACCAGGTATCATTCTGACACATGACACATCCCCAATGAAAAGGGGGATGTACAACTCAATCTTTCTCTGTTCACAAGCAGCTTTGCAGCACATTCATGTTTGAAATATATGTTCTACCTTGTGTTCTATTTTATAAATCCGTTATCTATGTTTAAGCGATTAAAAATGTCAATAGCTTATAACATGACAAGTCAATATCATAATATAGCGGTTTTAATTACACTACTAAAAAGTAAAGAAATGCTAAGCAGAAATATATCTGTAATATTATCGGCCACATTCTATTTCTATTTTTCAAGTTATGTGAAAACTAAGTGTTGCCAACTGACATAGTCAAGATATCGAGTATTTGTGAAAGCCTTAAAGAAAAACTTACGAATTGGATCTAAAACATATGTTTATAAATGTGTTGACAATCAAATGACAGAAAAGGTATCAACAATAAATAAATATATATCCTAAAAATAATATTGATTAGGGAACAGAAATCATAAAAAATGTTTTAATCCCAATCAAATACCAGCTTCCACACGGTGAAAATTAAACCTATTTGATTTGTTGAAATTGGCAATAAGACGAGTATTTGGCAAATACCAAACTTTTCACAAGTGGGTATTTAAAGCAGAGACGACCGGTCACTTGGAGTTTTAGCGTGTCCTCAAGTTCTCCTATTACCAGAAGGTACTCGTTCATTTGACTAGAGCTCATTGCTACAGTTCACCGCGCTTCATGACCTCAACTTCAAAGGTTCCTCTCTTACTTTGACTCTTTTATTCAAAAGCGAACACAAGGCTTAAGAACTGGGAATGACGGTCCAATCCTTTTATTTCGATTTTTTTAAGAAAATTGTGTTGTCCATGGAGTGGAAGGCTAATTAGCACTTTTCTAAGAATCCGAAAAGTCACTATAAGAATAAAACTCTGGTCTTTACCCGTCTAAATTTTAATTACTTCAAGAACTGCCCGAAGCAGATCTTTACTATAAACAGTCACTCCGGCTAACTACGTTACCACTTCTGTTCTATTTAAGTGAGGTACTGCTAAAAGATTTAAAGTTACGATAATTTTGCTTTCCTTGTTGTAAGAAAGTCTTCAGTTTCTAAAAATTGGCTCTGACGAGTTAAATTAAACTAAAATATGTTTAAGATATTTTCATTACAAATGCATATCTTGAATGTTAGGGTAATCACCTCTGAAAACTTGCTCATTGTGGATAACTTTTGTATAACCGGTGAGGCGCAACAGATAGACACAAATTTACTACAGAAAACATTTATATCTCGTTAAAGCACACAATTTATGCCCATATTAATAATAATATTATTATTACTATTATATTTATATTATTATTACTATTTTGTAGAGTTAAACATTTCCCACGTATCTCTCGTTATGCTTTAAATTTTAAATTTAACTTTTCGCAAACATGAAGTCATCATTCGTTCCATATCTGTTTGTTTTACTTCTGGCCATGCAAAGAGGAACAAATTTAAATGATATCATATAACGACCAGCTCTAAAAGATTTGACTATTGCTTTAGTTTAAAGTATTTCCTCAATTCCGATCTACTTAAAGGAAGTAAGAAATAAAGCCATATTTTATGCTAATGATGATCTCATTAGAACGAAGAAGAGAGAAGAAAATTTAGTGAAACTGCAAACCAAGATCTGGTCGCCCGAAAAGTGCAACATATCAAAGTAGTTCATTGGATGTTCTCCTCCATGAGCAAGAAAAGCCCTAAGTATCCATTTTTATTTGTACTTAAAATCCAATGTGGGCAATATGATGGACTGAGTATAAGAATTTGGAACCGAGACTGTGAATGATAAAAGTTCAGCCAGATATTGAAGAGATGTGGAAAGATTGCTATTTGCTTCCTCCCCTAGTGTATGCTTTATATTAGTGAGTATAGAATTCATGTGTTGGAATTAAAACTTCTCACTTTTGTGTAGTCATCATCGAAAACACGTAGAAAGGTTACGATCGTGCAAAATTAATACAGGGTTACTAAAAAGAAATAGACAACTTCAACTGCCTGTAAAACAAAAACTATTAGAGATAGCAACCTAATTATTTTGGAGGTATGTTGAGAAACTGTCAAAGTTTTGTTTGTTACTATTGGTAACGCTGTAGTGTTTTGTTTGTTGTTGCAGAAGCTGAAATTGCAGAAAATCCTGTGGAAAAGGCTTATTGCGTGTTGGAATTTGCTAGAACGCAATCAGCAACTGTTGTCCAACGACATTTTAGAACACGTTACCACAAAACACCACCGACTAGACAGTCAATCTACGACTGGTATAGAAAATTCGAGACAACGGGATGTTTGTGCAAAGGGAAGAGCTCGGGAAGACCAAGAGTTTCGGAAGAAAACGTTGAACGTGTTCGTTCTGCCTACATAAGAAGCCCACAGAAATCGACATCTAGGGCAAGCATGCAATTACAAATTCCACAGCAAACTGTCTGGAAAATCTTGCGGAAGCGACTGCACATGATGCCTTACAGATTACAGATGTTGCAGTTTCTGAGTGAAGAAGATAAGGTCATACGGCGTGACTTTTGCGTCGACATGTTGCGACATGATGAAGACGATGCTGGTTTTTGTGAGCGCATCATTTCATTTTTGTGGTAACGTGTTCTAAAATGTCGTTGGACAACAGTTGCTGATTGCGTTCTAGCAAATTCCAACACGCAATATGCCTTTTCCACAGGAATTTCCGCCATTTCAGCTTCTGCAACAACAAACAAAACACTACAGCATTATCAATAGTAACAAACGAAACTTTGAGAGTTTCTCAACATACCTCCAAAATAATTAGGTTGGTATCTCTAATAGTTTTTGTTTTACAGGCAGTTGAAGTTGTCTATTTCTTTTGTAGTAACCCTGTATTTTGAAGCCACCTCTGTGGTGTTAGTAGCATGCCTGCCTCACATAAACTAGGTCGGACTTTGAATCTCGTTAGGGCAAGTTATCCGAATAAGCTTTTTTTTTTCCTGGGATTTACCTATTCACAGAAGAAAAGAAAAAACTCTGATGTGTTCCATTCACATGACTTTCTCTATATCTCTGCAGCAAATTATTGTTAAAAAGCTTATGCATGTATGTACTTCATACTAATCGAGAAAAAAATGAGCATAAATATTGCTATCAGGAGTGCAATACAGTAGTTCCAATATTTATTACACTAAATAATAGGACAAGTAGTGGTAATAATTTAGAAGCTTTCTTATTTTTTTATTTATTGTTTCATTTATATACACCCCTTTAACATCTAAGGTCATATCGGGGGCTTTGCATTAGAAACAATTTGTTATCTGCAGGTTCTTTACGTTGGGCTTAAATATATTTTTCTTTTTTTTCCCTCATAAACACATATATACATTCACTCTCATATATCTACTTCTAGATTCGTGGGGAATAGAGAATAATCCTGGTTAAACAAAAATTCCCCGTTCAACCGGGAATCGAACCCTGGACCTCCGGGTGAGATTTAGAAGCTTTGTTTGTGAGCTACAGCAATGAATTTTTAACTTATTTGTTTTTACGATACGTGTGTATATAATATCAATATAGCAAATGTACACACAGGTCAAGCATAACTTCTGAGAAAGCAATCCAGACCTAGGTAGGATTGCAATATATCCAACACAGGGTAATAGTTTGCCCCCCCCCTTCCTAAAATATACTTGCTAAACACACATAACAGGTATGAACTACTCTTTTAGAACCACTTGTTTTAAATAATATAAAATAATGCATATGAATGCACACATTATACAAATGATATCTCAATACAAATGTGTACTACAATTACAGTTGTTAACTAACGAATTCATCCCGAAAGCATACAAAATTCATGTGAAGATTCCAAGTCATCAATTTCCGATAAGGTCAGCGCCGATCGTAACAAACAGGCCAAGACCCTACACAAAACCGAAGATTCTCAAATAGTGGCATTATGTTGATGTATCTGTGACGGTTTTGAACAGATTAGGATAAAGTTTGGAAACAATTCCCATAGAAATTAGTATAACACCAATTGCAATAAACTAAAATTTGCCCTCTATGTTGTAAAGGTATCATGCCAGCTTCCAAAACCCAACATTGCAGGTTCATATCTGGCAGAGATTCATTGATTTTTTCAGATGCAAAACTCCTTAGCATGACTTCTTTCGAAACGGAAGTAAAGCGGTGGTCCATGTAAAGTTTCTTCCATGCATAAGAACCCATACCTAGAAATAAGAAGGTTCCTAGGCAAAGTTATTCAGTTTCGCTTCAAGTCATGATTTCTTCCTACAGTGCCATCTGTGGACGACGAGGCTCTCCCTCGTCACCATGGCGCATAGCGGTGAACTCACGAAAAAGTAATTCAAATTCAATCTAGGAAACATCGTATGCTACAGGAAGTTAACCAACTTAACTCTAAATAACTTAACAACAATAGGGTAGAATTTAGAGATTATAACGGAGAAGTAGAAATGCTGTAACTAACTAAAATGGTCCCCAACACCGAAAATTATTAAGAGTAAATTCTGAACAATTTAACAAGCTTTGTACAAATTAATATTATAACTCTTTTCAAGAATTCATAAATATAATTTAGATCATATACATTAGACATATAAGCTCGAGACAATGCTTACAAAGCATTTTATACATTTATTGAATGTATCCGATAGAAAATGCTATAACTACAAAAATAATTATTTCTAGAACGAAGACATTCCCAGAATGAAGGCGATTCATTACAGGTTCCAATTGAAAAATTTTGTTTTTGTCCAGAAATGATCTAGAGCAAGGCAAGCCTCTTTCTGCGATATCCTTAAACAGGCACATCATCAGTTTATGCTGATCAGGGAAACGAAAGTTCAGCAAAAGGATCCGAATGGAACTGTAAGAGTATTTCAAATGTTTTATCATCACTTTTATCCTTAAACAGGTACATCAACAGTTTATGCTGATCAGGAAAACGAAAGTTCAGCAAACGGATCCGTATGGAACTGTAAGAGTATTTAAAATGTTTTATCATCACTTTTATCAAAACTACATAAACACCAGAACACAGTAATTGTGAAGTATCACATGCTAATGGATGACGATATGTGGCGAAAATTTCATATGAAAATCATATACTAATCTGGTTTTTAGTGTAAAACTACTATAGCAAAACTTCAAAAGATCGAAACATTCGATTTTTTTCAGAGAATAACATTGAAAGCCCAAAATATCCATTTTTAAAACAGCAGTAATAACTCGTCATTACTCATTTGTAAGGGTCACGCATGGCCAAGTGGATAGACCACTCGCCTCTCGTCTAGAGGCCCGGGTTCTATCCCAAGCGACTGCATGTGAGATTTGTTGTGGACAAAGCGGTACAGGGGCGGGTTTCCTCTGGGTTCCTCGGTTACCCCCGCCATCGCATTCCATTGGTGCTCCATCTGCAATTCAATGTGTCACCAGTGGCATGGCCACAAGTAGTAAAAGCGGGCGTTAAACACTACCAGAAAAATCTGATGTGTTCCATTCATATGACTTTCTCTATATATATATATATATATTTTTAAAATGCTTATGCTTTTACTTACTCCATGCTAATCGAGGAAAAATTAGCAGAAATAGTGTTAATACTTGCTGCCGTGTAAGTAGAAAGGAAATAAGGGAGTACCATAGGTTAAAGCCATAGTCAAAAACTGGTAGCCATGTGACTGAAGTTCCTTAGTTTGTATAGATAGAAGTTGACGAATTCCTGTATGAGAAAGGTATAAGCTTTTCAAAGATAACAAATAACAAGGAATATCCCAAAAACGATCAACTCCACGCAAAAAATATATAGCAAAAATTGTATCTATTAACGTGCTCTACAGTTTTCTGTGCTAAGATTTTGTCCATCTCTTACGGTTTAGTAGTTATGTAAAATTCCGTACAATTCATTCAGCATAAAGTAGTCTTCAGAGGCTAATCCCAGAAAATTCAATATATACATATTATTTGTCAGGTAAATATTTTTAATATGCGATATTTTAATCACAATCGTTACAGCCATTTCACACTCACACGGACCTTTTTCTAAAAATACTTCTTTTTTTTTGATACAGGGGACCCTAAAACATATATTTCCGGTGAAACCTCGGTATCGATTTTTTGGTGAAGTGGAATACCTTTTCTATACACTATGTACATAGTACGTGTAGAGAAAGTAAAAAACTCATTTGTAACAGTTTTTCTCTGAAGTTTCACAGAACATGAAATAAGATTGCATATATATTGAGTCACGATATTAATACTTGGATAGGTCGATATTATGTTTTCTTTCTTCTTTACTTTCTCTACACGTACTATGTACATAGTGTACAGAGAAGGTATTGCACTCCACCAAAAAATTCGGTACCAAGATGTCACCGGAAATATATGTTTTAGGGTCCCCTGTATAAAAAAAGAAAGCATTTTCAGAAAAAGTTCCGTGTGTGTGTTCGTGTGTCTGTATACACGATAAATCAAAAACGAAAAGTCTGCAAAATACCAAACTTAGTATTTAAGTTAAGTATCCTCCAGGGATGCGACACAAAGATTTTGAAAAAAAAAAGCCCCCCACCCCAAACTACCGTTTACATGGAACTTTTTCCGAACATTTTGATTTTCTAAAAAATGGCTAACGATTTTGATTAAAATATCGTATATTTAACACATTTATATGCCAAATAAAATGTACATTTTGAATTTTCTGTGAATAGTCTCTTAAGACTACTTTATTCTCAGTGAATTTGACGGAATTTTGCATAACTGCCAAACCGTAAGAGATAGACAAACACTTACCACACAAAAACGTAGAGCACATTAAAACGCATAATTTATATTATATACTTTATTTTCGTGGAGTTGATCTTTTTGAGATATTCCTTGTTTTTGTTTTCAGGTTCGGAAAACTTAACTTTTCATACAGGAATTTGTCAACTCCTATCCATACAAAATAAGGAACTTCAGTCACATAGCAACTAGCTTTTGAATATCGCTTTAATCTATGCTACTCCCTTATTTCCCTTATACTTACAAGGAAACAAGTAATAAGACTATTTCTGCTAACTTTTTGTCGATTAGCATGAAGTAAATAGAAGCATGAGCTTTTTAAAACTATTTTGTTGCAGAGATGTAAAGAAAGTCATGTGAATGGAACACATCAGATTTTTTCTCTTCAGTTGCATCTACAATTTCATTTGTATCACATAAAATGTTTGGTTGCTATGAGAATTGTTTAACTGTTGGCTTGTTTTTTATAGTATTCCAACAAATGCAATTCTAATTATTTAATAATGACTACAGAATACTTCATATTCATACTGATTCTGGGTAAGACGGAGTGTGAATTCCTGTTGGACGTTTCAATCACTGCAAGTGGTCCATATGTGAATTCTTTCCTGATTAGTATTTTAAGTTTTTCTTATTAGGCCTTGTAACAAACACTATTTAAGTATGTCCATATTAGGCATACTTTGTATGAAAGGTCGTTTAGCATTTGAGAAAAAGGATATGCTGGCTCGGCTCGTTTCTGAAGTCGTTACGTACTGTCCTGCGGAAAATAGGAGCAACGATCATTTAGTGTTTGTCCAATGATATGCTTCCTGTAACAAATTGTAGCATATCTGTTATACAGAGACAACTGTAACTCAACTCCATGTGGAGTAGGCAGTGTACGTTTACCAGATTTTCCCTGGTGCTGAAATAATGCACGGAGACTTTAGGAAACAGAGCAGCAAACTGTCTCGTGGAATCTGTGTCCACACAATTACAGCTTCTGTAAGCAAGCAGCCTCAAAGCTTAATTTGCAGCCCAAATGATAATGTTATTAAAATAAATTAAGTGGAAGCCAATTTTAGAAACTTCAAAGTTACTCGAGTTTGTCCAGACAAACAGTAAAATAGTAACACGCCGTTCAAAATATCCATAAAACTGTTGCCTGGAAACTTACAAACTGTTTTCCAAATTAACCCTTCCTTCAAGCATTGCTGTTCATTTACAAGTCGATATAAATTTCTCATACAAAAGAACCACACAAAGCAGGGTGATTAATGAACCTGGATTTAAATACGAGACTCTAAGTAGCCGCAGAAATAACTAGAATACCACGAATGGTGTGGCGATTTGAGGTTTTAAAGAAAATAACTGAGTTTCGATCTTGTGGTTATTTAATGATGAACCTAGATGAGACACGTTTTGATAACAGGAATATGGTGACAAAAAGTTTGGGATAATGGTGTCTGTGGATGCTTAAGACTGAAGAAGTAGCAAATACTCAACGATACACAGCTCCACGTCTTCTACTTTCCCATTGCATCTTTAAAGTTATTAAACTCATTTGGAGTATATGTAAAAGTCTTCAAAGAGGTTACAAGGTTTTAATTGTAACAGTATGCCAAGCTCTTGGAGAAGATGTAAAAATGTTAACAAAACGCACTGCGGTAAGTACTAAAGCAGACGAGGGCGTTTCAAGAAACGGTCAGTGCTGCTAAGACGGCGGCAACCGGCCACACTCGATGACATCTGAAGCATTGATGGACCTCTTGAAAGGTTGAAATATAGACTGTTTAGCTTAATGACGAAAATATAACAAAATTCTCACAGGTTTCTGTATATAATGTTAGCAATAAAATTAACAAAAATAAAGTTTCCCAACTAAAATATGTGGATTTACAGACAACCGAAACATAGCAAATACTAATTTCCAACTATTATCGATCGACTTTTTTTCTTTCAAGTGTCACAATGTAACTTAACTGTGCCTTTGTTCACTGAAAGTAATTTTTATGGCACAGCAAAAAGATCTATTCCTATCCCCTTCTTGGCAATAAAAACCTCCTCCTCCATTCCGTATCGAAGTTATATAAGTTTTTCATGTTTGCTTCAGGAGCTTGATTAGAAAGTGATACCTCTACTATCAGATAACCAGCCTATCGAAAGAGGACGAAGGGAGGATCACGTGACTGTGCTGTACTCCATTCGACTGGTTCTACTGATGCCCACGTCTGCATCAAAGTCATCAAGAAAAAGGTACTGATAGGGAAATAAAGAGTAGTCAGTTATTGTTCATTTCGGTAGTATTAGTGAGAATTACAAGAGTAACGAATAAAATATGTCAGCATGAAGTAAATATGGCATTGCTGCGGTGACGACAGTAGAGGGTTTGTTACTACCTACTGCTTCCGCACGTGATACCACAGCCTTCAAAAACAACAATAAAAATTCACATTAATACAGGTAATACTATATACTCACTACACATACAAGTAGGCTTCGGCAACCGGTTGCAAACAACGTTAGGTTGGGGGAAGCTATTGTGCTTCATTGCTCTTTAAATTTGTTTGCTGTAGTGGAGGTAAAAAAGGGGAAGGAAACACACAGATATAGTCCCAAAGTAGCTAGCTAATGCTGATGTAGCACTTGGATTAGTTTTCCTGTTGTTTCTTAGACATTCTTTTATTTCCAAATAGGCAAATGTGCCAAAATATTTTTTTCTGCGTGAGCATAAATCACTAAAATAAAGAAAATCTTCCACTCGTAATAAAATAAACAATTTTCTCTTTGCAGTGGAATCAGTCACAGAAGAACAACTAAAACAAGATTAACTAATAACAACAAATAAAATCAAACGTTTCCCGAGGACACTCACTTTCAAAGTTGCATTGAGTAACGATATATTGTGTTAATTATGATATGACAGGCATTTTAATTTTAGTTAAGAGCATTTTGTATTTATAAAAGCGTTTCTTAACGTCACATGATGCGATTGGTGCCAAGTGGAAGTCCGAGCATCACCAATGTTTATTATTATGGATTTATGCTCATTGCCAAAAATTATATCCCTTATGTCACATAGTTGCATATCCAACACATCCTAAGCGACCTCATGTGTGGTGGACAAAGCGGCGCCGGGACGGGTTTTCTGGTTTCCCCAGCCATCGCATTCCACCGGTGCTCCATCTTCATTTCATGTATCATCATTGTCACTACCAGCGGTGCCACAAGCAGTAAAATCGGGCGTTAAACATTATCAAATAGAATATCCATCACTTTTACATAGAACATATTTTTGGAAATCTGTTCTCAGTTTTGTAGTAACCGAATATGTTGGTGTTTTTTCACCATCTGTAGTAATTTTAGTTGTGAAGTGCTTCGTGCATTTCTAAGTTTGCATACTCAAGCGTTATTGTTTTAAATAAATATGCAACATTACTTTTAATGTATACAATATTCTTTAGCTGTTCAGAGATTAGTGATTTTGATGTCCTTGAAGAACAACCCTCTCTGTTTAACGAATTTGGTAGGTTATTTTATCATAGTAACCAGTACGTATGTTTAAGATTTTAAGCTTTCTCGATGTTGGTTGGTTATTAATGATTACTTCAAGGGATTACATCCAAGCTAAATTGGAGTCATGAGGTATGAGCATGTTAAGAGCGGGGAATCTCGGCAACTACCTCCAAGTACTGATCTATTGCGGCCTACCACCGCCCCCTCCCCCGGAGGAAGGTATCAGACCAGTACAAAGGAAACGATCTAAGCGCAGTGACGCTCAGAGGTCCTTAACAGTTTCACCAGATGGCAGCTCTGGCGCACCACGGTGGCTGTACAGGCTCCGGGAGGTGGTAAATAGGCTTCTAAACCAGGGGGGAAGAGCGTTTTACTCGGAGCAAGCAACTGTGTCATCTGTCTGCAAAGCCTCAAACCGTCGCCGACCTGAAGGAATGAAAGGGGAAGGAACCGTGGTAGATTTGCAGCACCCAAGCATTCACCTAAGCGGCACCAGAGTGCTTGATCAACGGGGAACGAGCCTGGTCCTCCCGAATGTTAGTCCCAGACGAAATGCCTAAACCACCTGGTTTGGTAAATTAGATTCATAATCATCCAAGCTTTTGACCATCTTAACTGTTTGGTCTTCGTCAGGAATCCTTCTAAATCTTTAACACAAGGAACTAACGAAGACCACAAAGTTAAGATGGTCGAAAGCGTGTATTGTTATGAGTCCAATTTAACTCAGTTATTATCCCGAGAAGTCGTGATCAAGTATAGTATGTTGCTATTAGTTAACGAACACTTCTGAAGGTGCTGTAAATGGAAACACAGGTAACGCGCCGTTTCCTTAATTACAACCGGTTTGTAAATCGACATGACTGTACCACCTCCTAGCAAACACAACTATTTCCGACCACATGGAACCGGCGCCGAAGTAATCTGGTGATCTTGTGTACACCTTTTGTCGCCAAATGTTATCACATTAGAATACCAATACGATCAGTTTCTGTGTAAACCATTTTATTTTTGACTAATGTCTCAGATCTTAAGTAGCCAACGAATAAACTGTTTTCACAGCAATCAAACCTTTTGCACAAGAAAAATGAGATTGTGTTTCAGTAAGAAAAACGAAAAAATAATATTTTACAACTAAAACGGTTGTCGATAACGGCACAAAGTTTTGTGCATTATTTCTTACTAATGCAAGACAAATATAAACATATCTAAATATTTTATTTGTGTGAAATTTTTTTAAGGGTTTCAATGAAGTTAATAATACATATAAAAAGTTTGAATAACTTTCAGTTGGATAAACCCACTTTAATGTTACTTAGCGTTTGAACAGATTGCTTGGACGTCTTTTGTCTTCCCTGAACTGACCTGACGACGTCTTTTGTTTACTTTGCCACCCTGCACTAGAGCCATTCACGGAAATGTACCTCTTTTTGTTGAAACAAAGCGCGCACAAAGTTTTAATTTCATGTTACTTTTGGATTAAATACGACGCCGCCGTTTAAAGTCCTTCTAGATTAATTCCTCTACCCACCCCATGAAACAACACAACCAGCACCATGTGCTCTAAGGGCAGAGGGTGCTTCTCTGCTTTTTCTCCCTCCATTTTCTTTGTTTTTGTCCCCTTATTTATTTGACTTTGTATAACGTAGTCTACATTCCGTAATAAACTTGTTGGTTGAGCGAGCGTCGACCGTGTTTTGTTTTCCTTTTATTTGATTCTATTTTGGGAGCAGCCACTTGAAGAGTTCCACTACAGGTGAAATTCGGTTTAAGGTTTTCTGATCTACTGCCCAAGGCTTGACCTAGTTTTCTTTCTCTGTTTCACAACTCTTTTATTGCTGCTGGGACTAAAACTCGGCAACGAGTGTCAGACCGCCGTGATTTCTTTTCTTCCCCTCTGTTTCCTTTTTATTTTTGTTCAATGCAGACCTTAGAAGCAATTTCATAAACCTCGTTGGATGGAAGAAATAATCGAAAAGTAGGATGGGAAATGTTGCAGCTAAGTGACCACTTTTGGGACGTGGATAAGAAGCTTTCGTAGAGTTTGTTTTCCTTTCGCCTTGCTGCAGTATTTCTATTATTAAAAATGTTGATGTGCTGCATTCTCATGTCTTTCTCTATACATTTTTCAATAAATTGTCACAAAATATATTATTCTTATAAAATATATATTTTGAATTTTCTGAGAATAACCTCCGTAGTCAAGGAGGCCCGGGTTCGACCCTAAGCGACCACATATGGGATTTGTGGCGGACAATGCGGCGCATTGGCAGGTTTTCTTCGGATTCCTCGGTTTCCCCGTCATCACATACCACCGATACTCCGTCTTCATTCATGTACCATCGCCTGCGATACCATAGTAGTAAAAGCGGGCGTACAACACTATCATAAAAAATCGGAACTGTCATCATATAACTTCTCTACATCTCCGTAACAAATTATTATTTAAAAGCTTATTCTTTTATCAAAATGAACATTAGCAAAATTGATCTCTCACTTGCTTCCTTGTAATAGAACGGTCAACTCACGAAAAAATGTATGTGACATAAATTGTGTGTTTTATCGAGATCTAACCTTTTGTGTAGCAAGTTTTGTGTCTATCTCTTGCGGTTTACGAGTTATGTAAAGGTTATCTAGACTGAAGAGATCTTTAGCGGCTATTATCAGAAAGTTCAAAACATTTTATATGTTTATACATATTTTTACTCAAAATCGTTAGTCATTTTTGAGAAAATCAAAATTTTTTAAATATTTCCCAAGTAAAGGGTACCTGAGGTGTAGGGGATTTGCTTGAAAATCATCATGTAGCCTCCTTATAAGAAGCTGAACTTAAATACCAAGATTATTATTCAACAGAATTTTCGTTTTTGAGCACTGCTGCGCACAGACACACACACACATATATATATGAACTTTTTCTAAAAAAAATTTTTATTCATAGGGTCTCAAAACATGTGTTTCCGGTGAAATCTCGGTACAGAATTTTTATAGCTTCTCTATACACTCCGCGCATAGTGAGTGTGGAGAAAGTAATAACCTCTGTAAACTTCTTCTGCCGCATAAACTGTAAACCTAACAGATAGACCAAACTTATAGCACAAAAAGTACTAAACTTGTGTTAGATACATTTTTTTGTGGCTATAACCATTTCGAAAATGTTTCTTGTTATTGGTTTCAATTTTAAAAGATTTAACTATTTTCTCAAAAGAGAATTCGCCATTCATTTTTCTTATGTTTTACTCCGTATGTAAAAGGAACCAAATTTGAATCACATACAGACCAGTTTTTGTAAGATTTGAATACCACGTTAGCCTAGAATACTCCGTTTTTGCGTATACGGAACTACGTATTAAGATAATTTCCGCTACTCTTTATCTTAATTAGCCTGAAGTAGATAGAAGAATCAGCAGTTGTAGGAATAATAGAATGTTGAAGAATAGTTAGAAAAAGCCATGTGCATGGACCACATTAGATTTCTTTGATGCTTTGAAAATGTTTACCAACTTTCAGCTTTGGGTCCATTAAAAGCGGAACAATTGTAGTGTGTTACATAGATATATGACAGCATCATGGAATCCTGATGTTGTAAAACGTAACGAACATTCACAGACGCCATTAGAGATGTACGCAATTGCTGTTCATGGGGAAACATTGACATTAAACAAAACTTCAATTCCATTGAACTAAACTTGACGACATTTTTAGAAAATGATGCAATACACAAAACATTTTCAAAGCCTTCGATTCAAAATATGAATTGTTAAGTGATAAAATGTTTTTTACTGTTTACTTTCTCCATCATATGTAGACAATATAGGTAGGTAGACAAGGTATTGTATTCCACGAAAAAATTCGACACCAATTTCCACATAGTTCAAAATATGTTTTGAGACCACTATACCCAAAAATAAAAGGTGCACACGCATGTTTGTGTACGTATGCCAGTTTGTGTGTAAAAATGAAATGGTTCGTTATTTATGGACGCAGTTTAACTGCTGTGGTTCTCACCCATTCTATAGTGGACGTGAAAGACCGCTTAAATTTGCTCAGAGGCTTCTCGATTAGGTTGAAGTTCTTTTACGTGCCGTAGATCTACGACACGGGACCCACGGCTTTACTTCCCTTCTGAAGAAAGCCATGCTAAGGATTTTTACGCCCGAAAAAATTCACGTCCTCCGTTGGGTTTGAACCCGCGACCTTGGGAATATGAAGTTAGCATGGTAACCAATACACCACGGAGGACGAACCAGTTTGTATGTGTGTGTGTGTGTGTGTGTGTGTGTGTGTGTGTGTGTGTGTCTTTGAATAGTAAAATTCAAAAACGAAAAGTCCGTTAAATACCAAACTTGGCATTTAAATTCAGCATCTTCCAACGATGCCACTCGAAGAATTACAAGAAAATCTCCTCGCCTAAAACTTCGGAAAGTTTGATTTTGTCAAAAATGGTTCTAATGATTTCGTCAAAGTATCTTATAATTAAAATAAATGCATGGTACTTGTTAAATTTTAAAATATGTAAAATTTTCTGATGCTGTAATTCGTCTTTCGGTTTCTTTTGTTTTATCCTGAGAACCAGATTTAATCACATAGCAACCAACGTTCGGAAACTAACGTCCCCGTGTCCGCACTCGCTGAAGTGCCTACCTTTGGTGCTTCGTGGGAAGGGAATCATGGGTTCGAGTCCGTTCTCGGGCATAGGTGTTTTTGTCCGTTTGAAAATAAATAAATAAATAAATAAATAAATATATATATGCGTAAGTAAAATGAAATCAGTAAATAAATAGGTCAACAAGAGAAATATAGGAAACTGAAGAAAAGAGGAAAAAGAAAAAGTAATACAGGTTCTGACGAGACTCCGAAACAGTATTTAAAACAAAAACCAAAGATGACGGCCGCCTTAGGTTTGTTTATTCCCTTATTCCTTTCTCTTCCACTTACAAGGAACTAAGTAATATGGTATTTTTGCTAATGTTTATCTAGATTAGCATAGTATATAGAAGAATACTCTATTGTAAGAATAGTTTGAATGGAGCACATCATATTTTTAAAATTAAACTTGGACCAGCTCATTCAGAACTTGCATGTTCACAATAGAGATAACTATTTGTAAATGAAGTTATTTATAGAACCGTAACATTTTCAACAAATTGAGGGATATAATATGAAATTTTCCTAAGTTTGAATACAAAACTGAATTTCGTTCAGTAAATTTCGGGTCATGAAAGCTGCTGGACGTTTTTTTATCATTTCTGGCACATCTCTGGTAAAAATCCTATCCTGGTCAGTTAGAAATGAATTGAAAACGGTTTCCTCTGAGGTCCTTTTTTGTATTTCGTGGGAAAACCCAATTATTATTTAATATTGAGAGAATATTTCTAAACACTATTTAGTATTACTTTGTACCATAAAAATAAACTCGTACTCATTTTGGCATTGTAAATTCTCATATACATTGTCCTGGCATTTAAATATAAGCTGTAGATAGAAAATACTTGAGAACATGTTGGAAATTCTGTTTGTTTTCCACCTCTATCTTAGTTTAAAAACTTTTTGCGGTTACTCTATCCTATGGCCCTTGTCAGTTCAACAACCAGATATTTTGAGGGAGTGGTATTAGTGCGTGCTTTTATTATTAAAACTATAATTTGTTCCACTAAAATTGTACCAATTGGATAAAAAACTACAAGCAGTTGTAGCAAGCGAGCAAAACTGCTGGTTATCTTAAAATGCTAATTAAAACCCGTGTTGCATTCACATGACTCTCTCTACCTTTCTGTAACAAACTATTCCCACAAAAGCTATTATTGTATTTACTTTATTCTATCAATTAAGTAGTAATCATTTTCTTATAGATAGAAGGGGAATAAGGGAATACACTAGGCTAAAGCGATAGTCCAATATTTTAAATGCTAGTTGCTATGTGAACAATTAAAGATCGCTTCTTCTTGAATGGCCAGGAGTAAAACAAAATAAACAAGAATGAAAATTCTCGTTTGGGAAAGGTATCTCGGAAATGGTTAACTTCACAAACAATATATGTACCTACACAAATTTCTTGTTTTAGGGAGATCCACATTTGCGGTTTACCAGTCATCCTGAATGAAAAAGTCTTCAGGGGCTATTCCCAGAAAACTCAGAATATATATTTTCTGATATAAATATCTATATATGCAGTATTATAATGAAAATCGCTATAGCCATTTTTGAAAAAATAAAATTTTTCGAAAAATTGTACATGTAAAGAGTTGTTGATGGTGAAGAATTTTCTTGAAAACCTTTGTGTCGCATCTTTGAAAAATGCTGAACTTATCTAATTATCAATTTTCGTCTTTATCTTATTTCCGATTTTGCTGTTCAAGGACACACACATACAGATATTTTTCTAAAAAAAATCTTTTTGGATACAGAGAACCTTATAGTGTGCATTTCTAGTGAAATCCGATATTGAAACTTTGGGTTGATGCAGCACCTTATCCATCTTTTTACTATTACCAACTTTAAGTAGCGAAAATAAAATAATAAATACAGTTATATGCTTCGAATATTTACAGACAAAGCTAATAGCAACGACAATGAAATAAATATTTCTGCTGAACTCGTAATAAAGAACCGCATGTTGTTTTATTGTGTGCAAATAATAATGAAGTTAAAAGGAAGTACAACGATTGGTGAAGATTTTTGAGTGTAAGATTTTGGGTAGTGAAAAAATTAGCTGATTTAATTTAAAACAAAAGGTATCTTATTGCTATAATGAATTTTACTAGAAAAAGGGACATTTTTTCGATTAGATTTTCCATGCAACGGCTCATGTGGTCTTATGGCTCTGCTTTACGAGAATTCAGTTAATTCCTTTGAAATTCGCTTTATACGATCATACCGTAATTACAGTCAAATGAAGAGAAAGTATTATGAAAGTCATTATACTATAATGAAATGGCATGTCACTACTTACATACAAGCCATTGAGCGTGTACGAATCCCTTTTGCCCTTCCTCTTCCCCCTTATGAACAGATGTCACTGAACATGATGCACTTTTGTTTTCTCTACTCATTGTCGGGAGAATGTATAATAAAACTTCACTTGTTGCATGAGACGGTGAGACGCTACGCTGGCTCGGATGTATGCGGTCATCCCTCGGGACTTAGCGACACCCTTCATGTTGGAAGTGGCTCGACTACTCTGGCCCTCAGCTCTGAGGGCCAATTGAATCTCCTCAACCCGGGGCCCGTCTGGCTCAGCCTAGGATCCTGTTGGAAGCTTCTTGGCGTTCCGCCTGTTCTTGTTTGGACACCGGCTGCACGTTGAGGCTAGCAGAAGTGAACGGCCGGTCTCCTGCCGCTGCTGTTTTTCTTACGGGCATGCAGTGGAGGCCGGCAACGCTGCACCCAGCTGCCACTACTGCGGGCCTTACAGCTGCCGCCCTCCGGCACGATCTCCACAGACGACGTCGCTTCTGCGGCACCTGTTCCAGGCGCACATATTTCATAAGGGACCCTGTACCCCCGGAAAAGGAAGCCCACGCAGAAATCCAATCCGGGCACAAGAGAGCAGCAGTATCCACCTCCTCCGCCGACATCACAGCCTCAACTTCCAGCCACGTCGACTCCAACCCCCCCTGACCATCTCACCAAATAACGCCTTCTGAAGGACCCATCGATTCCATTCAGACCAGCATTAACGCCATCCTGACGGCAACTCAGCAACTCGGCCTCCGCCTCGAAGAAATTCAATGGGAAACCAATGAACGCTTAACGGAGGCCAACAAACAGACAGCAGTAGCAGCAGCAGACGACAATGACGAGGCGCTTGCGTCTGTCCATCGCAAAGCTGGCGCGCATCGAGTGTCACCTCGTAAATCCGCCTGCCAAGGAGAGCGACGACCGGTCCTCGAGGCTGGAGTCTCTTGAGTCCTCAGCCGCTGGTATTCGAGGACTGCAGCGTTAACATCATGAAACCACTTTAAACAGCTTCAGAATCTTCAGGATGGCCACACCATCATCAGGACCTTCATAGAAGAGCACGTCCTCCACGCTCCGCCTCCAAAATGAGAAGTAGCAACATCACAGGATCACCAGCACAGAGAGTGTGGCAGCCCTCCCTGCACTCCAATACCAACCTCACCTTCATATGAAATTCTCTCAGATCACACCATAAACTACACTATGGGGGCCGACTGAGCCTTGGTCAAGCCGGTTTGCTAGCACTACACCCACTCACACGGCGGACTAGTGCATCTTTAACTAGACTGCGCTGGTGCGAATACGGTACCGCAGCATTCCTCAGCGATCATTATCGGTGGAAAGTTTTTTAGGTCGGTATGCTCATTCTGGGAGACCATAAAAATCGGCCAGGCTAATCTTTAAGGTGGGTCCCCTCAAAAAAATAATTAGATGAAAAGTCTACGATGGGCTTCTAGAGACAAGACTATTTCATGAAAACCTTCTCTACTTTAAGATTTAGCTGTTCAATAAACTCTCTTCTATCCATTGCCATTACGATTATTCGAAAACAAATAATTTCGGTTAATAGAGTTAATATCTCCCGCAATTTGCCTCAGTTTGTAATATACTGCTATGATACAATATATTTTGACAATTCTGAAACATTTGAAAGGCATATTAATGCAGCTATTCAAAGTATTACATAAGGAATGACCACTTAACGTTTCAAAGTACCACAACAGATGAAATAAAATTAGAAATTCAACAGTTGCTGTTTATAGAATGCCTAAATATCCATTGATACAAATTTGTAAAATATAATTCGAGTACCTTCAGAATTCGCACAAATTCTGTGATGAGGAGAGCTCTTTGGATAAATTCAGGTTTCAAATGTTATTCATTGTAGTATCTGAAATATAAAAAAAATATCTGTGTGTTACATTCACATAAATTTCTCTACTAATGCTACAGTAAACTATTCTTATCAAAGCTTGTTCTTCCACTTCAAGTTTATCAAGGTAAACATTAACAGAATAGGCTTGCTTACAAAATGATTTCTTGGTACAGGAGAATAAGGATTTACAATAAGCTAAAGTGATAACTAAAAGCTTTAAAAACTGGTCGCTACGAGAAGGTGTTGAAATTCCGTTCTCTTTGATCAGGATGGAAAAACATGAACAATGACCTCGCATTTGTTAACATATTTAGCGTTGAACTATGTAAAGTTAACAAACAATTCCTCGGAAATGGTTAGCTCTAGAACAAGAATGTGTTCGACATAAATTGTTAGTTTTGACGAGATCTATTCTTTGTTCCTTAAGATTTCTTCTTTCTCTTACGGTTTACCAGTTATTCATAGTGAAGAGGACTTCAGAGCCATCCTCAAGAAATTTAAAATATGTGCTTTATTTATCATGTAAAATATCTTTAATATATGGTATTTTAATCAAAATCGTCAGAGCTATTTTTGAGGAAACTAAAATGTTTGAATTTTTTTCATATAAGGAGCAATCTAATTTGACGAGATTTTCTTTAAAATCTTCGTATTGCATCCTTTGAAAATCCTGAACTTAAATATTAGTTTGATATTTAACCGACTTTTCGTTTTTGATTTATGTAGTCACAGACTAACACATACAGATATATATCTTTTTCCAAAAATTATTATTTTAACCTTCTCTAGCTCGTATGTACAATGTACTTACATAGTGGGCAGAGAAGGTATTTTATTCCACTTAACATTTCCATGTCAAGATTTCACCCGGAATATGTCTTGAGGTTCCATAAAGACATTAGTGTGTGTGTGCCTGTGGACAGCATAGTTCATAGACGAAAAGATCGTTAATAATCAAACTTATTGTTTAAGTTTAGTATCTTCCAAGGATGCGACACAAAGATATTAAAAAAAATCCCCCACCTCAAACTAGGATTTACTTGGAAAATTTTTTGAAATTTTTGTTTTTCTCGAAAATGCCTCTAACTATGTAGATTAAATTTCTGTATATCAAAGATATTTACATCACAAATAAACTGTATATTTTTAATTTTCGGAGAATAGCCTCTCAAGACCTCTTTATTCTGGAATTTTGCGGAATGAGTTTGTGGAATGTTGCATAAGGGTTAAACCATAAGAAATAGACAAAAACGTACTACACAAAAATTGTAGATATCATTTAAAATACATTTGCGTCATGTAAATTTTTATGTAGAGCTAGCCGTTTCTGAGATATTTCTTGTTATTGATTTCAATTATAAATTAATTTTAACTTTTCTGAAACGGGAAGTGACATTTCCTTTCATCTCTTTTGTTTTACTGCAGGTCATATTAAGCAAACCAAACTTCGGTTGTTTCACATAGAACCAGCTTTAAAATATTTACTGTCAATTTAGCTTAGTGCATTCCCTTATAACTGGCTTCCCTCTAAGTAGAGGGGACATTAGGTAATTTATGATTTTGTGTATCTTGATTGTCATGTCGTAGATGAAAGAATTCTCCTTTGTAAGGAAAGTTATTTGTGTAATAGCTAGGGAAAGTCACATGAATGGAAAAAACATCAGTTTATTTTTCTTCTCCAGGGCACCTAAAAGCTGTATTCCCATTGAAATCTTAATAATGATTTTTTTGTTAGAATACCATACTTTCTCTATCTACGTACTATGTACAAGGTAGAGAAATTAGATAATAATTGGTAACATATTTGTGCTTAAATAAAGTAGGAACATGTTTACGATTTCGAATTGACGTGGGATGTGTGAGATATTCTGAAAAACCTCATATTGTGCCCTTAAAAGTCTCCCCTCCACACACACACACACACACACACACACACACACACACACACAAACACACACACACATGTCGGTCTTAGTGACTAAACTAGTTAGGCTCTGGTTTTTGTTATTCCAAGGATAGGGGTTCAAACCTGCCCAAGACTGATAAAGTTAAAGTGTGCTTAAAGGCAATAACCCCATAACAGAAGGTATACTTATTGACATGTAAAAATACTCCTGCGGGACGAAATTCGGGTACATTGGTGGCGAGAATACGATCCTGAAAACTGATAGCGTCGTTGGCAAACAAAATACTTATTTTCAAACACACACTTTCCTAAAATGTATAGTTTGGTCCTACTCTCTTCAAAACATGTAGTTTTCAGGAAAACTTTGGTATAGATTTTTGCAGTAGATATTTCCTTCACCTTAGGCGCGCATACAACCTATTGCGTGGCAAGATAATGTGGCCTTTAAAATAAATAAGTAGTGTATTTCTTGTTTATTTATTTAGATTGTATTTTGATTCGGCAGCAACTATGCTGAAGGATAACATGGTTCGTATTACTCATCTGCAAATCTAGGAGAGCAGAGAAAACCCATGAAAGAACTACAATAGCGTCAGTGCTCAATAGAATCGCATATTAGTGTAAATTTATATCTATAATTCTCTTAATAATTTTCTTTATGGTTATAATATTATTGTTCTTATAATAATTAATAAGAGGATAGAAATAAATGAAAATCATGGCCTTTTTAATTTCTCTAGCACGTATGAGCTATACACTTAGTGCATAGAGAAGGTATTGTATTTCTTCCAAAATTTCGACAACTATAATTCATCGAAAATATATATTTTGAAACCCCTTGAATCCAAAATAGCAATTTTAGAAACATCTCTGTATGTGTGTCTGTCATTGCGTGTATATATGTGTGTGCGTGCGTGCGGTCAGCATAGATATAAAACCAAAAGTCGGTTAACCCCAAACTTAGTATTTAAGTTATTACCTACCAAGGATGCAAAACAAAGATTTTCAAGAAAATCCACTCCGTCCCAGGCGATATGGACAGTTTTTCAAACATTTTGATTTTCTCAAAAACGACTATTATGATTTTGGTTAAAATGTCATACGCTTAATATATTTTCATGGTAAACGAAATGTATATCTTGAATTTTCTGGGAATGGCTTCTGAAGACCTCTTCTTTCTGAATGACTTTTGTATAATTTTTGTGTAACTGTTAAGTAGTAAGAGATAGATAAAAACTTGCTATAGAAAGATATAGATCTCGTTAAAGCACATAATTTATTCATATACACTTTTTTTAGAGTTAAGCGTTTTCGATATAGTCTGAGTTATTGGTTTCAGTGTTAAGCTACTTAAACTTTTCTCACACTGGAAACTCTTTTCGTCCTTTTTCTTTTTTCTTTACTCTTAGCAAAAGAGAATCTAAACCTTTTTACAATGTGAAATATGCGTTGAAAGTTAATTATGAATGAAACATCCCATTGTAACTTTCTCTTCTACGTATAATAACTAAAGAAAGTATTGTAAAATATATCTTTATTGGCTCAAAATTGTTTATAAATACCGTCTTTGATTCACAGCTGCAAATACTTCACTAGATGCTTTGTGGCGTAGACATTTTATCGCTCTACACCATCACTCAAGTCACTCACGACTCACTGCTACTCTTTAAGAGGATGTCATTATTTTATTTATTGTTTTATCCTTATCTTTAAAATATGCTATTTTAGACAGTTGTAGTAACATTTCGTTTACTTTTCCTCCACCAAGCTGAACCAATTAACCATTTAGGGCTAATCTCCCTAAATAGAAGAAATAGAGAAAGATCGGTGTTTGTGCGTGTGTGTTTGTGCGTGTGTGTCTATGTGTCTGAACAGCAATACTCAATCAGTATAATGCAAACCTTGGTATTACCTTGGAAAACACGACGATTTTTTTCCAAATGTTCCTTTAAATGTTTTGATAGATAATACAATCAATGGATATGGCCAATGAAATGTATATCTTGAATTTTCCACTAATAGCTTAACGAATTTCGATTAATCTTGATGACTGGTGAATTATATTAAGTGACATATGCAAATATACTACACAAGACACAACATTTATTTTAAGTAACTTTATTTCTGCCAAAAGTTATTTCCGAGATATTCGTCTTTAATTGTTCAATACTTAGCCATTATTTCAAAGTCCTTTCGACATTTGTTGCTTCTCGCGACAGCATGGAAAGTATATGGAATTTTGAAGTCAGTATAAATAGCGTCCAGTTGTTGAAACATTAGAATGTCGCTACTCTCTTAGAATATTTAACGAAATGTTATTCCTGCAAAGGTTTATTTCAATTAAAGTGCTGTAGATAAAAATATACATTTTGGTAAGAATAGTGGGCATACTCACTAATAAGCTATAGAATACAACTCTTAAAAGAGATTTATAAAATATCAGTGTGTGTGCTTTATGTGTGTCCGTGTACCTATGTACAACATAACTTGAAAACAAAAAATCAGTTCAATAGCAAGCTATATTTAAGTTCAGCATCTAACAAGGATGTGACATGAAGATTTTCAATAAAAAACACCCCAAAATACTCTTTATATAGAGTATTTTCTTAGAATTTTGATGTTATCCTGTCATCAAAAACAGCTAAATATTTTGGTGTGTATAGCATATGTATTTGACGTTTTTATGATAAATGGAATGTATATTTTGAAATTATCTGGGAAGTTGTCATTCTATACTGCCTTTGTAACTTGTAAACCGTAACAAATATACAAATTAACAGACAAGGAAGCATCTTATAGTACAGTTTTGTTAAAGTTAACCATTTTTAAGTTTTTATTGCTATTGTTTCAACTGCTTAACATTTAAAACTTTTTAAAATGGGAATCGTTATTCATTTTTTCTCCATCTAGTCATACAAAGAGAAGAACTTCAAAACCATAGTGACCATAGTGACTCACTTGTAAATGTTATGACTATTGCGTATTCTCTTATTTCCATTGTACTTACAGGGTATATGTAGTAAATCCATTTATGCTAATCTCGATATTTTGAGCTAAAATATACAGAGGAACAACCTTAAATTTTAAGAATAGTTTTTTGCAGTAGGACAGAAGATTATGTGAATATAAAACATCACATTTTTGTTTCTAAAATTCCTTACAGGAATATAGTAATTTAGTGCAATATTTCATTATAAATAATTAGTACCGCTATTGGGAGCAATCGATCGACTGGAGTAAATAAAGTTTTGTAGACGAGAGCCCCTTGCTTGCTGGAAATTATGGACGATTAATGCTCAGATTTTAAATACAGACTGACATGCTGATTTCATAATTACTTAATGAGAATTAAATTAATACCGTATGAGCTTAATCCTTAAATGGGTTCAACTGAATGAGAATGTATACATAATGAATGAGTGATCAAATGAATTTAAATATTCCGTTTATAAATTGGCAGTCGCGCTTTCAAAAGTAAGGTTTTTGGTTAAGCTAACTTCTAGTATTCTGGAAGTTGTACACAAGCGGGCGGTGGGAGGCAAGGCAGAAGTCCCATGCTTTAGATATAAATGAGCACAGAAGTTAGTGTACATTTTCGAGGTAAATCTAAAGTTTTAGTACGAAGCATAAATAAGATAAACAAAATTATAAATCTGTACTGTGGCAGATGAAATAATCAGATGCATGTGAGGCAACTATTTCCTGAATGCATCAATATCAAAACGTCTTCTATTGGACTTCGTACTGTCAGAACAGGCTGTACATGTCCTGAACACTTCCACTTAGGAAGGTGATACTGTGAAGACTCCATAAATACAAACTCCGGGCACTGCATTAGAAGAAATGGACAGACAGCCCCTCAATTCGTGCAAATCACTTCACGTAGGCTGAGAGAAAAACCTGAGGGGCCACAGGGTAACTAACGTTTTCAGTTCGAACGTATAAGTAGCCATTTGAGCCTACTCATAAACCCCTTTCCTTCTGCAGTTCCCATCTTTTGGTACCCAATAAGAAAAGGGTCTTAAGTGACACAGAACTAAATTTTGACTATAATCTGTTAAACAATAGAAATTCTCCTTTGTATAGCTAATATTTGTTTCAAATTTAGGAAACCATTGTGAATCAACATTTGGCGTTCCCCCTGCCTTGGCTCTACAGCTATTGAAAGATCGCACAATATATCTGTTTTCTAGCATACTTTTTATTTTATATACAATAGCGGTTTTTTGTTTTTGTTTTTGTTTTTTTGTTTTTTTGTTTTTACATTTTCATAGTTGCAAAATGTTCCATCGATTCAGTTTTTGTTTAAATACAACCAAAAAGTCCCAGAATGTGCACAAGTTTCTATTGTAATATTACTGGCACTAAAATCATATAAAACTAATGGTAATTTCTGGAAAAATTGTCATGAAAAATTATAAATTTTAGATTTGAAAATACCTAATCTTTATTTTAAAAAGCATCATGATTCAGTAGCCAAAGTTATTTAAATATCGTTATGTAGAGAGAGAGAGAGAGAGAGAGCGAGAGAGAGAGAGAGAGAGAGAGAGAGAGAGAGAGACAGACAGAGAGTTTGTGTGTGTGTGTGTGTGTGTGTGTGTGTGTGTGTGACTCAAAGTTCCAACATACACAATGCCACAAAGTTTCTCACAATTTAAGACCCGTGGGACATTTTTGCAATGCAATATATTTATACAATAAATGTATGAAATAATTTTTTCTTGCAAACTATTTATCCCAGTTGAATTATATTTGATTTCTACATTCACATAAAAATAATGCAACAACAATAAATTTCTGAAAGTCTATACAGCTGCATAGAAATTCGAAATTTACTCCCAGAGTCCTTTAATCCAGCTCCGCAACGACGCTAGGGAAGAAACCTCTACAAAGCGCAGATCCAGAACAGCAATTCATCAAAGAGCGTCGTCTGATCCTATAACCCTAGAAACAAAATGACAATGAGGAGAAGTAATGGGTACAGGAAACGATGGATAGGGATGTCCAAGTATTGTTTGCCAATCCGGGAAAACCACGAAAAAACATAGGTCAGAGAAGGTGGTAGCCGCGCATAGAACCCTGGACTTCTCGAATGCGAGCCACACTCATTACTGCGATACACCCTCATTTGGTTGAGTTTATTTTAGAGAGTAATACATCTGTGAAATTTAGATAATCTACAGTATATAGTATATATTATATTGTTGACATTTATAACAATTATATTTATATTATATTTCCTAGCTGAAACCGCAAAAAAGGAATATAACGATCAACACCACGAAAAAAATGTATATTACATAAATGTTGTATTTTAACCTGCTCTCCAATTTTTGTGTAGTAAGTTTCTGTCCATCTCTTACGGTTTAACAGTTACGCAAAATTCCGTAAAATTCATCCAGAATAAAGTAGTCTTCAGAGACTATTCCCAGAAACTTCAATATATACATTTTATTTGTCAAGTAAATATCTTTAATATACGATATTTTAATCAAAATCGTTATAGCCATTTTTAAGAAAATCATAATTATCAAAAAAAAGTTCCATGTAAAGGGTAGTTGGGGTGGGGAGATTTTCTTGAAAATCTTCGTGTCGCATCCTTGGAAGATACCAAACTTAAATACCAAGTTCGGTATTCAACGGTCCTTTCGTTTCTGAGCTATGCTGTCCACAGACACACACATAGACACTCTCACGCACACACACACACACACACACACACACACGGGCCTTTTTCTGAAAATGCTTTTTTTGGATTCAGGGGGACCCAAAACATGTATTTTCGGTGAAATCTTGGTATCTAATTTTTGGGTGGAATGCAAAACCTTCTCTATACACTATATACATAGTACGTATAGAGAAAGTAAAAATGAGGTATATTAATCAAAGTCTTTAATGCAATTTTGAGAACATAAATGCAAAATTGTTTGATGCAGGAGAAACAATTTTTAAAATACTTGAGTTATATATTTGGAACAAATTGAGTTTAAATACCAAGATTGGTCTTTATTCGACTTTTGGTTTTGGGGCTATGTAAGGACAGACATGGGCAGATGCAGATGCAAAAACAAACCACAAACACAGACGGACCTTTTTCTAAAAATCTATTTTCTGGGAATCCGGGTGCCTGAAAGCAGTTATTTTGATGAATAATCGAGATAGAATTTTTCGATGAAATATAATATCCATGCCACTTAACAGTATTTGCAAGCATAACAAGTGGTCCATTACCTTAGATCAAAATATTTTATTTCTCTCCGCATACATTTATGGACCTCAAAACATATTTATCGCGAAATCTCGCCATCAAATTTTTCGGTTGAATAGATTGTCTTCTCTATCTACTATGTAGATACATAGTATTTGTAGAGAAAGTAAAAAGCATTTAAGCATTTTGCTTAAAACAATTAAGATTCAGTGGAGGTGTTCTGGGATACGTTTCAAAATTGGTTTCGTTCTCAGTTAGCGTCAGGAGTACCATATTTCGTTATCACGAAGTTACAGTTGTTTGGAATTGTGTTTTTATAAGAATTGCTGCGTCTCATGGTTTGTTTCCGATATATTATGCCCATTTCGCTCAGCTCCCTCTGGGCATTAAGTTTTGATTTTCCGCTTATAGGACAACAGATTTCCCTACGGTATTTCCATCACGGTGACCATATTGTTCAGCTGCCTCGAGAAGGTAGAGCTTGCCATTTTATATGCTTTGTTTGTTCTAGGAAAAGACGCCAGGAAATCTGTAACAAATGTGTGCAGGCAAGCAACCCTACGGACTATGGATTGTTATGTACTCGAACCTACGTTATATTTACACTATAAACTAAATAAATGGTAATTTCGTTTTTCTCTAGAGCAAAATATTCTTAGTTCAGATCCAATAGACATAAATGAAATATGTTTCAAAAGTTAGTAACGCAAACTCATTGCTATAAGATCTCAGAGCTTGTCAAATTTCAGGAAACTTTCCTAAAAGTATTCGTAATTAGATATTTAAAAATGTGGACAAATTTAATGTCATATCCCGGATATCACCCAGTCTTCTGCTCCCGTGCGGTTGCTGAAATCCAGATCTTTGTGACTCACTAACACCAAAGACAACTAACCTTGCAAGTGAGCACATTAGTGGTCCTGGTGCTTAAGCGAGTAGATATGATGGCTGAACAGCAAGTCGAGATAGGTGTTCACCCCAAAGAGCAACGAGGGAAAGCTACCTACCCCAAAATTTCCATAATGAACATATATTTAAACATAAGCTCAAATTAAAAATATTTTAAAGCTAAACAAAGTCGGCCTCCGTGGTATAATAGTTACCATGGTAACTACGGCGGAGGACAATGGATGTTTTCGGGCGTAAAAATCCTTAGCATGGCTTCCTTCGGAAGGGAACTAAAGCCGTTGGTTCCCTGTCGTAGATTTACAGCACGTAAGAACCTCAAGCCTGATAAAAAAGACTCTGAGCAAAATTAAGCGGTCTTACACACCCGTTATAGAATGGGACGCTGGAAACCATAGAAGTTGAAGATCGTTGTTAAATAAAACTCCATTTTTAAAGCTAAATGAATATTATTGTAAATTAATATACAAATAATAATAATAACAAAAAATGCATGATGTTTACACAAAATCGAAACAAACGTTCGATATATCCGATTGTGATACACTCGAAAAAATCAATAAAAATGAACCTTAAATAAAATATAAATGAATTTAAATTAGCACCAAGAAATTTCTAATACAATTATAATGTTAATTGCAACATAATTATGTTTAACTCTGATTGCAGCAGCTAAAATCATTAATATTATTACATTTATTTCTTTAAATTTATAAACGAAGGTAATCATCGTATTAAACTGCAAATGCAAATGATGCTTTATTCCACTTCATCATAATAAAGATATTTCATTTGAAAATAAGAAAAAATTAGCTACTTTAATCCGACGAATCCATTAAAAATCTAAAGCGTTTTAAACACCAGAAATTGTTTAATGAAACACATAAACGCAAATGAACTTATATCCCGAATTAAAAAATAAATAGTTATATATATTTTTAAATGTAACATATACAAGTGCAAGTAAACACTTGGCAGCTGCTAGAATCTGTCAATCTATTTATGTCATAAAAAGCTACACAGTTGCATTCGAAATGCCTGACCTTTAATTTTTTTAACGTATTTAAGTTAGTTATTGAAAATATTTGTTAACAATACATCGAGCGATACAAATCATTGAATGAGCCACCTTGTGCATGTAGAATGCGGTCAGTCATCATACCGCGAAGCGGTGCCAGCGAATGAAGACAAGTTGGTGAAGTGGTGCTGATCGCTGCGAGACGGGTCACGGCGATGAGCACATTTGATAGGAATGTTCTAACCAACTACCATGGCAATATGCTGATATAGGACATTAAATACTCTAATGACTCGCATTTTTTCTGATAATTCGCAAAGCGCCATAAAGCTCATTTTGACCCCAACAACGACTTACAATAGTTAAACAATTTAAGTTCAGAGTTTCATTGTTAAGTATTAGTTCAACCAACTGCAACTAGAATGCTGTGGTCAGGTACTTAGAATCCCAGAACAAGAGTATGTGTTTTAATTTAATTGTTGTTGTTTTTTTTTTTGTTTTGTTTTTTTACACAAGCCATGTGTAGGATCTTTCCAAGTCCTGTCCTACACATGGCTTGTGTGAAAGAAAAGTAATTAAATAAAACTAATTGACCATAATAGTTGGCTAAACTATAAAGCCCAACTTACAACATTCTAAGTAGCCATTGGGGTTGCCAGCTCAAAATAATTTGAAATCACCTTGTGGTTTATCGGGAAACATACGAGTCAGTTGAGGAATGTAATGCCATGTTGGCATCTTGCCATGGAAGCTCAGTGGTAGAACAACTGAGTAGAGACCAGGAGATCCGGCTATAGTATGGAATTTTTCTGTCTGGCTCAACCTAACCAAGAATGTATTATCTATAAATTTTTAATTCACCGGGAATATAAACAAACCAGAATCTATTTTCTCGCGAACGCAAGTATGCTAAGCTGTGTATGCTGTACTGTTGTATAATCTCCGTACTTAGGTTTCTCTACTTTCAATGTCCACAGATAATGGTTAACTATGAAACGTGTAATAAATAATTAAGTAAAACACGAAGGCCAGTTGTTATTTAGTAAGAAATGTAAAATATTCTCGTGAAATTACACAAAGGTTAACTATGAAATATGTAATGAATAAAGCTCAGTAAAACAAGTAGGCGAGTTGTTATTCACGAAATGTGAAATGTTCCCGTAAAATTACAACATGCAGATATTAAGTTTGTTATTTTGGTGAAGTATTTCATAATGTTATTTGGGGAGGGGGTGTTTAACATAGAATTAGACGGCATACCTAACTTAACCACACACACACATACACACACACAGCGAGGAATGCGCTACTTTTTCAGAAACGCATCCACATGATAAACAGGAAATAAAAGCCTTGAGATATTATATCTATTAAGTGTAACATTTCTCATTTTATATGAAAAAATCTAATGCCTTACACCCAATTGTCCTATTCTTCGATATATTTGATGATAATTGATATAACGTTAGCAGAACTGATGGCCTTTTTTCCTAATACCTATAAACGGTGGATAAAAATGCAGTAAGTTAAACTCATATTCAAATATTTGAAGAGCTGGTCGTTAAATGATTGATATTCGATTTCCTTTGTTTGGCCAGGGATGAAAACACAAACAAATAAATAAATAAAAAAATAAAAAAATTAACCAATAACGACTTGTCAGTGAGAAGAGTAGAAGTATTGCAAAATTTACACCAATAACAAAGAATATCTCAGAAATGTTTAACTACACAATGTGTTAGACATAAATTCTGTGCTTTAACCGGATCTACATGCTTTGTATAATAAGAGTTTTTTTATCTCTTACAACTTATATTAAAGTAATCTAAACTGAAGAGGACTTGGGCGTTATACCCAGAAATTTAAAAATATGCATTTCACGTATCATAAAACTATGTAAAACATATGTAATTTTAATCCAAATTCTTAAAACGGTTTTCAGATAGTCAAAATCCTCGAATTCAGTTTCACGTAAAGGAATTTGTGGAAAGAGGATTTTATTGAAAACCTTAGTATTGCATCCGTTGATGATGATGATGATGATGATGATGATGATGATGAAGAATGGTGTTTAAGAACACTCAACTCGAGGTTATTAGCTTTCTTAAAACGATACTGGAAAAAAAAACAAGAGAAAAATCAATAAAAATGAAACATAAATAAAATAACTAAAATTAGATGTAAAATACAGCTAAAAAGGTATAACTAAAAAAAAATCCTCATCCCTTAAATGCACATATGTTAAACGTTTTAAAAACTTCAGCTCCCAATCCAGGATTGTGCCAGAGCAAAAAAAAAAAATGAAAATAAAACTAGATACTGATCTTAAAAGACACTGTAGATTAAAATGTTAACTATCTACTTCTTGGAAGATGCTAAACTTATATATCAAGTTCGGTATTTAACGGAATTTCCGTTTTTGAGCTACGCTTTCCATTGTTGTTGTTTTTTTTTTTGTTTTTTTTTTTGTATGTATGTATTTTGTGCACCTCAACTCAAAAGGTGAAATCTTGAATTTTGGGTCGTACACAATACTTCCTCTACTTATATACGTAGTAGAGAAAGTAGAAAAGTTAAGCTAGGCGCGATAATCATGCCCATTTATCATTCTGATTCTTAAAAGCTTTGTGTGTCTGGTTATTCGGCTGAAGACCTCTTTGGTATCTTTCTTGTGTCAAGTATTTTACTTCTTCAATCTGCAGGTTTCTTCAGATGCATTTTATGATTTTATTTTTATCACTTGGACTTGCTATGCTTTAAGTCATCAACTGCATAATCTTATTTTGTGTAGCTACTGTTGTAAATCTAATCATTATATTATGGTAATAAACAGAATAAATACTACAACTACATACATTATAACTTCCACTGATGATTTCCTGACAGCGTGCTAGTATACCACAAATAAACCATATTAAAACATCTGATGTGGTCCATTCCCATAACTTTCTCCTGCAAACAAACTAGTTGTAAAATAGATTATTTTATTTACATCCTGCTATTCGAAATAGCCACAAGCAGAATTGGTCTTATTAGTTGTTTCTTTGTAAGTTGAAGGGAGATATACAGCCTAAAGCGATAGTCAATTATTTTAAAATCCGGTCGCGATGTGAAATATTTGAAATTCGGTTATCTTTGTTTGCTAGCTCTAAACAAAATAGAGACGAAAAGAAAGATGACTTTCCGTTGGAGAAAATTTAAATTACATTAAAACTGAAACCAATAGCATGGAATATCCAGGAAACGGTTAACTACAACAGCAATTCTGTATCTTAACGATATCTACATTTTTGTGTAGTTAACTTTCGGTGTACCAGTTATACAAAAATCATCCAGAGTGAAGAGGTCTTCTAAGGATATTCCCAGAGATTTCAAGAGACACATTTTGTTTTTCATAAAATTATGTTAAGCGTATGGCATTTTAATCAAAATCGACGGAGCCATTTCTGAGAAAATCAAAATTTTCAAATCTGTTTCATGTAAAGGATAGTTAGGGGTAGGAGATTTTCCGGAAAAGCTTAGCGTCGCATTCTTGGAAGACATGCCATATTTGATGTTTAACCGACATTTCGATTTTCAGTTATACTCTTCACAGAGATACACATAAACGGACTTCTGTCTAATATTTTTTTTTATTCTGAAGCCCCTAAAACATCTATTTCGGTAAAATCTCGGGATGGAGTTTTTGGGTGTAATATAATAACTTAGCAAAATATTAGAAAAGATGATTATTCATTCTACTTTATATTAGTTATATTATTTTGGACACTTTTATGGCATATTTCACTGAGATTAGGGGAATACAGTAGGTTTAAGCCATAGCAAATCACTTAAAAGCGGAACGGTCTTCAGAGTTTATTCCTAGAAAAATTCAAGATACCTTTACATTTTATTTGACATTTAAATAGCTTTAATATGGTATTTGGATTAAAATCCCTAGATACATTTTTGAGAAGATCGAACATTTTGAAAAATGTTCTACGTTTAAAACAGTTTGAGGTGAGAGCAATAATTTCCTGAAATACTTCCCTCATATGCTTGCAAGATTCGTAGTCTGCTTACCCTTCACGAATGTAGGACTGATACCCCTCTAGGACTTACAAGTGGTTGTCTAGGGGTCAGAGAGCTATCGTGAAGCCAACGGTACGAAACCTAAGAATAGAGAACCTGGAACGAGTGGTCGGTCCGTAGCCAGGAATGAGTTTGAGGAAGTAGATGATATGAAATGAAAACGAAATGGATGATAGGAAACTTGATGAAGGAGCAATTGGGGCAATGTGTGGTGGGGGAAACCTAGGAGCGAACCCGTGCCGCCATGCCCATCTCCGAGTAGGAGATGTGGCTTTATTCATACCTATTGCATGAAGATGAAATTATGTTTTTTATTTGGATTTTTTGTTAAATGAAAATGAAATTTTTAGTTGTTTTGGCTGGTATATCTAAAATTGTTCAAATTCCTTTTTCAGCTTGATTGCCGGCTGGTACTTAACCGATTCTCATTTTTGGGCTATACTAGTCATACACATACATAGAATTTTTCTACAATTTTTTTTTTTGATTCAGGTATTCCTAAAACAATTACTTCAGGTGAAATGTCGGTAACAAAATTTTCGGTGGAATGCAACAATTGTACCTTTTGTACAATGTGCGTATTAGAGTAAATAATGACTCACTTTGCGCTCCATTCCAAAAACTTTTCAAACGAATAACATTATTTATGATTTTAAGAGAAATGCTTGATTGTTGAGAGCTATAGGATGGAATTGCAGTGATAATTGCAGCAGGCTATATATCCCAAATGGCCACGGTCCCTTTCTTGTAAGCATATCTCTGAATATCAGCAGCACCTCGGATCTAATTTCCGTGGACAGTGCTACGGACATAATGCAGACCATTATGATGGCACCATGCGCAGAGTTGTTGCACAAAAGGGGAATGTCAATTGAAGCGGCATAATGCCTCGTATCGAATACACAAAAACGGAAGCACCGAAACAAAGGACGATCTAGATGTCATTTTCCACCCAGGCGCGATTAGAATTGATGCCCTCTGTTTTACAGCTTTTGATATCTGAATCATGATTGACCTGGCCTCTCATTCGATCAACTTAAATCCTAAACATTGTGCAGCTCTAAATGCTGTTTGCAGACATATTCCTATTTGCAGAGGTAATAATTTCGCCATTGCTTTCTGGTACAAATTGTGGAATTGAGAAAGGTAATTGATGTTTACTGCTCATAAGAGATAATTATGACAACCTTTACCTATATACAGTACGATCTCTATATTATGGGGCCGCTAATCGCCCACTGTTTATGAGGTTTTCAGTTATACAGGTTGTTTCAAAACGACACCAAACGAAGATAGCAGTCGATTAGCTTACACTTTGACTTGTCCGAAACTTGATGTCGCAACTTTAAAGCTCTTCTATTTAAAGTTTTATGTGTGTTTAAAAGTCGCACACATTTGGGATTAAGCAGCGAAGGAACAACAGTTATCATACGCCACGTAAACAAGCTCAGAACGAGTTATACGTAACACATAACAAAACCCACATGCTACGTTTTCCATTACTAAGGTGACCAGTGCCGCGCCGGCGTGTCTATCACCACACGACTGGGACCTTCGCTACCAACCGGCATCTCTCTTGGAGTGCGCCAGGCACGTGCCATTTGGTTATGTACGACTGCCTAATCCATGGAGATTTTATGGCAGTTTTTGTATGTGCCGAATATAGAGCTGAAAATTATATTCATGTATCACGTACGGTATGAGCAACAAGATCCACACCTTCGTTTGGTGTCGTTTTGAAACATCCTGTAGACCTCTCGCGCATGAACTTGCACATGATTATAGTATCAGGGGCGTATTCTTGGCCTAGCTAGGCTACCTGCAAAGCCCAGTCACTTGTGAACAAAAGAACTTATTCTTAAACTATGTTCTTACTTTCTCTACGGGTACTATGCATATAGTGTACAGAGAAGGTATTGTATTGCAACCAAAAATTCGATACCAAGATTTCACCGGGAATACATGTTTTAGATCACCCTGAATTCAAAAATAGCATTTTTACTTTCTATACACGTACAGAGATTCCCCCGGAAATACATGTTTGGGTCCCCCTGAATAAAATAAGAGCATTTTTGGAAAAAGGTTCATTTGTGTGTGTGTCTGTCTGTCTGTGTGTCTGTGGACAGCATAGCTCAGAAACGAAAAGACCTTTGAATACAAAACTTGGTATTTAAGTTTGGTATCTTCCAGGAATGCGACACTAAGATTTTGAAGAAAATCCCCTCCCCCCACCCCCAAGTAATCTTTACATGGAACGTTTTTAAAAAAATTAATTTTCTCAAAAATGGCTCTAACGAGTTTGATTAAAATAGCATATATTACAAATATTTACTTTACAAATAAATGTGTATCTTAAATTTTCTGGGAATAGCCTCAGGATGAATTTTACGAACTGCTAGACCGTAAGAGATGAACAAAAACCTACCACATAGAAAATTTAGAGCACGTTAAGACACACACACACACACACACGCACGCAATTTATGTTATTTACATATTTTTTGTTGAGTTCTTCGTTTCTGAGATATTTCTTGTTTTTGGATTCAGCTTTAAAAAAACATACTTTTCTCATACAGGAATTTGTCAACTCCTATCTATACAAACAAAGGAACTTCAGTCTCATAGAACCCAGCTTTTGACCATCACTTTAACCCATGGTACTCCCTTATTTCACTTCTACTTGCAAGGAAGCAAGTAATAAGACTATTTCTGCTAATTTTTCTCGATTAGCACGAAGTAAATAGAAGCCATAAGAATTTTAACAATCATTTGTTGCAGAGATGTAGAGAAAGTCATGTGAATGGAACACATCAGATTTTTTGAAAAAGGTCCGTGTGTATGTGTCTGTGGGCAGCATAGCTCAAAAACGAAAAGAACGTTAAATACCACATTTGGTATTTAGGATTGGCATCATCCTATGTTGCAACAGGAAGATTTTCAAGAAAACCCTTAACTACCCTTTACATGGAAAAATTTTCTAATATTTTGTTTTCTTAAAAATGGCTTTAACGATTTTTATTAAAATGCCACATATTAAAGTCATTTCTATAACAAATAAAGTGTATATCTTGAATTTTCTGGATAAGCTTCTTAGGACCTGTATATTCTGGATGATTTTTTCTTAATTTGGCATAAGCGTAAGAGATAGACAAAAGCTTACTACACAACAATGTAGATCTTGTTAAAATACAAGAGTTATGTCATACACATTTTTTTTTTTTTTTTTTTGGTGAAGTTTACCGTTTTCGAGGGATTCCTTGTTATTAGTTTCAATTGTGAAGTACTTATACTTTTCTCAGACGGATTTTTTTTTTTTTTTCTTTTGTACTCCTGGCCATACAAGGAAGCGATTTGCAATGACAATCGCATAACGAAAGCTTTTAAAACATATGACTGTCACTTTAGTCTAGTGCATTCCCTTAGTTCCTTTCTATTTATAACGAACTAAGTAATAAAATTCTATTAATGTTTATCTCGATTAGCATGGTGTTGAAAAAAGGATTATATTTTATAAGAAGTTTGTTTGTAGAGAAACTAGAGAAAGTCACGTGGGTGTAACTCGTCAGACTTTTTTTTATTGTGTTTCATTTATATAGCTCCCTTTAACATCTAAGGTCATATCGAGGGCTTTGCATTAGAAACAAGTCGTTGTTTGTAGATTCTTTACATTGGGTTTAAATCGTTTTATTTTCCTTGAACACACACACACACTCTTTCACTCTCACATACATACTTCCAGACTCTGTGGGAGATAGGGAATAATTGTGGTTCCCCGCCCCAGCTGGGAATCAAACCCGGGACCTCCGGATGAGCCTAAACGATTGGTTGTTTGCATTCTAGCTTATTACGGCATAAAATGAGTTCCTTGGAATGAAACTCGATTCTGTTTACAATGTACTTCAGCCTGTCTTTCAAGGTCGGAAGCAGACTGAATGACCAACATGATATAATGAGTATATTCGTGGTACGGGATGTGAAGGGGAAATCACTACAACAAACACTTTTTCTCTTGGTATTCGAAGCATAGCTGATTAGTATCGAGGACAGTCGAAATAGTTCCAGATATGTGATGAATATAGCAGTATAGTGATTTTTATTACTGAAGAGAGACGGCGTTAATTTGCTTAAGGACACTAAATCAGAAGTTATCCATTTCAAAAATAGATTGAGGTCGTTATTTTTAATTGTTCTTTTAATTTAAACGTCTAGTTAATGAATATTAAAGCTTTATTGTTATTATTAGTAGTAATAATAACAATAACTACAAATTTACTGTAAGAAGTGTCTTTATTGACTAATTTTTCTTTACAATTAAACTCTTTACAAATTCACTGCTATAAATAATGTACTCGACGTTTCGATGCGTAGGCAGTTTATAGGTTATACCTAAAGGCCATTCATGGCTCGAGCACCATTACGTGTGAATCGTACACGATCCAGTAGAATTACGTTAAATTACATTACATAACATTGTGAACAACACACTCGGCTAACTATCCTTCCTCCTTTTACAGTTAGAAAAAGATGTCACTGGAAACTGGTCGAAGATACTAGACAATTCTAGACGATTCTCTTGTGTACCAATGTGTCACGTTACACTTATTTCTTTACGCCTTCCAGGTTTGCAACTGCGATGGTCCATATACCAAGGCGAACATATACCAAGGTAAGAACCACTGCAAAAAGCGACACTGTCACGTATTAAATGTCATTGAAAATATTTACATTGGTAGCCTATATTGACAAGGTATCGCGTGCTATGATAAATAATAATATTCTTATGAATGTTGGTGAATGTAGTATGCATCTGCATTGAAATATTCCTGGCATCCTCGAATGCAATTTCCATTCACACGCGTTAGTTCTTCACTCGACATGTTCATACTTTCTATTTTGATATTGTCCTTGATTTATAGTTATCCTATAAAATGTATTATTTAGGCTTTCCTGCAAAATTTTGCATCACAATCCAATTGTCTCGTGCTCGAATCTCGGTTACGTTAACTTATTTGTATAAGGACTTCTTCGGACTTTTTGCTTACATTGAAACCATTTTGTTTTCACTTCTTAAATCTATTGATCCCATTCCTAAAATCAAAATGTCTGTTTCTCCACCTGGCACTGGAATTCCAGGAAATTTCTCCAAAAGTTGTCAACACACCTATCGACAAGGTTCGGTATCGCACATAAAAATCGTTGTTCAGGCGTGTATTCTTTGGTAGGTATAAGCAGGGGCTACTAACAATACAACAGCAACAATAAAAAGACTTAAAAATAAAGGAAGAAAGAAAGAAAGACAAAATCGCATAAAACAAATGTCTTGAATATATTTTCAGCTTTCAGATGCACAAACTCTGGTCTTAACACATGGACATAAGGTAACAACAGATGCAGTACGAGTATAATATAGCTGATAAAACGTAGCCTTGAGAATTATATTTTACTTTCTCTAGCACGTATGTATAATGCAATAGTAGGCACAGAAGGTATTGTATTCTACTCAAAAATTCCACCGACATTTTACTGAAAATGCATGTTTTAGGGCCCGTGAATTCCGAAAAGCATTTTTTGGGAAAGCTCCGTGTGTGTGCGTGAGTGTGTGTGCGTGTGTGTGTGTGTCTTTAGACAGCATAACTCTAATGCCTTTGGTTGAAGTGCGTGTCATCATAATGTTTGCATAGCAAATAATACGTATATCCTGTATTTCTTGGGAATAGACACTGAAGGCATTCTCATTCTGAATGATTTTTGTATAACTGGTAAACCATAAGAAATAAATAACTTACTGCACAAAAACGTAGGTCCCATTTAAAATACAGTTTGCCATATACATTTTTTATACAGTCATTTCAGGGCTTTTCCCTGTTATTTTTTTCAATTTAGAAGACTAAAACCCTTCTCAGTTATCTTTCAGATCTCTTGTTTTTCTCCTGGCAATGACAATTGCTTAGTGACAGCTTTTAAAAGGTTTGACCGTCGCTTTAGCCCAGTGTATTCTCTTATTTCCCTTCTACTTAACAGAAACTAAGTAATAAGAATAATTTATGGTAAGTGAATGACTGGATGATCAGTTGTTCTGGTATGACCCTTGCGTAAATATTTATACTGCGGATATGAACATAGGCATATTTTCAGTCATAACAAAATAATTGCAATAAATAATGATATTTAATATAGTATTAACATAGTAAAATAACAATCTCCTTGGCTTGTTAATACCATTGAAATTCCTTTGAGTCGCGAACACTATGAAAATCAATTTGCAAGCAGAAACGTTTACATTAATTGTAGGTAATTAACTGGTACCAATGACAGTTACAAATAACGTTTTCTTTCCTTAGTAACTGCCATACTCATTTGTATGGGTTGCGTCATGAGGCTGCAAATTGAAGTTTCTGAATGCAGAATTTTGTCGTAAGGTAAACACTGATTCCGCCACTTTCTATAAATAAGAATGATTTCTCCAGAGCAGACATACACGTTAAACGTAGGAGTCGATGGCTTGCTGTTGGAATGCTTTCTGTTTGGAATATTATAAACTGATATACGGTTGGTATTATAACATTAGATTTTATAATAGGGTTAGAGTTAACAACGGAAGGAAACACTTCGCGCACTAGGATCTACATAGATCCAGGCGCAGGTATAAGTCCACAAGACATGCGGAAGTCCATAGTAGTGCCAGACTCGAAGACCTGTCTCACTGCAGGAGATACCAGAAGGAATGACAATAAACCATTCAAACCCCTCTAGTGTCCACGGAGAGCGCTCTTTCAAGTATCCGGGTCATCTTTCCGGCATTCGCCACAAAACTTAGACGCACGCCTGAAAGACAAGGAAACGAATGAAAGGAAAAAGATAGAAAGGAAATATATATTAATTTATTACGATTTTAAAATATTAACATATTTTTTCCGGCACCTAGGAAACTAGCTTCCGTATCTTATATTCATTTTTAGCCGCGCTGTAGTCGAGTGGTTAAACACTCACCTCCCACCATGGGACCGTGTTTGATCTCAAGTGATGGCATGCGGGATTTGCGCAGGGGCGAGCTTTCTCCGGATTCCCCCACTATCGCATTTCACCGGCGCTCCAGCTTCATTACACTATATCATATGCTAGCACTTGCTGTGTCATATAAGTAAGCGAGCGTTAAACACGATCGTTTTTCCAATAGACTTCCTCAATTTCCGATTAAAAGAATTTGAAATGTAAAAAGAAAGCTCACAATTTAAAGATAAACGTTAAAACATTCGTCATGGCAAATACATTAACTTATCACACGAGTTTAAAGAAATTGTTGACGTATCGGAGTAGTTTTAGTAAATTTCTAAAACAAATATTTTATTACAAACTGTCTTTTCATATTTTACATTAGTTAAAAAGAGCTAATTTTTTTTGGCTTAACGTCCTTTAACCTGGTTGGTTGTATTGAACGATGAATGAAATTTTTGAAATGATGCTCAAGTTATTCGTCATTCGTCTTCTCAGGATAAGGGAAAACCCCGAAAAAAAACCTCATCCGGGTAACTCACCCTAAGCGAGATTCGAACTCACGACCTGTTGAATATGAGGCAGACAAGCTACCACCACACTACCCAGGTGGGCAGAACTGAATTGTTTACCTTACTATAACGAAGTTTTAGATCTTATTCATAAAACTCATAATAAAGAAATTCCTTGGTGCTACATACGAGCTACATACATAATATATACGAGAAGGTTTCTTTCTTCCTGGTGACGTCCATTCTATCAATCTCTTAGGCCAACTTTCATCCTATTTCTCTTAGTCTGATTGTATCACACTATTTTGTTGTACGTATAAAACGCAAAATGTAATTGCATATGTTTATTTCCTCTCTTGTAATCTTGTTTCTAATTTTATCTGCCCTAAATTTTTAGGAGAGGTTGTCCAAGGGCGTATTTTTGCTATTATTTTTTTTATTTTAATTTAAAACTCGGAATCTAAACTCCATAACATTTGTTATGTTTCCTCTAAGCTTTAGGGTTTGTTTATTTTATATCTAATATCTATTTATGCCCTAAAACATCTTTCCGGTAAGGATATCACTAAATACAATTTACAAAAAGAAATATTTTTAGATAGAAACTAGGGAAACCACGAAACACCCAAGATCGATAGGAATTGAACATGTGGAAAGCGAGTCTCACACGTAAGTGTGTTGGCAATTACCTCAATTAGCGTTTACAATAAGTTTTATTAAATGAATGCCCAAAGTTCTCCCTTTATAAGAGTCCTGGTAAGTGGTACTCATTTCCCTAAATGTATTCGACAATATCCATAAATGACATGTCCACTTTAAGCGCCTTCTAGTCTGGACGTTTTGAAAATCGATGACATCACATATCCACATCAGGTGTGCGAAGAAGGCGGTGATAGAGCCAGTCCAGTTCATCGAATAGCACTGTCCCATAAAAGTCACTTTATCTTTTGTCACGCGATGTCCCCCTCCCCCCGCAGAACGAGCGAGAGAGAGAGAGAGATAGAGAGAGGCAGAGACAGAGACACCAAAAGAGAAATATTGTCACAGCGCTCGGACATTGATGGAAGCAGAGATCTCTGCAAATCCCCGATCTAATGTGAAAGGAATGGACTCTGCCACTCGCATGGAACTTCTTTACGTGTGTGTCTGGGCAAGAAATGAACAACGCACTCTTCTTCATTTACTGATACATTTGAAAACTCCTTTAGATATCCTCAAAATTTTGTAACGCGTAACGCTTTCATAAACCTTTGCATGTTTGTTTTTCTATCCATAATCACTCAGAACAGTCAGCTAAATCATTACGTGTGAGGTATCACAGCCATGTGACATAAAGGGGTAAAGGGTAGACTTCAGAGTGGAACACCATGCTGCCCGCACTTAGCAGATCTATTTTGGTCATCACCACCCAGAAGGAATGGATGACGTTGAAGGGACATAGGAAGCAGCAGGCTGACATGCCACCAGAGACGCGCGGAAATCCCAAATATTTTTCAAATCCGTTGACCCGTCCGTCCCACTCTCGGACCACCAGAGATGACGTGCCAGCAACCCGTCAACCTGGTAGCCATCTATGTCCATTGATCATGCATCCGAGGCATCTGCGTCGACTGCCATACACCACAAACCTGAAGGGTGCCAGAGAAACAATAAGGGGAAATAATGGAAAGGATCAAGGTAAATGAGAAGATACCTTAGCATTCACCTAGAGATGCCAGGGAAACCACAAAAAAAACAAACAAAAAAACATGGATCAATGTGGGTGATCCCCGGGGATTGCACCGAGGATCTCCAGAGTGCGATTCCTATAGAGTACACAGATTCGTTATTTAGTTCTCCACAATCCCTTGCGTTTGTACTTTCCAAAATGCTTGACACGGCTAACTGCAACATTTTAGTGTTAAATATTGTTAACCCTAAAATACATATAGGATGCATACGCATATTTTTTAATAAATTTTAGGGTACCTGATGTGTTCATTTTGAATAAATTGTATTTCATTTAAGAGATAATGAAGAGATAATATTGCACCAGTTTCAGCAATCGATACTGGTGACAAAATGTCGAAATGCTGATATAGCTCTACCCTCATAAAGCAATGCTGGCATAAGCATGTGTTTTTTTTTTTTGTTTTTTTTTTTGTTTTTTTTTTTGTACAGCCTGACGTATTGACCAACAGCATTTTTAACGTAATGACCGACATTTTACTTAAAGTGGAAACCGTAAGATTCATAATCTACAGGTGAGTGTAGAATGGAGTTTGAGTAACCATTGTGTTTCCTCAATCCCTATACCATGCACTATATTTGTAATATTAAAATTTGCTGTGTATCCTCGAATTCTTGCATATTTATTTATAGGTCCTGATCTTTCAAATCAAAGATACATCCTCCTGTACCTTTAAACTCTAAGGCTACCCGCTTCCCTCTCGCATGCGCGAACAGCTCTAACCTTGAAGCTACCACTCCCTAGTGTAGAGGTGAAACCTATCTCTCACTGTGTATCCTACATATGGAGTCGCCGCGAAACTGTTCCAATGAACGTTCCTGTAAAACTTATGTATGGGTTAAACGCCCCCAAAATTTGCCAAAATTTGCTCCTCTCTTTTTCTGCAAAGGAACGCCCTGGGTGTCTCACAATATGTTTCACTAAATTTCGTTCTAAAGACTCATCTGTTATTCTTTGACCATGCCGGAGGCATGGTATGGCGCCCCTCCCTGTGTATTAGTGTTTGGGATTTTCAGACAGCTCTAGTTTTTGTGTCTACTGGGATTACTGATCTATGGGAACTTTTAGAGCGAACACTCTGTCTTATATTTAGGGAAACAATTCGTGCAGGTTTACTAGAATATATTAATAGTGTGTACAGCTTATACCATGTGACCCAAATACGCCATATTTGACGTGTGTACGCTTATCTCTGCGTGCGTTAAAAGAGTTGCAGAACTCAACGGGACTCAACGGACACTGGTTTCAGGTGATCCTGGGAGTGAAATTTAGAATCCTGTCAGTCAAAAAATGGAAAAATGCTTTTTATTTAAAATAGTTGATGGAACCTTTGGGTATCTATGTAAAATTAACATTTAACTGTGTCTTGCTTCGGGCTGTACAGTCATTTAAAGAGCATATGATACACCTGTATCTCAGCATACTACTATATAAAACAGCGTATTTCTCAAAATTACATTTTCATACCTTCAAAATGTTCCACTCATCTCAGTTTGGTTTATAAAAAACTAAAATTTCCCAAGAATGTGCAGGAGTATTTACTGTAATATTACCTAAGGGCAAAATTATAACAGTAAAAGCAATTTTCCTAAAACTATATTTGTATGAAAAAATGATTAATTTTTAGTTTTATTCCAATATTTAAAAATATATATTAGCATACTAATCAAAGTATTTGAACTATTCCTGTTTAAGCTATGTGTGATTCAAAATTCCAATTCAGAAAATGTCAACCATTTTTTTTCAAGTTTTGAAGTACGTGAAACATTTTGATTACACAACATATTTACATAATAAAATGTATTACAATTTATATCTTCCAATGTAGTTATCCACTTAAAATTAAATTTGATATTAATCTAATAACAATGCAATCACAGGAAATCGTCCACAAAAATCATTACAGAAATAGAAATATTTGAAATTCCACTTCCAGTGTCCATAATTTGAAATCTGCCAGTACAGAACTGCCGAGACGTTCCTCGTTTTACTTCTCGCAATGAGCGTGATTCGCTCACCGTCTGCGTTGATAAGCAAGATGAGTAAAACGAGGTTTGCTCTCCTCAGTTCTTCACAGGCAAGTTTTAAGTTGAAATAAACCCGTTGAGTTTGCAACTGTTTAAACGCACATAAGGATATCTGTACACCTCAAATACAAGGCTGTTGGGCTTCCTGGTACATTAGCTCAAGAATATTTGAGAAAAAAAAGGATTATTCTTTCCTGAACCAATGTGCCCCCGAACCCATTAAAGAATAAAACTGATTAATGGAAGTTTGCGAAGTCTGTGAGCTCAGAACACAAATTTGAAGTGTGTATAATCTGGCTAAAGTACATTGTTCGATTATTACTCTACATACTAAATGGTACTTAGGTAGAGAAGGCATTGCACTCCATCCAAAAATTCGACACAGAGATTTCACTGAAAATACACGTTTTAGGATCCTCTGCATCCAAAAAGCAGACTTTTACTTTGTCCGCAATTACTATGTACTTAGTGAAGGTATTGTATTGCAGCCAAAATTCTATACCAAATTTTCACCGTAAGTACATGTTTTGAAAGCTCTTGAATAAAAAAATTATAAAAAAGGCCCTTGCATATCTGTGCGTGTGTCTAAGGGCAGCATAGCTCTATAATGAAAAGTCAGTTAAATACTAAAATTTGTATTTAGGTTTAGTATCTTTCAAATATGCTACAGGAAGATTTTCAAGAAAATTTCCCCACGCTTTACTGCACTTTAAAGAAATATATTTCGAAAAATGTCTGTACATTAAATAATCATATATTTACTTGACGAATAAAATATATATTTTGAATTCTCTGGGAATTACCGCTTTATTCCATTAAGGCAATTTCTGCTAATGTTTATCTAGATTAGCATGAAGTGGATAGAAGCATAACCTTTTAAACAATTATTTGTTAAAGAGAAGTAGAAAAAGCCATGTGAATGAAACACATCAGATTTTTTTTTAAATGCTGTGCTTTTTGTGCTATGTAAAATAAGTTAAAATGATATATAGTGCCCGCATATGCAACAGCTGTTCTGAATTTATTGCGAAGATATAACATTTTGGTTTTATGCATGTTTTATATGTTTATAGAGTTTGCACATCTAAGTAGTGACAGAATTATTACATTATCAATCCCTCATTCAAAGTAGTGCCAGGCCCTCGTATAAATTTCCTTATATGTGTTAATAAGTTCATTTATGGGATCACTAAAGTAGTAAAATGGATTTTCTGAAGTGTTAAAGCAATACGTTTAAATTCTGTGAAACAATTAATGGAAACTAAGATTCATTCAAATATGCATTTAAATTCTGGATATATAATTAATGTATTCGATTTAAAATCCATCTTCTGCTACAGTTTTTGAGTTATATGAACCAGTTTTTAAAATTATATTCCTTTATACCTTTTTAATAAATTATCTTGTTTAATTTTTCCTGTATGGATAGTTTGTTTTATAAGAATAAATTTATATATTAAAGTAAACAAAAAATTAAAAAATCACTGATGTATTCCATTCACATAGCTTTCTCTACTTGTTAAACCAACTTTCCTTATAAAATATTATCTACATCATGCTAATCGATATAAGCATTAACAAAAATGTCCTTTATTACTTGCTTCTTTGTTAGTATAAATGAAATAAGGGAATAAATACAATTGGCTAAAAGAATATTCAAATCTTTTAAGACCTCACTATATGAAGCAATTGAAATTCGGACCTAGTTGCATTCCCAAAAGTAGAACAAGAGAGATGAAACGAAAAACGACTTCCCGTTTAAGAAAAGTCTCAGTAGTTTAAAATTGAAACCAATAACAAGGGATATCACGAGGAATCGGATAACCCTACAGAAAAAAAGTATATGGCATAATTTTTTCGTTTTAACGAGATCTTTTCTCTCACAGTCTATGAGTTACACAACGTCATTCAAAATGAAGTGTCTTCAGAGGCTACTCAAATATCTTCTTCTATTCTTCAGAGAAAAATTCAAAATATACGTTGCGTTTTTTTTAAACATTTGGCATTTTAATCAAAATTTTAATCAATTATATATTTTTGAGAAAATCAAAATTTTCAAAAAATGTTCCATGTATAGTTTAATTGAGGGTGCTGTGATTTTCCTGAAAATGTTCTTGTCCAAGTTTGGTATTTAACCGACTTTTTCTTTCTGAGTTGTGCTACCCACATATACACACACGCACACGGACCTGTCTCTTAAAAATGCTTTTTTGGATTCATCAGCTCTCAAAACGTGTATTGCTGGTGAAATATCGGGATCCAATTTTTGGTGGAATACAAGAACTTCTATTTCTATTACGTCCTACGCATGATTATGCTATATTTTTAAAATGTATGCTATTCATCTGCTATTCATCTGCGATCTATATAAACATAGAATCACAAATTTTACTATACGCATTTTCCAGTGCTTTTTGAAAAAATGTCAGACCTCATTTTTGTGCCAGAAGATAGATTTTGAATATGAGAAAACTACAAGAAAGTTGAACCTGAAAGAAATGGCTTCAAATATTTACACAGAGCACCATTTAACAGCACAACGCCTTTAAATGCTGTGCAAAATATGCATTACATCCGCTCTAGGAGAATCAAAGGTTGAAAACACGAACTTTAAGTATGGTGCACTTTTGTGTCCTGAAATACAAAAATAGTTGGTTTTGACCAAAATCCAGAAAGAACACATATTTCATTTAATAAAGGCAGATATTATTTTATTTACTCTGCTAAGTACATAGTAAATAGGTAGAGCAAGTATCCCAAAATTCGATATCGAGATTTCACTGGAAATGCAGTTTTAGGGTCCTTTGAAAATAAAATCTGATGTGTTCCATTCGCATGACTTTCTCTAAATCTCTGTACCAAATTGTAGTTAAAAAGCTTATGCTTCTATTTACTTCATGCTAATTAACAGAAGTGCTCTTATTATTTGCTTCCTTGTAAGTAGAAGTTGCTATGTAACTGAAGTTCCTTTGTTTGTATGGACAGGAGTTAAAGAATTCCTGTATGAGAGAAGTATAAGTTTTTCAAAGCTAAAACGAAAAACCAGGAATATCTTAAAAATGATCAACTCCACGAAAAAAATGTATATGCCTTAAATTGTGTGTTTTATCGTGAGCTACATTTACTGTGTAGTAAGTTTTTCCACATCTCTTACAATTTAGCAGTTATGGGCAATTCGGTAAAATTCATTTAGAATAAAGTAGTCTTCAGGGGCTATTACCAGAAAATTCAAAATATACATTTTATTTGTCAGGTAAATATCTTTAATATACTGTATTTTAATCAAAACCGTTAGAACTATTTTTAAGAAAATCAAAGTTTTCAAAAATTTTTCCATGTAAAGGGTAGTTGGGGTGGAGGTTTTTCTTGAAAATCTTCGTGTAGCATCCCTGGAAAATACCAAACTTAAATACCAAGTTTGGACTTTAACGGTCTTTTTGAGCTATGCTGTCCACACGTACACACACACAGACACAGACACACGGACAGTTTTTCTAAAAATGCTTTTTTTTTTTGGATTCAGGGAATCTCAAAACATGTATTTCCGGTGAAATCTCGGTATCGAATTTTTGGGTGCAATGCAACACATTCTCTATACACTATGTACATAGTTCGCATAGAGAAAGTAAAAATGGTCGGCATATGTATGTGTGGGTCAGTGATAACGGTAACTCAGAAACGAAAGTACTAAATATGGATGCGACACAAGATTTTTAAGAAATTCCCCCCACTCAAAACTACGCTTTATGTGGAAAAGATAAGAACATTTTGATATTCCCAAAAATGACTATATTTTTATTAAAATACGGGATATTTAAGATACTTATATGACAAAGAAAAAGGTATATATTAAATTTTCTGGGAGTAACCTATGAAGTCCTCATCATTCTGAACGAATTTTGTATATCTGGTAAACCGTGAAAAATAATCAAAAAGCTGATACATAAAAATGCAGTGTTCATTACAACACACAATTTATGTCATATACATTTGTGTGGAGTTAACCATTTCTGATATATTCCTTGTATTGGATTCAATTTTAAAGTACTTAAAAACTTTTGGCATGCGAGAATTTTTCAACTCCTAACTGTGCAAAGAGACGAATTTGAATCACATAGCGGCTAGCTTTTAAGAGATTTGACAATCGGTTTAGCCTATTACATTCCCTTATTTCTCTTCTACTTACAAGCAAATAAATAATAACACTTTCTGTTAATGCTTATCTCGAGTAGTGGTTAGACCATTCGCCTCTCACTTAGACGGCCCGGGTTCGATCCCAAGCGATCGCATGTGAGCTTTTGGTGGACAAAGCGGCGTAGGGGTGGGTTTTCTCCGGGTTCTCCGGTTTCCCAGGCCTTCGTATTCCACCTATCATCAGTGTCATCGCCTGCAATGCCATAAGTTGTAAAATCGGGCGTTAAACGCTACCAAAAAAAAAAAAAAAAAAACTCGAATAGCACAAAGTAGATAGATGAATAAGCATCTTGAGAATAATCTGTTACATAGAAACTCGTGTGACTGGAACATGTCATATTTTTACTTTCTCTATACGCACTATGTGCATAGTGTATAGAGAAAGTATTGCACTCTACCCAAAAATTCGATACCGAGATTTCAACGGAAATATATATTTTAGGGTCCCCTGTATCCAAAAAAAGTATTTTCAGAAAAAGGTCCATGTGGGTGTGTCCATGTGCCTGTGAACACGATAACTCAAAAACGAAAGGTCGGTAAAATACCAAACTTGGTATTTAAGTTTAGTATCTTCCGGGGATGCGACACGAAGATTTTGAGAAAAATCCCCGCACTCCAAACTACCCTTTACATGGAACTTTTTTCGAAAGTTTTGATTTTCTAAAAAATGGCTCTAACGGTTTTGATTAAAATATTGTATATTAAAGATATTTATCTGACAAATAAAATGTATATTTTGAATTTTCTGGGAACAGCCTCCGAAGACTACTTTATTCTGAGTGAATTTTACGGAATTATGCATAAGTACTAAACCGAAAGAAAGAGACAAAATCTTACCACACAAAAAATTTAGAGCACAATAAAACACACAATTTATGTTTTACATATATATATATTTTTTTTTCGTGGAGTTGATTGTTTTCGAGATATTCCTTATTTTTGGTTTAAGCTATAAAATAGTTTTCTCATACAGGACTTTGTGAACTCGTGTCCATACAAACAAAGGATCTTCAGTCACATAGCAACCAGCTTTTGACTATCACTTTAACCTATGGTATTCCCTTATTTCCCTTCTGCTTACAAAGAAGCAAGAAATAAGACTACTTGTGCTAATTTTTTCTCGATTAGCAGGAAGTAAATAGAAACATAATCTTTTTAACAATAATTTATTGCAGAGATATAGAGAAAGTCATGTGAATGGAACACATCAGATGTTTTCTTGTGAGCTGCACTCGCATCCCTGGATTAATGTAGCAGAATACAGAATTTGAATAGATATACTCGACTGAAGAATTCAACGTTATAGCCGGGATTGAAACCGCAGATGTCCCGATCTGTAGCAGGTTGCTCCAACCACTGAGCTACCAGGTCAACATGCCAGCACAGCATTAAATTCCCCCTCTGACATGTCTGTTCTCCGTTATACCACAAGTGATACTTTATTTTGAGACGACATACCCTAATGGGACTTACAATGTCATAACTACAAATAAAATCCCGGGCTTTATAGTTTAACTAACTGTTGCGTAAATTAGTGTTAAATGCTTTGTCTTCACACAGGTCTTGTGTAGGACGTACATTTGATAGGTAGAGTCAGATTGAGAAATTCACCACGGATCTCCCAGTCTCTAACCCGTTGATGTAACCACTAAGCTACAGAGGGCAATATGCCAGTACAGTATTAAATTCCCCATCTGACTTGTCTGTTTTCAGTAAAGCACAAGGTGATCTCAATTTATCCCAATGTCGTAATTACTTCAAATACCGGGCTTCATAGTTTAACCAACAATTAGATTTAAGTCCTATTTCTAATTAGTTTTAAGTCGTACACTTGATTAGTGTGAAAAATAAACAATAAGAAACAAGATTGCAGAATGTTGCACACGCCGTGTTTGCTTGTAGATGTTTCGAGTACGCGTGCACTGGTGTACCCCAAAATATCTATCCCCCATTATCATTTTCCGACGATGTGGATTGGAGGAGTAGATTCAGCCAGTTCGCTTCACCTAACCCCATTGAATTCTTTCTTCTTGCCCTGCTATCTTTACAGCAAATGATCAAATCGATGGGGGATATTATACATCCAGGATCAGCGACTTGGAAACGTATAAACACTACCTTGCCGTGAACCTGGAGGTGGCACTCAACAACCAGTGAGGGGAAACACTTTATTATACATGGGCTGCAAATATACTTTCCTACAGTCACAAAAAAATTACAGCTTGGCGCAGTAAAGTTTCTCATTGGAGATATCATTAATGTCTGAGACCAAGCAGATCCCGATTCAGCTCGGTGTCAGAAGTTGCTCAGCAGGAAACAGGCCTGCTTTCTCTATTTTACGTCACTTTCGGACCATAAGACGCTCTTTTTTACTTTCGACGCACTATGTACATAGTGTGCAGAGAAGGTATTGTAATACACCCAAAAATTCGATATCGAGATTTCACCGGAAATACATACTTCGGGTCCCCCTGATTACAAAAAAAACATTTTTAGAAAAATATCTCTGTGTGTCTGTCTGTATGTGTGTGTGTGTGTGTGGGGGGGGGGGCACCATAGCTCAAAAACGAAAAGACCGTTAAATACCAAACTTGGTATTCAACTTTGGTATCTTCCAAGGATGCGACACAAAGATTTTCAAGAAAATCCCCCAACCACAAACTACTCTTTATATGGAACATTTTCGAAAATGTTGATTTTCTCAAAAATAGCTCTAATGATTTTGATTATAATATCTTATATTAAATATATTTACCTGACAAATAAAATGTATATCTTAAATTTTCTGGGAATATTCTCTGAAGACTACTTTCTTGTGGATGAATTTTACGAAATGTTACATAACTGCTAAACCGTAAGAGATAGACAAAAACTTACCACACAAACAATGTAGAGCACAGTAAGACACACAATTTATGTTACATACATTTCTTTCGTGGAGTTGATTGTTTTTAAGATATTCCTTGTTGCTGGTTTCAGCTTTAAAACATTTATACTATTCTCATACAGGAATTTGTCAACTTATGTGCATACAAACAAAGGAACCTCAGTTACACAGCAACCAGCTTTTGACTATCACTTTAACCTATGATACTATTTCGTTTCTAGTTACAAAAATAAAATAATTAATGATTTTTCTGCAATTTTTTTCCTTTTAAGAAAATTGTAATTCTTGGAATGAATTTAGCATTTTGTGAAAATTTAATTAATTTAGCCTAATTTAAGTTGTGTGCATATCACATACATAAGAGTTGAAGTGACAAACTGAATATCTGCATATTGCTGAGACGAGTTTCTCTAATGTCCTCTGTTTATTGAAACAGCTGCGGACAGCAGCGTTTCGAGAATGAATCTTTAAAATTGCACAATTAATTATTTCTCGTCAGCGGAAATTTCCATTGCCTTAAGCTTTGATGTCATAAGCCGCAGGACTAACGAGCGGCTTCTATAAAACGTAATACAGAGTTAATGGAGGGACATTAGAAACGGTGACAGGTTCCAATTCGCTCTCCGCGCCATGTTTGGGGTACTCGGAGTGAAACGTCATAAGTTATGGTGAAGCAGATAAAAAGGGAGGGGGAAAGATCAACACCGGTGTATGTCAGCACTGGCATTATATTGATGGATCTTTCTGTCCCAGCAAATCCCTGTGTCACTCATCAGTCATACCTATCTCACTCTCTCTCCCTCTCTCTCTCTCTCGCTCTCTCTCTTTCTCTCTCTCTATCTCTCTCTCTGGCTTGTTGGCAGCGCCTCTAGCGAAGCTTTCAAAGTCACAACTCATCAGCAGCTGTGTCAGGAAGGTTTAAACCGTTCAGTAGCTTAACGTATAAATCTTGTATATGTGACAATTCACTACACTCACAATCTTGAAACTAACTTGGGAAAATAAAAATAAAAAACAAAAAACTTAGTATAAGGTTTTTACTTTCTCTACACGTACAATGTGCATAGTTTATAGAGAAGGTATTGTATTGCACCCAACAATTCGATATCGAGATTTGACTGGAAATACAAATTCTGAATACAAAAAAAAAAACTAAAGCATTTTTTGAAAATTGTGCATGTATGTCATGGTGTGTGTGTTTGCAGTATAACTAAAAAAAGTCCGAAATGGCTATATACTTGGTATTTAAATTCAGTATCTTTCAATGATGCGACACGAAAATTTTCAACCCCCAACTACCCTTTACATAGAGAAATTTTTCAAAAACTGATTTTTTCAACTGCTCTTGATTGAAATGTCGTATATTAAAAATACTTACATGAAAAATAAAATGTATATCTGGAATTTTCTTGCAATACCTCTAAAATTATATTCATTCTGATAAATTTTGCGGCATTTTGCATAAATGGTAAACCAAAGAAATAGACAAGCACTGCCTTAACAAACAATGTAGACACGTTAAAAATACCATTTATGTTATCTACACTTTCTTCGTGGAGTTCACCGTTTTTGAGACATTCCTGGTTATTGATTTCCTTTTTAAAATACATTTTTCTCAGACGGGAATTAGTCAGATCCTGGTCATAAAAGCAAAGGAACTTCAATCACGTAGCAATCAACTTTTAAAACATTTGACTATCGCTTTAGCCTATGGAATGCCCTTATTTCCCTTCTACTTACATGGAAGCAAATAATAAGACCATTTCTGCTAATTCTTTCTCGATTAGTATGAAATAAATAGAAGCTTTTTAACAATAATTTGTTGCAGTATGTAGTGAAAGTCACATGAATAGAACATCAGATTTTTTCTCTTTGAGGTATCAGAAAAGTTTATAGCATTTCACGGTTGATAGAAGAGTTAAAAAGAAACACTATTTTACGTTCTCTACAGTTTGACTACACGGCCTCTTTAGAGAACGAATTGCACTCCACCCAAACATTCGATACTGAAATTTTATGAGAATTTCAACATTTATTTTTACTTTCTCTAGTACGTAGTGTGGTGTGTATAGTAGGCAGAGAACGTTTTTTTTTATGTCCTTTAACCCGGTTGGTCATATCGGAAGATAAATGCAATTGGTGAAATGATGGAGCTTAAAGTTACTAGACATTCGTCTTCTCAAGATAAGGGAAAACCCCGTAAAAAGCTTATCCGGGTAACTCACCCTAAGCGAGATTCGAATTCGTGACCTTTTGAATGTGAGGTAGACACGCTACCACCACACTACCCAGGCGGGAGCGAAAGTATTGTATTCCACCCGACAATTCGATACCGGATATGTCCAAATGTAACTTTTTTAGAAAAATATCCGTGTGTGTATATGTGTGTATTTTTCTATGAGCAGTATAACTCAAAAACAAAAAGTAGGTTGTTTCAAATTCAATATGTTCCAAAGGTGCGACGTGAAGATGTACTACCTTTTACATGGAGTGGTTAATATCTCAAAAATCAGTATAAAGATTTTGATTAACATAGTATATGTTTAAGATAGTTATATATGGAATATTTTGGGAATAGTCTCTGAATACCTATTCGTACTTAAAAGATTTTTGTACACAGAAATTGTAAGCCATAAGAAAATATCTCGTTAAAACACAGAATATGCACCATATAAAGTTGTTGAAGATTTCCGAATTATTCCTTGTTATTGGTTTGAACATTTGTTTCATATCTCCTTGTTATATTCGTTGCCATGCAATCACATTTCAGTCGTAGGTATCACATAACAATCAAATTTTAAAAGATTTGACAGTCCTTAGGTTAGTGCTTACAAGGAAACAGGTAATAAGACCAGTTCTTCTAATGAGCATATTGATTATCATGATATAAATTAAATGAGTGGTTTATAATAATAGTAGTTTGTTAGCAGAACAGATAGAGAAAGTCATGTGAATGAAACACATCGGATTTCTACAAACAGATCTGTGTGTGTCTGTGTATTGTGTTGTCTTTTGTGAACATAATTCAATAAAGAAAAGTCAGTTAAATATAGTCCGTACATTACAAGTCCTACATGAACGTGCTGTTTAGTTTGATGGCTGATATTGCATATAGAAGCAGCAAGTACGAGGGAGATGTTCAGTAAAGACTGGCACTAATGCTCATACAACAATTTATTGTAAAAAATCACTGATATAGGCCTTTGTTCCCCATAAAATACTTCTCCCCCAATGCAATGCACTTGTCCCACCTCATCTGCCACTCCTGGAAGACGTGCAGGAAGCCATTCCTTAACATCCTCTTCAGGGTCGCCTCTAAAGCTTTCACTGCCTTTGTTTCGTTTTCGAACCGACGTCCCTGAAGTTCCTTTTTGGCCGTTGGGTTAAAAAAAAATTCACACGGTGCCTGGTTGGGACTATAAGGTGGATGGGGTACCATAGAGATGCCTTTTTGTGCCAGGAACTGAGTAACAGCATTAGCAACATTTGGTCTTGCACTGTCGTGATGGAGCTTCCATTGCCCAAACAGGTTCCTTTGTTTTGGGGGATGTGATCCTTGATCAATTGCTTCAGGACGTTCTGGTAGTAAACTGTGCGAGTGTACACCATACCCTGGTAACCAAAAAAAGTGATGACCATGACCATATTGGCATTTGTGCTCGTGCCTTTTGTGGTGGGGGTTGACCATAGTTGCCCCATTTTGTGCTGCTCAGCTTCATCTCTGGGTCATAACAGTACACCCATGTTTCATCAGCAATGATGATGTTTTGCCACCGAGCATCACCCTCGTCCTCAATACTTTGTTTCCAATGGCGGCACACATCAACACTAGCGTGCATTTGCTGTGGAGTAAGCAGTCGCGGTATCCATCGGTATCGGTAGGCATTTGCAAATGCTCTTTTAAAATTGTGTGAGTACTTCAAACTGATATCCCAAGGATGTGTGCAAGCTGCCTCACAGTGAGTCGTGAAAGCATGATGCCAACGGAAACATGCTCTATGAGATATTGTAGTGTCTTCATAAGCTCTCTTCAGATCATTGTAGGTTTCGATAGCGTTTTTCTTCAGGAGAACACAAAACTTTATTGCATAAAGCTGTTCACGAAAAGCAGCCATGACAATGTTTAGAGGCGATGGTGAAACACATTCACTCTCACAGACTGCCAACATTCAACGGACAGAGCTATCGCTGTGAAAGTTTCAGTGATTAGCGATAAGAGTACGTATGTAGTTCAATGACGCATGGACAGAGGCTGCAAGCAGGCACTGAACGGAAGGAAAAAAATTCAGTGCCAGTCTTTGTTGAATATCCCTCGTATATTACGTCTACTCCACGTGGAGTTCAAATTCAGCTCTCCATGCATAATAAGTTACGCTACCATTGGTTACAAGAGAAACGTCATTGGACAAACAATAAATGGTAACTTCTATCCCTCTCAGGACAGTAGAAAATACTGAAAGAGCCGTAGAAGTTGGCACAGCATTTTACTTTCTCTAGCCTCGTATGTATATACAATGCACGTGGAGAATAGAGAAGGTATTGTACTCCACCCAAAAATTGGATACCGAGATTTCACCGGCAATATGTTTTGGGGTCCCCTGAGTACAAAAAAATGCATTTTTAGAACAAGGACTTTGTGTGTGTGTGTGCGTGTGCGTGTGTGTGTGTGTGTGTGTGTGTGTGTGTGTGTGTGTGTGGACAGCATAGCTCAAAAACGAAAATACCATTAAATAACAAACTTGATGTTTAGGTTTAGTATCTTCCAAGGACACGTTGATTTTCAAGAAAATCCGTCCAACACAAACTATTTTTATATGAAAATATTTTCGAAAATTTTGATTTCCTTAAAAATGGCTCTAAAGGTTTTGATTAAAATCCCAATATTAAAGTTATTTACATCCCAAATAATATGTATATCTTCAATTTTCTGGTAATAGCCTCTGAATTCCTCTTTATTCTGGATAAATTTTGCTTAACTGCTAAACCGTAAGGGATAGATTAAAACTTGCTATACAAAAATGTAGATCTCGTCAAAACACACAATTTATGTTTTTTAACTTTTTGTTGTGGAGGTAACAGTTTCCTTGGTTTCAATTGTGAAATACTTGTACTTTTCTTTCCCGTAGTTTCTTTCTGTTTATAACTAAGTAACAAGAACATTCTGCCAATGTTTATCTCGATTAGCATGGTGTAGAAAGTAGAAACATTTTTTGTAGGAAGTTTGTAGAACACCTAGAGAACGGCGTGTGAGTGAAACACATCAGATTTTTTTCAGAAGTTAACCTGGGTTTTGCACAAACTATAGCAAACTCGGTATTTACGTAAGTTGATTCTAAGAAAGGGGCACAACGATTTCAAACATGATTCCCTACCTCTATCTATATTTTACATAACAAGGTTTCGCTGCGTCAATATGATTGTGATTGAAATATTAAATGCTTAAAACAATTGGATGATAAATCAAATGCCCTTGTTCATAGCAAGTGTTACATTAATTTTCAAAAACAAATAATTACCAATGAATCAGAATAATCATTACGTATATAAATTATGTACTGGGATATTAAATTTGTTTTTAGAAGAACAGAATGGGTTTCGACAAGGTAGGTCGAGCTGTAGCAGTGTAATTGTTATGGGCAAATAATAGAAAAAACTCACAAATTTAATTTGATTCCATATTTGGTTCTCATATACGAATACCCTGAAACGCTTTTGATATGGCTTTAAGATGAAAACTATGGAACATAATGAAATCAGGTGGGTAGCTTCTCCAAGTTATAGAGGGGAAGATGAGTGTTTATAATCGCCCTGTTTACCTTAGTTTACCAGAGATGACATTTTAACAAACCAAAGGAGTACAAAAAGGGTGTGCATTTATCAACTACATCGTTTAATATTTACCTATACGATGTATGAAAATGGAAAGCATTAAGTCCAACAGGAATAACAATTGAATAACTCATTCCACTATCAGAGCTACCCAGAGAAGGCATCAATCACTGTTGATATGACAGCCCTCTAGTGTCCACGGGAACTACTACTTCCATTGTAAAAGCATTTGCCCATTTGTCCATCACCGTCACACGCCCAGAAACCTAGACGCACGTTTGAAATATGGGAAGGCAATAGAATGAAGGGAGAAATAATAGTAAGAAAATAGTGGCAGTTACGACAGAACCATGCCTGTACCGATTTTACCCCAAAAAGCCATACGTGGATCGTCACTCAAGTTTGAGTACAAAGAAAATGGTGCTCTTAATGGATATTAAGATATTAATTAATTTCAACTCTGAAAGGTTTAATAACTCTTAATTTCCGGCGTTAATAACCAATTACCTCAGTTAACACATTTTCGGAAAACTCTTTCGTGAATAAAACTTCAGACAAATAATAACAATCATAATGTCGCTGAAAAATTCGTTTGTTTAAAGACAATCCAGAAATAAAAAAATACTCACATCAAGGTAAAATAATATTAGGGAACCAGGACTCGAACCTCCAGCTGTTTTGCTCATAAATCCACAAACGATTGACACGGCCCGACCCACTCGAGACTCCAATCATGACCACACGACAGAGAGTCTGACGTTACAAGACAAAGCATTAGTTAAGGAAGAGCTTCCAATCTTACCGAAGCCGAAGCAAAGAGATTCGTAACAAAGATACTCCGGTACACAACCCACCCAAACATTCGTCTACCGTCTCGCGGCTACGAGAAACACATGGGTCCATGTGGGCGTTCGACGTGCTCACAGGATCAATACTAAAGACACCTAAGGACTCTAAAATTAATTTTCCACAAAGAAAATTGCAAATTGTACAAAGTAAAATGGAAATTCACATTTTCATTACGGAATGGAATCCTCTTTTCAGTCATTCATAAACTTTACTAATACTGATTTTCTCAATTAGCGGAATGAGTCATTCATTGCCTTCATATAACTATACAGTCATTGTAGAATGACTGGTGAGGCAATAAATTGTCGTTCAGCGAGCGTGACGCATGTTAGCAGCTGTGTGTGCGATTGTTTACAATTATCACAGTGTTATAATACAAGCAAAGGAGTAATTAGTTTAAAAAGCGTTCATAAACACGTTATCATGGGAATAAATAAAATACACAAAAAAACTTAAAATCTCAAAGTAGAATGATTATTCAAAATTTGATAATATCCTTCAGTGATGCAAAAATGTGATGTATAACATTCACGTGAATTTCTGCACATCTCTGTAACAAATTATTCCTAAAAAGCTTTTTCCTCTCTTTGCATCATGCTAATCGAGATAAACATTAGCAGAAATTGTCTTATTACATGAAGGGAAATAACAAGTCAAAGCAATAGACAAATCTTTTAAAAGCTGGTTGCCATGTGTTTGAAGTCCGTTTCTTTGCATTGTCAGGAGTTGATTAATTCCCGTATGAGAAAAGTATTTTAAAACAAACGAAAAACAAGGAATATCTCCAAGTTTATACTACATAAATTGTGTGTTTTAATAAGATCTGCATTTTTGCGTAGTTATGTAATTTGGTGTGGTTGTCTCTCCCCCCCCTCTTTCTTAAGTTTCAGCAGGAATGTAAAATTCATTGTGAATGAAGGTGTACTTCAGAATATATTCTCAGAAAATTCAAGATTTGTCATGTAAATATCTTTAATATGTGGTATTTTAATAAAAATCGTAAGAGCTATTTCTCAGCTCTACACAAGTAAAGGCTAGTTTGAGAAGGGGAGTTTTCTTTAAAATATTCCTCTCGCACCTTGGTGGGAAATTAAGCTTAAATCACAAGTTTGCGAGTTATTCCCACAGACACATACAGTCTTTTTAAAACACTTATGGATTCAGGGGACCGCAAAATATAAGAATTTGGAATAACATTTTTGAGTGGAATACAAAATTCTTCTCTACTAACTATGTGCACATTACATACGTGCCAAAGAAAGTAAAAGAAACTCATCTCAGCCTTTTTAAGATGATGGCTGTACCAGTTCTTCCAATTTTGCGTATTAACAAAAAAAGATAGTTCGTACATTCAAGTCATAGGAATAGTTTGGAGAGTTAATGATGAGCATTTATTTTCTTTGAAGTTTTAAAAGTAAGACTTAATTTTGGTTGATAAAGTCGTAACAAAGTAGGTGTATTGCAAGATTTACCCAAGAAGAAAAAAAATTGAGTTTAAGTTTTTAAGATTATTAAAAGTATACACGCTTGTGGACAGTCTCCAGAGGATCTAATAAGATGTGATTTTGAAATTTTCGTTTTTTTTTTCAAGATAGATGAACATAAAAAGGGATGGAAATAACATTTAGGTAGAGTGATTAAAACAGGATTATCTATTAGCTGTCCACTTGAGTTTACCGGCGATGTCAACAAACCAGAATGTATTATAACGCGCGCGGACGGACTACGTGGTGTTTGGCTGTGTTCGTCTCTTGTAAAATTCCAAAAACGGGCACCTACGTTTCACTAATGGCAGGAAATAAATACCTAAATACAACTACTTTTTATAGATATTGATTAAAGCTATAAGATGTACAATAAGTCAAAGAAAATAACACAAGTAGACAGTTGTTCATTATGAAAGGTGCATTACTACCGTAAAATTACAAAAATAGTGTTCAGCGGCGTTCAGTACGTCAATCGTCAAATGTTTTGTGTGTGTATGAACAACCATATACTGCGCATTTCTTTAATATACTGCAATAATACGACTTACCCAGAAGAGTTAATCTGAAGATGGAAGTGGTTCCACTCTTTCAAGATACGAGTCATCTGTTGCAGGTGCACTGGAACTGGAACTGTCCGAGTCATTATCGGGATTGACTTCTCTTCACTCACAGATTTTTTTCATACATTCAACGACCGATCCGACAAAACAAATGTCGTAACAAACATAATAACCGCGTATGAACGCCTATTATATCCCACTTTCCCAGAATGTATATATTAACAGCTCCAGAAGCTTCTTTCGGTAGTTTCGAGTAATTTACTCTTCCAGAACATTTCGCCTTGCATAAGGAGCTGACTAAGGTGAAGGTTAGTTAAACAATTACAGAGCTGACCAGTATGGATAGTTGACAGTGTGGGTACAGATTAGTTGTGACTCAGCAATTCAGTTGCAAGTGCAATTCCACATTTCATTATGTGCCAACATTGACTAGTGTAGCGGCTGTATTACGTTGAGTGAGTGTGTAAGTAATAAAGTGTTGTTAGCATAAACTGATGTATTCATTTGTTACTGTATATTATATAGGCTGAAGCTTAGAGCAGACAAATACTTTAATTCAAAATTAAATATTAATTTTAGAAAACTTAAATAAATATAATGTAATCAAAATTAAATTCTAAAACGTTTATTTACTGAAAAATGTAAGGCTATACCACTGTTTATGAGGTAACATGCTATAAACACGCCTGTGTTTTGTTTTCAGTGGAGATAGGAAAGAAAATCGCACATAGCGGAAGTGAATATAGCAGGAAAGGCGAGAGGCTAGGGCGTGTGCTACTACCTTGCATGATAAGAGTGTCGTGGTTCCAAACCCTTAAAGTATGGGCAGTAGAGAGCGGGGCACCCCATAAACACCATTAAAACAGCACTCGTTGCTGATAAGAAACGGCCGCGTTTAGTGTTTACTGCGTTGTAAGGAGTGGCGATGAAGAACAGGAATTGCCTCATTAGTGGAGCTGCTGTGTTTTGCATGCGGATCAATAAAAGAAACTGAGGGAGTTGTAACCAAGTGCCAGCTACTCATTAGCACTGAGAGCCATTCCACCTCTCTATTAAGGAATCTGCTGCTGCTGAAGAAACTCGAGGATCATTCTCACAAGTGGAGCTGTGTGTGTAAGCCGCTCAAATCTGCCACTTACACTTCTTCCATGTTGTAAACAGCACATAGGCTGTCTTAACAAGTGTGTAGAGGTAGTGTTTATATATCAACACATAATATAGAGAGTCCCTTGCCACTACCTCCAGCGGCTTTCACAAAATAGCTCTTAAGGAGTATCCGTGCAACGCTGCTACTGTCACAACTACCCTGCCGCCGTGAGTACAGGTTTTCGAAGACCAATATTGTTTTTGTTATTATTATTATTGTCGCCCTCCGTGGTGTAATGGTTACCATTCTAACTTTATATACCCAAGTTTGCGGTTTCAAACCAGACCGAGGACGATGGATTTTTTCGGGTGTAAAAATCCTTAGCATGGCTTCCTTCGGAAGGGAACTAAAGCCGTTGGTCCCGTGTCGTAGATTTACGGCACGTAAAAGAACCTCAAGCCTGATAGAGGGGCCTCTGAGCAAAATTAAGCTGTCTTTCACACCCAATTTAGAATCGCATAGTAATTAAAGAGCGTCTATAAATAACAGGACATTATTATTATTATTATTATTATTATTATTATTATTAATACTATTATAATCTAGAAAATTCTTCAGTAAAAACAAAATTTATGGCCGTTTTCGGCAAAGAAAGACACAGAGAAAAATAATGCTGAATGAAACAATATTACAACAGATAAAACATTGTAATTACCTAGGTGTTTCCTTAGGGAGTAATGGGAGAAAAAGAAAAGCAATAAATTACAAAAAATTCAACATCTATTGGCACTTCAAAAGAACACTGGCAATTTTTTTTATAGTGTTAACGCCCGCTTTTACTGCTTGTGGCACCGCCGGCGGTGTCTCTGATGATACATAGAAAGAAGATGGAGCACCGGTGGAATGTGATGGCGGGAGAAATCGGAGAAGCTGGAGAAAACCCGTTCTTGCTCCACTTTGCCCACCACAAATCTCACGTGCGGTCGCTTAGGATCGAAGCCCATCTAGGTGAGAGCCGAGTGGTGCCAGGTGCAGCCAACACTGGGAAAGAAAGTAAGCAACGAAACAAACACATCTAAATGTATGGCATAGAAACTTCAGAAATTAAATATCTACGATATGTGGCAGGGTACACTTTAATGGATGAAAAACGAAATGAAGATATTCTTAATGAATAACAAATGTTTAGTGTCGCAGATAAAATGTAAAGTGTAGACACCAATGATATGAACATGTTTTTAAAGTGAGTGCCGATTTGAATTATAGGTCGAAACTGGGAGAACAGACCAGTAGTTGGGAGCAGATTAACGGAACAATATGCTCTTTTTGTAGCATACACAAATGTTGCAATTTAATATGTGTTATATACTTGCTATCTATACATATGCAGAGAATAATTATTACAAATGCACTTCCCCTAACTCTAAACTACGATAAATAAAGTATATTAAAAATGAAAACATACAAAAGTATAATTAAAACGGTAAGCTATAGGTTTAACAGCTATAACAAGGGTGCATCTATGTAAAATACTAGAAAATGAATTATAATTTACACTCACACATCTTTGAAAATTGACTGCACATAAAATAAAGAACTTTTTACAAAGACAAGCTAAATAATATTTATTAATATATTAAAACATTCATTTTTCAATATAGCTAGTGGCATCTTGATAGCACTTTAATAAATAACCCGTTTAATTTATATTTTATGCAAAGTGATACAAAGCATGTGATAGTAACCTTGAATCCAATTAATATGCTAACAACGTCAACTGAAGTAATATAATATGTATTGACTGATAAATCTCTTAATTGTTTTTTTTTCATTTTAATTACAAGTTTATAGGTGGCGTTATATTTATTTCTTCAGTTTAATAAGAAATGTAACATAATTCTAGTTTAAACCTTATTCTATGAATAATAATGAAAAAAACACTGGATTTTGTTTTGTCATATAACATACACCTTGTATTTTAATAAATAATAATGTTTATCTTTTCAAAATTAAGAATCCATTACGCCACTGCTCCGATGGAGGGTGGCTACATTATGTCACAGTACCTCTCGTTGCTGGGACATGGCTTGCGTTCGGCCCATACTTGTACTACACAATCTATTGTATTATTCTGAACTTTATTATTACTTTAATGGTCCCATTTCAAACTCTTTCCATTCAGGGCATTCGTAGGCTTCTTCGAAGATCGTACATTTCTACACCTTTAGTTCATTCCTTTTGTCTTTCAGTTAACATAGTATATCCTTCCACGTCAAATTAGAAAATTTTTTTAAATGGTATTTAAATAGGCTCTTAACTTCTACTTCAATAACTTGACTCCAAAATAATGCATTCTGCTGGTTTACATGCGCTTGATTTGAGAGATTCGTTAATTTCTTTCATTTGAGAGTTACCTTCTTGTCTAAATGTGTGCTTAGCTCAGGAGATTTAATTTACCCGTTCTTAACATCGTGCCCCTTCTTACAAATACTGAATATACTTTATTTTGAGATTAACTTCTGATATCTTTTGGAAATACCTTTACAATTTAAAATTGAGTTGTCACGTTAATGCTATTCGGATTTAATATTAGACCGATGGCTCCACGTTTTTATCTTGAGTTTGGCCATCACACAAACACGCATGCTTGGGACAACAAGCTATGTCAACTGACTAAAAGTGACAATTGCTTACCCGCAAGATAACTTTCTTCATTCAATATAAAATGTAATTTTATTGCTGTGACATATTCCTTTTATGTGTTAAGTGGTATGTATTAACCGACTTTATTTGTTCTATATAGTTATTGCCCATCAGATTATGCAATGCTAGCCTGAATTTTCGCTTGTTTTGTCTTCATGAAGTAGGAGAGTATTCTGTTCGGTCCTCAACTTTCCACTTTGCTCTTAGTGGACCGACATCTCTTCTCCACTGTGGCTTGTAGTTCAATATCTGTTTCCTTGTTCATTCTTTTTAGATGGTTCCATCAACAAATTCTGTATTCAGAGTCAGATTGAAAAATCCAATGCCATATCCGGGATTTAAGCCACGGATCTCTTGGTCTCTAGCCGGCCATGGCAATATGCCGGCATGACATTGAATTTTTCAACTAACTAAGGCAAATAAGGGAATGCATTAAGCTAAACCGATAGCGAAATCTTTAAAAGCTAGTTGCTATATGATTGAAATCCGTTTCTTTGCATGACCGGTTTTTAACAAATTTCCGTATGAGAAAACTAAACCAATAACATGGAAGATCTTGGAAATGCTTAACTGTAGGAAAACAGACATAAATTATATGTTTTAACCAGATCCACGTGTGTTGTTTAGCAAGCTTTGTCTATTTCTTACGTTTTGCCAGTTATGTATAAGTAATCAGAGGCTATTCCCAGCAAATTCAAGAAATACATTTTACTTGTCGCCATGTAAATATTTAACATAAGGTATTTTAAACAAAATTATCAGAGCAGATTTTGATAAAATCAAAATATTCGTAATTTTTCCACGTGATGTGTAATTTGGGGTGAGGAATTTTCACCAAAAACCTTCGTGTCCTTGGAAGTTAAACTTAAATGACAAGTTTGGTATGTAAGCAACTTTTCGTTTTGAGTTATTGTGTTCGCAGAAACACGGACAAACACGTGCGTGCGAGCGCGGGCCTTTTTCTAAAAATCTGACGCATTACACTCACATGACTTTCTCTAGCTGCTTTACAGACTTATTATAAATGATTATTCTTCTTTCCACACAATGCTAAACAAGATAACGTTTAGCAGAATGTTCTTATTACTTTGTCCCTTATAAGTAGAAGGAAACTAAGGGAATGCACTAGGATAAAGTGATAGTCAAATATTTTAAAAACTGATGTCATGCGATTGTCATTGCAAATCACTTCTTTGCTTGGCCAGAAGTAGAACAAAAGAAAAACGGACTCTTCTTGTCTGAGAAAAGTATACGTACTTTACAACTGAAACCAATAATAGCGAATACCTCGGAAACGGATACGTCCACAACAAAACGTAAAGGACACAAATTGTGTGTTTTGACGAGATCTACAATTTTGTAGTACGTTTTTGTCTATCTCTTACGGTTTAGCAGTTATGAAAATTCGGCAAAATTCATCCAGAATAGAGGTCTTCAGAGGCTATTCCAGAAAATTCAAGATATACATTTTATTTGGGATGTAAGTATCTTTAGTATACGGCATTTTAATCAAAATCAGAGCCACCTTTTAGAAAATCAAACGTTTCTAAAAATGTTCCACGTAAAGGATAGTTTGTGTTTCAGGGGGGGGGAATTTTCTTGAAAATCTTTGTGTCGTATCCTTGGAAGATACCAAACCTAAATACTAAGTTTGGTATTTAACGGTCTTTTCGTTTACAGGCACACGAACCGTTTTCTAAAAAATCTGATGTGTTCCATTCATATGACTTTCTCTATATCTCTGCAACAAATTATTGTTAAAACCCTTATGCTTCTATTTATTTCATGCTAATCGAGAAACAATTAGCAGGTAGTCCAATTACTTGCTTCCTTGTATTTCCAAACTGAAACCAAAAACAAGGAATATCTAAAAAGCCATCAACTTCACGAAACAAATTTAGATATATAACGTAAATTGTGTGTTTTAAAGTGCTCCTAGTTTTTTGTGTGAAAAAAATGTTCTCCATCTCTTACGGGTTAGCAGTTACGCAAAATTCCGTAAAATTCCTCCAGAATAGAGGAGTCTTCAGAGGCTATACCCAGAAAATTCAAGTTATACATTTTATTTGTTGGGTAAATATATTTATTATACGATATCTTAATCAAAATTGTTAGAGCCATTTTTAAGAAAATCAACATTTTCGAAAAAAGGTCCATGTAAAGGGATACAGACCTTTTTGTAAAATTGCTTGTTTTGGATTCAGTGGGACCCAAAACATGTATTTCCGGTGAATCTCGGTATAGACTTTTGGGTGGAATGCAATACCTTCTCTATATACTATGTACATGGTACTAATTCGGACTCAGGAGACCCCAAAACGTATTTCCGGTGAAATCTCGACATCGAATATTTGGTTGCAATACAATACCTTCTCTATCCATATGTACATTGTACATACGGGGCTGGAGAAAGTAAAATGCTTATTTTGGATACAGAAGAACATGAAATCTCGTGAAATCTCGGTATGGAATGTTTGGTGGAGTGCAATAACTCATCTACCTACGTACTATGTACAAAGCAGAGGAATTGAAATCTCACAACAGCTACTGTGGATTCACCTCTTAATTCAGAGACTGAGAAATCACCTGGATTGCAGCACTTATTCCCTTCTAATGTAGTGAGGCATTTAAAAAAAGTAGTTCGTCAACACACTACTGGTAAAATTATTTGTCTTTGAAAATATGAACGTTAGCATTCAGGTGAAAAATTAAGCAAAATGGAAGCAAATTATAACTTCCTTTACTGCTTAAAATCAAATAAAAACTGGATCATCATCATTTGAAGGCATAAGCTAAGGTCATCCTAGGTTAAACAGAGAGAAAAATCTTGTTTAAACAAGCAGATTTTATGGTAAAGCAAATAGCTTCTGTGTGAAAAGCATATAAAGGTTTAATACGCGTATGTCGCCTCCAACTCTCAGATCGACCTCGGCTGCTCTGGCAGAATAAAAGCTCTATACTCTGAAGGATAAAAAAAAGTTATTACTGTCAAGCAATTTAAGTAGCTCAACTGTTTCTCATTACAGCAGTCTTAACCGTCGACCCATTTTCTGACGTATTAAAGAGATGAAAAATTCTGCACAGCACTTGCTATAATATGGACCAGAAATTAACTCTCATATGCACTGCACCTTTTGCGGCGGGAACAACAGAAAGAACTAAACGAATGGCCACAACATCACTTCAAACTTCTACCCTCTGGTTCTACGTATAATGCATATGCATTAAGGTACAGAGAAAAAGGTCACCCATTTGAAATATTACATGTTTTGTACCTATAATCAGTTATATTTATATGATTTTAATATGTGCAATATTTAGTTAACATGATTAGTAATATTCAAAATACTCACCATTAAGTCAGATGAACATAAAGGATGCATTGAAGGGTGCAACAAGACTTTCAAAAAATTCTTGCCAAACCTAAAGTATCCTTTAAATAGAAAAATAATCGTTCAATTCTCAAACTTTAAATTAAAATCTCATATATTTGAGGCTCAGCGGCAATGATTCAAGTTTCATCACCAGGCAGTCAGAGAGATAAACAAAGATAAGCACCGCTCTCGCAAAGCGTAAACACTTCCAGGACATTCTAGAACATTTGTAAATATATTAGCTCATGGATAAACAAGTTGTCTTCCGCGATCCAGTCAGCGAGTTGATAAGTGGGCTAGTAAGCGAGTTAACGAATGTACCTATTTCCGGTGTGACGAAAAGTGTCTTACTCCGAGTGAGTGCGTGACTTTTGCTATGTGCATTAAGTCATAATTCTCTGGGAGTTTCGAGAAAGCTTGTGTTTGACTCCCCAGTGAGTGAGCCGTCCTGAAGTTGAGGTTACGCGAACAAAAGGAAGTGATAGAGGGGCATTTTGTGTTTTACTTATGGACGCTTTTTGGCTAATATGGTTCTTAGCGCTGCTTTCTGTATTAAAAGGCCGCTTACTTATGCTCTTTTTTCAAGCTTGAGATGCTTTTACTAGCCGGAATTCTGCAATATGGGGTCACCGCATACCTTTATTACAAAAGGTGTTGGAAATGATGACGTTGTGCTGCCACGCCAATTCCGCATCTTTAAAAAAAAAAACAACAACAAAAAAAAAAACACCATTAACATGCATTAATTTCTTTTTCTGAAATTTTCTTTCCGTTCTTCCAACGTATGGAATGGTTATTGTATGCATGTACTCGTATACCTATGCAGTTGATTTGCCAGCACGCTATGCGCTTCAGTTCAAGAGTCTCAGTGAATATTCAACTCGGCCGGTAGCAATGCGAGATACTGTGGCAGTAGAGGATTGTGAAGCAGCCGGCCAGGATTCAGAAAAAACACACTGTACTATACTTTGAACAGAGACTCTCTTATTCAAGAACAGTTGTTTTTTAATACATTTCTTCTCATGAACAAAATGGAATTCAGTGCTAGTTGTAATTACATACTACGCACTACATGCAGAAAGAGCATTAATATTTTACTCAAAAGTTAGCAGGAGTTGGCTCCGTCAGATAAATGCACTTGGAAAATGAAGTATTTTTAAAAGCTTAACGCTACGTAAATCATATTTTTAATGAGCTCCAATATTTTATAGTAGTTTTTGAACCTAATTCCTTCATAGCTGCAGAAAATTCCACAACATTAAACCAGTAAAAAGGTCCTTTTCTATTCGCAGAAAATTCATAGTAATCCTCGTTAAACTTTTTGAAATCGGACAATATTTTACCTTCTCTACCATATACGATAAAAGTGGCATTTAAATAAAAAAGTTGATCTCGAGATTTCATTGGAAACATATTTTTGAGGCCCCTGAATTCAGACAAAATAACGAACACATTTTGGACAAAAATTTCTGTATGGTGTTTTAAAAACTCTAACTGCAGAAATATGTATATCTGTTAAAAACTCAAAATTCATGTCAAATATTTTATTTTTTACTTTCTGTAGCACGTGTGAACAAAGTAAAGAAGGTATTGTATTCCATCCAAAATTCGATACAGAAATTTCACTGAAAGTATATTAATCCTAAAAAAGCACATTAAAAATATCTGGTGTATATGTGTGTGTGTGTATATGTATGTCCACAGCATAAGCCAAAAATAAAAGTCCTATAGTTTTTAGTTTTAGAGTCGCTCAAGGCTACGACAAGTTAATCCCTCATCCCAAACTACCATTTAGATATAAGCATTTGTAATATTTTGATTTTCTCAGAACTATCTAACGACTTTGATGCCGTTTATTAAATATGGTTACAAAACCTATAAAACGAATATCTGAAATTTCCTAGGAATAGCCCTGAAGTCCTCTTCGTGCTGAATGATTTTTGCATAAGTGGTAAATCATAAGAGATAGACAAAAGTTTAAGTTTAAAACACAAAAAGTGTAGATATCGTCATGCACATAATCTATGTCTTTTACGTTTTTGTTGTGGAGTTTATCTTTACGAGATATTTTTTATTATTGGTTTTAATTTTAAAATACATACACTTTTCTGAAACAGGATGTCACCTGTATTTCTTTTGTTTTACTCCTGGTCATGCATAGAAGAAAATTTCAATGAGAATCACAGAGACAGCGTTTAATATCTTTGACTATCGCTTTAGTCTAGTACAATCCCTTAGTTCTCTTCTACTTATAAGGAAATAATCCTTTTCTCGATTATAATAAAGTGTAGTAAGAAGTTTTATAGAACAAGTGGAGACATTCAGTAATACCAGATATTTTAAGTAACTATTTCCGAGATATTTGTTGTTTTTGTTTTAAATTTGCCAACTTAAATTACTTCTCAAATGATAAATTGTCATTTTTTTCCGAAGTGGTCATGAAACTGGTCCGAACAAGAAGTACAAAAGTTCTAGTGCCATTACAAAATGATAAAGATTTGATTATCGCTTTAACTAAGTGTGCTCCCTTTTTCCCTACAAAAATATGTAATAAAATAATGTTTGCTAATGATTATATCAATTATTATAAAGTAGATGGAAACATATTTTTGTTAGAATATTCTGTTGCATAATAAAGTAATATGAATGTAATACATTACATTTTACTTTTTCTACACGTAATATGCATATAGAAGCTAGAGAATAGGGATGGGTAGAAAATAACGTAACACATACATTGCAATACTATATTCACAATGAGATGCAAGCGCAGACGTAATGTAGCATTAGCGCAAGTGCGAGGGAAGACCATTCACAATGCAATCTTAAGCGTAACGTATTGAAGTTGGCACGGATTTCTGGAACTGTACATTAAATACGGATATCTTCCAAGAGCACCGCAAGTTTCAAATTGAATAACATAACCAATAATACCCTTAAAATATTCACTCAATATTTTACAAATAAATATGTTATAAAAATCTTAGATAATAACAACTGACACTCAGGCAGTGACGTCACAATAATTTGCTCATTCAAGATGATTATAAATATTACAAGCATAAAGACTGCAGAAAATGATAAAGTTACACATTTAATGAATTAGAATTATCCGTCAACACCTTCGATTTATGAGAATCAAGAAATCTAGACACAGATGATAATTACATCCATTAAGACAAAGGATTCGCAAGGAGACTGTCATATTGTCTTAAGGGAAATTAGAGATGGCGCGGAGCTGTACGGTCAAATAGAAGAGCATGCATGTACACCAGGCTTTGTAAAATCTTGTAGTGCGATCGTCTGTTGTTGATTTCACAAGTAATGCATAGAGAAAAGCAGAATTCATCCTCTTTACACGTAACGCAAGGATAAAGTTTGGAGTTTGCAAACTCTTGCGTTGTGCCTTGCTTGTTTCTATGTGAATACTTACATTAAATAATATGAGTCTAAACTCTTGCGCTTACATTGCGTCTACGCTTGCATTTCATTCTGAATGTAGCACAATTATTACAGCAATGTAACGGTTACAGAAATAAGGAGAAGTAACAGTTACAAACGTAACGATTACAAAGTAACTGGATACCGAGTAACTGGTAACGAATATACAAAGAAACTTTTGTTCATACTTTGCTTTTGGTGTTTGTTTTCCTATTAGTTTTTCCGTTCTTTACATATACATACATTTACACGAACACAAACACTTATGCTAAGACGGGACTCGATTAGTTACTGCCTGTGAATAATTAAAGAGGACCAAAAATCTCTAAGAGCAATGTGTTATTGGTATCAGATGAAAATCTAAGAACACTCAAAATGGCGGGTGGTGGGGCTACAACGGCGATTATTAAAAATTGGCTTAAGCAATATTTGGTAAAGGGGTAACTAAAATAATAAAATATCGTGAAAAAAATAAAAAGACAACTATGTGATATAAACGGACAGGAAATAGAATAATGTAGAAACAATTCGTTATTGGAGCTAGAAGATGAAATAAAAATTGGGTGGCGTAAAGAAATATTTATTTTTAGAATTGGGTATGAAACGAATACGGGAATAGCATGGCTCAGATTGGGGGGGGTGGAAAACTCATAAGGTAGTTGACGAAACTGGTAGGAGAATTTGCCTAATATGCGGGGATCAGGTCGCATATTTTGGCAGACAGTGTTCAGATGGAGTAAAACAATTATTGGTATAAGTATTTTTGGCATGTTGGAACTTGATTTTAAACAGCCAACTTGCCAAGCCTGGGTAAATATTTAATTAAAGTACGTTCACTAAGAGACAAGATATTTGTAAATATATATTTGGTTGGGTAGTTAGAGTCAGACTGAAAATATCCAATACCATAACCGGGATGTGAACCACAGATTTCCCGGTCTCTAGCCGGTTGCTCTACCACTGAGCTACCATGGCAATATACCGGCATAACATTGAATTTCTCAACTGACTCACATGTTTAACGATAAACCACAAAGTGATATCAAATTATTTTGAAATGACAGGAGATCTGCGGCTCAAATCCCGGCTATGGCATTGAATCGTTCAGTCTGACTACCTATCCAACTCCTGTCCTACATGGTTTCTGTGAAAGAACAATTTAATCTGATATATTTGGTGTTTGAGGAACCTATATGTGTGAATACGTGGGTATAGCTGTGAGTTTGAGTGTATATGTTCTTTCTTTTATTGGTCTGTTGAACGCGTGCGTGTTTTTGATGGTGTTTAACGCCCGCTTTTCTACATAGGTACCGCAGGCGAACGCTTGTGTGAATATGGGTCTGTGCGTGCGTGCGTGTGTTTCCAGTGTTGTGCTAATATGTAAAATAGATATTTAACTTCAGGTATTCTTAGACAGCTTGCGCGCTCAGCCGACCCATGCGACTGTGCGACGCAAATATGGTATTATTGTAAACCTAATAAAATACTACAGTAACGGTTCCAAAGTAACGAAGACACTTTACTAGTTATCGCCTTAATGGTTATCGTGCCTGGGTGACATCATTCAAGTACGTATATTGATGTCGCTTACCTAGAACTAATAGTAGCCCGTTACAACATAAATATCCTCTGAAAGAGGTCTGAGTGATATTTTCATGTAATATACCATCTGGCGAGTAAAAAGTCTAACAAGTCGCTATGCTACATATCTGTATAAACTAATTATCTTCATATTTTCTTGAGTAATGATATTGGATAACAATGTGCATTTAAGTGTTAGTATTTCTCTTCTCTAGCACCATCGTCTTTCTAAATATTTATCTAGCATCTTACGACAATATTTAAGTTATTATATTCATAATGTCAATGATTTTGATGTTGGCAGAAATAACTGATTTTGCTTTGCTGTGTCTGAATTACGTGAAGTTTATATTTAGGCTCTTATACAGGGTGTTAATGGACTATACCGAAATAATGTGCGAGATTGTGCACGTGACTGATATAAGTAATTTGAGATCGGCGATGCATGGTCTCCGGATAAACATAACGCAACTACATAGCGTTAAACGTGTGGGTATCAGGTGCTGATAAGTCGGTGTTAAAGCAAAGCAGGTTGCAAAAATGGCTTAGAATGTCTTTAAAACTGCTGTCCAAGTATAGAAATATCGATTTTTAGCAGCTCGTTACCAGGGTTCTCAAGATTTAATGTCGCAAAGATCTGTAAAATCTCGAACTAATCGTTTGACAGTGCCACACTGAGCATTCATTAACTACGTTCTTGAGTTATGTAGCCTACTCTGGAGGCGTTTCTTCAAGTGCTCTCTTGGGTTGATGCGTAACGTGGGAAACTGCTATCCCAAAGGTCATGAGTTCAATTCCTGTCATAGAGTAAACGTTTTTATTATTTTGTTTATTCCACATGAAGTGCCACGATACATGGTGTACTGGCACTTCAGAAACTTATGGCCCTTACTTCGAAATTTCAATAAACAGGCCATAAGTCTCCGATCTTAAATTACTTATTTAAGTAGTCTACATATTCTGTGAAAATATTTCGGCATAGCTCATTAACACCCTGTATACTTCAGTTCGTCTGCAAAATTCAGATGCATGGAACTAAAACCCTATCTATGAAAAACAGTTAAATGGAGGATGATGAATACGCAAAATGTAATCTTTGAGGGAGTAGACTTTTTCTATAAACCTGCATCAAATTGAAGGGGATATTCACACACACGCACACACACGTACACGCACACACACGCGCACACACACACGCATACGTACATACACACACCCTCAGGTTTGTTTGTTTTTTTTTATAAAAATCTGATGAGTTGCATTCACATTACTTTGTTTCTAATTTCTTAAATTTTTTTTTTTTTTTTTTTTTTTTTTGTACTTTGCTTACCCTCATCATACCAACGGCACGCAACCACATAATGGAACGAGAAGTCAGCCGTAACCAGGCATGAGCGTGAAGAACTGGATGATTTGAAATGCAAGCGAAATAGTGATGGTGGAGTAATGGTAGAACGAGTGGCGGGGGAAACCGGAGGACTCTGAGAAAACCCGACAAGACATCCACCACAAATTCCACATGCGGGTGCTTTGGGTGGAACTCGGGCGGCCTAGATGGGAAAAGATTATTATACGGTTTGTAAATACGTGGACGAAATGCATACATTGAAGTAGACTCACTCTCGTGAAATAAGAACTGGTGTTTGAGATGATTATCTTACGGAGTTACAAGGTCATTACATTAAGATGGCACTCAAATCGATTTACTACTTCTCGCTACCTAAAAAAGGAGGGCTTAACTATTTTTTTTTATTTTATTGTCTCATTTATATACCCTTTAACATCTAAGGTCATATCGGGGGCTTTCCACTTGAAACAACTCGTTGTCTGTAGGTTCTTTTACGTTGGTATTTAAATCATTTTGTTTTACTCAAACACACACACATTCACACTCACATACAAACTTTCAGACTCCGTGGAGGATAGGGAATAATTCTGGCTAAAGAAAAATTCCCCGCCAAAGCCGGGAATCGAACCCGGGACCCCCGGGTGAGAAATCAGCTCGCTGACCACTCGACCACGGAGGCAGTCAACTATTATTATTTTCAGATCAATTAGAGTTTAATTGACACAGACATTTACAAAAGCCTACAATTGTTTAGTAATCTAATTATAAATATATCCATAAAGAATTGTACAAAGAATATTAAATTTTAAATGACCAACTCTGTGAATCTAGGTCAGTTTCGCTCAAATATAACTGAGAATCAAATTTCTAGCCGTTGGTCCCCAGAGGTGGCATCAGGTGACACCGACATGGTGGCGCCAGATTACTCCCGGCTGGAACGCCAGAGGCATCTCACTAAAGTAGAACCAATGGGATATTATAACGTGGATCAATGGTAAAAGTAGATTTTCTTTAAACACACAATTTATGCCATATACATTTTTTCGTGTAGTAGACCGATTTCGAGATGTTCCTTGTTATCGGTTTCAGTTTTAAAATACTTGTTTTTTTCCATATGGGAGCTTATCAACCCCTGGTCACGCAAAGTAACGGATTTCAACCCCTTAGCAACCACATTTTAAAATGTAGTTTAGTCTAGTGTATTCTCTTATTTTCCTTCCGCTTACAAGGAAGCAATTAATAAGACATTTCTGCCGTTTATCTCGATTAGCATGAAGTAGACCTGAGAATAAGTTTAACATTAGTTTGTTACAAAGATGTAGGGAAAGCTATGTGAATGCAGCACAACATGTATTTACTTTCTCTAGCCCGCATACACAATGTACATAGTGACAGAGAAGTATTGTATTTTATCCAAAAAATCGATGTCTAGATATTACCGGAAATATATGTTGGGGTCCCCCGAGTCCGAAAAAATCATTTTTAGAAAAAGATTCCGTGTGTGTCTCTGGACAACAGCTCAAAAAATGACCAATTAAATACCAAATTTGGTATTTAGCTTTAATATCTTCAAAGGATGCGAAACGAAGATTCTCAAGAAAACACCCCCACCACAAAGTACCCTTAACATGAAAAATTTTTCGAAAATTCTGATTTTCTTAAGAATAGCTCTAAAGATTTTGTTAAAAATCCCGTATATTAAATCTATTTGCATCCCAAATAAAATGTATATCTTGAATTTTCTGGGAATAGCCTCTTAAGACCTCTTTATTCTGGATGAATTTTTCGTAACTGCTAAACGTAAGAAATAGACAAAAACTTACTACACAAAAAAGTAAGTACATCTCGTCAAAACACACAATTTATGGCCTTTACGTTTTTGTTGTGGAAGTAACCATTTCTAAGATACTGCTTGTTATTGTATTCAATTGTGAAGTAGAAACTTATACTTTTCTCAGACAGGAAGCGTCTGTTTTTCTTTTGTCCACCTCGATAGTGTTGGGTAGCAGGTCTGCCTAACATTCAAGGGGTCGCGAGTTCGATTCTCGCTTAGGGGTTTTATTTATTCTGAAAAGATGAATGCCGAATATTTGCTAGTGAACATTTGAGCATAATTTCATCGAATGCATTCATTGCGCATTAAAGGGCGTTAAGCTAAAAAATGTATATATCTGGTTAAAAACACCCAATTATGCATTTTTTGTACAGCAACCGGTTTACAGGATATTTCTTGCTATTGGTTTCAATCTTAAGCTACTTTATCTTTTCCCAAACAGGAAATCGTCTTTAGTTTCTCCTCTGTTGTTTTACTCCTAGCCGTTCAAAGCGAACAAAATTTCAGTTGTTTCAAATAACGACTGGCTTTTTAAAAGATCTGACTATCACTTTAACTTAATGTATCCCCTCATTTCTCTTCTACTAACAAACAAGCAAGTGATAAGACCATTCTGCTGTTTCCTATATAGATTAGCATGAGGTAGTTGGAAGAATACTCTTTTTTTAAGAATAGTTTATTTATAAAACATGAAAGAAAGTCCTGTGAACGTAACACATCTGTTTTTTTAAACATCTTTCATTCTTAGTTCTTTCCATCCTCTTGTACCTTTAATGTAATCTTTAATTAAAGCACATCTGCAAATTTTCTGATTAAGTAAACATACAAAATTACGATTTTCCAGAATAGTTTGTAGAATATATATCAAAATAAACAACAGTAGGTTTAAAAGTTATGAGAATGTTATACATTAGATTTTAAAACTAAACTTTTAAACGGTAGTGGAGACCTTTTTTCTCTTCGATTTTGCAGTTTTAAAACAGGCCAACCATTAGGCACGCTATCACAGTAAAGTCTTAAGTGTACCGTTTCCTGGTCTGAGAGCACCTGATTTTTCTGAGCGACAATTTAGATATCGACCTTAAGAGTTGAGGGCGCCACCTGAAAGACTCGGAATTATGTAAAGTTTTGTTGTCACGAATACTTGCTGCGCACAAAAATCACGGAGGTCCACGTGTTCGGGAGTAATTAGATGCGAACATGTGTATAAGGCAACACCCAATTCATGTGCCTTAATGCCTGTGATAAGTCCCAACACAGGTATAGGATTTCCGCTCACTCTTAGCCAAGCTACTGCTTCATGTGGTTGTGATGTTAATGAACTTTAGGTTCAAACCCCGATATCCTACTTTTGTCTTCTATTTCGGTTCATCATAATTATAACTTCGTGATATCAACACGAAGGCCGAGTTGTTAGACCGCTCGATTCCCACCTAGTCAGGCTATTTAGGTCCTAAGCTCACATGTGAGATTTGTGGTGGAAGAAGCGACATCTGGGCGGACTTTCTGCGGGTTCTCCTGTTTCCCCCGCCACTCATTCTTCATTATCACATTTCAAATCAATCCTTTTCATTTTCATTTCATATAATCCACTTCCTCCCGCTCATGACTGACTACGGGCTGACCACTCGTTCCAGGTTCTTCATTCAGTAATTACATGCTGTTGGCTCCTTGACAGACTTCTGACCTCCAGGCACCCCCTTGTAAGTCCTACATACGGGGAGGGTAAGCCGATTTCAAGACTAACAGGCTATAATTATTCTCCTGATAGTTTTAAAAAGTTAAACTTATTTTGATTAATAGTTTTCTCTATATAACTATATTATAAAATTAATATGTAATTTTACAAAAAAATAATTTTCCAAAACCCTAACTAAAAACATGTGATGAAAACTTGAAACTTCTTTGTCGTACCTCGTGGTCTTGAGGTAACATGCTGGTCTTTGGTTGCCAAGATCTCAAGTTCAAACCCGAAGGGGCAATGTATTTTTTTTTTTTTTTTTGAGGGGGACGTAAAAATCCTTAGGGTGGCTTCGTTTCTGAAGGGTAGTAAAGACGTTGGTCCCAAGTTATAGATTTACGTAAAAGAACCTCAAGCCTGGTAAAATCTTTCATCTAAATTAAGCGGTCTTTCACGCCCAAAATAGAATGGCACGCTAAAAACTATAGCAGTTAAATAGCGTCCATAAATAAAACTCAATTTCAAAACCTTTTCTTTGCACATGACTTCTCAAGAACTATTTTTACTTTACTGTGGGTAGAGAAGTTATTGAATTCCACCCAAAAATGTTATACGGAAATTTAGTCCAAAGACATGTTTAACGACCCCTAAATCCAAAAAAGCATATTTAGAAGAAGGACCTGTGTGTATATCTGTGCGTGCGTGTGTGTATGTGTGTGATTAACATTTCCTTAAATACCTAACTTTGTATTTAAGTTTACTATCTTCTAAAGATGCTATTACTGACTAAAATCGTATATTAAGGAAAGTATAAGATATATATCTACAATGTTAGTCAGCCTCTGAAGTCGTCATTCTGAATGAATTTTGCATAGGTAGTAAAAAGTAAAAGATAGATAAAATCTTGTTTCATAAAACATAAATTTCGTAAAACAAACAATTTATGTCAAATAAATTAACAAATTATGAAACTCAAATAAAAATTTTAAACCAAATAATCTCAGGAAAGGATGCACTTTTTTACTTTCTCTACACGTACTAAGTACATAGTGTATAGAGAAGGTATTGCCCTCCACCAAAAAATTTGATACCGAGATTTCACATGAAAAATATGTTTTAGGGTCCGCTGTATCCAAAAAGTATTTTCAGAAAAAGGTCCGTGTGTGTCTGTGTGTCCGTGTGTCCCTGAACATGATAACTCAAAAACGAATAATCGGTAAAATACCAAACTTGGTATTTAAATTTAGTATCTTCCAGGGATGCGACACGAAGATTTTGAGAAAAATCTCCCCACACAAAACTACCCTTTACATAGAACTTTTTTCGAACATTTTTATTTTCTGAAAAATAGCTCTTAACGATTTTGATTAAAATATCATATATCTGACAAATAAAATGCATATCTTGAACTTTCTGGGAATAGCCTCTGAAGACTACTTTATTCTGGGTGAATTTTACGGAATTTTGCATAACTGCTAAACTGTAAGATATGGACAAAAACTTACCACACAAAAAATATAGAGCATTTAAAACATCCAATTTATGTTGCATACATTTTATTCGTGGAGTTGATCGTTTTCGAGATATTCTTTGTTTTTGGTTTCAGCTTTGAAAAACTTAACTTTTTTCATACAGGTATTTGTCAGCTCCTGTCCATACAAACAAAGGAACTTCAGTCACATAGCAACTGGCTTTTGACTATCACTTTAACCTATACTATTCCCTTATTTCGCTTCTATTACAAGGAGGCAAGTAATAAGACTTTTTCTGCTAATTTTTTTTTTTCGATTAGCATGTAGTAAATAGAAGTATAAGCTTTTTAATAATATTTTGTTACAGAGATGTAGAGAAAGTCATGTGAATGGGACACATAAGATTTTTATCATATTTATCTGATCGGAGACTGGCTAAAAACCAGGAGTTCTGACGGTTGCTTTCAGAAGATGTATATTGACTAAAGGTATGCTACGTGAGGCAACAGCCAGCTCTCTGATGATCATAAAGTGGTCAGAGAATTACCAACTATTAGCAAAACAACTTAGTTTTTATATTTTAATTATTATCACAAAAACGTTGAATTGTTGCCTGCAATTTTTCAACGAACATGTCTCCGTAAGTAATAAAATATTTCTAATAAATGTTTGATGCTCTAGCGATATCTATTTACGATGGAGACACGAGATTTTTCCTTTCTGTTAATGTATTATCTAGCACTTTTTCGATAACCACATTTTGCCAAAAATGAATGTCAATGCATCTATACATAGTACATGGGAGTAAAATGTATTGCCTTTTATCAAAAAAGGCAATACTAAGATTTCACTGTAAATGCGAGTTTTTGGTTCCCAGAAAAAAAATTATGCAGGTATGTGCAATGCACATGTGGTTAGAGAAGGTAATGTATTCCATCCAAAAATTTGATACCGAGAAATTTTGCTGGAAATGCATGTTTTGAGACCCCATGAATCTAAAAGAGGCATTTTACAAACATTTCCCTGTATGTGTCTGTGAGCGAGAGAGACTGAGCAGCATAGCTCAGAAACGAAACGTGATAAAGAAAAAGTAAAATAAATACCAAACTTGGTATTTAAGTTTAGTATCTACTAAGGATACGACACCTATAGTTTTAAGAAAATCGCCCCATCCCCAAATAACCTTTGCATGGAACATTTTTCGAAAATGTTTATTTTCTCAAAAATGACAAACGATTTGTATTAAAATACCATGTGTTTAAGACTTCTTATGACAAACGAAACGTAGGTTGTGAATTTTCTGGGAATAAACTCTTAACACCTGTTCTTCTTGATGACTGATGTGTAACTTTTGAATAACTTGTAAACCGTAAGAAAGAGATAAAACCTTACTTAACAAAAACATTTAGATATTTTTAAAATACGCAATTCATGGCAGATACATATTTTGGCAGAGATGATCGTTTTATTGGTCCAGCTTTAAGGTACTTAATCTCATACGGGAAATATCTTTCTTTGAGTCTCTTTTGTTTACTCTTAGCAAGCAATTGTCTTACATAGCGACCGGCTTTTGGAAGATTGCGCTATATCCCTTTAGGCTGTACATTTCCTTATTTCCCTTCTACTTACAAAGCAAGCAAGAAAAGACATTTCTGCTTACGTTTATCATGTAGATAAAAGAATAATCTTTAGTAAGACAAGTTGGTTTCGGAACAGCTAGAGAACGTCATGTGAATGCAACACATCATATTTTTAGAAGAAGGTTTGTGTGTGTGCAAAGATTGTTAAGAAAATCCCCCCATCCAAAACACCCTTTACATGGAAAAGGTTTCGAAGGATTTTGTCTTCTCAAAACTTGCTCTAATGATTTTGATTAAAATGCCGTATATTAAAAACACTTACATGACAAATAAATGCACTTGAATTCCCTGTGATTAGTCTCTATAAACCTCTTCACTAAGGATGGATTTTGCTTAAACATTAAATTGTAAGAGATAGACAAAAAGTTACTACACAAAAATGTAAAGCTTGTAAGTTTTGTTTAAGTGGTAAACCGTGATAGATAGACAAAAACTTACTATACAAAAAAATGTAGATATCATTATTTATTTATTTATTAAATTTCCAAAATAATAAAGTCCTATTGTATATTAGGATTATAGTGTAAACATTGTGTAGTATTATAGTATAGTAGTTAATATTAAATGTAAATGCCACAAAAATTATTAGCATTAATGTAAATAGAAAAATAATACAAATAGGAACATATTTATTGGAAATGTAAAATTTAGATAACCATAAGTATTAAGTAAAATGGAAATGTGGGCAATTATTTATAATGAATTAAATATATTATTGGCATGCATTTTAAATTTTAAGTGGCAACAACGTTTTCTATAATACAGATGTCATTAAAATATAAAATGTATGTCATGTTCTTTTCTGTAAGAGTTAACCGTTTTTGAGATATTACGAATTATTGGTTTCAGTTTTAAGGTACTTTAACGTTTGTCAAACGGAAGACATTTTCTTTTCGCCTCTATTTTGTTTACTCATAGAAAGCAAAAAGAACCCAATTTCAATTGCTTAACATAGCGACCAGCTTTTAAAATATTTGACTATCGTTTTAGCCTATGCATTCCTTTCTTCCCTTCAACTTTCAAAGAAGCAAGCAATAAGACATGTTATTGTAGTGTTTCTCTTGATTAGCATTATGTAAATAAAAGCATTCGTTTGTAACAAAGCTGTTTGTGGAACAGCTTGGAAAATTTATGTACATGATTATATCAGATTTTTTAAAAAAATATCCTGGAGTGTTCGTGTGTTTTTGTGTGTCTATGAATATGATAACACAAAAACAAAACGTTGGTTAAATATCTAGTTTGATATTTAAGGTCAATATCTTTTTAAGGGCGCGACACAAAGATTTTCAAGAAATCTTTACCTTTGCGTAGAAAAATGTTCGAAACTTTTCATTTTCTTAAAAATGGCTGTAACGGTATCCATTGAAATATCGTATATTATTAAAGACACTTACATGACAAATAGAATTCATATCCTAAATTTTCTGGTAAAAGCCTCTGAAGTCCTCTTCATTGTGAATGATTTTTGCGTAAATGATAAACCTTAAGAGATAGAGAAAAAGTTACTACACAAAAAAATATAGATCTGGTTAAACCATAATTTATGTCTTATACAACTTTTGTGGAGTTAACTACTTCAGAAGTATTCCTTAGTGGAGGTTTCAATTTTAAAAAACTTAAATTTTTCTCATTCGGGAATTTATCAGCTACTGACATACCAATTGCATTGAATTTAAATCACAAATCGACCAGCTTTTAAAGGATTTATGACTGACTATTGCTTTATTCTAGGATATTATCAGTAATAAGATCATTTCTGAGTAGCATGAAGTAGATAGTAGAATGAACTATTTAAGAATTGTTTCTTACAGAGAGGTAGAGAAAGTCATGTGAATGAAACATATCAAAAGTTTCCCTATAATTAACAACCCTATCTTGCAAGGATTATAGTTTATAAAATAAAGTAGAATATAAAATACAGTAACATTTACCATGAATATAGCGGATAAATTTTTGTTTTTTAAATGCTTAATAAAGAAATATGTAATACTGAGCATTAAAATAGTATGAATGTTTAATAAAGAAGTGCCTTTATTCAGCTATTATTAAATTTATTAGGTAGTAAATCACTTTCTTTTATTTACCTTAATAGTTTGTAGGACCTTTCAGTTTGTTTTATTGTATTGCTTGGTAGACTAGAAGAGAAGGCTTCAGGGTAAAAAAAAGAAGGGTAATTATTTACAAGCTGGGACGCTAACTCTCTCCGCTGCGTATTATACCAGTTTTGCACTCTAACGGGACCGGTGTGGTTAGAGGGGGATTAGGGGTGGGAAGATGGTTTAAAAAACTAATGTTGCTACCTGTTTATATACACACACTAACCTAAACGGATTGGAAGCTAACCTCGCGCTAAATTTGAAATCCACAAGCTTTGAAATTGTCATCATAAATACAAAGTCAATCAATCGCACTTAGTTTCATTCGATTTTAGAGTGGCCGAAGTTCTGCACAATAAAATTCACTGAACAGCTGTATCTGCGTGAAACATACCTGTCATACATCAGCACAGCGTCTAGCGACATATGCCGGTGTTGCATTCCACAACACTGTTCGCCTGCCGCCGACAATGAAACTCAGGTTTTAGGCACTTTAGTGTGTAGTATTATTATATATTTACATTGCAAAAGTACTACAAGACTTCTTTATTTATATTCTACTCCTTCTAGGCAGCATACTTCATAAATATTCACAAAAAAGGATCGCTACGCGCACGTAATAAATTAGCGTTTAACTTAATTACGGAGTTTTTCGCATGAAAAAACAAATTGGTGAAAACGTAACAAGTATAAACCAAGCTTACAGTCAAATCACAACTTGTTTAATTTCTAGAGGGGCCGAGTTCTCTATAATAACTGTAAGAAGTAATACGTCATAAAAGCCTCAAGGTCTCCCCCACTTTCGCAGCCAATTACATAAAAAACATCAAAGCAAAGCTACAACGTAAAATGTGACACGATATTGCACTGCTCAATAATAAACACCAGATTATGATGTTTGCTGACTAATTCGACACAATTCCAAAACGTGTAGCATTTGTTACGAAGCAATTCATCTGAAGTTTAGGTTAGGACACGCTTCGCGTCAACAGCGGAAGCAGTAAAGTGTGAGTGTGGCTTGTCCTTCTTGCAACGTATCAAATTATAACAAAAATCTACCTACACCGTTTCCAAAGACACGTGTTGTATATACGCAGCGAATTCTAAATTTGGATTGTAGTAATAATACATTATAAACGCACTAATGCAGAATTTATGGTTCAAAGCTAAAAGAGACAAACCTGTATAAACATTTTGACAAAAACTAAAAAAGTTACCAACAAGAGTCAAATAGAATTTGGATAGGTTCAACACACTCAACAAATGACGTACCTGCCCCTGCGATACCACAGTTAACACACTTTGGAAAATTCAAAACATCTTAGCTGCCCAATTGCACGAGTAGGACTGAAAGTTCTATCTCGCTTGACGTCCGAGCCGGACAACCGGAAAACTTAAGAAGTGAACATTTCCCTCAATGAAAGAACAGGAAGGAACAAAACAGCCTAATGTTGTTTTTGTTGCTGTTTGACCTTTCAAAGCTTGTCACATTCTGATTTGATGTCCACTGCCGGGAAGATTAACCAATCAAAATTTAGAATGGACAAAAATTCCATAGTGAAGTAACTAACAGTATAAAAGAGAAACAAATTGAAATTAATTTATGTGCTAACAGAATGACAAATCACACAAAAAAGAAGCAATTTCTGGGAAAAATTCTATGGATGGCATCGTGAAATGCGATAAGGAAAAAGTATTTCATATATATTAATTGCATGGGGAAGAAGACTGGAAGATACAGAAACATGTTTTTCTTTTCAACGGGTTTGTTAACAAGAATAAATGTGAAGTGTTAATATTATAAAATTGTATGAAATGAAAGTAATATATAGATATGAAAAATAAACCTGAATAATAAATGGAAACAAACCACAGCTATAACAAATGAAAGTAATATATAGATATGAAAAATAAACCTGAATAATAAATGGAAACAAACCACAGCTATAACAAATGAAAGATAACATTTCTTTGTCAGAATAATAAAACCTGAAGTAACTGAAGAGCAATATTGTTTTAATGGAATTAGTAATAATTAAAGTGATTAAACTGTTATAAAAAGATGAACGTAGAACAAATAAATAGAAAAAGGTAATTTATCAGACTAAACAATTAAATGTTATTGACTCTAGAGATTAAAGAATATTATTGGCATGACCTCTTTAGGAAGGAAAGCAAAGCTGGTGGTGCCAAATAAACCGTATATTTATGACATAAAAAGAACTCAAGCCTGATACGAGATGTCTCCGAGAAATGTTTGCTATTATTTCACGGTCAATATAGAGTAAGATTATATATACATACAAGGTGGTTCACCTGTCCCTTATTCTCTGGCTTTATGCTACCCGCAGATTACAGTCTAACCTGAAAACATCGTTCCCGAGACCCAGCTTTTGCGCATTAACATTACAGACTTTGACCCTTCAATTTATAGCTGAATAGTAGCGCAAGCTCCAAGATGCTTGATTCAGGTTCGAATCTTACCAAAATGTTGAACATGCTTCCCCACTTTCTTTCTTCCTGATTTTGACACAAAGCTAGATGGGGTTTCGGAGCATTTTTTAACCTGCTTATTTATTTATTTTGTAATTGTTCTGTTTATTTATGTTTATTCTAACTTAATCAGTGCAGTTACAGAAATACTAATGAAAATGAACATTATGAGACATATTCATTCAATTCTTATAAATATGTATATATTATTACAATGTTTTAACACTTACATAGGTATTATAATACTACAGAACCAGATCCATTTTCAGGATATCCCTAAAACGAAAACTACACAAAATTTCTAGGACAAATGCATTGGTGTACTTTCAGTTTAAAGAAAATTAGGTTTAATCTCCATAACTTAACATACTTCTCAATATCCACGAGATGAAATGTTTCCGACATGAAACTTAGTGATGAAACTTAGCGCAGCAGCTGCTCGAAATGATGATTCTTCGTTGATTCAAAGTTGTGCGCATACCTACGTATTTAATTCGTACATTTGTATCTAATGGGGCATGTCTAGACCTAAAGTGTCTTCCGGTAGTATTCGCTAATCCACCCAGAGTTCCAGCTGCCAAAATTTTGTAGAGAACATTCTGTGACTACGAAGAACAATTGATAACATGTTAGGTGCTCCAGTATTTTGAAACTGTTTTTATTAACTTAATACGCTTTGAAAATGTCCTTTATTATTTAAAGTGTTAGTGAAGTTTCTTTTTCAAAATAATTTGAAAGAAAATTAAGGATCGAAGACTGCAGAACACGTATAATGAACTGTCGTTTGTTCTTCATTCGTATACCTTTTTGTTTACACTTAAAATTATTAATGAAACACTGAACTAACTTTGCAACTTGATGGATAATACATATATAAAAAAAATGCATACAAATTGTTGGACTCGAACCGCTGACATACTGGAAGTGATTGAGGGAACGTGAAATTAACCTGTTGAGCTACAATCATTACGGCAGCTTGTTGCGTTAAAACTTGTAGGTATAGTGTCACACATGTCTCCCTCTCCGCTTCTGATCTCTTTATAACTGTTGCGGACTTCTTTTTGTAGCTTAAGCCGTTCATTTTGCCTTTATTTATTATAATTTACGTTACAGAACGTATGACAGCGATCCTATTTATATAACATGTGCTGTAACAGGATCTATTAAGCGTATGTTTTTGGAATGGACGTAACTATTTCTTTTAAGGTCTAGTTTCCGGTGAAGAGCAGGCAAGATTTGCATGGTTACCAAAGGCCGACAAAGCACGGTAATTTCGACCTTATTGCTTTCAGAGTATGTATTGTCTATCTCCAAAAATAATAAGGAACAGGTGAAACATTTGTGTGTGTGTGTGTGTGTGTGTGTGTGTGTGTGTGTGTAGTTGTGTATTAGTTAATAAACGACTAAATACAAATCTTAAAACAGAAACGATACAAAAATAATAGTGACTGTTTAACGACTGGAAACCTCAACACCTCATGCGTCTTCCAACAATGACGAGAAACATAAGCATATCGAAAGAACTTAAGAAAAACGGACTTTACCTACATCTCTGCAACAAATTATTTTTAAAAAGTTTATTCTTCTATTTACTTCATGCTAATCGAGAAAAAATTAGCAGAAATGGTCTTATTGGTTATTTCTTTGTAAGTAGAAGGGAAATAAGGAAATACACTAGGCTAACGCGAAACTCAGATATTTTAAAACATGGTTCCTATGTGACTAAATTTCTTTTGTTTGTATGAGTTGACAAATGTCCGTATGAGATAAGTATAAGTAATATAAAACTGAAACCAATAACAAGGGATAGCTAAAAAATGGTGAACTCCACGAAAAAATGCCTATAAAATAAAATGAGTGTTTTAATGAGCTCTAAATTTTTCTTAATTACATTTTTGTCCATATCATATGCTTTACCAGTTATGCAGAATTCGCAAAATTCATCCAGAATAAGAATATCTTCAGCGGTTAATCCCAGAAAATTTAAGACACACATTTTGTTGTCATATAAATATCTTAAACATAAGGTACTTTAATCAAAATCATTAGAACCATTTTGAGAAAATCCACATTTTCTAAAAATGTTCCATATAATGGATAGTTGGGGGGTGGGAAATTTTCTTGAAAATCTTCGTGTCGCATCCTTGTCAGATACTCCACTTAAATACTAAGTTTGGTATCTAAACGACTTTAGGATTTTGAGCTATACTGCCCACAAACACACACACACACAGACAAGCCGTCATACACGGATTTTTTTTTTTTTATTCCGGAGGTCCCACAACATATATTCCGGTGAAATCTCGGTATCAAATTTTGGGTGCAATATAATACCTTCTCTTAACACTATGCATAGTATGTTTAGAGAAAGTAAAACTACTTTATTTTTGGATTCAGGTAGTCTCAAATCGTGTATTTCAACTGAAATCTCCCCATTAAATATCTAAGGGTAGTACAATACTTCTCCTACTCTCTAGATGCCTTGGATAAAACAAAAAGCTTATGTGTTCCATTCACATGTCTTTTTCTAGCTACTCTAATAAACAAAAGATAAGAAAAATAGTCGTAATAGTTACTTCCTTACAGTAGAGAGGAAATAAGAGAATACACTAGCCTAAATTGATTGTCAAATATTTTAAAAACTGTTACTATGTGATTGAAATTAGCGTGTTTCATTCACATTGTTTTTTCTAGATTTGTGTAACAAATTATTTTAATAAGCTTATTACTTACTTCCTTATAAGTAGAAGGGAAATTAGGGTATGCACTAGGCTAGACCGACAGTCAAATGTTTTAAAATATTGTTACTATGGGATAGAAATCCGTTTCTTTACATGGCCAGAAGTTGACAAATTCCCGTATGAGAAACGTTTAAAACTGAAACCGATAATAAGGAATATCTCGCAAATGGTCTACTTCACTAAAGAAATGTATATGACAAAAACTGTGTGTTTTAACGAGATGCAAATGTTAGTGTAGTAAGTTTCGTCTATCTCTTACACTATAGCAGTTAATCAAAACTCTTCCAGAATGAAGTGTTAGTTAGAGACTATTCTCAGAAAAATGCAGATATACATTTTGTTTGCCATTTAACTACCTTTAACGTAAGTCGTCCTCCGTGGTGTAATGGTTACCATGCTAACTTCATATTCCCAAGGTCGCGGGTTCAAACCCGGCGAAAGAACGATGGATGTAAAAATCCTTAACATGACTTGCTTCGGAAGGGAAGTAAAGCCGTTGGTCCCGTGTTGTAGATTTACGGCACGTAAAAGAACCTCAAGTCTGATAAGAGAGGCCTCTGAGCAAAATTAAGCGGTCTTTCACTACTGGCATTTTAATCAAAATCAGTGGAGCTACCTTTGAGAAAATAAACATTTTCAAAATTTGTTCCATGAAAGGGTAGTTCCTCAAAATCTTCCTCTCTCTTCCTTGGAAAACACTAAACTTAAATATTAAGTTTGGTATTTTTACCAACTTTTTGTTTTTGAGCTATGTGTACATAGACACACGTACACACACAAACACATACATGGTTTTTTGACTTAAAATATTTTTTTGGATCAGGAAGCCCTAAAACGTGTATTTCCGGTGAAATCTCGCTATCAAATTTTCAGTTGGAGTGCTATAACTTCTATCTACGTACCATGCGTTATGTAAAGAAAGTAAAAAGCTATTATTTGCAGCTGTAGGAACAGACTTAATACGATAGCAGTCGAGATGCTAGGGAATAATATTGTGAACTCAGAAAAAGTGCTTGTAAACTCAATGGAAGGTAATTTTTTTCTTCGGGAGTAGTCAAGGTTCGAATGTGTGCCCTTTTGTGTGTAAAGCCGAGAGAAATAAATCACAATGCATGTTTCCGGCTCTTCACGCCTGCTGGACGCCAGTATAATGGAGTTTTCATGGAATTTGTATGCCGTTTATCTTTCATTTGGATGTCGGTACGCTCTGTTTCTCGCCTATGTGTGCGACGCTGTGGAAGATGTGCTGGGGCGGGGGGGGGGGACTTGTTGCTGGACTATTGGTAGTGATTCGCGCGTGATCTTGCGGCCCAATTCGCTAATTACTTAGCACGGCAAGAATAACGCTGGCTGGACTTCATTTAGTAAATGTATTTCATTCCAAGTTATTTTAGGATTAAGGTGAGGTAACGAACCAACAAAAAATGTCCCCTCGCTTTGACGTTGCTGAAATGTTGGGTTTAATAAACTAGAATACATTAAAAATATCATGCAGGCAAGTCGAATGTGAATATGCTAATTACTCTCTTTACACTACTATGTACATATGTATAGAGAAGGTATTGTATTGCGCACAAAAATTCAATATTGAGATTTTACCGGAATAATATGTTTTGAGACCCTATGAATAAAACAAAAAAGTATTTTTAGAAAAGTATCTGTGTGTGTCTGTCTGTATATTTGTCAGTGTGTGTGAGTGTTTGTGGGCAGCTTAACTCAAAATCGAAATGTCGGTTAAATACCAAACGTGGTATTTACGTTAACTATCTTCCAAGGATGCGAGAGGAAGATTTTCAAGAAAGTGCACCAACCCCCAACTACCCTTTACATTTTCGAAAACTGTTATTTTTGAAAAACAATTTTGATTAAAATACCGAATATTAAACTATTTACATCCGAAATAAAACGTATGTCTTGAATTTTCTGGGAATAGCTTCTGAAGACCTGTGCATACTGGATGAATTTTGCTGAATCTTTCGTAACTGGTAAAGCACAAGAGATAGGCAAAAATGTACTACACAAAAATGAAGATTTCGTTAAAACACACAATTTATGTCATATACATTTTCTTCATGGATTTGACCGTTTTCGAGATATTCCTTGTTATTGGTTTTAGTTTTAAGATACTTAAACTTTTCTCATACGGGAATTTGTCAACTCATGGCCATGTAAAGAAACGGATTTCTATCCTATAGTAACAACATTTTAAAACATTTGACTGTCGGTCTAGCCTAGTGCATTGCTTCTTCCACTTATAAGGAACTAAGTAATAAGCTTATTAAAATAATTTGTTGCATAGAGAAAATTATGTGAATGAAACATATCAGTTTTTTATTACGATTCAGGAAGAATAAGAGTAAATCACTGTAAATGTTGATCCCTGTTTTCTCCATGCACTACACTATTATGAAGCCCTAATATTCAATTACTTACTTCAAGGGTCGGATGTGTTACACAACACGAGTTTTTCTATTCATTATCATTTATTAACGTATTTATCACGTACATATTAGGCAGAACGGGTATTTTATTCCATCCAAAATATTTGATACGAATCTTGATTGCAAATACCTACAGTTGCTGAAAACAATCTCCTTCTGTGCCTTTGAACAGTATAACTAAAAAATTCTTTTAAATTGATACTTATGTTCAGCATTTTCCAAGGACCTATAGAATATTTTAAAAAATCACCTCAATTACAACATGCCCTTTACGTGGAACATTTATTAAACATTATGATTTTCTGAAAAATGTTCTGAAATGTTTTGATTAAAATAGAGTAGTGTAATTAATTCAGGACACGTTTTTGTAAATTAATCTTAAAATTAGAATATTGGATTCAAGTCAAGCTCATGATTATTCTAATCTGGTAAAGTGTGACAAAAGGGTTTATATTATATAATTTTAAAACGTTTACCATGAGAGGTAATTTAGTCCTTAATGGATTATTTCGGCCCAACTTTAGAAAATATATTTTATTCTGTATTCAATTTGAAAATTGGAATGTATTTAATTTAGATAAAGGATCTAAAAGTAATGCCACTGCTATACTACATGTTTGACAAATGCAATGTACACCGTCAGTTTTTTAGGTATACACTTTGAAGTCCTCTTCGCTCTGGATAACTTTTCTGTAAGTGGTAAACCGCAATAAATGGATCAAATCTTACTAAATAACACATTAGGTTTCGTTAAAGCACTCAATTTATGTCAGGTATATTTTCTTTTGTGTTAGCAATCATTTCCGAAATATTTCTGTTATTGTTTTAAATGTTCCTATTATTTATACTTTTTCAAATTGTAAGCCGTCGTTCTTTTGTTTTTTTTTTTGTTTTTTTTTCCCTTATATATCTGGCTATATAAAACAAACGAACTTTCAAAGCATCACTTAGCAACAAGAATTTGACTGTCGCTTTAGTGTAGTATATTCCCTTATTTCCCTTCTACCCTTCTTATTTCCCTTCTTCTGCTACTAGTTTTTCAATTAAGTACTGAGAAGAATACTTTTATATAAATAGTCTGTTACAAATTAGACAGAGAAAGTTACGTGAGTGGAACATATCAGTTTTTTGGTGGAGTTTAACGCTTAACATACGAATCACTTTTTGTTTGTTTGTTTGTTTGTTTGTGAAGATGGAGCCCGGTGGAAACCCGCTCCTTCGCCACTTTGTCCACCACAAATCTCACATGCTGTCGCTTGAGATCGAACCCGGACCGTCTAGGTGAGAGGCGAGTGGTCTGACGGCGCGGACATCACGGGGCTGTTGTCACATTATATGAAAGAACAATTAGAACACCGTGGCACATGTGCTAACTTCACGTGACATTCACTAGTCACTCTGTTGCGAACTATTCCTAAAATCTTATTGTTCTATCTACTTAATGACGATAAAGTGGCAATCAAAATCGTTAAATGTGGTCGCTCCCTTTCTCTGATTCTTTCCTTTACCTATGTTCGTCACGTTCATTCAATGGCGAATATGGCTTTGAACTCTTGACGCCACTTTCAGAGACAATGGTATAAATCACTTTTTATAAATCACAAAAACATATCAAAGTAATATCTGCAGGATTTTTCTTTGGAATAATTATTATTATTATAATTCCTATTATTATAATTCCTTTTATTATTATCATCATCATCATTGGTGGCGTATGGAATGGATCAATAAATCCACCAATACAGTTGAGATGTAGTAAAACATATAATGTTATATAAACAAATTACTTCAAATGCCGGGAGAGTATATTATTATTATTATTATTGCTGACGTATAAAATGGATATCAATAAATCCACTAATACAGTTGAGATGTAGCAAGATAAATGCGTTACTCGTTGCTACTCAACAACAGAATGAGAAATGAATTCCCCTAGTATTCTGTTATCTTCATGTCTGCACTAGACGACCAGAATACTGAACAGTATGAAGTATTTCAAAATAGTACTACCTGTGTTGGGGCTGCTTTAAGAAGTGTATGTACAGATATCTTAAGGATCCCTTAAGATTAAAAGAGCATAACATTATAGCTTTCTTCAGTCGTGTTTCTCCTACTGTAATCTCAAACACAGACGTAAATTACGTCAGCAACCAAAGCGCTGGTCTTACCTTAACCTACAAAGGCAGATTTGCCTGCACACTCCCACTTGAGCTGAAGTCATTTCAAGCCCAACAAAATTGCAACTCTGTTCCCCCTTTCGGTCGATCGCAAGGTCTCAGTTTTCGTTTGCAATTACCCATTCCTAGAGAGAAGAAAAAACTTGAAAATTAACTTGAAACCATTCCATGCAGTTTTGGTACACTGTCGGAATACGAAGTTGCGCGAAAACGTGCTTGCAATTTGCACGGACGAGCTTTCAAAAGAGACACAAAGAAAACTCGATGTTATTGCGGACTCTGTATATACATATATATGGTTTATTTTTTTAGACTGTGCTGCATGTTACGCGGAGCTGGGCAGCTTTTATTTTCACAGCGACATCGCAGAGAGGTACAAAGGACGTATTTACCCTAATCCTTTTATCCAGCTCAAGGGAGAGTCCATTCTTTTCTGCTATTTCCAGTAACAAGTTCTCCATAGTGAAGAGCGCAATACATGTATCTGCCTCGACTAGATTCAGTGTAAGGTGCACTGGAAGTGGTTCGCTGCTTAGCGTGCCTCCAACTATAACGGTCCGCTTCAACGCCATCTAACTATAGCGTAAAGTTACTCAGAGCTAGTATTCTAAATGCTTCTTTTTTTTTTAAACAGTTCTGGAGTCTTGTCAGGACTCCGGCGCTGCATTCCTTTTCTATCTCCCCTCCCCCGCCTTTGCCATTTTCCCAACATTTCCTTTCTTTATTTATTGACCTTTTTGCTTCTAAACACACACATTTATACAGTTACAAACACAGAAACACCCATGTCCAAGGCGGGACTCGAACCCAAGATCCCCGGCGCCACGAAGCACCAAAGCAAGGCTTTTTAGCGAACGCGACTATGGAGACCGGCAATGCTTAAAGGGAGTCAAAATACCCATCTTGCCATTTTCTCGGCCAGTATTTAAGAAAATGAGCTAAATTATGCAGCAATACCTTTACTCTTTTCACCCGGAGGACCCGGGTTCAATTCCCAGCTGGGGCGGGAAAGTTTTCTTTAACCAGCATTATTCCCTATCCCCCATAGAGTGTGGAAGCATGAATGTTAGAGTAAATGTGCGTGTGTTTAGTATTATAAAGTTTATAAACCTAATGTTCTGAACCTACAGTTTCACAAGTCAAAGCCCCCGATATGACCAATGATGTAAAAAGGGGCTGATCCATATACATAAAAACGTTTCCGTTAAAATAAACCCGTTTAGGTGCCAATGTGCTGTAAAAACTTCAGCCTTTAGTGTCAATTACTTTACCAGATAAAATGCTTTGACACATAACATATATAAACCACAATGTAACCTAACTTTGTAATGACAGCTTCGCAGTACTTCGAAACGCTCACATGAAGGAAATATGAAATGGGATGCCAATGCTGCGAATAGCTAAAGTAAAACTTTCCGATCAAAATAAAATAAACATCTCTTCTCTACCACTAATATCTACAAAGTTATTGATGCTTTACCAAGTGAGTGTATCAAAATGTTCTAAAAACTACTGCGCAGGATTATTTCAACAATATTTTAAACTATTTGCCTATATTAAATTACGGTACTTATGTCAAGGTTATACTACAATGAGCGGGAGATTCGAAATTTTGATATGCAATTAAAACATGAAAATGGGGGAAAAAATATGAAAATCCCTTTCGACTCACCTTTATATTAATGTTGATGTGATCCTAAAGATCTGAAACACACACACACACACACGCACAGACACACACAAACACACACTCACTCACACATACATACGGACTACTAAGTGTATAAGTGCAAATATTTTTATCGTTAATTAAGAATAGTACAATAAAAAACAATACATCAATCTTTGCTTTCTTTGCGGACTTTTACTTATTAAGAGTCGTATGCTTTCATTGGTTGGTACCTACAAGTAGGCGTGGCACACAAGACAAGTTTATTTTCCTTGAGATCGAGAGTGGAAAGGCATTACCTTGATTGTAAGGAATGTTGTATCGGAACCGAGTCTAAATCATTTCTGCAAGGCCGATGACCCCTCGCTACTTAAGCTAGTAGCTCGCGTATCCAGCTGTGAAAATGTGGAAGTGGAAGGCATAGTCTATCTAATAGGAGTAGGTTATTACCCGCGCAGTAAAAAATATGCAAAACATATAAAGTAGTAAAGTGTGTGATTTGTTTGTAGGAAAACTCTTAGATGAACAGAAAAAAAAAACAACACACCGAAATGAATACACATTAAGATACCATTTGTCAAAGTATCTGTGCATATACTCCTAACAACCTGTATTTATATGTGTAGAATGCACTTATTTAAATCTGTAGGCATGTAATTGAAATTTCAATATTTAAAGTATTATACTGAATTAATTTTTGCATTTCACAAAAGTAAACGTTTTGGCCATCCATTGAATCAAAACACTATAAACACCTGATGTATTAACATTTTCACCGTCTTCTCTATCTAATCTGCAACAAACTTATTTTTACAAAACCGAGCAGGGTGGCGCCGCAGTAACGTACGACTGCTTTGGAAAGGTCGTGAGTTCGATTTTAGTGGCCGTCCTCCCTTGGGGTTTTTTCTGGGTAAACAGGTGAATTATGACATCCCATGAAATCCATGTCTTCCATTTCGTTTCATTAATTGTCATTCATTTTTCTCCTTCAGGGTTGAAAGTGTATCAGTGATAGTGCTTCGGTGCGGCGTAGCCGGGAAAAGGATGCATCTGTAACTCTCACCGCGACTTCGGCTGGTTGCCGAGGTATGAAGAACGCTTCTTGTGGGCTCTATGTGGGACATGATCCCGGTCTGATTGCGCGGTATCTCTTTCTGGTAGCGGTAGACATCTTGTCATTGTGTGTCACGCCTGGCTCCAACCGCCCAGTATTTCATCTTACCTAATCCTTCATTCTCGGGGGCACCCTCTAGTGGGACTAGGTAAAATGGTTAGGGGTCGACTATCCACCCTACATAACCTATTCTACCCTTTGTTAAAACGCTTATTTTTCCATCCTAATCGAGATAAACATAAGCAGATTTGGTTGTGTTAGATATTGCCTTGTAGGTAAAAGAGGAATAGGGAAAACTATAATCAATTCTTTTAGGAGTGGGTTGCTATGTGTTGCTTAAGGTATGAATTTTACGTAAAGGTTTATTCCTGCATAAACGTTTTCATATTTAATTTTTAATGTGTAATTTTCTTATCTTGTATGACTAGAATTTTAAAAATTTGAAATTGATTATCAGTTTTTTATATCATTCTTATGCTAGATTATTTTTCCCCATTTTAAGGGAGATAAATATTTCAGAAATAGCTGCATTACGCATATCGTTAAACATGCAAATAAAACAACGTCAGTCAGATTAAAAACGGGACAGTATGTTAGGCTGGCGCTCAAATTCCATACATATTCTATACATAGTAAAAAAACAAAAGGTCAACAGGACTTTAAAGGAATAAGTATTGCAGAATTTGAATCATAAAAAACGATAACTCGGAGATAGCTTATACCACAAACAAGTATTTGAAGTAAATGTCCGTGTTTTAAAGACGTCTTCATGATCTGTGCAGTAACTTTTCGTCTATTGCTTAACGTTTAGCTGTTACAGCGGACTATATAAACTGCTTCCGAATGATACTATTTTTAAAAAAATAAATATACACATTTCCTTTGTCATTTAAAATCTATAATACAGGAGAAATCAAAATTTATAACAATGTTCCACATAAACAGTAGTTTTGAGTGGGGGTATGAAAATACTGTCGCGTTCCTAACAAAATATCTACTGAAATTGACTTTTCGTTTATGAACAATGCTGCTCACAGACAGACATAAACATTTTCTAAAAAAGAGTCTTTTTTGAGGTCCAGCGGAGCCAAAACATACACTTCCAGCGAAATCTTGACATCAAAATCTGGGTGGAATACGCATCGTTTATTTTATGTGACTTCTACAATGGAATGTATAGTAAAATTATGGATGCAGGAATTTATCTCAGTTAACATTAAGTACAGAGAAAAATAAACTTCTCAAAAATAATTTAAAACCCTATATAATAATCTGACGTGTTCCATTCAATTGACTTACTCTAGATGTTCCACAAAGAACTTTCCTTACAAAGGATTATACGTTATGGTAATCGAGATAAACATTAGCAAAAATTGTCTTACTTACTTCCTTGTAAGTATAAGGGGAAACAAGGGAATACACTAGGCTAAACGGAGAGTCAAATATTTTAAAAGCTTTCGCTATGTGAAGCAATTTATATTAGATTATCTTTTGAATTCCCGGAAGTAAAACAATATTTGACTTCCCGTTTGAGACAAATTTAAATAGTTTAAAATGTAAACTACTTATCTCGGAAACGGTCAATTGCATAAAAATATATATGGCATTAATTTTGAGTTTTAATGATATCTAAATATTATTGAATGTGCTTATGGCTTTGTCTATTTCTTACGCCTTATGAGTTATACAAAAGTCATCGAAAATGAAGAGATCTTCAGAGGCTATTCCCAGAAAATTCAAGATATACCGTTTTTTTTTTTGCCATAAAATATCTTAAAAATTTAGCAATTTAATCAAAATCGTTATAACCATTTTTGAAAAAAAAAATGTTCCATGTAAACGTAGTTAGGGCAGGGCATTTTTGTGTTGCATCCTAGGAAGATACTTAACTTAAATACAAAGATTGGTTTTAACCGACATTTTTTTAACTATGTTACCCACAGACACACATGCACACACATACAGATAGACACATATAAGGATATTTTCTATTTTTTTTTTTTTTTGATTCGGTGGGTCTTAAAATATGCATTTCCGGTGACATTTTGGTATCGAATATTTTAGTGGAATATAATAACTACTTTCTCTACTATGTAAATTGTACAGACGTGCTAGAGAAAGTAATAACATTATAACAATTAGATATAGTCATATGTGTGCAGCAAATAAATACTATCTTCCTTAAAAAATGTCCTAACAATTTATTTTACCCTGACACTGATGGTAAAGGGTGAAGATATTTCTTAGTTTTGTTTCAATAAATAAAAAACAGGTCCTTTGCGTAGGTTGACTCACTTGGGTATATTAAGCAGGACTGAGTCGTTATCAGAATCCCCTGATAGTCAGCAGAACACCGTGTCCTTGTAGCGATTAGAATCTAAGCTCTCAACCGGGAATTAAACCGAGAATATTCAGATTACTAGACAGCCTGTATTCCCAAACTACTCTATTACTTGAAGCAAATGACATACGGGATCTCTGACGTCATTAGAGGGTTGACACTCTCGGTTAAACAAGGTTTCGATTTGGTAAACGGAGTAAAATAACCGCATTTGTATTCATGTTAGTTTAAATTACATATAAATATTAAAAATGCTTGCGCCACCATTATTTAAAAAAGTATGAAGTGAGAAATTATGAATTATTCAAACGGAAACAAAACACAAAAAACTCCATGTAACAAATTATTTATATGTCATAGGTTTTGACAGAAATTAATTTCGTATCTGTTTTTTTTTATCAGAGGCTACGAATCAGCAGCATAAAATAGCAGAATATGGAAACCGTTTGCTGCTCTAGGCGACTCTATGTCCATATTGAGTAGATAATTGGTTTTCTATGACTGGAGGCCTTAAACCGACTCTGACTAGCTGACATTTTCGAACTCGGTTGAAACCTAAGAGCATTAATATGGCTATTTTGGAATATGGTGGTTATAAGTATTAGAAATTATTACTTTCTCTACGCGTACTGTGTACATAGTGCATTGAGACGGTATTGTATTGCACCAAAAATTCGATACCGAGATTTCACCGGAGTTACATTTTTTGGGTCTCCCAAAAATCAAAAGAAAGCATTTTTAAAAAAAGGCCCCTGAGTGTGTGTGTGTGTGTGTGTGTGTATGGACAGCATTGTTCAACAACGAAAAGACCGTTAAATACCAAATTGCTATTTAAGTTTGGTAGCGTCCAAGGATTCGACACGAAGATTTTCAAGCAAATTCCGCCACACCAAACTACTCTTTATATGGAGCATTTTTCGAAAATTTTTATTTTCTCAAAAATCTATCAAATGATTTTGATTAAAATCCCTTATGTTTAAGATATAGTCATGGCAAACAAAATGTATATCTTGAATTTTCAGGGAATAGCCTCTGAAGACCTGTTCATTTTGGATGACTTTTGTATAACTGGCAAACCGTAAGAGTTATCCAAAAACTACACAGCACAAAAAATGCACAGCTCATTAAAATAAACAATTTATGTCACATAAATTTTTTGTAGAGTTAGCCGTTTTCGAGATATTCAGGATTATTGGTTTCAATTTTAGGTATTTAAACTTTTCTTGAAAGGGAAGACTTCCTTCTTCTCGTTCCTGGTTTGTTTACCAAACCTCAATTATTTCACATCGCAATCGGCTTCGCTTTAGCCTGTGCTTTTTCTTATTTGCGTTCTACTTACCAGGAAACTAGCAATAACAATAATTATGATAGTGCTCATCTTGATTAGCATGATGAAGATAAAAGAATAATCTTTTGAGTTTGTTTTTTTTTTTTTTTGCCGAACAGAGAAGACGTCATTTGAATTGGACACACATTAGATTTTTTCTCTTCCACTTACAAGAAACTAAGTAATAAGGGAAATTTCTGAAGTGGATAAAAGATAGCAATAATTTGTTACAGAGTTATAGAAAAAGTCATGTGAATGCTATACATAAGATTTTTTCCTTAAATATTGGCACCTTATATTTGATTTTATGAATGGAGAAAGGTTGTGGAGTGTAATGGACAGAAGGGGATATCTGATTCATATGGTAGAAGTAATTAAACATTTATATAGTGATACAGAAATCATTATAAATACAGGCACGACAAAATCAGAAGAAATTCATGTTAATCAAGGAGTGCAGCCTGTTTCCTTCACAATTTAATATATACGTTGATGACCTGATTTAGGTTTTGATAAAGGAGATGAATTAAGGAATAAAACTCAATAAAAATAACAACTTAAATGTGACTCTCTATGCTGATGATACAGCCATGATACAGGGCAATGAAGAGAAACCCCAAAGTTCCATGTATAAAATATACTTATTAGGAAAAGATAACATTCTAAATATATCCACAAAGAAAACCAAAATAATGATGCATCGAGGAAAATATCCAAGACAAAAAAAAAATCTGATGTGTTCCATTCACATGAGCTCCTCTACATCTCTGCAAAAAATTGTTATTAAAAGGGCTAGGATTCTATTTACTCCCTGCTAATTGCGAAAACATTAGCACAAATAGTCTTATTACTTCATTCCTTGTATGTAGAAGCGAAATAAGGGAGTACCATAGGATAAAGTGATAGTCAAAAGCTGGTTGCTGAACTGGACGGAGTTGACTAATTTCCGTATGAGAAAAGTATAAGTATTTCTAAGCTGAAACCAAAAACGAGGAATATCTTAAAAACGATCCAACTACACGAAAAAAATATATATAACAAAGATTGTGTGTTTTAATGTCCTGTATATTTTCTATGTGGTAAGTTTTTATCTAGCTCTTATGGTTTAGCAGTTATGCAAAAATCCGTAATATTCATCTAGAATAAAGTAGTCTCCAGAGGCTATTGCCAGAAAATTCAAGGTATACATTTTATTTATCAAGTAAATATCTTAAATATACGAGGTTTTAATCAAAATCCTTAGAGCCATTTTTAAGAAAAAAGTTCCATGTAAAGGGTAGATGTGTCGCATCCTTGGAAGAACCAAACTTAAATACCAAGTTTGGTATTCATCGGTCTTTTCGTTTTTGAGCTATGCTGTCCACAGACACACACACACAGACACACATACGCACAAACATACGGACCTTTTTCCAAAAATGCTTTTTTTGGATTCAGGGGGACTCAAAACATGTTTTTCCGGTAAAATCTCGGTATCGAATTTTGGGTGCAATACAATACCTTCTCTATACACTATGTACATAGTACGTATAGAGAAAGTAATAAGTGGCCATTGAAAATAAATACCTGGAACAACTCTCCAACTTCAATTGTTTGGGCTGTGATGCAAGTTTTTATATAGATAAGGGTCTAGAAAACAAGATAATTAAGTTTCTCGTATATGTGTAATCAGCAAGAACATTAAATCATAAAACAAGCAAAGAAACGAAATTTAAATTCTACAAAAATATGACAGTTCTAGTGATTATGTATGAAAATTAGTCTTGGATATTGAAAGAAAGAAATAAAAGTAAACTACAGGCAGCAGAAATGAGATTTTTAAGAAAAGTTAAAAAGTGCACAAGGCGAGATTTAATAAGAAATGTAAAAATTCGAGAGAAATTACGCATATATAAATTACAAGACCAAATTGAAGATTATAACAAAATTGGAAATAAGACCTTAATAGAATGAGTTAAGAAATATTAGGCTTTAATTAGAAGATACATCCACAGAGAAGAAGAGATGTATGGCGTCCTAGAAGAACATGGGAGTAATTGATGGATTGCGAAACGGAACAGGCATATATGCCTAAACCCTGAAGTGAAGAAGAAGAAGAAATTATTTTTACACGATCTTGTATTGCATACGTTTTCTAGTTAGGTTTACGCATAATTATGTTTAGATTTCCAACACATGAATGCGTTTTCCAAAGAAGCCAAAGTCTACTGACATAATTTTGGTGGATACAATAGCTTAATATGTACAGGGTAACAACATCCAGGGCAAACTATCGTCACGGCTGATCAAAGTTTTCAATGAAGTTCCAGTTATGGTGTGGCCATTGGTATTGGTTCCCATACTTCCCCTCCAGCTCCAAAGTTCAAGTCCAGTTGTATATTCTCGCTCATTTGAGCCGAGCTAGAACCGTGGGAACTGGCAGTTAAGTCTAATCCATTTCAAACCTTAAGGAGGAAATAACTGGTGGAAATCGCAAAAAAAAAAAGAACAAACATAAAAACTTTCTAATTGTTGTGCAGCTCATAATTTGCAACTTCCTCATTAAATTATTATATTAAAAGTTGTAGATAGATAACTTTTGTTGTAAACACATTTTTGTCATTTTGTACTCTTATATTCTGCCTTACTTCAAGAAATATGTATAGCCTTATACTTTCTACAATAAAGAGGTACATTTAACGCATCCTATAGGAGAAATATGGTATTTTTGTTTCTTCAAATGTATGGAGTTTGTCTCTAGTATTTTACTTTAAACATAATATTTTCATCGTCCTCAAACGTTAATAAAAATATTTGCACTTATTCATTATTCATTTGGCAGCCAATATTTCCGGTGGAATCTGGTATCGAATTTTTGGGTGGAATACAATACCATCTCTGTATAGAGGAAGTAAATATATCTTTTTTAGGATACAGGAAACCCTAAATGCACATTTCCAATTAAATCACCAATCGATGTAACGCAATACCTTCTTTATCTACGTACTTTGTACTAAGTACTTACTAAATAGAGAAAGAAATATTCACAGCTCAAATTGTAATATCACTCTTGTTAGTGTAGCCAAAATTTGTAACTAAGTAAGTATTTCCGATAGAGATGAGTTCAAAATATGAACCCAAAGTAATAATTTGAAATTGTAGGTGACAACTTCGAGTTAAGATTTGGGGTTTTCAAACCACGCCTCAACCCTCATTAGGCACGACCGTTTATGTGTGTGCGTACACGTGCGTGCGCTTAAGGAACGTAACAAATTGCCCTACATTCACTTAGCCCAGATAATTAAACTCTGCTACATTCCCTTTAAAGCTGTCAGTGAAAAAGCGGCAGGATATAATGCCGGCATTAAGCACAGGAAACAAAATGAAAGGTGTACCAGAGCCATTTAAAATGACAAGCGCACCGCACACAAACAAAAATGGCTGAGGCAAAAGGTTAACAGTACAATGATATTTGTATATTTAATGGGAGAGAGGAGTAGCTTGCAACGTCGCATTACACATATATTACGTCATTACTCGCTGCCGTTGCGTCAAATTGCGTATCATTATTAATTTTACGAGACAATGTGGCATAACACCGCGGTGTCCGCTCTGTGCGCGTAAATCTGTCAAAACGACATTTTTCTATGTTGAACTGTTTGCTTGTCGAAACAGTTGTGTAATTGTTTACGACAGCACTTTGAGTATACCCAGAAAGAATCGAACAGACTATCGAGATACCGACTATTCGATATTTTGGGTTTTCAAATATGTTCATCCATATTCAGAGGCAGACTAGCAATACACATGCTTATTTGAACAGTTCTAGTAATTGGCGCTTCTATCGCTAAAGAATTTAATGTGTTTTATTCACGTGACTTTGCCTACATCTCCAATAAATTATTGTTAAAAACCTTATTCTTCTATCTACTTCATGATAATCCTAATAAACGTTAGCAGAAATTGTCCTTTTTAACTGTTCCTTGTAAGCAGAAGGACAAACATTTAATGCTTTCTATTCACTTGAAGTCCTCTAGCTGTTTGGTAAACAAACCTTTTATTCAAAACGTTAATCTGTTATCTACATCGCTCATCAGGATAAACATCTTTAGTTGAATTAGTCTTATTTATTACAAACTTCTTTGTAAGTAAAATCTCTTTGCTTGCCAGGAGTAAACAAACAAAAGCGAGAAAAAAGATGTCTTCCTGTTTGAGAAAAGTGTAAATGACTAAAATTGAAACCAATAGTTAACTCTACAAAAAAAAAGTATACGATATAAATGTGTATTTTAAGAGATATACATTTTGTGTGCAGTAAATGTTTGTATATCTCTTTAAGTTTTGTCAGTTATATAAAACTCGCCCAGAATGAAGAGGTCTTCGGAGGCTATTCCCAGAAAATTCAAGATATAATTTTCGTTTGTCATAAACATATCTTAAACATAAGGTACTTTAATCAAAATCATTAGAGCCATTTTGAGAAAATCAACATTTTCGAAAAATGTTTCATGTTAAGGGTAGTTTGGGGTAGGGGGATTTTCTTCAAAATCTTCGTGTCGCATCCTTGGAAGATATCACATTTAAATACTAAACATTTTCGATTTTGAGGTATGCTGCCCACAGACACACACAGACCGATAGACACACGCACCCAGACCTTTTTCTAAAATGATTTCTTGGATTCAAGGAGTCCCAAACATATATTTCCGGTGAAATCTCGTGTAAACTATGTGCATAGTAGTGTAGAGAAATTAAAAATAAAAGCCAATGTTGTACATTCACATGACTTACACACCCACTGTGACACACACATACGCGCGCGCGGATGTCTTTGAAAAAGTGCTAATAATGTGTATTTCCGTGAAATGTGGATAGTTTTTGGGCAGAATGCAACAAATAATGTCCAGAAAGTATAAAGCCACCTTTAAAATATTTTTCACCAAAAATGGTGCAAATAGTAAAAGTTGGTACTAAAGGCACCTCTGGTTACACTGCGAACATCAGCTGTATCTATTCCTCAAAAGCGGGATGGGATGGTGTTTATAAAATTGCGCAATATTGGAACATTGAGTTGCTTTTTATAGTAATGATTCGTTTTATAAATTATTCATACATCTCTAGAAACACAGTTTTTCTGAACTTTTTAATTTCTCCACACGTACTATGTACATAATGTATAGAGAAGGTACACAAGGCAACGAAAGAAACCGGCACAGTCTTGTTCCGTACACCGCATTCCTTACTGTGAGTGTTCTATATCGAACCAATAGACCATACCTATGCTAGGTTTGTCAACTCTTTAGCTATTAGAAATTGCCACCTCCCTCACCTGGAAGTGAGATTAGGTAACGTGGACTACAACAGTGAGCTACAACCCTTCCTCCTTCCCCAATTAGAGTGATGGTGGAGCCAGCGGATATCAGAAAACACGCCCTCTAAATTCCCTACAGACAATCAGAAATTCGATGTCTAATACTATTTGTGCTCTGTGTACTATAATGCGCCCAAAAATTCAATACCGAGATTTCTCCGGAAATACATGTTTTTCATCCCTCTGGATCCAACACAGGCATTTTTCAAAAAAGGTCCGTGTGTATATGTATGTGTCCGTGGACAGATAATTCAAAAACAAAAACCGTTAAATACCAAACTTGGTATGTAAGTTTGGTATCTTCCAAGGATCCGACACGAAGATTTTTA